>OY755043.1:34997704-36197704 GCA_963576565.1 Aspidapion aeneum
AGACAGACAGACAGACAGACAGACAGACAGACAGACAGACAGACAGACAGACAGACAGACAGACAGACAGACAGACAGACAGACAGACAGACAGACAGACAGACAGACAGACAGACAGACAGACAGACAGACAGACAGACAGACAGACAGACAGACAGACAGACAGACAGACAGACAGACAGACAGACAGACAGACACAATATATGAACAAAAAAGTTTCAAAATCATCTGAAACGCAAAGATATATAAAAATTTTTGAAATCGGAGCAACTTTTTTTTCTCGAAAAAATTAGGATCGCCATAGCTCACACTACTATAGTATAGTATATGTGTGAGCTAATATATTAAAAGCGAATCAGTTATATCACTTAAATTTTTTATTTCATTTTTGTACATACTAAACAGTTCGTCGACGTCCATGTCGTCCTTGGCATTATCATCTTCGTCCCTCTTTATTTCATCAAGTTCCTCACACATTTTGCTTTTGATTTCTATCTGATCATCTGTTTCTCCTTTTTACTTTGCATTTCTCCCGTGTTTTCACAAAAGTTTCAGTTGGTTTTATCTTTACTATTCATATTTCCACCTTCGGTACTTTCTACTTGTTTCGATTCAACGTACAAATTGCTGCCAGTTATATTTTTAGCGTTTATTCCATAATTTTTTTTATTGTCAGTTTCTTCTGGTTCTTCACTCAGTTTTTTCTCCGCCATTTCTTGATCAGCGTTATCCTCATTGCTTTCTATTTCTTTCGGTTTGTTATATATTTTGAGGTTGTATTCCTCTTGACAATCTCTTTCTTTCTGCAATCTGCGGGCAAGCTCTTTGTCATTATACACCTCCTCGTTTTCTACACTTTCTATTTCTAACATATCATTATTATCACTTTCCTCTGTGTAACACATGTAGCACAAAAGCAAATCCTTATCATGTTCGTTATATTTCTTTAGAACACGTCGTCGGTGTAGTCCGCATTATTTCACATTATATTAATTTTTCTTTGGCATGATTGAAAACTAAAAACATGAAAAACCTCATGATTTAGTAATTAGATAGATTGTAATCAGTTATTGGACAGGCGTCTAATAACTGGTTGCACTGTGAATTTTATCACCAAAATCAAATTGCCGAAAATAGCGAAAACGCACTAAATATTTCCACGTAAAACTGTATAAACTTTGCAAAATGCAGGTATTGGACAGGTGTCCAACAATTGAAAATGGTCAGATTTTAGCTTCAGTTATTGGACACACCCTTAAAACATAATCTAACTTAAGTATATTTTAATAAACCTTAAAAATACTTAGTTTTACTGCTGTACTACCTTGTTTATTTAGGCGGAGCACTTTGGTAATATTTGACCACCAACTATAACACTTGAATTCACCTAAGAATTCTTAAGAAAATCTTCTTTTTCATACTCGACCATAGAAACGCACATTTTGCGCCAAAACAATAGCGTAAAATATATGTTCTTTTTGTTTGAAACTCGTAGACAATGATTGTGTAGAAATAAAATTTCGGACTTCCATTGTCTTTATTTATTTTAAAACACGACGTTTCGGTTAGTAAGTATCTCTAACCGTTATCAAGTGTAAACTGTTACACTGTACAGTTTACACTTGATAACGGTTAGAGATACTTACTAACCGAAACGTCGTGTTTTAAAATAAATAAAGACAATGGAAGTCCGAAATTTTATTTCTATATGTTCTTTGTATCAATATAGACACCAATATGACGAGGGCGATATTTCGACAAAACTTAGCGAACTACCGATCACAGAATTCTTGTTTTCAGTAGAAACAAGTGTGATGTCCAATAACTAGCGGGTGTCCAACAACTGGCAGGTTCACCCTACATTATACAGTTTTTTGAAAAATATTGTTATATAAAATAAAGAGAAACAATATGATAATTCCCTAAAGAAATAAAAATGTAATGTAAAATCTAAAAAACTTAAAGTGACAGGTAAAATTCAATTTATCAATTAGATTCTCTAATAAAAAGCTATAGTAAAGCCAGCGGCGTAGCGAGAAGTGATGAGGCCCGGGGGAAAACAATTTTTTGTGGGCCCTCATAAGTCAATAAGAATATAAAATGCTTGTCTACAAAAATTTGTCTTTTGCCATAATAACAACCCTTTTACGCCGGGGCCCCGGAAACTGCCCCGGTTTTCCTAACGATAGCTACGCCACTGAGTAAAGCAATTTTCACCAAAACGAAATTTTCATGAATAAAAAGTTATAGCAAAAATAATTTTAATTGTCGGGAATTTGTTTTGAAAACTTATTTCTCAAAAGCCGTTTTTAGAAACTTGACTTTTTTGAAAATCTTTTTTTTTTTAAATAGCAATTATTTCGAAAAATGCTTGTTTTGAAAACATTTTTGTTAAAAGCTTTATTCTGAATAATTTTGATAAATTTGTCAGGTCTCTATTTCTTTAAAATATGTCATAAATAATAAAGTAACGGATAATGAGTGGTCCTAGAGCACTCATTATCAGTGCCTTTATTAAATAATTGTTAACATATGTCAACATTCAGGGATTCTATCCGCACCTTTGTCAATTGATCGAAAATGTATCCCAATAGGCCGAAAGTCAGCATAAGGTTAGGGCCCGTCCTTAAATTACGCAACGCCGTTGGGGGAGAGTGTAAGGTCACTGTATAACGAAGTTCCTTTTCGTTTTATAGTGACCTTAGGAGAGTGGGGTTTGCCCTTGCGTTACAGGTAATGATTTTTTAATGTGTTTAATCCTGAATTTTTGCGTTATGTAATTTAAGGACGTTCCCTTACCCTTCCCTACGTGGAAATGTTCGGGACATATATTTTTTTGTTGCTATTGGAATTTAGTTTCAGGTTTTACTTATTTTTCACTTGTCAATACAGCATATACCCCAGGGGAAGAGAGGGGAGGATCATCTAGACAAAAGTGGTCAGAATAAAAAGCTCATTACGAAAACCTTTAGAAGATTATTTTTTCTATTAAGAAATGTCACATTTTCATAAAAATCAATTTATTAGCTCCCGAGATATAAGCGTTTCTTTTTTCAAAAACAAACGTTAATATCGCACCAGCTAAAAACCCAAATTTCCTAAAACTTAATTTTTGTTAATAAAAATGTGATATACACTGTGTCTAATTTAAAACTTTCCACGCGGAATTTCTCGAGAACTGCTGAAAATTTTTAAAAATGCCGAGACACGTCGATTTTGCTTGTGAGGGGGACACTTTTTGGCTATCTTGAAATTTTTGTAGCACGAACCCCACTCGAGGGGTATAATAGGGAAAGTGGGTCTAGTAATACCTTATTAAAGTTTTCGTAATAAGTTTTTTACTTTGACTGCTTTTGCCTGGATGATCTTTGGTCCTCTGTAATACCTATATGTCGTAGTTGACAAGTGCCAAACAAGTTAAACCTAAAACTAGATTCCAATAGCAACCAAAAAATATATGTACTGAAAGTTCACACGTGGTGGGGGGGAAGGGATACTCTATGCTGGTTTTTTTACCTTTTTTCCTCAAAAAATTTTCCCAATGGATACGTTAACGAACGCCAGTTAAAGGAAATAATTAATCGAACATTTTTATTAATTATACATAATTTTTTTTTAATTTCTGTTTGAAAAAAATGTGTTTCGAAAACGTCTTTACCAAAAAAGTTGCTTTTGGAAAAAACTAGTTTCGAAAAAACGATTTCAAAAACTTTTTTATGGAAAGTTGTTTTTCAAAAACCAATGAACGTTAGTTAGTTTTAGAAAAAATTCCGCGATCCAAAGGTTATCAATCAAAAATTAAAACAAGGAGTAAAAAGCAAAAAAAAATCTCTGCAGCAGGGAATTACTTTATTAGGGAAACATTGCTGAGAAAATTTTAGCGGCGTATAATTTTCTCAACCCTTCTTTATGGATGTGAACAGTTTTAATTTACGGAGTTCACGTCAAATGTTATTCTTGTTTTTTGTATTTATTACTTTTATTTCACTTTAATTTTTTATTGTTTGTTACAAAATTTTCCATTATAATTAATGTTTGTATTGTCTCTGTTCATTGAAACATAAATTGCGTCGCAAAAAATGCAAATTTTGATCATTGAAATTGAATGAAATTTTTTGGCAATTTTTCAATGGACATCACGCTTCAATCCACATGCAGAATGACAAATTTTTTGATGATTTTGAAACAATAATGTAGGTTTATTGGGCAAAAATTTGGCTTTTAGTTTGTTGAACTACTACTAACGTTTCGTTGCCAATGGTGGTCTTTTCAAGTGTTATAAAAAAAACGCAAAATCTTCTTGAATAATAAATAAAAAGAGCTTTCTTATTCGTAGATCCGTATGTATGACATATTTAGAAAAAACAGAGACGCGACAAGCCCATCAAAGTCACGTTTTTTGGTAATGTTATTTTCTTGCCAAGTTTATTGGAGTTTCACTAAAATAATTAATCAAACAAGTTTTTATGGCTAAGCGGGTAAAAATAAGGGTTTTTTGTTTCTCTTATATTTTTCCATGGGTAGCTTGAAAACTTAACCTCACGTGGCGGGGGTCCAAGATCTAATGGACACCTAATAAGTGTTGACAGTTAAGTGTTTCGTCCTTATGGAAGGAGGGGAGCATTCGACCAGAAAATGGCTTTTTTTATATAAAAGTTTGTTAAATGCATATTTGTAAAACAATATGTTTCAATAATTCATCTAAGTTTTTTTTTACATAAAAGGGTCGAATGTTCCCTACCCCTAGGGAGCATTCGACCAGGTGAGGGGGATCATTCGACCATGTATAAAAAGGATATTTAAAGGATTAAAAAAAAACAAAAAGTTATAAAAATATGCTTTATTTTAGAAAAAAATATATCCTAAAAATACCTTCTTACGGTAAAGTGCAAGTGATAAGGTACTTTAATCGAATTGCGCTAAAAAAACAAAAATACTAGGTAACTTGACAAAAAATAAAAACAAAACCAAGCCTACTTAAACAAAATCAGTTTTACTAAAATTGTAACTAAACTTAAAATACGTTCTTATTGTTCCAGTTTTTGTTAGAGTTTTCAATTTGCTGATTATGTCTCCATAATTTGTGGAAAATAAAATGTAGTTGACAGACCCTTTCTTCTCAAAAATAATTTTTGTTGCCTGTCCCTAGATTCCTTCCACAATCTACTTAAATTCAAAACCAGTTTTTTAAGAAAATTTTACTTGAAGTTTGAAGGAAAAATTTCTTACCTAAAAATGTGTTTTTCAACTTTTTTCGTTAAACAATCAGAAACGTTGGGTAAACGTGTGTAATTATACTCAGACGATGCGCAACTAAAAACTAAAATCACTTGACACTCACTCACACTCTTTTCCCTATACGGTTTTGCCTCTCACCTTATGTTTCTGGTGTGAAAACAAAATCATGTACTCTGCAAAAAGCGCCATCTAACAAAATACGAGAGTAACTAAAACAGTGACCCACGACACACATTTTGTTTTATGTCAGATTAACACTGATTGCGTTTATCGCGTTTATTCCGCCATTAAGACGTCGGTCGGCATCACGTCTGTCAACGGAGTTTTTTTTTGGGCTCGCCTCGGGAACCGCCGCCACACCAGCCCTGGATTTTTTCAAACATAAAAAATAGCTTAAAATTCGACACCATGCGGCTTCGCCCCCCCCCCCCCAAGAGGCCTTGGGCCACTCCCAAGACATATCCCTGGGTGCGCCACTGTTCTAATGTTCTGTCCAGACACCCCTCATCTTATTCCTCCAAAAAAATGTCCTCTTTTAGACAGGTTACGATAGGCTTGCAATCAATTTAGAAAATAATTTGTTCTGATCATAATAGATTTTTTAAAGAGAATTAATTATAGGGGTTTTAATTAAAAATTCCTATTCTAAAAATTTTATAGAAAATTGTTTTCATAGAACAGAGTTCCCAAAAACAAGGGAAAATGCGAACATAAATAATTTAGATACCAAAAAATTAATGGTTACTTTCATACCTTGTATATCAGATAAAATTAAGAGAATAGCAAATAGTTAAGATATAAAAACATTTATTAAAGCAGAACTTATATATTTTAATAAAAACAAAACCATCAAATGAAGAACAAAATTCAAAAACAGTAATTTATAAAATACCTTGTGCATGTGGAAAAATTTATATTGGTGAGACTTCTAAGCCACATGAAGTAAGACTTAATGATCTTAGAAGGAGTGATTACAAGTGATCCAGAGTTTGTTAACATTCTTTTGAAAGTAATCTTAGAATAAAATGGGGCGAAACCCAAAATTTACAAAAATAATCTAATGACATTAGAAGAAAATTAAATGAAGAAAACTGTTTTTCAAGTATATCTATTGACACAAATAAAACTTGGATTTCTATTCTTAAAAGAGATTCACAAAAAGGTTTTTCAAAACGAATTAATATTGTAATGATATCCTGAATACCATTATTATTTTTTAATATTTTTTCGATTTGATTTTGATATAAAATTAAATTATGGAAAAATTATATAAACAAAAATTGGGCGTTCTATTCTTAAATATGATTTACAGACATTTTTTTCAAAATTCATTTTATATTATAAAATTTTTAATATTATTATTTCTTTTGAGATTACTTTAATTTTGTTGAAACTAGTATAAAAAAAATGATTTTAGAAGAAAAGGACAGGAAAGGTAGTTTAAACAATTTTTTGTCGACGGATTTTTCTAAATGGTTTACGTTCTTGAAAAAATTTTCGCGACCTATACCTACCTACCTAAAAATAATGTATATCTTATTTAAAAGTGAAATTATGGGTTTTCTAGGTATTTTTTTTGATAACAAATGGAACTTGTCAATCTAGAATCAAAATACTAATAATCCTTCAATAAATACTAGCTGAGCTTTTAACAATAATTAGCTTTAATCTTGTGCTATATTTGTTGACAGACTGAAAGACAAAGACTGATGAGGAGAAACATAGTTAGATATGCAGTATTAGCCTATGTGGTGACGTTGATGAGGGTGTCCCTAAGAGTGAAAAAACGATTTCCCACGTGGCAACATCTAGTCGATTCAGGTACGAAACAATTTTTATCATTAGCAATTAAATTTCCAAAACTATGTGGTTTAGATTTTCTCCAACGTCGTTCATCTTGTTTAGAACATGTCTTGACAAGGATAAGAGATCCATGCCAATCCACGACCGTCTACGGTTTTATTGAGCCATCCTAATGTGTTGCAAGTGATAGCTCTACAGAAAGCTATCACCTGCATCCACCTGAGGACACAAACCGGTCGTGGAACGTCATGGATTTGTGGCTGCAGCTTTTCTGGACGTGTTCCAAACAAGAATGATTCATATCCTTATCATCGACGTTGGAGGAATTGAAAAATCCATAGTTTATTAAGTTCCCAACGCATCAAACCATCAATATCATTCAATGTTGGTAGAGGTATTTTCCCTCGTAGTAGTTGTTTCTTTTGTTTTCACACAATTTAATTCTTATTGTTTAAAACATCTACGAACTAACCAAGATGACAATAAGACTATTTATAGTTATCACCAACGTATTTAATTTCATTTTAAATAACATGGAAACACCAGAAGAGAAAGTAAAGTTGCAATTTCTGACCCAAAGTTCGGTAAAAGATAATCATTCTAATCATCAGCTCCTCCGATTTAGGATCCATGGATTTTTTTTTAATAACAGTAGTAATAGAGATGGTAGCTTCCTTCGGAAAAACCTTGCAAACCTTGAAGAACCAAATGAGTCAGACAGTGGCGGCTCGTGACTTGTAACACTGATGAGGCACCAAGGCCAAAAATGATCCTTCATGAAATGGGAATAAATGATCAAATGCAATGTGTATTTTTTTCCAATTTTCCCTTTCCATGATTGTCGAAAAATTTTGTTTTCTACAAAGATAATAAATATAATTAGGTACTCACTTTAAATCTAAAAACAATAATTACAGTTTGTAAACTAGCGGTATCCTTCTTTCTTTATATAAACTTTTATCAATTACAGTCGAACCTCTATAACTCGAACTTAAAGGGACAACCAAAACAGTTCGAGTTGTGGAGAGTTCAAGTTATAGAAATTCGAGTTAAAGAGGTTAAAATACATATAAAAAGTGCAGGCACCACTTATAATGTTCGAGTTATAGAGAGGTTCGTCATTTTTGATCGTAACTGGAATAGTTAAAAGAAGATTACAAAGTTTTTTAGTTTCACTAAAAATTTCACATAGATTTAACTTTTAGGCAAAATGTCTTTATAAATTACTGATAATTCAATTTTTAATTTGTCTATATCAAACTTTTTTTTATATGCATTTTCTAAACTATCAATACATTTTTTGGGAAAATTTTTCGAATATTCATCAAATTCTAATTTGTTTAAATCTTAATACTTGTTTGTAACTGAAAAGTTAAATTATTGAAAATTTCGTAATATAATAAATTATATTCCTTCCCAAAAAAGTTTCCTCAGAATTTTTAAGGACAATTGGAGCTCCTGTTACATTTTTAGTTTTCTCGAAGATATCTTCAAAAAATTCATATTTATCTTGTAATCTTGAATAACATATTTTAATTTGAGTAATGTACATATTTACATCTACTTTAACTTTTTGCAAGAATTGATACAGGATATTTTAATAGTGGTAAATATCTTAAAAATTAAAATCAAAAAAAGGAATTTAAAACTTTCAGTTTTTGAGAAAACCTTGTGCCATAAGTGTAGACTCTGATTTTAAAGCTTCGAGAAAACTCCTTGCCACTTTTTTTTTGTCTAGACTTAAAATATTTAAGTCTGGCGTTGGTCTATTTGTCAAGATTTCCGTCTTTTCAAAATTACTGCAGCGTTGAAATGGTACATTTTTTTAATAAAAATACAGCATAAGCAAAGTTTTAATAAAAGCTCAAAACAATGACTCAAAACAGGTGGCGGGTGAATTTGCATGGATGCGACAAAATCTTACCAGCGATTTATTTAATTGATAGATTCGCATTATAGAGTTTTTAGTCTTTGAACGCCCTCAATAATTTTCCGCCACGTGATGTGGACCAGACGCGATATGACCACCCGCAGCGTAAGTGAAGCGGAGCTGCCCGCCGCCTCATGGAAACCCAAAATTTAGCGAATTCTAAAGCCAAGTTTATGCAGGGAAAAATATTTTTTTGAAATATTTTATTATTTCATATTATATTGTTAAAAGCATTCCAGTAAAACAAAAAACTAAGGGTTTTGTGCTTTAAATTATATGTGGCATGCTGATGCACACAAATTGATCACTTTTTTATTCGCCTCACCTAGCCATGCAGTCAAGCGCGCGAGTCACAGAAGAGTTCGGTTTAGTCCGCTAGGGCCAATATGTTATGGCGCGAGTTGCGAATGACGATTCAGTTTATTTATTCATTTCATGTTGTAGGTTCCTTTTTATCTGGGGATTTAATGAAAAAACACAAAGTTTAAGTAGCAGAGGGCGAAAAAGCTTGATAAATAATTTAAAATTTACTTTAATTTTTTTTTTAAGTTGGTGAGGCGCCGCCTCACTTGCCTCATCTGGCGAGCCGCCACTGGAGTCAGAGTAACGCACAAAATATCGTGGAGACATAGGTGCTGAACGGCTTAGAAGCCATTACGACTCCTCTTGTAATCTTCAATCTACAATAGTAATAAAAACGTTTATAACCTGATAAACAACTGTAGTATGGATTTTAGGCATTATGATGGAAAGTGAAAAGAAAATCTTCGAACTAATGGACTCAAAAACGCCCATGTCGAAATACTGGATGCCTCTGGTGTGGGCAACCAACCTTATTAACAGAGCCCGAAAAGAAGAATTGACTACAAGCGATCACATTGTGCAGACCATGTTGACAGAATTGTCAGATATCAGAAGAAGACTGGGGGCTCTGATTGGTTACGATACCGTTAGTGTGCCATTGGTTTATACTCAGGTAAAATAAGATTAGAAACAAAATTAGAGATTTAAGTATTTAAAATAAATAAAAATAATGTCCGAAATGTTGTTTTTAATCAATCAATGTCTACATGTTTCAAAAAAACTAAAATTAATGTTAAATTATAAAGGCAAAGGACACAAAGTCACTGGTCTCAGCCAAAAACCAGTGAAAGCAGTAACTTTGCGTTTTTTACCTTGAAATGTTAAAAAACAGGTCTTTTGGAGAATGATGGACGACTTTATCAAAGATTAGTGTTCATATAATTAACTATCTATATATTAACCATCTATATCTATATTTAAACAATATTAAAATAATATGAAATAAACGTTTTAATAAGAAGATTTATTTTAACTTTTATCAAAGAAAATTCCGAGAGGATTAATATAAAAAATGTTTACACAGATACCAGGAAATGTATGTTGCGAGAAAAAAGGAAAAAATGTGTTGTCGCAATAAGTACCAACGTCAGTACTAACAACCAGTTTTTGTATGACCAGCGTTTGCAAGTTCAAGAGTATTTAGTATGTTACTTAAAATATGTGCAATTTTAATGAATTTTATGTTGTAATAATTATTATTATGTCTAAGTAGACATTGTGTAAAAAATTATATAAATAAAGCAAGTCAAAACAATTTTTTTATGATTTCAAAAAAGGGAACTTTTCTACTAATTAATTTTTTAATTAGATTTAAGAAAATATTCTATTAAAAAAGTTGTAAATTTTTAGGTTGTTTCGTTAGCTCTCTACGTTTACTTCATTTCTTGCCTAATTGGGAGACAATTCGTGCCATACGCTCCTGCAGAACTCCAAAACAAGTTAGAAGGCCCAGATGTGTATTTTCCATTTTTTACTGCCATACAGGTAATAATCGAGAAACTTTTTACATATTTATATTATGGAGAACTATAAAATGACAATATATTATATTATTTTTGTAGTTTTGTTTCTACATTGGCTGGGTCAAAGTTGCCGAAGTTCTAATCAATCCATTTGGAGAAGATGACGATGACATTGAATTGAACTGGCTTATTGATAGACATATCAAGGTGTGTAAAAAAATAATGTAAAACAATTCATTTCATATTTAAATTAGATATTTAGATATTCAAATGGAAATATAACTATTCCCTTGTAAGTAGACGGTGGTCAAGATTCATACACCCCCACCTTTAACATTAATACTTTGCCCCGCCTACGCTTTGACGCAGTTCAAGGTTACGAAGCACAATGCCTACTAATATAAAGAGTAATCAAGCAAGGTTACATCACAGTAAGCACTTCAGTATGGACATAAAATACCTTTATTTTCCATACATATTTTTTTATATTTTTTTTTGTTTTTTTTTGCTATAGATGGCTAGGCTATATGCTAACGCACATGAAGCTTCTCGAGATCTTATTTACAACGACCCTAATTTTTGTTCCGATGACGTAAGATCTAAATTTAATGTGGGGAATGATGGCAGTAGTAAATAATCCCACCTGACTAGGGACTCCACGAATAATGGTAGTTTTTACAATTTCGGTGGGGTTGAGGTGCGCAAGTCTATTATCCTCTCTTTTTGGTTAAAATGAAGTTTTACATTATTTCTTTGTGCAATTTCTCTTGACATTTTTTGACGTTTTTAACATTTTAGGTTAGGAAATGCTTTAAATTTTGACAACAAAGATAAAACAGATTACTTTTTACAGTGAAATAGATGGGACACGTACAAGTCAAAGTCTTAAAACAATATTTGACATTTAAGCAGCCCATCTATAACGTAGCCCGCGAGCAGAACTAGTTATAACGCAATCACGTACGGAAAAGTGACACTTTCTGCACTAGTTAGGAAACATACTATATTTACTATACAACTGTCAAAGAGTGTTCCACCTTTGATGTAAAACAACTGTCAAAATCTCTCGAGGGCCTCTTACCTAAGGACACTTATCGTGAAGGCAAGCTTTATACAATGATCTCTATAGAGAGAGCATGCTGCGCAAGAGGTGCTACCTTTCCTTTTTTACTTTTACTCTCCGATGATATTCTGTGGTTTTAAAAGTTCGCGGACTGGATTTTTAGTGCGGTTAGGTACTAATCAAGTTTTTTAAATAATCAACGCTACTTACTTCAAAAAGAAAACCGGCTTTGCACTCCTCTAAAACTCGTTTTTACAAGCAACGCATCGTGTTCCCGTTTTTGATATTTGTTCACCAAGAACAATTTCAAAAATATTATGATTGACAAACACTTTTATGACATATCACAAATGACAATAATCTCTTTGAAGTTAACAGAATACCACCGGTGATTCGAACTAGAGAGAGAAAGGTTGCAATACTTAACATTCATTGTATGTTCTCACTCGACCATAATCCTTTAAATTTTTGCCTCAGTGTCCCATATACGTAATGTATAGCAGTGGTCATTCTAGTTACTTCGTATATAATTCATTGGTTTTATAGGAAGCGAAGCCTGACATTGATTTTCTATTTTTTGATTATTATTGACGTCATGTATTACTCATTATGCATTGGCGATTCAGTTTTATTTTAAAGATGTTGTTTTATACAGTCTGAAGGTACCTATACTATATAAATTTATGTATTTAGAAATAAAGTTATGCTACAACAAAGTATCTTGATACTCTATTATTCTTCAATAGATCTTAAGACTGTGTTAGAACCACATTTTTAAAATAAGAACGAGCCGCCAATGCGAAACCGAGGAAAAAATGTCAAGAAATATTACCCAAAAATAGAAAATCAAAGTCCAGATTCGTTATCTGTAAGCTTGCTTTATGATGAGGGACCATACTCTTAGCTAAACTAACTTGCAGAAAAATAAAATCCAGATATATTTAATATATACATTGAAAAGAATTAAATTTTGTCTACATACATTTTCTGCATACCTCTGCCAATATTCATGTTATTGATTTGGATTGTTTCGTTACTGCGTCTTACCATTCGGCTTATGTCACTTACCCGTGTAAACTACCATTATTTTAGAGTTCCTACATTCAATTAGTTATTGTAGGTGTACCATAGTTAGAAATAGAAACGAAGCAGTATAAAAAAAATTACTAATAAGCATGTCTTGTGGCGCCGATATTTTTTTAATTTTTGTTTTTTAGGAATCGATTATTTCCTTAATCATTTTCTTTTACAATGTATATAATTAGCGTAAAATGCAAAAACTCATATTGTTTGTTTTCATCGAAACATAGAATAATCGTCGATGTTTAATATTCCCAACCTTATAATCAAGGCATAATCCCACGAAAAATTACATCCTTAAATTAAGTTGTTTCCTACATGTTATTAACAACTATTCATTAGCGCTTTAAACAGTTGGATGAGCACTAGGATTTATGTTTTCATCATTTTATCATAAATTTAATATAAAATATTCATGTGCATATTTTATGCATTTAAAACTCTGCAAATATTTTAAATATATTTTAATTTCATAAAAAAATATTTCCTTTAAACATTCTCGCATCTTTTTATATCTTCAATGAAACATTTTTGTTTGTCAAATCCTTTTCATCAGCTTTATGAACTATTTCCACTATTCTATAATTCATAATTTTTACTCCCTGTGATTGTGAAGTAGATTAATTTTTTTATAGTCAGAAGTATTACTTTTTATTAAGTGTTTTTTCCTACTAGCGGCCATTTAATATTTTTACCTATACTGCCGTCCTTAGTAAGACTCACCTATCTGCAAAAAAATCAAAAATGAGTTATGACCGAAAATGGCTTTTAATAGGTAACTTTCATCTATTTTTAAGAAAAATACCCAATTTTTTTTTCCGAAATATTTTATTTTGAAAAGCAAAAAAAAAATATTACTATGTACTCTTAGCAAGCATTTAAACTTTAAACTCGCTTTTCTCAAAATAAGTGAAAACGTAGATAGGTGGGTCTTACTAAGGACGGCAGTATAATTGAGTATGTATATAAGTGGCACCGCGTCATAGCTATGGTAAACCAAGTTTTGTGGCAAAATCTATGTAAAAAAGCCTCAAACAATTGTTGTTTCACTTTGTACCTGCAGTGTGCCGCTTTATATATCTATAATAAAACACCCAGACCTTTTAAAGGAGATATAAAATAGGTACTTACCTAATAAATATGGATCCAAAACATAAAAGAGAATCCAAAATTATATTAAAATGTGCGCAAATATTGATTTACTTGCAAAAACGGTAATTTGTTTTGTAAAAAGTCGGTCCCAATTTGTTTGATTAACAGTCAAAACAACAACGAATAGAAAACGTCATAGCCCGGCTAAATCAATATGTTCATAACAACCCGACAAGAGTATATATGTTCCTTTCTAATAAAGTCGTTTAGAAGATGACATACATAAAATGCAAGTAAAATATTAAGCTAATGACTAATTAGTGCAGTGCCTCGTTTTGGGAATCAATACCAATAAAAAAATTACAGGAAGTGCGGGCCACTGTATGTACCCCTATACTCCCTTCCCACCCATCACGGTTTTGATGACGCGGTGCCACTTTAATACAATATCAAGTATAAACTATTATAAATCGAACAATGAATGTAATATTCTTAATTAGTATGAGCGAAAAGTATACTTCATACTGATTGATTGTCACAAAATATCTGTGCCAAGGTATAGAATATACGAGGTGCTACACATATAATATTTAAAAGGTAATTAAAAAACACTCTAGGTCCCTCTTTGATGCAACACTTCCAAGGATTCTCTTGACTCAAAAATCAGCCGTGGAACCCATCCCAAATGTCCGTGTCTAGAATTCATATCGCGTCTGTTTGAATGTTCTTAGTATCTTCAAAACTTATTTCTCAAATATGATTTTTTATTTTGATCTAGACTGAGTACAATAATTCAAATTAGGTGAGAGTGCTGATTATTTTTCTCCTAAAAACGAAAATAAATTATTTACTGTACCTCGTACATACCAGGCAAACAAAATTTATATTCAGTCTTTTAACCAATTTAAATCAAGTTATAAAAAAACCCTGTTTGTTTTAATTAAGCAACAGGTTACCTACAAAACCGATATATACCGACTTAAACTTTTATAAAACTATGGTCTTAAACGTTTCTATTACGAAAAGCGAATATATTATCTACTTATCAACGCACGGAATTTGACTTGTAAATTTTTTTCTTAGCTGTTTCAGAAGAGAATATCATTTAGTTTGATTTATTGAATTTACAAAAAAAAATGCAACTGTTGATATAAATACTTACCTGCCTACAAAATTACTTCAAAAATAAATGGATTTTCTTCCCTAGTCCATTACCACACTCTAAGTAAACTCCACGCTATATCAGCCTTGAAAACAGTTTTTGCAAATATCTCAGGAACGGAAGCTAATTACATAAATTATTGAGAAAAAAGTGTTCTAATACATTCTAAAACCCGCAATTTAATGCGATGCTCCCTTAAGGAGCATACTTTCAATTATAAAACTGTCAAAAGACTGTCATTATCAATGTACTACAACCAAAATCAAATCAGCTCTTTACAGTACTGTGCACTATTTTATTTAAAAATTTCATGAAAATCGGTTGAGCGGTTTAGGAGCTATCGTGTTAAGGACACACGCACACACACCCACGGACGACGATATTACTATGATAGGTTAAAATACACACCAATAACACATTTTTCGGCGTTACCTCAAACAAAAATTATTTCGTCGTAAGCAATTACCTACCCCTCTAGACAGTGGCGTATATACGGGGGGCCCCCGAAGCTAAGATTTTTTTAGATATTTTCCACATATTTCATGAATACAAACATAAAATAGCATAAAATACGGCCTCATGAGGTCTCGCCCCCCCCCCCCCCCCGAAACTGTCTGGGCCCCCCCCCGGAACTTTTTTCTATATACGCCACTGCCTCTAGACATTGCACCGCGGGCTAGGAAGGAATAAAAATAAATTTTAAATTAAATTTCTGATTCTTGTTTTTAGGCAGCTTACATCATAGTAGACGAAATGCACGAAGAACATCCGGAGTTACTCAAGGATCAGTATTGGGATGATGTCGTACCCAAAGAAATTCCTTATACTGTGGCTTCTGAACATTATCGAAAGGAAGAACCCAAAGGTATAGAATATAACTGAACCTTTAAAACTGTTTTGAAATTCGTTAAAATGGCTAGCAATTTTATATTTACAGAATTTTTTAAAATAACAAATATTATGTTCATGATAAATTATAGTCATGTATCATGAATATAGTTTATTCTTATGCAAAATTAAAGAAATTCTGGCTAGGAAACGGGACCAAGATCTGTAATGGAAAACTCAATTAACTTGACATCATTTCTTTTGCTTAGGTTCTGCCGACCATTACAAGGTCAAGCCAAATGATAGTCTATATGCCAATGTCATGCCACACCATTACAAGAAAAGTTTGGTTCCTGACGATATGTATGCTGATTATGTAAGTTTTTCTCTACAGCCCTATATTTGGCTTGTGTTTGTCAAAACAAAAATTAAAAATAAATTAATAACGCAAGCGGGACTGTATTTAATTAATCAGATCAATAAAGTTTATATAAATATATATTTAAGTAGTTATAGATACACGCTCTGCATCCCCCACTTTTATCAGAGTCATTTGCCTTCTCAGGCGGATCTGCCTGGTGATATATGTGACACAATTTTTAGCTTTTCTTTAATTTTTGAAAATTATATAAAGTATTGAAGTAGGTACTATAATATATCAAAACAGTTTCGGAAATAACTCTCAATTTATAAAGCGGATCTAAACATTTTGTAATAACTCATGCATAATGACACCAATTATTACTAAAAGTAGTTTTTCAGATTAAAAAAGTTATTACACTTTTTTTACGAGCGCCACTTTTTTATAAATACGGGTAATTTCTATGCATCATGCTAATCTCAATTATTAATTTTTTTGGTGCATGTTTTTTGCTGCAGCAGTAACATTTAAAAAACCATCTAGAAAAATCTTTAAATAATGCAGGATGTTTTGGTGGATTTTTTATAGCAGTATTTCTGTTCGGTGAATATTTTAATTCATATATTAATTATTCATAATAAACCTAATAAGGGACCGTTCTTAAATTACGTAACGCTTAAAGGGGAGAGTGGGTATTTCGTCTTGCGTTACCCCTAATGTTTTGTTAATGTGATTTTTCTGCATTACAAATGGCGGAGGGGTGTCAAAAATCCTGAATTTTTGCATTACGTAATTTAAGGACGTCCCCTAGCTGATTAATCCACACATCCATTCACGAGATTTATCCTGGCAAATGATACGCGGCGGATGATAGCCGCGAAAGAAAGGCACGTCAAGAAAAGCGATATTCACGTTTAATCGTGTTTAGTTGCATTTGTGACAAACATCCACTCACGCACCTGAATTTTGTCTAGTTCTAAGAGATGACACGATATACCGCGTTAGTTGATGTGTATATATGAAATCAAACTTTTTTTAACCTTTTTTGTCGACCCTAACTCATAAAACTTACCTATATCCTTCGTAACTTTTAGTTCTTCGAAATTTATGATATTTCTGATTTACCTGAAACTATCTGAATATAATACGAATTGAATTGCTTAGAAAAATGTATAATCTGTGTTGATAGTTCCCCTATTGTATTCTCTAACTATTGGCCGTGGTTAGTCATTAAAAAATAATTAAATAAAAAATTCAAGCGCATCCATTTCGATTGAATTTTTGAATTTTAACACACGAGGTTTTTTTTTATAACAATGGACACTAGCCTTTGTTAATACGAGTACCTACGTGATTATATAATTTAAATTAGGTATTTGTAAATAACGAAAACTATAAATATTAAGTTAGGGTTTAGGACTAGAGCGTTTTCACAATTTAGGAGAAAGTTAGATGTGTCCTGCATACGCCTTAAGCGCCGTTTATATTGGTATAGTAACTTGTACTAGTTAGTGGCACAAGTGACTAGCCAACTAGCTATCTCAAGTCCAGGGTTAGAAGGCGTTTAGACACAAACTATTTTCTAGTAACCAATAGCTACTAAGGCTTGCTAATAGCTAGCAAGTTTTGACGTAAAGCTAAAATATAGCTCTTTATGGTTGTATAATGTAACCGGCGGCTCGTTTGACAGTGGTTCTGTCAAATTAGGTTGCCAAGGCTTAAATGTTGTAAGCCAGCAATTTGTGCAACAACTTAAAAATGATAAATTAAAAGATTAACTATGATAATTATTGACTGATTTAATTCTCGAAAGGGAGTTTGACGGTTCTTGAAGAAAGTACTGCTATAAGTGTTTTTCTCAATTATATTACCAATGTAGGAAAATCATAAATACCTGTTCAATTTTCTTTATCTTCTTTTTCTTCATACACTAAACCTTATCACTCCTTATGTATCTACTAAGTTTGATCATTTGATTTTTTATTTTCTCTTGATCAGATTGGTTGCAACCATTTTTAGCTCACACTACTATACGTTAGTGTGAGCTTTGGTGATCTAATTTTTTGGAGAAAAAAAAAGTTGCTCCGATGTCAAAAATTTTTATATATCTTTGCGTTTCAGATGATTTTGAAACTTTTTTGTCGCGCCGTCTGTCTGTCTGTCTGTCTGTATGTCTGTCTGTCTGTCTGTCTGTATGTCTGTCTGTAACGACCAACGCGCATAACTTAAAAACCTTTTAGTGCTGTTGTTTCAGTATATGGTACCTGTTTTAGTATGGTACTTAAGGTAAGGAAAATTATAAAGAAAATGTTTGGCAACAAGAAAGTTTTATTTAAAAAAAGTAATTTGATGTTTAATTAAAACATTGATAAACTGGTATAAACGATAACTCAATTTAGAAATAAAGTCTTCCGATACCCAATCTCCACTCGTTCCGGTTTGCTCATAATTCATCATCTAGGCCTCTTATTAATTAATACATATTAATATAATATGTTATATATGTTATACTAAGAATTAAATAAAGGATATTTATTTAAAGGAAAAGTAATTTCCCCTGAATAATTCCCCAATTTAAAAAAGAAGTTGACTCTAAGGTACCTAACTAAACTCTTTCTTCCCACATGTAAAGAAATTTCTAGGTACGTTTTCGTCCCTTCCACCTCCTATCTTTAGTGCCTTCAGAGACAGAAAACAAGCGTGATAGAACTCCCAAATTTCTCTACGAGCGTAAGAATTTTTTGGTTATCCAGTTTTACAATTTAAAGAAGAGATAATATAATGGCCCTATGAACGAACTGGCCCAATACATTTCAAAACTATTTAAACAGTCAGAAAGTTCGCTTAAAAACTAACTGTTTTTATGTTGTCATTTTCCCAAAATATCTTAAAGCTAGTCACAATACAAAAGATCCTAATTAATGCTTGTTAACTGAGAAAATGTTCCAATATGTATAGAGGGTGTCTTAATTGCCATGGGTCACTATTGCTATCTCGTTATCTATAAGAACTATAAGGTTGTTCAAATTATATAAAATGAGCAGTTGTTGGGGGACATTAAAAATCTGGTTTCATATTTTAAAAAAACTATTATATCCCGAGCTACCGGGGTTTTTCGAAAAATTGCTCAAATCTATTATATTAATTATCTCAAAAAGTATAATTTAAACAACTTTGTAGTTCTTATAGTTACCGAGATAGCAATAGTGACCCATGGCAATTAAGATACCCTGTATAGAGTGGTAACTATCAAATTGTTATTAAAGCTTGACAATGAAAGTTGTTATTTTTTTAATATAACAAGTTAAGTTTAAACGAAGACCCTGGCAAAACGGGTATGATCATAATTTTAAATAATACTTATATGCTTAAGTTTTGAGTAAGCATGTGTTTTCTTATCAAAAGAAGTATTCAAGTCTACACCAGGGATTATATAGACCGTCATTACAAATAATTACTTCCAGAGATGTACATTTTCTCTAGGTTTTGGTTTCAATGAGAAAAGAAACCAAGAAAACGTTAATATTTGAATTGCCTTTAGGAAATAAGTGGGCAAATAAATTAAAATAAATATTAAATAAATTAAAACAAATTTGCAAAAGCCGTATTGTTACAATAATAAATAAAACTGTGTACCAGTGTAAAATGTAAGAAATCATGGACTTACTTAAAGAGGCAAAATCTACCCCAAAAAAGTTGTTGTCTTGAAAAATTGATTAGTAAAACACAAAACACTTACTTTTAAATGAGCTATATAAAGAGGATAAATAGTTATATAGATATTAATATTCATTTGGTGACATTCAAGGCATTTTTTGCTTAAAAGTTGATGTAATTGTTGAGAAGAAACAAAATTTCAGACTTGTATTGTCTTTATTTATTTTAAAAACGACACGTTTTGGTTACTAATTTTTTTAATGTAAAGAGGTTTCAAGTGTAAATGGTAAAGCGGTGAGAAACTTCAACTGAAACGTTGCGTCGGCCAAAGTCCAAAGTCCGAAATTTTATTTCTATTCAGGCCACAGGGAGGCCTGCATAGAAAAAAAAAACTAATTTACCAGGTGTTCAGAAAATAATACAAACATAGTTGTTTACCCCAATCACAGCGAATCCTGCCCCGCCCGTGTTACAAGTTAAAAAACAAAGGTAAACACCGGAAAAAAATCTGTGCACCAGAGACTGGAGAAGAAACAAGCTCGCGTTAAATCTGCCCAGTGGACAAGCAATGAAATTCATTCGATTCGGCATGGCTGGCCAAACATGAATCGGGAGAGGATGAAGAGAATATATAGAACTAAATTATACATTTTTTTTCCAGGAAAGCGTTGACACACCAATAGTTGAACGCCGCAAAAGCCAGAACTGGTTCTCCCGTCAACTCTCCAGAACCGGAATGGGTTCTATTCGATCTGCCTCCACAGCGTATTCATCTGGAGGCCTGTTTGCAAGGCCTAGAGGCAACTCCGTCTACGCCAGCCCAGAAAACGGACAAATCAATATGCCACCTCAGAAAATGTCTATTTATGACAGGTTGGTTGGCAGAAGAAGTGGAAGGGGAAGGCATCAGTTTAGACCTAGTAAGTTATATCGACTTGAAAAATTTCTGATTTAATGCATATTTATATATTTTATTAAAACCTTCTTTAAATGAAGTCAGTGAAGCCGCTTTTAAGCCACCTTGCATAATGGGTAAAAGTTTAAATCTATTTTGCTAAGTGTTATGAACTTAAATATTTCTGATTTAAATGCAATTCGCTTAAAACATTCTTCAGGTAAAGCTAGTGGAGCCTCTTTTAAGCTACCTTGTGCAACAGTTAGAAGTTTAGACCCAGTAAGTGTTTTGGACTTAAATATTTCTGATTTAAGTGCATATTTATTTATTTTCTTAAAACGATCTTCAGATGAATCTAGTGACGCCCCTTTTAACCCACCTTGTGTAATGGCTTGAAGCTTAGAGCTATTAAGTGTTGTGGACTTAAATATTTCTGATTTAAATGCATATTAATCTATTTTCTTAAAAGCTTTTTCAGATTAAGCTAGTGGAGCCCCTCTTAAGCTACCTTGTACAATGGGTAAATGTTTATATCTAGTAAGTGTTACGAACTTGAATATTTCCTAGTTAATTGCATATTTATCTATTTCCTTAAAACCATCTTTAGATGAAGCCAATGTAGCTTCTTTTAAGCTACCTTGTACAATGGGTAAATGTTTAGACATAGTAATTGTTATATTATCTGTTTTTATAAAACCTTCTTCATATGAAGCCACTTAAGCCTAAATTTGGCTTCCCTCTTTAATTGGTAGAAGCACAGAAAAAGTGGTTATGGCTTGGTGTTTCTGTGGTAGAAGCCTCAGTTTTAAATAGTTAATCAAATGAAGAAAAAGACCGACAGGAAAACAGTAGCAACCTTGTAAAACAGATATTTTTTTAGGTACGAAATTCGCTGGAGCAGCACCTATGCACATCAAGAACCGCCCACGAATCCCCACTCCCGACGTAACCAAAGAGAGCGTTGACCGGGAGAACCGCCTAGCAGCCACTGTTGCCAACACAGTGAGCCAGCAAATGTCGCAAAGTTTGACAATCATGTCTCAACAGGTGCCTCCCTATCCAGGCTACACTCCAGCCGAAATGCCAGTCGTACAGGTAAGAATAATAAATTAAAATGAAACTTATTTTAGATTTGTAGTTTGTGTAGAACTTGTACTTAAACAATTTTATTTGAGGTAAAAAAGGAAAGTTGTTTAGCAATAAATAAAACAATTTATTAGCAAAACTTCTATAAAAAGACTTCATTAATTGTTTTAAGAAAAATCAAATTATAACGTTTGAAAGACGTCTTTGCACTCTGCTGTAAGCCTTCTGCTCGCGTTACTATATTTACAAGTGGCACAAGAATATTGGCTTCTGCTATAACTAGCTTTCTAATTTAGCTAACATTTTTCTTAGATTAGTTCATTTACTTTACAGGTGGTGTTATCACCCATTCAAGAGCTTGATGGCACTGGGTCGGTTAACAACACGCTCCACGCAAATCAACCTGGCACCGCCGCTTTAGCACAAGCTGTACTTTCTTCCGGGTTGGGTCCAGTTTTAACCACTCCTGTCAGTGTTCCAATGACCGTGTCTCAGCTCACCTCATTAGGAATTAGTTCTAAGCACAATAGTCCGTTAATTGGTAGAGCAATTAACATTGAAGGGATAAAAAATCCTGCTTTTATACAGGCTTTTGACACTTCCCAGAAATTTGAAGGACCTGTAAGCCCTGCACAGCCTCTGACGTTAACAGAAATTCAACAGGATTTTGCTGATCATTCAGGGACAACAGCAACAGTTGAAGATGAGATAGAAATGAATAGCGGTTCAGATTTCTCGCATGCTTCAAAAGATTCTTTAGCAACGGCTTCCATAAATTCCAGGAGATCTGTGGAAAGCTCGGATAAAAAAGTTCCAAGAATTCCGTCAAGACAGTCAAGCTTTGCTGAAGTGAAGCCAACTTCAACTCCCTCTAGTAATCACAAAATATTCCAAATAGAAGAAAATTCTTCAATAGATAATAATCTATTTCAGAATAATTCTCCGTCGCCAGACAAAACTTTAGGCAATAGCTCATCTGTTCCAAACTCCTTGTCTTCTTTAGGTAATCAGCAATTAGAAACTACTAGATTAAGAAAAGTATCTGCGATGTCGCAAAGTACACCTACTGGTGCACAAAAAAGAGGTGAAGTATATGTGTGATATTTTATACGAACAGCGCTGTATTGGGCACTTATTAAGGTATAAAGAGCATACAATTATATCAATCTATTGGAGATCATACAATGCGACAGTTACAGCTGAAAATAAGATACAAGTTAGTGGTGGTTCAGATTTCTAGCATGCTTTAAAAGAATCTTTAGCAACGGCTACAACAAATTCCAGAAGATCTGTGAAAGGCTCGCCAAAAAAGTTAAAAGAATTCCTTTAGGACAATCAAGCTTTGCTGAAGTAAAGCAAACTTCAACTCCTTCTAGTAATCACAAAATATTTCAAATTGAAGAAAGCTGTTTAGTAGACAATAATTTATTTCAGAATAATTCTATTTCGCCAGATAAAACTTTAGGCAACAGTTCGTCTGTACGAAAATCGATGTCTTCTTTAGGTAATTAGTAATTAGAAACTACTAGATTAGGAAAAGTATTTACGATGTCGCAAAGAAAACCAATTAGTGCATAATAAACAGGTGAAGCATACGTGTAACTCTTTCAACTGTGTAATAAATACGGACAGCTCTCTATAGGGCACTTATTAAGGTATAAAGAGCATACGATATTGATGATCACACAAGACGACAGTAACAGCAAAAGGTTAGATAGAAATAAACAGTAGTTCAGATTTTTCCCCTGTTTAAAAAGATTCTTTAGCCTGCGTTAATAAATTTTAAGAGAGCTCTCTCTCTTCTAAAAAATTTGAAGCTTCTTTAAGCCCTGCAGAGCCTCTGATATTATCAGAAATTGAACAGGATTTTGTTGACTATTCAAGCAAAAAAGCTTTCTTTGAGAAATCAACAATTAGAAACAACCAGATTTATAGAAAAAAAGAGGTAAACTTCATGTATAATATTATAAACTGGGCATTTATTTTTCAGAACTTACTGAAGCTAATTTTAAGAGGGACAAACAATATTCTGAGATCTAAGTAAAGGATAATAATATGATAAATAAATTAGATTATTAAGAAAGTTTAAAATAGATGATTTTTTATAAGGGTGGTTTTGATATAAAATACGCTTTATTACATAATTGTTGTTATTGTTATCAAAATATTATTTTAATTTTTTAACGTTTGTGATATAAAATGGTACTATAGGTATTGTACAGTGGGTCCCAACCTTCTTTGCATTTGGCTATATGTTTTGTAAATTATCAATTTTTTTTTTATTTGTAATTATATTAAAAAAAGTAACCCGTAATTTGGTGTTCCTAAAATATTTATACAGAGTATAGGTACTGATAAAGTTATATAAAAAACATTTTGCAAGAAAAATGTTTATTATCCAAATAAAAATAACATACAAGAAAAACCTAAAATTACTTTACTTATTACTCTCAAAATAAATGTATTTTTGCGAATAATAAAAATCAAACGCATAGGGGAGCGGTACACTCTGTAAATACATACATAAGTTTATGTAATATTTTTTCTACAGTTTATTAATACTAGGTCTAAGACTTTGTTTCTGTATTTGCTGGTGATTTCTAGGGTCCCTATATGTTGGATATTATATCCAAATATGTCACAAACATACCGGGTGGGCCAAAAAAAAACCGGACAATTTTTATTTTATTATAACTATTGAACTATACAATCGATTTTAATGGGACAAACTGCACTTGGCAGAGGATTGATAAGAGTTTTGGCTGAATGTATTTTTTGTCCATCATCTAAAAATCCAAGATGGCGGACGGAATTAAAATCTACCCTTCAATGATGCTCGTTTATTCTCGTGTTGCGAACATGTCTTAGTTATTTTTTTAAATTAGTAAAAAAGCTGCATTCCTGGCACGCAGAACAAGGTATAAATCAGCAAAATCGGTTCGGTCGTTCTAAAAAATTTTTTTTGTATCAACCATTGTTTTGCATATTATACGATTGCCTTGCCAATGTCTGCATTTATTTTCTTATAAATTCATTACTACTAAACCGATTTTAATGAAAGAAAAAATATCCTAGTGAGAATTGATTGCTTTTTAAAGATCATAATCAAAGTTTATCGTCATCTTAAAATTTAAGATGGCGGACAGAATCATACTTGATTCTTCAAAATGGCGTGTTTATTCTTAGTTTCCGAAAATGTTTCAGACAGGATTGGCAATGCAATCGTATAATCTGTAAAACAATGGCTGAAACAAAAATAGATTTTTTGAGAACCACCAAACCGATTTTACTAATTTATATCTTGTTGTGCGGGGAAAAGGTAGTGCTTTTATACAAATTAAAAAAAAACTGAAACATTTTCAGAAAATAAGACTAAACACGCCATTTTGAAGAATCAATTATGACTCTGTCCACCATCTTAAATTTTAAGATGTGAATAAATTTTGATCATAATCTTTAAAAAGCAATCAATTCTCCTCAGGATATTTTTATTTTATCAAAATCGGTTCAGTAGTAATGAATTTTTAAGGAAATAAATGCAGACATGATTGGCAAGGCAATCGTATAATATTCAAAACAATGGTTAAAACAAAAATATTTTTTTTTCAGAACGATCAAACCGATTTTGCTGATTCATACCTTGTTGTACGTGGCAAGAATGCTGCTTTTTTAGTGATGTAAAAACCTATTAAAGCATGTTTACAACACAAGATTAAACGAGCATCTTTGAAGGGTACAATTTTATTTTGTCCGCCATCTTGGATTTTGAAATGACGCACAAAAAAAATTATTTATTCAAAACTCTAATTAATTCTCTGCCAAGGGCTGTTCGTTCCATTAAAATCAAAAGTATAGTTCAAAAGTAATAATAAAAAAAAAATTGGCCCACCCGGTATAGGGACCCTAATTAAGGGGGAAATGTACATACGAACTCCCTCTATAATTTTGAAAAATTTTTAATAAAAGCTAGCTGTAGGCAGTGGCGTATATAAGGGGGGCCTGGGGGCCCGGGCTAAGGTTTTTATAAATATTTTCCACATATTTCATAAAAACAAACATAGAATAGCATTAAATATGGCCTCATGGGGTCTCGCCCCCCCCCCGTAACTATTCGCCCCCCCCCCCCCCCCCCGAAACATTTTTCTATATACGCCACTGGCTGTAGGAATTGTAGATTGAACATAAACCAGACTTGTTTTCTAGCATAACCTTTTGGGAGTAAAGTAATAGTAATGTTCAAACTTTATATTAAAATTTTAAGGATACCTAGTGATCATAAATAATTTTAAAGTTAGGTATACAGGGTGTTATTGAATCAGATGCTAATAAATAAGGAGTTAATTTTCGGGTCTAGTTTGAGAAAAAAACTTTATATAAACACATATCCTAAACATCTTGACTTTTGAAATAGAGGTTGTTAAGGTTTTTTAAAAACAAATTTTTTATTAATATCTGTGATACTGCTGTAGATATTTTTGTAAGATTTTGCACACACTTTCTATTCACTAAAAGGCATTTTTTTAATGTACAGGATGTCCCAAATTTGATGTTTATGGGGGGTTGCGGGTATTTCCAGGGGAGATAGGAATTTTTTTTTTAAAAGAAGGTTATAGGTCAATACCGCGTCTTGATATAGCAATCTGTTGCAAAACGTGGTGTTTTTGAAAAGTCTGCATTTTGGGAGGAAGTCTATAACTTTTTTATAGATGTAAACGGTTTTTATATATCTTTCTTAGTTTTTGAGATATTGCCTAAAGTTATAATTTTATGAATGACCCCCTTTTTATTCAATTTTTAAAATCAGCGTAAAATTTCTTTTAGGATGACGTCACACTTAATATTTTTAAATTTTTTTTTCTTAATTATTTTTGATTATTCAAAAAATATTTTTAACCCAGTCATCAAATTAAATTATAAAATGAAAACAAAAAATATTGAAAAAATTAAAAAAGAGATAAAAACCGATTCAAGTTCTTTAGGAAAAGATCTATAAGAAAGCTCTTTACACGAAAACAAAATTTTCATCAAAAAAAAATATAAGACGTGGATTAACGGGACGGAAAAAAGGGGGAAATTCCCCCTCCCCCCAAATCTCAAACCCTATTTAGTTTTGACACACAGAATGCACCTTCTCGTCACTATGAAAAATAGTTTTGTGCAATATTTATCATGATATTTCCCCCTCAAATAAAGTTCCTAGATCCGCCCCTAGTTATAGACCCCCTCCCAAAATAAAGAATTTTCAAAATCACCCCGTAGCTTACAAACAGCTTGCTATATCAAGATGCGGTTTTCATCTTTAAGTTTGTCTTTAAATTTTAACGTCGTCAGATTTTTCTATTTCCCCTACAAATACCCAATGGGACAATATGTATTTTTATTTTGACCAGTGGCGTTCGAGCGAAAGTGGCCCCCGTTATTTTTTGAAGAAAGTAATGGTAAGGTAAATAATATTGAAATTCTTATTGCTAGACCTCTTACCAGAAGAAAAAAAATATTTATAATACCGAAAACAATTCTCGCACGAACGCCACTGGTCAAATTAAAAAAAAACTTGCTATATATCAGAAAACGCCTCATGATAAATAAAAAGTTTGTACCAAATTTAGCAAAAATATCGAATACATATATTTATTATATAATAGGAGATTTTGAAATTTTTTTAACACCCCGTATCTTAAAAGTTAGGACGATATCTTAACACAAGCGCGGATTTGAGGGGTGGGGTATTTTGGAAATTATCCCCCTAGAAAAAAAATATATGGACTTTTAGTTAATAAATTTCGGAACCCCCCTAGAAAAAAAATTTAATAAATAGTGTTCCCCCTAGATTTTGGCCCAGATCCGCGCTTGTCTTAATATAAATATTTTTCTCAAAATGGAATCAATAATTATCTGTTTTAATATTAGCATCTTATTAAATAACACCCTGTACAGTGGCGGATCCAGGAATTTCCAAAAGAAAAGGCCAAAGTAGCAGGAAATAGGTAAAAAATGTTCTTTGCAGTTTTTGATAGGTCTGAGCTGTGAAATTTAGCACCAAAGGATGATAATTTTTTTTAAAGTTTTTTAATAATAGTTCAGCAGCGAACTAAAAAACCAGTTTTATATCTGGTAAGAGGGGGGGGGGGTGAGGCGAACTCCCTCTGGTCCCCTGGATCCGCACTGACTGTGTATATGTATGAGTGATTTACTTTTCTTGATGTGGATACTTATGCCAAAATTTTGCAACATTTATGTAAGATAATAAAAAATATAAATATGTGTTATTGTATATTTCATGCCATTGTAAAAGTAAATTAATTTTAATAATGTTGATCATGTAAAAATATTTTTATTTAACTATAGTTTTATAAATGCATAAAGCATATAATAGATTTAGTTATTTTTGGGTGCATTTAATTTTTGGATAATATTTTTTTAGCTGTAGGAAAATTAAATTTACTATACCTACCTATTTTTAAATAAAATGTTATTACAAACATATTTTTGTAAAGTTTATTATGGTTTTTAAATTTTTTCCTATACCCACTTCAGCTAGGTACTACGTTTTTCTTTGATTTTGATTTTATGTTTTAATTTTTTTTCAAAGAACTTAAAAAGTGAACGTATCTTAATAAACACAAATAATAGAAGAAATTTAATGAATAACTGTGCTACGTGATTAAAATTAAAAATTAAAAGAAATAGGAACCCATTGCAATAAAGCCAAGCAATAATAGTGCCGGGCACTATTCGGACGATTTTCCATTGAAAACTGACTGTTGGTCTTTCAAAATTGACATACCAAAGTCGAATTTATAAATCCAGTGGTTTATTTTCCATTAATAATAGTGGCACTATTAATTCCGGCTCTTTTAATACACAATGGCCTAATTTTGAAAGTAGACAGCTGTTTTTATAATACGAAACTGTCAGAATAGTGCCTAGCACAATTACTGCCTGGCTTGACTGCAATAAAGCCCTAATATAAAATGTAAAGGTGATCAAAATTAGTTTGAATGTTAAAGTCTTTATAAAAATATATTCAGAATAAATACATATCCCCCTTTTAAATTACAAACTTTTATCAAATTAATTACTTTACCTAATTAAAAATTCGTTTTTCTTTAACCCCTTGGAAGTATCTTAAATCCAATGTGACAGAAATATGTCTTGAGAAACCGAGGCTTTGGTTAGGGGGAGGGACCGAGGCTTAATATTATCGTATTTTATGCTGTTTTATCTTTTCTATGCGGAAAATGTCTAAAAAAAACCTCAGGTGTGGAGGGCGCTAGGGCTCCGAGCCCTACAAAAAAACTAAAAAAGATTTGCTAATTTCGTCTGTAAATCGATAAAGAAAACAATTTTATAAATCATTCGTTTAAACCATAGACCAGCAAAAAAATTTAAATAAAATAACAACAGCATTAAAACTGTTAAAAATGGAAAGAATTATACCACAGCCAACAAGAAAAATATATTAGACTCTATCCAACTTACTAGGGTGAAATGAAGTGAACTTTTTCAGAATTTCTGGTAAAACTAGACCTAAATTTCAGGTAATGTAATAAAATTGAACAAAAAATGTTATATACAAAAGTTGACGACCCTTTTTTAAACTATTACTTTTTTCGAATGGAGTCTAGTTTCGCTGAAAAGTAAACAACAATTACCAACCTCTAAGTGTTCACCGGAAAAACTAGGATCGAGTCTAAATAATTTTTGCAGTTGACTGCGGTATATTTCCGACCAGTGTTGCGGTGTATGTATTGGTTATCTTTTTACTAGAACTAAAATTATTTTAAGAAAGGGGGTCAACTCTGGTCCTTCCCTGAATCTACAACTGTTTCTGTCCATTTTTAACCGTTTTCATGATATTAATTTCTTTCCAAAAATTATTTGCTCTGGGCTAGTGACCTTAAGTTATGGTCTAGTTATATACGAGGGCTGTCTGTTACATTTTGCATATAGAAAGATAGAGGAAGACACTGAGAATTTTCGGGTTATACCTTTTATAAATTATCTCTCAACAAGAATGCCTTACCGAGTTGATTTCTGTTTTCGGTAATGAAATACAACATCAGTCGACAGTAGGGACTTATTGGAATAAAACAGCTGACCTCTAATAATACAGAATAATACCGACACTAATAAATCCGGTTTTTAAATACACAAAGGCCGAATTATGAAGGAGATCAGCTGCTTTTTATATGTAAATCTGTCACCATAGGGTCGATTTTAAAATAAGGTCAGGTTTTATTCCAATAAGTGTCTAGTGTGTCTCGTTGACATGATTAGCCTTAGCGACAATCCAGTACTAGGTACACCAAAAACGGCTGCCAACCAGAAAAACATCGATGCGGTCCGTATGCTCATAACGAAGGATCAACATGTCACATATCGCGAGTTTGAGGTTTCGTTCGGGATTTTAAAGAGCTCAATTCAAAACATTTTGCAATAAGAATTAGGGGAAAGAAAATTAGTTTCCCGCGGGATACCGGAGAACAGAAAGGAGCTAGGGTCAATTGGTGTCGGAAAACTCTAGACCGCTTTGAGGCACGAAACTCGAATAACGTGTACAGCATTGTCCGTGGTGATAAAATGTGGATGGTCACGACATTTATCTCAAAAGCGAGTCATATAGCAACAATTCCTCTGGATGATCAAAGGACGGTTACAGCCGATCTTGCCGAAAGTTATCGCTGAGCTTCGACGAACGAATCCCGAACGACGAATTATCCCCCACCAAGACAACTTCGTACAAAGCACAAAAACCCATTGAATGTTTAACCCAACAAAACATCGAATTGCTGGACCATACTCCATACAGTCCCGACCGGGGTGGCTCGGTATTTCCTTTTGGTGTACAGGTTGGGGGAAATACCAGGAAATACTTGGGAAGTACTGGGAAATATACTAGGAAATACCAGGAAGTGCTTGGGAAATACTATTGAAATTTGAGGAAATACCAGGAAAAACCAGAGATATTTCCTTTTGGTGTACAAACATCGGCAATCGAGCCACCCCTCGATCCCGACCTAAGTCCCAACGATTTCAATACTTTTTCAAAAATGTGGTGCTGAGTGGTCAAAGATTTCACTCGTCAGAGGAAACAGCCGACGCTTATAAGAATGCAATTTTGACAGTACCAACAAACGAGTGGCATTACAGCTTTGACAACTCGTTTGAGCGCATGCAAAAGTGCATTAATTTTCTTGGAGAATACTTCAAGAAACAAAGAAAAAAGTCTTTATAAAAAATATTTACTGTTTTATTTCAGATGTATAAAATTTAATAAAAAAGCTGTCCTATAATAGTTTACCCACTTCCTCTGTTGACTCTATCTGTTACTGTTATAGTTTGTTAAATGATGCATAAAATATTGCAACAACTTTTATCTTCTTTATGGCCCTTTAGATTTAAAAACCAATAACTGTGCTTCAATAAAATAATGTTTTTTTTTAAAATAAAGTAGAGTAGGCGAACTCGGTGTAACATTTTTATTTCCAAAGTTCAAATTAAAGATAAATAAAAGGAGGGTTATTTAATTTTTCTTCTGCTTCTTCTTCAAGTATCACAAACCCCGGTAGGTTTTAGCCTAATTAACAAACTTTCGTGCTGGGGGGGAATGGGTAATTACTCCCCCCAGAACCTGAAAAAATATATAAAATATCAAAAGGGCGGCTAGCTACTATAGGGAAGTTAAAGGCTGAAAAAAATTATATTTTTGTTGACTTGCTGTGTAAGAAAAGCACTCAAGGAAGAAATCGCCTGTGATAAAAAGTGCACACGGAAAATAGCGCACATAGGAAAAACTTAACTTAAACAAACTCTGGCAAATAAAACAGAAAAAACTAGTCTCTGGGTTTGTTTTGCCTTTACACCCCCAAAACTTCGAATAAATTGCAAAAAACTTGATAAAAATATTGCAATATTACACGGTGAAGTTGCGAATATGGTACATTTTCTAAACCATCAAATAAATTTACCTCGGATAGCTTCTTTATAAAGCAACTTTGATATCAATAAAAAAAAATTCTATATTTTTTCAGCGATTTTTGCTTTTTTTTGTGGTGCAATGCAATTGCAGCGTTTTTATATTGTAGAGAGCGCGAATAACTTAAGGTCACTATATAACGAAGTTCCTTAGAAGGAACGTCGTTATACAGTGACCTTAGAATAAGTAGGTTTGATCAAAACATACAGAACACTTTTTTATTTCAAGTGTCAGTGCACAGTACACGGACCGCAATGAACCGACCTGCGGTCTGTTTACTGTGTGTCAGTGTAAATATTACTTACCACGTTGGGCTAAGAAAAAATATCTTACTTTAGGCCTACGACTTACCAATAATACTAGTCTAATGGCCCATTTATGCTCTTAGGAGAATTAAGAACCTATACTAAAAGTGTAAATTTATTTATAGTTACGAAAAATTCCAAAAATTTATGAAATATTAAAATAGTCCACAAATAATAAAATATCTTTAAGTTTTAAATAATTTGATAATTTTAAACTATTTATGAATTTCAACAAAAAAATTTCAAATATTTTCAAAATTTACACACAGTGTGTCCCATAAGTGCCACAGTACAGTAAGTGATAGGGAAGCTTATTTTCTGATAAAAAAGTTTATATCATAACAAAAATTACGCGAAAGTGGTATTTCGTAAAAAGGATTAAGATAAAAGTAAAGCCAAGTTCTCTAATACAAATTTCAAAATTAAACTTTGCTGTTCCAGCCAAACTTCTTTATGTTCAATTTAGCACTGTCCCTAGGAGTCATTTGCAGCTGTAATAGCCAAGTTTAGAAAACCATTTCCAAACTAGTAAGAACCTTTCATTTTGAAATTTGTATTGGAAAATTTGGCTTTACTTTTATCTCAATTCTTTTTACGGAATACTATTTTCGCGAACTTGGCTTTTTTTACATAAAATGTTTTTGTTATGATTTCACTCATTTTTTAAAGGATTTGGATAATATTTAAGTTTTAAAGTAGTAAAATACGCGGAATATTGTTCAATACTTTTGCAATGCCCTATTAAACTTTGAGTTTTTTTATATTTTTTCCTATTGTTTTATCATAGTTCCTATTAACATTCTAAAGCTCAGCTCTCTAGAGTTCCTGGAAGTGGACAATGTTACTTTTACATCATTTTACATTATAGGGGAGGGAAGCAAATTAAAAGTTTGTGGTTTTAAAATTTTTTCCTATAGTTTTATCATAGTTCCTACTAGCTTTTCAAGCTCAGCTCTCTAGCGTTTCTGGAAGTGGGCAATGTTACTTTTACATAACTTTACATTTATAGGGGAGGGAAGCAAATTCAAATTTGAGGGTTCTAGCTCTTCTGGAAGTGGGCAAATGTACTTTGACATAAATTTACATGTATAGGAGAGGGGAGTAAATTAGAATTTCGGGGTTTCTTGATTTTTTCCAAGGGTTTCGTCACAATTTCTATCAGTGTACCAAATTTCAGCTTTGTATTATGTCTGGAAGTACAGTAGAATTTTGATGATCTATACATGAGTAAGTGAGTGGCAATTTCGACGTTTTTTGAAACTTCGTAACTACTTTACTACTTTATGGAAGTCCATGAAACTTGGAGGGATTGTTAACTTCATAAAGATCTACGACTGTTCAAGGTTTGAGTTTCGTAGCTCATTCCGAATGGTACAGCAGTTTCCGCGCGAACTTATCAAGGCACTGCCGTGCCCTTAGATAACATGGGGGTTAATCAACACTCATTTATTTTTAAGATATAGGATTTTTATTAAAGTTAGAATAGGGGAAAAGGTTTTACAAAAAAAAAGTACATTTGTCACAGTTAAATAAATACTATAATTGTGACCAGAAAAATATTATTTTTATTTTTGATAAAATTATTAGATAGGCTCCGAAGACTTATTTTTTTAACAAAAAATATCGAAAAAAACATTGCGGCATTATAAGAGTTTGTTCCAAAAAATAGATTTTCCTGAAGAAAATTGACCGCTATTTTTTTTTAAAAAGTTGTTATTAAAAAAATTGTCAAAATCGCCAACATTGTGGCTCTGTATCTCCAGAAAGTTGCCATATGGCCCCTAAAGTTACACACCTTATATACTACCCATATACTACCCTATTTTTGTGAATAAGATTAAGATGATCAAGTAACCTGTAACAGTAGGTGTTATTCTAAATCTTAAGACTTAAATTTATTTCATTATGATTTTTCTTTTTGACGTCAAAATTTTGTTTGATTTCTCTGTACGCTGTTTGAAATAATGTCCGCTTTTTAACTGTGCGCTTTTTTACTGTGCGCTTTACTACGCGTGGGCTTTTTTCTGTGTAGCGTTATATTAATTTTTCGCTTTTGTCCTGTGCGTTTATTTACGGTCACCGTGTCACCATTATCCCCCCTGCCCCCAAAACTTTTGTTCAAGAACTGCCGGCCGTTGTGTATACGTCGCCATCAGTTAATGTTTAGTTTTAAATATTCCTGAATTGTGAGGTTTTTTAACTTTGTAGTTTTAGTGTGCGCATACTAGAAAGTAATTTTGACCGACCCCGTAAGTATGGATAAAACTTTGTAAGTATGTTTTTTAAACCTGATCTAAGGTAACCAGATACACATGCCTACCCATACAATAAGTACCTATAGGTAAGCAAATGGTCAATGTTGTTGTACGACCAGACAGACCAACAACTTTAAAACAATTGAACGTGTTTTTATATTATGTCCAGGCTCTCTAGACGAAGAGAGTACAAACGTGGACCTCCGAAATGACATCAAACAATCTTTAAACTCGAGGGAGTAACAAACCTAAGTTTAATGTTTGCTCTAACTTATTAAGGCCCAGATTTTTTTTTATATTCGAAATTTAAACTACTATAGTATTATGTCGGTTCGTTTTTCTTTCTTTTACGATCTCATTTCTTATATGATCTGTTTTCAAAACTTTTCATTTTTGTTTTGTATTTTTCTGTTACGCGACAAGTCTCTATTTCATACAACAGCGTGCTTTTCACCAACGTTTCATATATGCTCCATAAAATACGGCTAAGACATCCAATAACCCTTTTTCCTTTTACCATTCTTTTTTCCAGTTTTTACAGTATGTTCCTCTCGTATCAAATATGACACCCAAGTATACATACGCATTGCATGGAGATATTGTTTGTCCATGGTCTAGTTTCAACAAATTGGATTCGTTTGCGATACATCAAGACTGTATCTTGACCCTCACTTTTAGTATTCTTCCGTAAACTTTCTCATTATATACTCCATGTCTTCTTTATCATTAGCTACAATTTCATGGTCGTCAGCAAGCTGTAGTGTGTATATGATAAATCGGTCGTTAAATCGTATTCTCATGCCACGTACTTTACGTTTCCAGTTTTTTAGAGCCACTGCGATATATATTTTAAAAAGAGTTGGAGAGTTGTCTCAAGCCTTTCGTTACCAGATATTCTTTTGAAAGTCGATTTCCAATTTTAAGTTTTTATTTTGACTCTATGTATAGTTCTTATATCGCTTTTATGTATGTATGATTAATACTAGTTTGCTCTAACACTGTCCATAATTTCTCTACTGGAACGGTATCATATGCTTTTTGTAGGTCCACAAAGGTAACATGAGTCTCTATATTTCTGGTACTTCTTGTCTCAATTACTTGTTTAAGACAAAAACATATCACCACAAGATCTGCCTGCAGAAAACCCACTTTGCTTAAAAGAAGTCGAGTTCTTCTTGTTCATGAAAATCATTCTCTATTAGATCTCTAAGAATCCTACCGTACAATCTACTTAGAGTACTGGTCACTGATATTCTTCTGTAATTTTTGCAATCCAGCTTGTTTGCTTTGTTATGTATTGAGGATATGAATGCAATTTTCCAATCATCAGCTGATTGATAATATATGTGAGGTTTTCTAGTAGTTTCTCTAATCCATATTTTAGCATTTCAGCGTATATTGCCCCAGGTCCGCTAGCTTTTCCGGATTTAAGACAGATATTCGAGTCTCTTTAACAACTATTTCAATTATTGGTATGTAAGGAATAACAAAAAAATATATTTTTGTTTTTGCTCTTTTCTTTTTTGATTTTAGATTAATGTTAACGATCCCATGGAATTTAGAAATTTATAATTTTTAGGCAAGTTATAATTTTCAGCTGCATGGAACTTGAAAAATATTTCAAAAAAACGATTTCGGCTCACTGGCTTGGCCACCAGAGTAGTATTATTACATCTTCGCTCGTCTCCCAATACATTATCTTACGGAGTAGGTTCTAACCTCGCGTTGTAGAGAGTTATCTGCTTACAAAATTTAAAATCAGTCCTACTTTTCTTTATTTGAAAATCTCCCGCTGCTTGCCAAATGAAATGTTCAATTTTCGGTATTGTTTGTAAAAAACTAGAATTTTCGAGATTTTAATTCCTAAGTAAGGTTTTTTGGTCAGTTGTTTCTTTTTTTCTGGGTACATGGAATTATTATTAAAACTTGACTACCGCATTTCGTTGTGGATTGGATCATTACATTCCTCATCTGAATATTCCGCACTCTCAGAAGCATCATCAGGCGGTAATATAACAATTCCATCGGGAATGAAAATTCTCTGTGCACGTTTGCTAAAAAATAATACATATATAATTAAGAATTTCTGAAACTTAAGGGGTCGGTAACGACCCACACATCTTTAAGCGCCTACAATTTGGCAACTATGCAGCGAAAGTTCAAAATATTATTACCTAACTTTTAAAACATGCTTTATAATTGTACTGATATAAAAAATTCTGTAATAAAATATATGTAGTCATTGTATACACACAAATAATTGCTTATTTAAAGTTATTTTTGTACAGCAGGAAAATTATAAAAAACGCGCACCAAGTAATCGTCCTGCGGGGTTAAAGACTGTCAATAGTGAAATGAGATTTGATACTTAGTATATATTCAAAAGGAGGTAAGATTTGCCAAATAACGACCTCATAGGTCTCAATGGGTTAATACCCGAGAACTCTCTTCTCGGTTAATACCTTAAAAAAAGAAAAGGAGAAATCAGTCACACTCCAATTAATACCCTTGTTGATCTACCATCAAAACACGCCCCTGAGATTCGTTCTCAGTGAGCAATGGATCAATGGCTTTGGATCAAACAATAAACATAACTTTAATTTTTGGGTTGTCTTAAGCCCATTTTTGTTTTCTTTTTGTTGTCTTTGAAAAAAGGAATAAAAAACGCTAAATGGAGTCCATCTGATAAAGATAAAGTATTTCGTTAATTATCTCTTATAAAAATTGGGAAAATTTTGCAGGTGGGGGTTTAGGTTAAGTTGTACGGTAAACCAACCCGAACCAGAGATATAGGAGGGGCATAGATAGCTTTTAGATGAGTACTCAGCCGAATTAATGAATTTTGTGGTTATCTTCCCCTGGATTACTAAAAAAACTAGTCACAATAACATAGAAAAAATAATTTACTTTTTTACCTCCTACAAGATCGCAAAGGGAGAAATACTTAAATTTGTAGTTATAAGAAGAATAATCTTAACCTAATGGTTTATATTTAATCTACAATAAATAAGTATTTCATTGACACCAATCACTTCTGCTTATGTAACCACACCACATGGCCTAGTCTATTAAAGCCGATCGATAGTACGTCTGGTGATAGTTTAGGCAGCCATCACGCATGGCTCAAAAGAGTTATTTTGTTTTTGTCGGGCACATTGTTTTATATGTTTTGGTGGTGAAGTTTTTAATAAGTAGGGGCATTATTGTCCTAAAAATTTAATCAACTAAAATTGCAGAGTACAGAGTTTATCATTCGTTCATACTTTTTAGGAAAAATTTAGTAATTCATCGTTTCTCGGCTATAAATGAATTGACTATAGGCTGTCAGTAGTGACGCCGAGCCGAATTAACCGTCCCCCTCCCCGTTTTTTCGCCCCCTTTTGTAGTCTTTCAATTGTGATTTTTATATAATTTAGTCGACAGATACACATAATGACAAAATTTAGTATTTAGGTCCGAATAACCCATGACGATACCAATAGACTTTCATCCCTGTTAATGTTAATGGTAAAAAAGGCTCCAATGAGAAGAGTCTAGCCACCTGCCAATATCTGAGAGGTTCAGAATTGAAGTGGATCCAGTCCAATTTCGCACTATTTTAAGTTAATCCTTTTTAAAGGTATATTAAACAATATTTATTTCAGTAGACGAGTGAATCAAGTCGCACTTTACGCATTAAAGCGGCCAGAGTTGGTTTTCATTTGGTTTCTGAAATAAACATTGTTACATTGTATAAAATAGTGCGAAATTGGACTTGATCCGCTTCAATTCTGAACCCCTCATATGTTGTTTTAAAGCGCTTAGATACATATTTTTGTCTATGTAAGTACAATGATACATGCACCATATTTTATGGATTTATTTTATCGATCTCCCAGCCTTGAGATCGGGATACATTTTGAACCAGCCCAGGCAAACGTTACTATACAGAGAATAAAATAGTGCCTTCAAAGACAATTTTTTAAATCAAAGAAAGAATAGCCCATGCGCGTATAAGCTATTTTTACTTGTACCGAGTTATGTATGTAGGTATATTTATACAGCGTGGTCAGCGTTCTATCTAGGGGTAGGATTTTTGTATGGGAGAAAAGGATTGCACGGGAAAGCAGAAAAGCGTAAAACCAACGTTGCCCGTTTAGCCAAAATATCAGTATTAGTCGCTACTCAATTCGCGAAAGGTCAATTTAGTTAGTTTTATGTAAGTGCCCGGGTGATACACAACCAGAATAATACATAAAAATTCTGCTTGTTCCTAAAAATACATAATTCACTTACTTTTACAAACAAGCAGTATTTTACAGTGTTATTCTGATTATTGATTGTCGTTTCACAGTCACTAAGGTCAATTTTGTTTGAAAGATAACTTACCAATCTACAGGTAAGCTGTAGTACTATTATTTAATTTTAATTTTTGTAATGCGTTTTTAGTCCAACCATAAAAAAAGGTAATGGTGGACCACAGTGGGGCAGGGTGGGTAGGGGGGCTTGATCCTAGGGGAAGCGGTAGAGGTGGTATGAAGTCTCAAACAAATATCAAAATTATGAGTAGTAGTAAAATTAGTAGTAGTAGTAGTAAAATTAGTAGTAGTAGTCTACCACAAATGAAAATTTGAAAATAGAAGCCGACATTTCTGGAGTACATGCTTCGGAGACAAAATTTTCAGAAAATTTTGTAGAAATGATACTTAAAATAGTCGTAGGTTAAAATAGAAACAATTTTTTTTTTTGAAAATGAAAACCTACAGAAAAAAGTTTGAAACCGGAACAATACGCCGCAGGTAGCAAAAATCTTTTCATGAGAGACACCTCAGAAATTTTTTGTCTTTCTAGAGCAATGTTGCACCTTTTGTTTGAAATACAAAAATAACATTTTTAAACAAAAATCGATACAACAAGTAAAGTTATGCATAACTGTTAGATTTAAGGTAAACTTGTTTAAATAATAATAACTCTCTTTCTTTTTATTATTATTATTTGACTAAATATTTTCAAACAGAAAAATCCAGGGGCGTACTTTTATATAAAAAACAATTAAATTCCTACTTAGAACAAAATTTCGGACTTCCATTGTCTTTATTTATTTTAAACAAGACGTTTCGGTTAGTAAGTATCTCTAGCCGTTTTCAAGTGTAAACTAAAGAATCTAGTCTATAGGCTACTACTTATACCACTTGGTGTACAGTCAGGTGTGACGGCCCGCCCCCTTTTTTTAATCCTAAGACGCCTGGTTTCCATATGTTTTGGTATGTCCGTGCTTGGTTGACTGTAAACTTCTTTATTCTGCATTATAAACGCAGCTAAAATAAACTTTGGTTTTCACCAATGCGACTCTGTATGCAATACTTTAGCTTCTGTACAATGAATCCTATGATCATGCATAATCCGCTAAACCGGATTTTTCAATACCTCTAATTGGGTACTTTTTAGATGTTCATTTACACTAACCTGAAGAGGGCGTTTCGTTTCACCTACATATGATTTACTGAACCACACACGTGATTTCGTAAATACATTCCTTATTATTTGAAGGATTTTCTTGTTTTTATATTTTAGTGTTTGGCTATTCGTCTGATGTTTTCTGAATTCCCTTAAACATATGGAATGTTAATAACACCCAACGGATTAGTATTTTGGGAATTTGCTAAAGAAAATGTTACGCGGCTGGTACACCCGGGTATAGGATTGACACTAAACCCGCTTTTTTAGTGGTTCTCGATTAGAACAAGTGTCGCTTGAGAGTAGGTGGAGGGGCAAGCTTGAAGCGCTGCGAATTCATAAGTTCTGTTGGTTTTTCTCAATTCCGGGTATGTCATACCAAGGTTTACCAACGCCGGGTTAAACTTAAAGACAACAGCGGCTCGTGCCGCAGGCGAGGAAAACGGGTACATTATAAACACCGGTACATATGCTATTGTTTTTTAAAACTCTTAGCTTGGTATGTCATGTCAGTTTCCAACCAAAACAACAGAAAAATGACATTATAAATAAAACTTTTTGTCTATAAATATGTTGCTAATTTCTTTTAACTGGTGTACCATGCTCTAGGAGTTCTATGTACCCCTTCACCTCGCCTGCGGCACGAGCCGCAGCTACTTAGAACTTTTATTAATAATTGAATAATTTTTAGTAATTGTAGGATATTTAAAATTGATTCTCTAGTTCCTTTGCCTTGTATAAGTACCATACCATATACCTTTAATTTTACAGTGGTTATAATTTTTCCTCTGCCTGAAAAGACGAAGCATAAAAGGCAAAAATATTCCACTCTAATTCTGATCGAGTACCATAATTATTACGAGTAGGTACCTTTGGTAATGGTGGTACCGATTCTAAACGCACCCTAGGGTTCAAATTAATGCCAAAGTACTTCGCGGGATGCGGTCTCTTTAATGGATGTTTATTAGACTCGCGGAATTATTGGTACTTTGGTGGTACGACCGTGATGTGTTTGGTGCCAAAGTGGCACCGCGGTATATCTCGCCGTACGATCATTCAAACAATAAAAGCAATACTATACAGGCTGTACGTATGTGGCCACCATTACTAAACTTTCTGGACCAGGAATCTCTATCTATCCATCTTTGTTCATAGGCCTCCCCCAATATCTTCCACTCTTCTCTGTCTGTCGCCGTGTTCATCCAACCGCGTGAAGAATTAAATCGTCCGCTCATCTCATTTGTGGTCTTCCCCTACTTCTTTTTCCAAGGTCTTCAGTTTACAATACATTTATTCCATCGATTGTCTTTTTGTCTCATGTTATGACCGGCGAATTTCTATTTTAATTTTGCTATTTTTCCTTTGACATCCCTTACTTTGGTTTTATTTCTTATCCATTTATTCCATGTAACATTTGTCTTTCCATTGATCTTTGGGCTTTGGTTACTTCATTCATGTTTGATTTTATAAGTGTCCAGGTTTGGGATCCATAGGTAAGTACAGGAAGGATACATTCGTTATACACTTTCGTTTTGAAGCACTGAGGATATTTTTTATTTACCGAATGCTGCCCTTACTCGTCTTTTGATTTCAGCTGTTTGGTTTTCTTTTTCCAGTTTAATAATTTGTCCCAGGCAGTTATATATATTCCTTCATTTCATCGCCTTTCCATCCATCTCGGTTATGCCGTACTGAAAATGTCTAAGGAGACTGTAACATCGATGTATACGGCTACTACTACCTTGTTCTAAGACCAGCCCGTAAATAGATTTATTTACTCTATGGCCATACCTCAAAAAATGCCATTCATTGTATATATATATTCCTCTACTTGTTCTATTTTCGTTTGGTTTATTCTGATCGTGCTATCTTCATCTGTCTTTGTTATGATTTTAGTTTTAGTGTAGATCATACTCAAGCCTATATTTTAAGCAGCTGTATCCAGTTCTTCTAGCATTTTCATCAGTTCTTCTTTCTTGTCTGTTATTAAGGCGATATCATCAGCATATCTTACGTGGTTCAAGTATTGTCCGCTTACTTTGCCTATATCTTCTTAATTTAATTTTTTTACAAAATCTTCGAGGGCCTAGTTAAATAGTTTAGGGGATAGGACCACAAAGTATACTAACCTATATATTCTGTGATAGGACTTACAAATAAAGATTTTTGTGGCTATTTCGCCTTTTGTTTCGATTATCAGATTGTTATCAGGGACTTTTAAAATCATTTTTTTTCCTGTAAAATCCACTTTGCTATTTCATATTACAGTTTAAATTAAAAAAAATTGTTTTTATTACTATGTATTTGTAATGTGATTTTTACCTTCCTAGTCCGCACAGTAATGGCTAGAGAAGGTATTGTTTTCGACGCAAAACATTTTTTTGAGATAACGCCGAAAATGTGTTATTTGGGTGTATTTTGACCTATCCTATCAATATTGTCGTGATGTCTGTGTGTGTATATTTTTTTTCTTTCCGTAACACGATAGCTCCTAAACCGCTAAACCGATTTTTATAAAATTTTCAGGTAGTGTTCGACACTCTAACGAGCTGATTAGTTTTTGGTCAAAATCCATTAATGCTAATGACAGTTTTTTGGCAATTAAAATATTTAAAAACTGCTAACTTTTTAACGGAGCATCGCATGAATATGCCGTTTTCGGAATATAGTAGACTTTATTTTGCTCAATCATTTTTTGTTATGACCAAAGACTTCGTAGGAGCATTAGTTTCCGAGATATTTACAAAACAGTGTTTTCAAGGGTGATTATCATAGCTTTACTTGTGCGAATAGGCTAGCTGGGAAGATATCAGATCCGTCATGAATCCATTTATTTTATAAATTAATGTTTCATCTAAAAAATTTTTATATAAATGTTAAGTCTAGAACTTTCCATTTTAGAATATGTCTCATGATCGCTAAATAAACTGAAATGTCACAAACTGAAATAACCGATTCCCAAGATCTAAAATAATTTGGAAACTAATGGAAACACATTAAACAGTGCCACAAATGGCTTATTTTTTGTTTTTGGCTGTACAATCGGAGTGGTACCCACCTCAGAAAAGTGCCGGGGTAATTATCGTTTAATGTTGTTAGAAATAATTACGAAAAAATAAAAAAGTCCTGTATATGTATAGGTATGTAGGTACCCACAGACAGACAAACGAATTTCGCGTGGGGTTCCAACTATCTCTCGCGGATTGCTTTATGGTTCCAAGAACACCATGCTGCGATATCTTTCGAGATATGGAGTTTTATTTTTATACTAATTTAGTGCCCACTTTAGATGTACCCATCTTAAGATTAACTTTGGATTACGAAAAAAATCTTGAAGATTAACTTCTATTAAAAAAAATTTCAACGCTGCGGGGACTTCTTTTTCTTCAAGTAGCTTAAAACCTGTGACGGCTGGTGATTTTGTAAATTGGGGGGGCATAAATTTATATTGTATGGAAAAGGAGATAAAAAAACTTACCTAAACAATTTTATTTTAGCATTTTACAAGCAAGCAGCTACTTGGTGTAGTTTTTAGTTTATTTGTTTATAGATAAAGTCTAATAGCCCTTCTTTTACATGCGCAAAGTGCTTGGATTAGCACCAGTTTCAAACTCATCATGGCCCCGTAAAGCAACCTCAAAAATCCCACAGAATTTTAAACGGTCTATTAACCTACTAAGTATATGTTTATTTTTTGCCACATTTTCATTATGTTCGGTAAAGTTTTGCCTATAAACACAACTCAATTGGCACCTAATATCAGTCTTGCAAAGCTTAGAAAATTCTATGTGGTTATCTAAATAAGTAGACTTACTTTGTGTCTTTAATTTTTCACTAAAGTGATTGATATTTCATATTCCCTTTGTCACCCACGCAGGATCACTTCGTGGATTGTTCATAATGAGACAAATAAAGCAAAAAAAACATTTTGTTTTTCACAACCGCACAACCAGTTTTCAGCATGGTATAATTTTTTATTACTTGCACTAAAATTTTGGTTAATTTTTTCCGGCCTATGTGGCCCTAAAGATTTTATTTGTAATCGAAGCTCATATGTCAACGTATTTAAATTTGCACAGTTAATTAGGTAATCTACGGTATTTATTTCCATTTTATAAACAAACGATAAGAAAAACAAATAATGACACACGACCGGCCATGCTTTTTACTACTGACATACCCAAATCAAAACAAAGTCATACGTTTTTACTAAGAATAGAACTGGCAACGTGTAGAAGGGCAACGGACATTTCCTCAAGATGATGATGGCCGACTTCAACTAAAACAAACATTTCACCCGCCCCCACTCGAAAACATCCATCCATACCCCGCTGAAAAACGGGTAAAATTGAAACCTTGCCCCGTGCGGCGCTACCGGTTTGTAATTATTTACGCTAAAAACGATCACCAAATTAATCGCTTGTTGTTAACCACAAATATTAAAAAGAACTAGACAATCATATCGTAAGGGAAGATTTTTGATAATTGATTGATTTTTTTTTAATAAATCAATTAAAAATACTGTTTATTTTCTAGTTTTGGAAGGGCACTGCCCCGTTGCCGTCCCAGTAGCAGCCACCACTGCTCCATTCTGCCCTCCTGGATACTATTGTTCACAACCTTCTTAATCCCATATTCTTGAGGTCATATTCGCCTATCCACTTTTTCATGGCCTCCCTCTTACTCTTCTTTCCAAAGTTCTCCAGCTCAATATTTTTCTTGGTGTTCTTGTCTCATACATTCTCTTTACATGTACAACCAGTGGCGGCGCGCGGTGTAAAAGTTTGGAAGTTCACACCTAAAAAAATTGTGGCGAATTCGAAAAAAATTTTTGAGTATTAAGACCAAAATTTTTGGCATAATTAAAAAATTATATATTTAGTTAGATATTAGTTATCTATTATTATTGTTGTTATAAATAAATAATAATCATACCTGGTTTTTATATTTTAAAATCAAGTTTTGTATTGAAAATGAAGGTGTCTGTACTTTTTTTTTTAAATAAATTCTTCAATAAAGAATTCATTCAACTTTGATGAATTTTTTATATAATTTTTTTTTTTAATAGATAATTGCGAGGGAAATTAATCTATTCCCCCCCATTGTGCTTCTAAGGAGAGTTTTAATTATCTTTAAGGTAGAGAAACAACGTTCTGCATCTGCAGTTGCCATAGGCATCGTAACCACTGCTTCTAGCACGCTAATGTTATCAGAATTAGAAACTTCCGCCATTATCGCACCTATGAAAGCGTCGAAATCAAAACAATACGTGCACTAATTTAAGAAGCACACACACACACACACACACACACACCTTTAACAGCCAACGGTAACCGTAGACGCAGGTGGCATCACGGGGATGCGGGTGGCATCGATCGCCTCAATTGATTCACAAGAGCACTAATCAATGTAAGTCCCAGATTTTGTGTACTGTAAAATTCGTCCTCTCTTTCTATATTTCGAAATTAGATTGCGACATAACATCTACGATCACAGAATTTGGGTCCATTTAGCGCGGCAGCAGCCCGCCTACGCATCCACCGCTTGGTCGTTTGATGAAAGAAAAATGAATAACAAAGAACAACTTAGAAATAAAAAACAAAAAGAACAACTTGACATGAATAAACTTACCCAAAATAAAGCTATATAAAAAGAAAGGCTAAAGGAACAGCTAACTCAAAACTTAAAATGCGAAAATCAAAATATAGAGAAAATAAATGATACGCTGACAAGAGCTATGACCAAAGTAAGAAAAGATATCGGACAAAAAGATAAAAAGAAGAAGAAGAAATAAAGAAACTGGTAGATATGAAATAATTAAAATAAAGAATATAAACGGCATCGAAAATAACGTTAAAGAGAATATTATAAATATAATACAACTATTCTATACAGAACTAAACCGAGCAAAAAATGAACCATCGCGAGAAATCATAAAAAAAGTTTAAACTCAGAGCTACAACCTGAAATAAGCAAAGCGGAAATAAAGAGAGCATTAAAGAAAATGCAAAATAACAAATCACCTGGAAAAGATGAAGTAACGGCAGAAATGCTCTAGTACGGTGGTATACAATGGTGGTAAAGTTGTAATTAATACTCTCCATATTCTCCTGAATAAAATACTAAAAAAAAAAACAACCAACCAAATGGAAAGAATCCATGACCAATATTCTACACAAGAAAGGCGATAGAGCAGACATAGAAAACTATTGACCTATAACACTCCCCAATGTAATTTACGAGTTTTCACGAAAATATTAACAGGTAGAGTAACAACAAAATTTGACGGATATCAATCAAAAGAACAAGCATGCTTCAAAAAAGGTTTTAGTACAGTTGACCACCTATTAATCATAAAAACCCATTAGAACCAGCCAGCAAATACAATATTCCACTCTATATTGCGTTTATACACTTTGAAAAAGCTTTCGATAGCATTGAGCCCTGGGCAGCAAAAGCATCTTTAATTAATTGCCTAATAGATCACAGAAGCACATACTTAATAGCTAATATATATAGCGAAGCAACAACATCAATCAAAATCCATGAAGGAACCAAGCCAATCCATATAAGAAGAGGTGTCAGCCAGGGTGATATAATATCCCCTAAATTATTTAACCAGGCCCTAGAAAATGTTTTTAAAAGCTTAGATTGGGAAGAAATAGGCATCAAAAGAAGCGGACAATACTTGAACTGAAGCTGATGATATTGCATTAATAACAGATAAGAAAGAAGAACTGACAAAAATGCTGTAAGAACTGGATACAGCAGCTAAAAATATAGGCGCTACTAAATCTAAAATCATAACAAACACAGTTGAAGATTCAAGATCAGAATAAACCGAGAAAAAATAGAGGAAGTAGAGGAATATATATATATATATATATATATATATATATATATATATTATTTATTATTATAAACTGTATGACCAATGTATCCTTCCTGTACTTACCTTTGGATCCCAGACCTGGACACTTACAAAATAAAACATGGATAAGGTAACAAAAGCCCAAGGATCAATGGAAAGACAAATTTTACAGTCCAAGGAATAAAACAAAAGAAATGTCAGAGAAGTGGCAAAATTAAAAGGGAAATTTGCCGGTCATAATATCAGACAGAAAGACGATCGATGGAACAAATGTAATGTAAACTGGAGACCTTGGGAAAATAAAAGAAGTAGAGGAAGACCCCAAATGAAAGGGGCGGACGATTTGAAGAAACACGCGGGAACTAGATGGACAGCCAGACAGAAAAGAGTGGAAGATATTGTGGTAGGCCTATCAATTCAACTTTTTGGTGCATTCCTTTTACTATTAAATTTTAATATTTTTTAAAGCAGTCGACGACTTCAATAATGCAATTTTGACAGTACCAAAAAACGAGTGAAATTACAGCTTTGACAACTGGTTTGAGCGCATGCAAAGCAGCATTCATTTTCGTGGAGAATACTTCGAGAAACAATAACGTCTTTTTAATTTATCTACTGTTTTATTCCAGCTGTATATGCAAAACTTAAAAGACAACCCAAGGCATTCTTGTTGAGATTAAGAGAAGTTGTAAACTCAAACACCAGTATTTACTAAGACCTTAAGACTTAGCATTGTAGACCGGGTTTATGTATCAAGTCTATAGACTTGATACCGACCGGTTTAAGGGTACTTTTTTAATACTCACAGGTCAAATAACTGCAAAGATTTAGTTCACCCTAATGTGCAATATGATAGTAAGCATTTCTCAGTGAGTTTCATCTCATATATATATTCAAATTAACTTTAGAAATAAAGAAAAATCACCTAAAAATTTTGTTACGAAATGTAATTTTTTGGAAATTATCAAGTCGTAGGATTCTTGTAAAAATAGTCTCAAATTGTAGTACTACCCCTGAGAGAGGGTTAAAGTTCGAAAAACAATAGAAATAATCCATGATTGACAAAAAAACATAATAACTTTAAACTATATCTGTAAATGCATTACCGTATTAAATACGTATCAATGTTTAAATACTTTAAAAAGCACAATATATATTAGAATCCCTTTTCAATTACCCATTCACCAAAACCATCGACCATCGGTTTAATCGTGGCTAACTTGTCTAAAAAATTAACATGTAAAATATAGGACAGCTGACACTGACTTACACCGTTTTTATTCGACATGTCCTAGTGACGTTTGGAGGTTTAAATACGGCTACCATTTTTAAACCAAAATATTTTATTCTTTTTATTTATTTATAAGCTTTGTGTGGAAGTAATGTCTTTGTTACAACGAAAAAAGATGACCCATATCGCAAGGTATTTATGAACAATTTATATAAATATTAAAAACTATGGCATTCACGGGAAAACCTTCAACCAAAATGTAGACTTTTAAACCCAGGACTGTAGCACTTAGCACTGTAGACCCTTTAGTAAATACTGTTGAAAAAATTCACTGTAGCTATAAAACTATATGTATCTCACTGACGTTTTGAAGTTAGGTTAGGTAAAGATTGTGGTTATCTTTTAGTCACGACATTGGCTCAGTGTCGCCCTCTATGTTCCTATATGCAAAATATAAAAGACAGCCCTCGTGGTCGGATACTATCGATAGCACTATCGATATTATCGATAGTTTCTGACTATCGAAAACTATCGATAGTTTTCAAGAACCATCGATAGTTTTTAAAATCGCTGATTTTTAGTATTTTTACTACAAGCTTTTATTTAGCTTCAGATGTTCTGTCTAACTAACTATCAAATCTTGTGAAGCGTTTTTGATACACTTCCCACACATTATCCGATTTGGATGAAATTTGGTACACACATAGTGGTCCCATGACAATACAACATTAAGAAAAAAATATCAATCATGAAAAAATGTCCTCCCACCCTACCCCCCACCCCCTTCCATAAAAAATGCGTTTTTGACACACTTCACTTCAAATGACTTTTATAAAATTTGGTATATGCATAAAGGTCCGATGGCAATACAGCCCAAACAAAAAATATATTTCTACCTCTACCCCCACCCTCTCCTTCCCCCAATAGAAAAATGTGTTTCCAAACAACTCACGATCAGCGATTTCATTATAATCTAGAATAAGCTATTCTGTTCTGTTATTGAACAAATATTTTCATTTAATAGAGTAGATAGTGAGACTAAAAAGTAGAAAATAAATTCGTAAAAAAAATTTTTTAAGTCACAAGCTTTTATAAAATGCACTAAAAATTAAAAAATAATTTTCTAACTTTCTAATATTATCATAATAATAAAAGCGATGGCCGCAAATCAAAGCATAAGTTAATCTAAATTTGTGATCTAAACACTTCAAGAATATTCAACTTAGCAGGTCATCAAAGATATGTTTGATGTGCCGCAATGTTATGCGATTACCATACCTATGTCAGAGAAATGCTGGGGTATCTTGGGTCGGGTTGGGTGGGTTTGGTACCTCTGCATTTTTCTGCTAGATTGATTCTTGCAAATAGTGATATTTAATTGATACGGATATCTTATCGTGCTAACATCGTCAAAATTTCCATCAGTCGGCCATCGCTTTTATTATTATGATAATATTAGAAAGTTAGAAAATTATTTTTGAATTTTTAGTGCATTTAAAAGCTTGTGACTTAAAAAATTTTTTTTACCAATTTATTAAAAATAATTTTTACGGGAATCCTTTCAAAACTCACTAAAATAAAATAAAAACTTTGACAGATGCTAAAAATCGCTTGAAAATCACAGTCAAAGATTATAGATTATAATATATATCACAGTAAAAAATGGATGGAAGCCCGACTAAATGACACAACGCCAAACATTCAAATTGTTGACTGTATATACCTCGGCTTGGCTTGGACTGGGACCTACAGGGTGACATATTTGGATATCCAAATATGTCAACATACAGGGACACTAGACCAACAGAAGCATGGCCACCACAGAGGTGGAGTCCCTGTATGTTGACATATTTGGATATCCAAATATTTCAACATACAGGGACTCTACACAGAGGCGGGGCCACGTAGGTTTAGCTGCGTACACACTATTTGTGTGTCCCGAAAGTCCCTTTTCAATTGTCACACCCCTGAGATGTAGCTAGTAGGTCGCTTTTGGTAAGGCCACTAATTTCGAAACAATAGAAACTCTGTTTTTCTTTTCGATAATACTATCGATAGTATCTCTTGAGATTATCGAAAACTATCGATAGAGCTGACTATCGATAGGATCCGACCACTACCTCGTATACACTAAATATAATCTTTTTCGGTGTGCATATATTTTGATAAAATAGCCTAAGCAATCGTTCAGCCATAAACTTCGGTAATATCTTCTTTTGCAAAGTCGAGGACCTCAGTCAGAAAAAATTTCTTTTCGCGGTACGAATGTTGTTCTTTTCCGAACGAGGAACCATAAACATGACAAGCCGACAAGGTCGACACTATATTGTCGGCATAGATATAACCGAGATGTACTTACATTGTACTCCAAGAACTTCAAGAGCCTTAGAAGATGAAACTTAACACTAGTATTAGTAAAGGGTCTAAAGCAGTGGCGTGAGTGGCGGCTGGTGACGTCACAAATTGGGGGGCAGAAATTTATATTGCATGGAAAAGGAGATACAAAAAAACTTACCTAAACAATTTTATTTTAGCATTTTACAAACCAGCAGCTACTTGGTGTAGTTTTTAGTTTAATTGTTTATAGATTCGCTCTTCTTTTACATGCGTAGAGTGCTCGAATTAGCACCAGTTTCAGACTCATTATGGCCCCGTAGAGCAACCTCAAAAATCCCACAGAACAGTTTATTAACCTACTAAGTATATGTCTATTTTTGCCACATTTTCATTATGTTCGGTAATGTTTTGCCTATAGGCACTGTTCTATTGTCACCTAATATCTGTCTGGCCTTTGTGTCTTTAACTTTTCACTAAAGTGCTTGATAATACACATTTCCTTTGCCACCCACGCAGAATCACTTCGTGGATTGTTCATAATTAGACAAATAAAGCAAAAAAAAAGCATTTCGTTTTTCACAACCTCACAAAGAGTTTTCAGCATCGTATAATTTTTTATTACTTGAACTAAAATTGGTTAATTTTTAGGATTTTCAGGTCTGGTCTATGTGGCCCTAAAGATTTTATTTGTAATCGAAGTTCATATGTCAACGTATTTAAATTTGCACTGTTAATTATGTAATCGACGCCCCCGCGCGAGAACAGCCCCCATACACCGCTGAAAAACGAATGAAATTGAAATCTTGTCGCGCGCAGTGCTGCCGGCTTGTAATTATTTACGCTAAAAAAGTTCACCCAATTAATCGCTTGTTGTTAACCGCAGATAATAAAAAGAACTAGACAATCATGTCGTAAGGGAAGACTTAACTTTTTTTAAATAAATCAATTAAAAATACTGTTTGTTTTCTAGTTTGGGAGTACACTGTCCCTCCCTGTGGCAGCCGGCACTGGTGTAAAGCCGCGTCCACACCTGAAAATTTCGACAAACTTTGCCGAGCCGAGCGGTGAACAGAACAGTAGTTTGGAGAGGGTCTTGAGCGTGCTCGCGAATGATTCGGTTGTCGGTTTTTTCCCAGATATCAAAGATAATGAGCGCGAATAGATTCGTTGGTTTGGACGAGACAAAATAAAACAGCGAACAGACATTTGTTCTGCTCGTCGAAATCAAAAAAGCTCATTCGCGGTTTTGCTCGCTGCTTGTTCCGCGTGTCAGATGTGGACGAGGCTTATAGTTCTAGGTTCTAAAATTCTAGATTTTGGTTGAAGGTTTAACTATTTTTTCCCTTTAATGCAATAGTATTTAATATTTATATAATTTGTTAATAGATACCTTGCAACAATGACATGATATACACACAAAACTTAAAAATAAATAAAAAGTCAGTGTCAGCTCTCCACTATATTTTCCATGTTAATTATTTGAAAAATTTAGCGATAAATAAACAGATTTTCAATTGTTTTCGTAGAGTGTTACTAAAAAGGGAAACTAAAATATTTTGAGCTTTTTAGAATATTTAAATATTGATACGTATTTAATACGGTAATGGATCTACACAGACTGTCTTAAGTTATTTATGTATTATCAAGGATTATTTCTATTTTCCGTACTTTAAACCATCCTTATGACGGGAGTCCTATAACTACATGGAGTAGATTTAAAAAAAATGACATATCGATATCGTTAGAAATATTTTGTTTCGGTTTCCTATATTTTTAAAGTTATTTTGAATTTTTGGGAGATCAAACTTACTGAGAATAGGGTATTTGACAAATTTTAGAAAAGTGTTTAGATTGATACATAGGTCCCTTATTTGCTACGCAAATATATTAAAATAGTATATTTTATCATGACTACATTTAAAATCAAGTTTTCTAATTTCCGGTTTGAATTTGCCGCTAAAACGCTCATTTCTAGCATGGTGTTGCAATGACGTCAGAGCGCAGTAAACTCGAGGACAGATACACGGCATTCAAGTGTTTATTTGTTTTTGGTCTGCGTTTTTACTGTTTTTTATGTAAAAAAATGTCCTATAAGTGGTGTAACTATTTATTCATGTGCCTAGAACAGTAAAAGAACCGAAAAAGTGGCTAGAACTTGCTCGAAGAGACACAAGGCCCTCATCTAATACATATTCACTTTACATTTGTGAAGATCACTTTGATGTGAGTATAACTAAACTGTTTATATTAATTTTTCTCGTGTTGTCTATAATATGTATAACTATTTCGTAAATGATGAAATTTTTGAGGTCATGTTTATTACAAGGGTAAACAACTATAATAGGCACAAAGGTGTACAAATTTTTAGGCGGTGCTAGGCAGTTATTGGCAGGACTAGGGAGTATTTCTAAATGCAGGATTAGGCAGTGCACATGCTGGCAAAATGTAGGACTGAGCAGTGCATATGCAAGACCAGGCAGTGCATAGGCAGGACTAGGCAGTATCTACGCAGGACTATGCAGTGTAACCTATGCAGTACTTCAAGTATTGCTTGTCGCTGTATACTTTTTGCCTCCCTGTCCTGCAATTTTTGATTGTTTCTTAATGCTTAAAATAATAATGATTGGGTATTTAATTGAATGAATCTATTGTAAGTGGCATATTACACAAAAGAGCAAAACATATAACCTAACCTCAAAATCTAAATGAGTAAAAGTAGGCGAAGAATATCATAAAAGAACTTTCAGTTATATACAAAACAACTCATCCAATACTGACATCAACATTTTAACGTTTCTAAATTCCGCAGAATAAAAATCACTGTTGTTGGCCAAGAAGCCTGCCACCATAAAGGAATGCAGCATTGGCAAGTTGGAGCTATCGGCTTTGGAGAATCCGTTTTCCATCGAAAAATTTTTTATAAGCAAAACACAAAATAAAATATAATTTAGGACGATAATTCGCACTTTTAACCAAAGCAAACATTACCATCCATAAGAAAACAACACAGAAAATAGGTTCATTCGAGGCGTTTACTGTTTTGTGACGTCAATCAGCTGATTGGTAGACCGCCTGTTTTGAATCACGTGGCTAATTGTTTTAATTCAATGAATTTATTTAATTAAAAGAACTATGAATTTGAGAAAAAAGTTTGTTTTTAGCATTACCAAGACCTAAAGTGATATCTAAAAATAAAAATATATTTATTTTTTACTACTGTCAAACACCCTATTGTTTAGTATGCTATTGCACGTTGGCGTGAACCAAATCTTTGCAGTTATTTGACCTGTGAGTCAAGTCACATCAATTTTTTTTGACCAAAAAAAAATTGAGGATGAAAGATTTAGACTACCCCAAATCGATTGGTTATGGTAATCACTCAATTTTAAGTCACCTGGTGTTTGCCGAAAATTTTAGTTTCTAAAATATTGCTACGAATTTAAGTTATTTAAATTTTATAGTTAGAATTTATTTAGGTTTAGTTTAGTATTAGGCTGACTTATCTTATGGGTGTATTCTTAGTCTAGGTTTTAGTTGCGTTATCTATGACTCACACTCATACTCGGACGCGAACTTTCTAGTACAAACTAGTATACTCGTGTATCGAAAAAGGATAGATTGTTCGCGAAAGTCGCAGACTCTATATCTATACCTGAGAGGTGAAGGATGGTATGTCTATAAAAAAAGTCGAGTAATATGTAAAATAAAATTAATTCTTAGTTCAGTTTTAATTTCGTTCACCTTACTCAAGAGCATGGAGATACTATTATTTTCAATCTAAAAATATAGGCAATCAAGAATACAGGACTTACGGTCTTTTATCTTCAATGGTTTTAAATATAGTAGTAACTGGAACTGGCCAAATGTGGAGTTACGACTGATTACCTCTATGCTATACATACCGGGTGGGCCAAAAAAAACCGGACAATTTTTTTTCATTATAACTTTTGAACCATACAATCGATTTTAATGGGACAAACTGCACTTGGCAGAGAATTAATCAGAGTTTTGACTGAATGTATTTTTTTGTCCACGATCTCAAAATCCAAGATGGCGGACGAAATTAAAATGTACCCTTCAAAGATGCTCGTTTATTTTCGTGTTGCGAACATGTCTTAATCATTTTTTTAAATTAGTAAAAACCTGCATTCTTGCCACGCACAACAAGGTACAAATTAGCAAAATCGGTTTAGTGGTTCTATAAAAAATATTTTTGTTTCAACCAATATTTTGGATATTATACGATTGCCTTGCCAATCATGTCTGCATGTATTTCCTTATAAACTAATTACTACTGAACCGATTTTAATGAAATAAAAAGCATCCTGGTGAGAATCGATTGCTTTTTAAGATCAAGATCAAAGTTTATTGTTATCCTAAAATTCAAGATGGCGGACAGAATTATACTTGATTCTTCAAAATGGCATGTTCATTCTTTGTTTCAGCAAATGTTTTAGTTTTTTTTTAATTTATATAAAAGCACTGCTTTTTTCCCTCACAACGAGGTGCAAGTTAGTAAAATCGGTGTGGTGGTTAAATCTATTTTTGTTTTAGCGATTTTTGTACAGATTATACGAATGCATTGCCAATCCTGTCTGCATTAATTTCCTTATAAATTCGTTATTACTAAACCAATTTTAGTGAAATAAAAAAAATCAGGTTAAGCATTGATTGCTCTTTAAAGATTTTAATCGAACTTTGACGCCATGTTAGAATTTAAGATGTCGGACAGAATCATACTTGATTCTGCAAAATGGCGTGCTTATTCTTATTTTCCGAAAATGTTTAAGTTTTTTTTTCAATTTTTAAAAAAACATTACCTACTCTTCTCCCACATAAGAAGATAAAAATTAAGTGATTTTCTATAAATTAAAAAAAAAACTAAAACATTTTTTGAAAATAAGAATAAACATGCCTCTTTGAAGGGCCAAGTATGATTATTTCCGACTTCCTAACTTCTAAGATGACGGCAAATATCGATTATAAACTTTAAAGAACATTCAATTCTCACCATGATTTTTTTTATTTCATTAATATCGGTTCAGTAATAATGAGTGTATAAAGAAATGAATGCAGACAGGAATAGCAATGCAATCGTATAATCTGTAAAAGAATGGCTGAAACAAAAATAGATTTTTGGAAAACCACCAAACCGATTTTACTACTTTATACCTTGTCGTGCATGAGGAAAATTAGGGCTTTTCTATAGATTCAAAAAAAATAAAACTTTTTCAGAAAATAATACTAAATACGCCTTTTTGAAGAATCAATTATGATTCTGTCCACCAGCTTAAATTTTAAGATGTTAATAAATTTTAATCATGATCTTTAAAAAGCAATCAATTCTCACCAGGATATTTTTTATTTCATCCAAATAAATACATGATTGGCAAGGCAAACATATAATATTCTAAACAATGGTTAAAACAAAGCTATTTTTATTAGAACCACCGAACCGATTTTGCTGATTCATACCTTGTTGTGCGTGGCAAGAATGCTGCTTTTTTATTGATTTAAAAAAATTATTAAAACATCTTCGCAACACAAGAATAAACAAACAACTTTGAAGGGTAGAAGTTTATTTCATCCGCCATCTTGGATTTTGAAATGGCAAACAAATTTTTTTTTAAATTCAAAACTCTGATTAATTCTTTGCCAAGTGCAATTTGTCGCATTAAAATCGATTGTATAGTTCAAAAGTTATAATGAAAAAAAATGTGTCCGGTTTTTTTTTGGCCCACCCGGTATATAGGGCAGGACATCGCGCATCGGGAGTCAGTGAGAGATAAGGAACTGCAGTAATCGCGAGATATTAACACGAAATTAATAGGCCGATTTCAGTAGTTATTAGCAAGTTATTAGTAAGTTTAAGTGCGTGTTTTATATATAATTGTTTTGTATTATAACCAAATACGTCAAGGTACAGGGATCCGATGCTAATATTTCTTTATACTACTACTATGTCGGTTTAGAACGTTTTTCTACGTTGCCCGACGCCTATTCTCGTCCTCCTTTGATCCTGACAATCGTCTGTCAGGTTTTTTTGATTCATTGATCTTTGGATTGACTGTGTTTCTATTCCGGTTTAGAACGCCCTCTTTTTCTGCGCCCTATTGGTTGCCATTCTAGGACCTGCTTTGGTAGTCTTTCATCGTTCATCCGTTGTACTTGGTCTTTCGTTACCAGGAATTCTTTTGAGAGACGATTTTCAATTTTAATTTTAGATTTTGACCCTTTGTATAGTTCTTTTATCGCTTTTAAGACAAAAAACATTATCAACACAAGATCTGCCTGCACGAAACCTACTTTTTCTTGTTCATGAAAATCATCTCTAAAAATGAATACAATTTACTTAAAGTACAGGTTACTGAAATTCGTCTGTAATTGTTGCAATCCAGCTTGTTTCCTTTTTTATGTATTGAGGATATGAATGCTATTCCAATCATCAGGTACTGGTAGTCCGTTTATGCATTGATTGATAATATATGTGAGATTTTCTAGCAGTTTCTCCGATCCATATTTGAGAATTTAAGCATATATTCCGGTCCGCCAGCTTTTCCGGATTTAAGCTTTTTAATTATATATTGTTTATCATTTCTCTTTCTCTCCATGTACTATGTCTCTTCTCGGAGAGGCTGGCAGATATTCTGGTCTCGTTTCCTGCAGTAGTCCCATGTAGTGTTCTGTCCATCGTTCTGGTTTGGTGATCTAAATGTTTACTTTTTCTTTTGTTGGGTTTTTTACCGTAGAAATAAATTTCCATACTTCAGAACTCTGCCTACCTCCTACGCGTGCATTTATATCGTGGCATTTGCGCTCAAACATTTTTCCGTGCGTATCAAATTTCTTAGCTTTCTTCTGGTTTCCCTGTAGACTTTGCTCTTTTAGTACTGAGCCATTTCAAGTATGTGCATTTTTTCTCCTTGACCCTTTCCTGTATTTCCTCCGTCCACCACATCTTATTGCTAATTCTATTATCTTGGTATCCAACAGCTTCCTTCAAAATGTTTGTATATCTCTTCAAATGAGTGTTCTGTATTTATTAATTTTTCATCATTTCTGATACAATCCTTGCGTACTTAATTTTTCATACCTTGTTATTAGCTCACACATATACTATACTATAGTAGTGTGAGCTATGGTGATCCTAATTTTTTCGAGAAAAAAAATTGCTCCGATTTCAAAAAATTTTATATATCTTTGCGTTTCAGATGATTTTGAAACCTTTTTGTTGCGCCGTCTGTCTGTCTGTATGTCTGTCTGTCTGTCTGTCTGTCTGTCTGTCTGTCTGTCTGTCTGTCTGTCTGTCTGTCTGTCTGTCTGTCTGTCTGTCTGTCTGTCTGTATGTCTGTATCTGTATAAAAAGGGTGGGGGTATATTTTAAAAATTAGAGTTTAAGTGAAAATATGGCGTGTGTGATATCAAACGAAAGGTAATTGAGTCCGGAGTTTAACAAAATACATTTTAGTTTTTTGTTTTTTTAAGGTTAGGGGTAGATTTCAAAAATTTGAGTTTAAGTCAAAACATGGCTTGTGTGGTATCAAACAAAAGGTAATTTAGTCTGGAGTTAAATAAAATATATTTCAGTTTTTAGTTATATTAGCTCACACGTACACTATAACTATAGTACCTAGTGTGAGCTTAGGGGCCCATATATTGGCAGAGTATTATTAATGATTTGGCAATAATGATATTTAGGTGACACCGGTGACACATTGACAATCATGTTCATTTCATAATCAAATGTATTTTTTTTTCAAATTATTTTTTTGTTTAAAATAGCACTGAAAGGCGGGATTTTTTCCAAATCCATGTAGACAAAAGTTCTCCAATTTTGGGAGAACGGGGAAATTTTCTACGAATACCTAGGGTTTGTAAAATAAATTTTTTGAGTTCAGGAGAAGGAAATCCGGAAATTTGCACAAAATAAAGAACCATCAAAAATCAATCCAAACGGTCGCCAACCAAAAATGGATCATATTTCTAATGAAGATGAATTGAGTATAAATGGTCGCCAGCGAGAAAATTCTATAGTAGATCATGAGGAACCATTAAGGAATAATCAATCACTTGATTCCGATCAACAATCCAATGATGCAACAACGGATAATATAGAATACCGCCCGCAAAATGAAACAAATTCTGAAATTGATAATAATACTCGAGCAGGTAGGAATCTTACATTTCTTCTGAAAAAATTGCTTTAATTAACAACATTAAAATTTATTTTAGCGACTGAAAATGTAAACTCTAAAGTAAATTTTGAAAATGAGTCAGCTCTAGAAACCAATGACAATACAGAAGTTTTACCAAAATCTGCTCATGAGCCATCAATGATTGATGATGACATTTTGAAGGTGACAAAAACTTAAAAAATATCTTTCCTACGACCACATATTAAAATGATGGGTTTCACACTATTTGCATCCTAAGAAAACGTTAAATTTCAGTCGTGTGCAGAAATTTTTCCGCACATGTATGGAACAATACTTTTCCGCGCATGTATGGAAAAGTGTACGATGACGTTAATTGTCACCATATTTGTTGGCAAAGCACTTTTTCACAAATGTGCGGAAAAGCAGTTTCATTGGATTTGTATAAAATTAAAGACCAATTTATTTCAAAAATTACTATAGTTCAACAGTGCTTGTAGGAAAAATAGCTTACGCAACTCGATAGAAATTAACTTTCTTACAGTCACGTTTTGTTTCACTCAGCTAGCGCCTCGTTCACAACATTTACGCTTGAGTGAAAGGGTCAGGCACACCTCTTATGGGATTTCTGTAATCCGTCAAACTTCACGAAATTTTGGCATGTTGTAGACTGAACCTTTCTTATCAAAACTTCTTATGGGCCCAATTTGATTTAATGACGAGTTTTTGAAATACAGGGTGTTGAAAGTGATAATGTTCAAGAAACATAATAGCTCTTTAGACGGGTTTTCCAAACATATAATAAATAAATCGTAAATATGTGTAATAGTAACATTGCGTTTATGTTTGAAAAACCCGTCTAAAGAGCCATTATGCTTCTCGGACATTATTACTTTGGACACTTTATTATAATACTGTATTTCAAAAACTGGTCATTAATTTGGGCTCATGAGAACTTTTGATGAGCAAGGATTAATATACAACATACTAAAGCTTGTTTATATTAAAACTTTCGACTAATATTTACTTAAACACCCTATAGATAATTTTTTAAAGGAACAGATTAAAAATAATAAATAAATCGTAAATACCGGGTGGGCCAAAAAAAACCGGACAATTTTTTTTTCTTTATAACTTTTGAACTATACCATCGATTTTAATTGGACAAACTGCACTTGACAGAGAATTAATCAGAGTTTTAAATAAATTTATTTGTTTGTCCGCCATCTGAAAATCCAAGATGGCGGACAAAATTAAATTGTACCCTTCAAAGATGCTCGTTTCTTCTTGTGTTGCGAACATGTTTTTGTTATTTATTTAAATCAGTTACAAAGCTGCATTCTTGCCACGCACAACAAGGTACGAATCAGCAAAATAGGTTCGATGGTTCTAAAAAAAATATTTTTGGTTCTACCATTGTTTTACATATTATACGAATGCCTTGCCAATCATGTCTGCATTTATTTCCTTATAAATTCATTACTACTAAACCGATTTGGATGAAATAAAAAACTGAGAATTGATTGCTTTTTAAAGATCGTGATCAAAATTTATCGCTATCTTAAAATTTAAGATGGCAGACAGAATCATACTTGATTCTTCAAAATGGCGTGTTTATTCTTAATTTCTGAAAAATGGTTTAGTTTTCTTTAATCCATAGAAAAGCACTACTTTTCTCCTGCTCAAAAAGGTACGAAGTGATCAAATCGGTTAAGTGGTTCTCACAAAATTTAATTTTGTTTTAAACATTGTTTTACAAATTATACGATTTTATTAATTTGTACATCTTTATATGGGAGAAAAGTAGGGTTGTTCTATAAACAAAAAAAAAACTAAAACATTTTCGCAAAATAATAATAAACATGCCATCGTGGAGACTAAAGTATGATTCTGTCCGACATCTTAAATTCCAAGATGGCGACAAATTTCGATAAGAATGTTTAAAGAGCAATCAATTCTCACCACATGTTTTTTTATTTCGCTAAAATCGGTGTAGGCTAAAACAGGATTAGCAATTCAATCGTAGAATCTGTAAAACAATGGTTGAAACAAAAATAGATTTTTCTGAGAACCACCACACCGATTTTCCTAATTTGTACGTCGTTGTGTGAGGGAAAAGTTGTGGTTTTCTATAAATTAAAAAAAATATATTTTCGGAAAATAAGAATAAACACGCCTTTTTGAAAAATCACGTATGATTCTGTCCGTCATCTTAAATTTTAAGATGGCGATACATTTTGTTAATGATTTTTAAAAAGCAATCAATTATATATATGGCGTGTATGATATCAAACGAAAGGTAATTGAGTCTGGAGTTAAACAAAATACATTTTAGTTTATTTAAAAAAAAAGAGTGGGGGTAAATTTCAAAAATTAGCGTTTAAGTGGAAATATGGCGTGTGATATCAAAAAACGAAAGGTAATTGAGTCTGGAGTTAAACAAAATACATTTTAGTTTTTAAAAAATGGGTGGGGGTAGATTTGAAAAATTAGAGTTTAAGTCAAAACCTGGCTTGTGTGGTATCAAACGAAAGGTAATTGAGTCTGGAGTTCAATAAAATATACTTCAGTTTTTAGTTATATTGGCTTTCACGTAGATACACTATAACTATAGTACCCAGCAGTAGCGTATATAAGGGGGGGCCTGGGGGGCCCGGGCCCCCCCGCCAAAGCTAAGATTTTTTTAGATATTTTCCACATATTTCATGAATACAAACATAAAATAGCATAAAATACGGCCTTATGAAGTCTCGGCCCCCCCCCCCCGAAACTTTTTTCTATATACGCCACTGGTACCCAGTGTGAGCTTAGGTGCCCATAGATTGGCAGAGTATTTTTTTCGTTACTTAGCCTAAAGTGTTCCTTATTACGTCATATTATGATTATATTAAGAAACACTTTAGGCCATGGAACCGAAAAAAAAGTCGGTGAGATGGACTATTAGAACTTTTGATAAAAAAGGTTCAGTCTACACAAGCGCGGATCTGGGTGAAAATCTAGGGGGGGGGGTAATAGTCGAAGAAAAAATTATTTGTTATATAATTTTTTTTCTAAGGGGGGGCTTATTCGCCTATTTTCCCTTTAATCAATAACAAAAAGAGCATATTTTTTGTTCTAGGAAGAGGGGAGGGGGGGTAATTACCACGTTACTCCCCCTCAAATCCGCGCTTGAGTTTACAACATACCAAAATTTCATGAAGTTTCACGGATTACAGAAATCCAAAATTGGCATTGTTTTGCCACTTACTGCACACACAAAAATTGGCAAATATTTTGCCTTCAGCTCAGTCCACCAGTTTGTCTCGGTCGTATGCAAAGAGTCGTTTTCAAAACTCGTTGTTTAATATACTATTACCTAGTCGCGTACGGTAAAGCTACTTTATAACACGCGCAGCACTTAGAAACCTTAGGAACGTGTCAATAATTGTTTACATTTAAATTTCATCTGTTTTTTATAAATTACCTTCAACTTTTTGGAAGAAAAGGTACTCATTGATTAAAGATTGTACCTAACACATGCTGAAAGCGTCTTTACCACCTTGACAGCTTGACCGAAATCCGTTCCACGTCGTTCGGCCAACAGCCGTCGCGTGCGGTGAAGTATCACTTTCTGCGCTTGTTAGGTAAATATTTGTTTCCTTAAAATGATTGATTTTGTATCGTCCGTCCAAATTTCAATAATTTAGTATTTTACACCCGGTTTCCACTAGAGTCCCTATATGTTGACATATTCATATATCCAAATATGTCAATATACAGGGACTCTAGTTTCCACCTACGACTTTCTCGTGGGTGCTCGCTCACGCGTCACATGATCTCAATATGAAATGTTATGACAGTCATGTGACGCGTGCGCGGGCACGAACAAGAAACTCGTAGTTGGGAACTGGGTTTTAAAGTATTGTCCATGCTTTTAAGGTTGAAGAATTTCTTTCGTCCGAAGCAGCTCTGCCATCGACACCACCAAACGATGTAAGTAAGGTTACACTGACATCACCAGCTAAATCTCAAGAAGAAATAAAAGTTGAAATAACAAAGGAAGATCAGCATATGGAGCCACAAAAAACCAAATCTTCCGAGTCTAATTTGGATTCCGAGTCTAATTTGGATTCCGAGTCTAATTTGGAACAAAAAGAAACAACACAAGTTCCAGAGGTTTCTTCAGCTCAAAAAAAAGCCGAGCATGTTCAAGAGTTTTCGACAGCTGAAAAAGAAACAAGTTTAACTGAATTAACAAAATCAATGCAAGCCTGCTTTGTAAGCGAAACATTTTTTGAAGAATATGCACCTAAGACTGTATTTGGAGAAATAAAGGGTAACTTACCATTCGTACCATAATAACTATTGCTCCGGTAGTGTCAAACTAGCAGAGCCCAACAGTTTTAACGTTAATTCTGTGGAAACAGTATGTTATTATCAGAATCTTAGGGGTATGAATACCAAGATAAATGAGATTTATAGCAGTGTTTGCAGGGAGGAATTTTTAATAATAGCATTAGTGGAAACATGGCTTTCAGAGTCAGTCGATAGTAACGAATACTTTCCAAGTAGTTACTCGGTTTTGCGATGTGATCGCGATAGGCAGGTGACTAACAAAAAAACGGTGGCGGTGTTTTATTAGCTGTGAAGAGTGAGTACTTTTGTCATGAATTAAATACTTCAGTGCTAGCTGAGGCTGTTCCTTTAGTAGACCTGGTTGGATGTAAGTGCTTTTTTAATAATTACTTTTGCCTTTTTGTTTACGTAATATATATCCCACCACACACGAACATTCAAGAACTCAAATTATTTTTGGAGCTATTTGAACAGCATTGAAGTGAACTTAACTTTAAAAACGTCTTGATTATGGGTGATTTTAATCTCAGAAACATCAATTCTGACAAGATTGACTCTAGAACAGGTTTTTACATTTTTTTGTTAATTCACTAAGCGTTAGTCAATGCAATTTTATTTCAAATGAGGATAATAGATTGCTGGATTTGGTCTTGTCAAATATCACTTGCACCGTCACAAAAGACACTTTGCCGTTTGTTGTCGAAGATGAAAAACACCCTGCCTTAAATATAAGCTTTTTGGCGAGAATCGATTCAAGAAACAATTTTTTGTCTCTATATGAACCAGAAAGATATAACTTTAAAAAGGCTAACTTCCCAGCCTTGTATGAGGGATTTTGCCAGAGCAGCTAGCAGTACCTTCGCAATTGTAAAAATGTCAATGATGCTTGTAACTTATTTTATCATAATCTGTACGAAATCTTTGACAAATTGGTGCCAACTTATTCACATTCTAAATTAAATACTTATCCAGCTTGGTACACATCAGATATTATTTGTAATATTAAAATCAGGGATAAATATAGGAAAAAAGTTAACAGGGGTCTAGTTCAATATATTCAACATTACAAAAGATTAAGATCTCTGGTTAAATTGCAGATAGACCAGGCTCTTAAAAGCTATACTGAAAATGTGCAAAATAGTATTAAAGTGGATCCTAAAGTATTTTGGTCATATGTTAACTCCAAAAAGAATAAGTTACGAATACCAGGCACCATGACATATAACAATCAAGTTCTGGATGATCCGAGGTCTATTGTTGAAGGCTTTGGAATTTTGTTTGAAAAGTCATATTCACCTAAAACCAATGACACGTATACTTTGGAGAATTCTACTTTACCACTTATTCACATCCAAGAATTTTCTGAGGATAAAGTTAAGCAGTCCATGAAAAAACTAAAGAACAAAATGACTTCGGGTCATGACCAGGTACCGAGCTTTTTACGGAGCCTCTTACACAAATTTTTAATCTATCTCTCAAAACATCTACATTCCCAGACATCTGGAAAATTGCAAAAATTTGCCCTATACATAAAAGTGGTAACATTAGCAATATCGAAAACTATAGGTCAATATCTATATTGTGCAACTTTGGAAAAGTTTTCGAGATGTCAGTGTACTCCTTAATCTATCCTGCCGTAAAAAATCAACTCTCTTTTAGTCAGCATAGTTTTATGAACAAACGCTCAACTGTTACAAATTTGGCGAGTTTCACACTGTACAGTTTTGAAATCGTAGACAAAGCAGGTCAGGTGGATGTGGTGTATACCGACTTTTCGAAGGCTTTTGATCGGATAGACCATGAAATAGTTTTAAGAAAGCTAGATATGATAGGTTTCAGTAATCAGCTAAACAAACTTTTTGCTTCCTATTTGGATTTCCGACCGCAGTCTGTTTTTTATAATGGTTTTGAATCGAATTCGTATATTTCAACATCGGGCGTACCCCAGGGCTCACATTTGGGGCCTCTTTTATTTGATGTATTTATTAACGACCTAAACGAGTGCATTGATCCTGATCACCTAGTTTTCGCAGATGATATTAAGAAATTCTTTATATTGATTCAATGGAAGACTGTGTTACATTGCAAGCACAACTAAACATATTGGAAGAATGGTGCAGAAACAATAAACTTCCTTTAAACGTGGCTAAGTGTAAAGTTCTGACCCTTAAAAGGAAAACTAACTTTATTGCTTATAATTATTCATTTAATGGAATTTCCTTGGAAAGGGTACAGAGCATAAAATACTTAGGTGTTGTTCTTGCTGCCAAACTAAGCTTTGTAATTCACATAAATTTAACTGTTTCATCAGCTGCGAAAATGTTGGGTTTATAACTAGGAATACAAGGGCATTTACATCAATTGAAGCGCTAAAGCTACTTTACTTTGCCCTAGTTGGATCTAGGTTGGAATATGCGGCTGTTATCAGGGACCCTGTTTATGCCACTCACAAAAACTCGCTTGAAGTTGTACAAGGTGTTTCTTAAATCTATTGGGGTTAAAGGTTGATAACGCGTATCCTGGTAGAGGATTCCCAAACGAGATGCTGTTAATTAGATTTGACATTCAATCCTTAGAAACTCGAAGGCGAAATTTTTTTGTATAAATAATTAAACTATTTAATCGATTGTCCTTTTTGCTTTTTAAACTAAGTTTTAGAATAGCACGTCCAGGAACAAGGGGCGTGGAAACATTTTATTGCGCGAGATCCTTGTCTAACCTGGGTCAGAACAGTGTTATAAGGAGAGTGTGCAGAGAGCATAATGAAATTTCGCATAGACTTGATATTTTTATTGACACACTTTCTGTTTTTATTAGGAAAATTAACGCCGTTATGTTAAGTTAGCCCTTTTTGATAAAAAAAAGTACTTAGATATATTTTTTTTCTCTCTCTATGTATTTAATATTAGATTTTGATTTAAATTAGGTAGTGTAAATTATTCACATTATTTTTGTTACATTGTCCTGTAATTGGATTTAGTCTGTTGGGCAATAAAATTATTTTAAATTTAGAATTTTTGAATTTTGAACTTTTTATATCATAAAAGCTTATAATTACTAACAGTCAATTTTAATAAAGGCATGGAAGAGATGATAGAGTCAAACGAAGAAGATTTTGAAATAGATAAAGAGCGAATATCTGAAAGTACTGTGCAGAAATTCATGGTTGATTTACCTGATAACGGTGTACTTTTTCCATCATTTCGTAAGGAAAGGAAAAGGAGCAAAGGTAACAATAAAGAGATTCAGGATATGCCAAAAGTCCGAGTCCACCCAAATATCTTCTGAATTCAAATCAATTTAATTCAATTCATTTATTAGTCTTATCGATTTACTAATTATAACAATTTAACACAGGTCTAATAAAAAATACTTTTCAGAGTATACATTTTTAGCCCATTGTTTAGATTTGAATAATGTTGAGTCAATTAAAGGTTAACACAAAATTGTAAAAAATTTGTTTGTTATGTCAAAAGGAGCAACCCCACAACATGAAGTATTGAAGATAACTGAACCATATTTGGAATTGGTCTCTAACATTAAGATATCTATTCAGGAAATTGATGAGAATGTTTATTTTGTTAATTTTTAAAAATAATTCATTCCTAAAGGAATCGGAAAATTCACAAAAGACTTTTGTTTGATATAGCGTCATTCATCCTCTTTTATTGATTAGTTTCTTTGTTGTCCTGCGCTTGACAGGTAGCTTTGCAGAGTGGCTAAACGCAAGTGTATCAAAATTGGGAACATTTGCACAGCTTCCATTTCCTGTACGATGTTTTTCAAAAATTTTTTAATGACCTTAAATGACAGTCAGCAAAAGGCAAAAATACTTATTTTTAATTTTTTCAAATTTCTTTTGTTTCCGAGGTATGAATATTCTATAAAGTTCTATTTTTTCTGATTTTTCGCTTGACGTTTCTACCCGGTTGAGCTACAGCCACCAAATTTGCTACGAGGCTAGCAAGATGTTATGACTTTTTCGAATCCTGTACTTGTGTACCTACAAGGTTCGAGGAAGCCAACATCTGGCTAGCCTCTTAGCAAATTTCTGGGCTATAGGTTAAACCGAGTAGAGACGTCAAACGAAAACTCAAAAGAACTACAATTTTATTTAAAAAAACGAAGAAAAAAATTTATATCTTGAAAACTAGATATTTCAAAAATTAGAAACCACTATTTTCGGCTTTAGCTGACTGTCATTCAAACTTTCGGAATTTTGAAACACTTGCGTTTTAGCCACTCTGTAAAACTACCTGTCAAACGCAGGACAACAAAGAAACTAAGCATTAAAGCAGGATGAATTAAGGTCACTAGATCACGAAGGTTGAATGACCCTTCGTTTGGGTAAAAATTTCCAAAAAATGGGGTTGCTTACTTCAATTTTTGAGCAGTTGGTTTTATTTAAAAAAAAAAACTATGAAGAAATTCCTCTGAAACTATTTTTTCATTAAGTGTTCTCAAAAAGGGAACGTTAACTGCCAACGTTGGCCAAAATGTATTTACAGCAAACCCGCCCCTTCATTGTTCAATTATCTTCAATAGTTCAGAAGATATTTGGGTGGACTCGAAATTTTAGGACAATCTGTATGTAAATGAAGTATTATATAGAGTCCGTTCCACATCATATTGGACAGTCTGGTTAGATGGAAAGACCAAATAACTAACTAATCCAAAGAAACTAATTCTTATGGCGTAGTGATCGATTTACTTTAGTCATATAATTATCAAATTAAAAATCACGTAACTAAAAGAAAGGGTAGGTTTTGTAATCTCGCGTAAAGGTAGATCGAAGGCAAAAGATGGACTCAAGAGCTCTACTACATTAAAGTTGCACACAGAAAAAAGAGACTTGGGAATTACTTTGCGAAATTGCATATTGTATGTAAATTTTATGAAAAAAAATTACATAGAATTATCGGAATAGATTTAAAAAACTTGTGAAAAATTTTTCATTCATTAATATTTATGAAATTACCTAAGACTGATAGCAACTATGATAAAGCTATAGAAAAAAAATAAAAAATCTCAAAATTATAAATAAGGCATTGCAAAAGTTTTGAACTATATTCCGCATATTTTACCACTTTAAAACTTAAATATTATCCAAATCCTTTGAAAAAGGAGTGAAATCATAACAAATGTAAAAAAAGCCAAGTACCAATACAAATTTCAAAATGAAAGCTTCGTACTAGTTTGGATATGTTTTTCTAAACTTGGCTATTCCGGCTGCAGATGACTATTAGGCACAATGCTAAGTTGAACATAAAGAAGTTTGGCTGTAATAACAAAGTTTAAAAAAACATTTCCAAACTAGTAAGAACCTTTCATTATGCAATTTGTATTGGAGAACTTGACTTTACTTTTATCTCAATTCTCTTTACGGAGTACCATTTTCGCGTCCTTGGCTTTTTTTACATGAAATGTTTTTGTTATGATTGGATTTTTTGCACGGTTTTATGAGTGTCCAGTGTCCTGAACACAACCATAAAAATTCCTTTTAACTTTCCGGTTTCAGGAAAAAAAATTACAATACAAATGCCTGATGGTGCGGCTCACAGACAATCAACAGCTTCAAAAACGTCAAAAAGAGCAAGTGTTGGTGGAAAAATGTTGGAAATGCAAGAAGAACGCGAAACTGAAGATGAAAAGGGAGCTCCTCGAATGTCGTACGTGCTTTGTTAAAAATAAAAGTGTTCACTTTCCAAGTGACATTTCTTTACTTACAGAAGCTTTAAGAACCATTGGCATGCAGTGGCATTAAAGCACTTTTGCATGCGCTCAAACCACTTGTCAAAGCTTTAATTCCGCTTGTTTTTTGGTACTGTCAAAATTGCATTATTAAAGGCGTCGACTGCTTCCTCTGACGACTGAAATGTTTGACCACGCAGTTGTAGCATACAGGGTGGCTGAAATAGCTAAAACTTAAGTATAGTTTTTCAGATATTGACATGTAAATATTGAAAGTTGTGACAATTTAAGGCGCTATAAAATCTAAACAGTCAGACTTACACCAAAACATTATTTTTTATAAGTTTTATAATTTCTTATTTATCGTCCTATACTAGATATGTGTAGTTTTGAGGATAAAAGGTGGCACTTTTATCTCTAAAATAAAGAATAAAAGTGCATTTTTTATCGAAAAAATAAGACTTCTTTTCAAAACAGGCTAATATGTGATTAAATTTGTCTAATAAACGGTTTAACATAAAATTGTCTATTTTTAAAATTGGGACACCTATCTATATTAAGGACACTAATCGTAAAGGCAAGCTTGCTTGACGATGAGTGACCTTAATCTATATTAAAAGATATATCTTAAAAGGACGGGTGAGGACGGGTAAGATATTATAAGCAATAAAAGCAAAGTAATACATAGGGTTTTAACGTTATTTATTTTAAAGGTGAGCTAGGTGAAGCTTTAAAGATATAATAGATTGAATCTCAAATTCTTATTAAATTAGCACTCATTTTAAAAAAATCGATTTATACTATTAAATATCTATAATAGTATTTTTAATATTATATTATAAAAGTACTAGCTAATTTATCTATATTAAATTATCTTTAAAAATTTTTTACTAATAATAATAACAGTGTAAACAAGTAACTAATTTGTTCCAGCCAGGACTGGAGACAAACAAACAATGCAACGCTTTAGCGACCCGGCGATATGCAATTTGGCGATCATGAGAAGTGCGGCAATGAAAAACATCTTAGTATAATATTAGCTAATTATTGACACGCTTAAAGTCAAATTGAGGCGTCATTTTTAGGAGGTTATGAACGCAGCCAACGATAAAGACCGGCCATGGCGCGTTATAAGCAAGTCGGCGGTCATGTGATCTTAGGAGTTCCAGGATTCTTATTGTATTGCTTAATATATTATCTGTTTTTACACAATTTAAATAAATTGACCAAATTTTTTTGTTTTCATATAGGCAAAAATTGAAAAAAAATATTTTGCTGATGTATGTGTTTATTATAGATAAAAGAACTGAATCTATAAAATAAAAAATTATGTAAAATTTGGACTCTAATATCTTCAGGTACATATATTAGGTACATAATATCGTTAGTTACTTCAAATCTATACAAGTCTTTTAAAATTGGACATAACAAACCTAAGCTTTAAGTTTTTTAATTTTTCTTTGTCTTGTCACAAAGTTTAATATATATTTCATCAATGTGTAAGTTAACTACCAACTCATGTTCTTTTAAAAGCTGTACCTTACTTTTTAAATATTGCACACTACCGGAGAGATTACTATCTGTTATATTTTAGAAATCAGTTTTTAATATTGGGAGGGTGCAGAAGACATATTACCTTAGTTTTGTAAATTGACATGTATGCACTGGATGACTGGATAAACAAAGATGTAGCCAACATTAAAGTGTATTCACAATATCTTCGATTATCAAATGACCTTTTCAAGAGACCTAATTGTTTAATAAGAAATGAAAATTGAACACATTTTTCCCTCTCACTATCGAAAATGTCACTAGGGATGTCTATTACTTGATCAATCTTATCTTTTACCACTTCTCTCCCGTTTGCAACTTTCATTTCAATAAACTGCATTAGCTTTCAAGTGTATCGGGGCTGTCCAAAAATAAAACTCCTACTTTTTTTGGCAGTTTGTTTTTTGTTATGGACACATTGTTAACATTTACAAAAAATGACAGATCTCCCTCATCAACTAGAGATGCTAACAGTGATGGATTGTTGTTCAAAAATGTTTTAGGCACAGGCAGATTGTGTCACGTTCTTGGGTTAAAATCCAATTTTTGTTTATTTTAGTATTAGATAGAACAATAAAATTTTGAAATGTCCTCAATATTTGATAAAACTTTTGATTTCTTATGAGCTTGAAGTGTTTCAAGACTTTCTTGTATTGCAGTTTCCATTTGTTGCCTCTCGACATCAGCTAATCGAACAGTAGAGGTTGTCCACTTAGGTATTTCGGAACATTTTTAAAAATCGTAAGTACATCATTTTCTGTTAGTTTGGGTCTTTGTCTTTTAACATTTTTTAGGTCTCCATTTACAACACACTTATCAAACCAAATAACCGGCTGGTTAGGAAAATGTTTGATGCAAACTTGTGGACGTTTTAATATACTTGAATCATTAGGAGTTTTTCGCAATCAAATTTCATGCATTTGTTTATCCACTGGCAAATTAAAAGTTGACACATATTCGGTTTCCGTTTTATAGTTGAACCGATAACCAGCAACACTACACGTTCGCGGCATTGTTTATCTTATAGATATTTTTTTTTTAATTTACTTATTAGCCATTAATTATTTTAACGCAGATTACGTGATAAAACACAAAAAATAGCTTAAAACTTGACATTATGAGGCTTCGGGCCCCCCCCCAAGAGGCCCCGACATTATGAGGCTTCGGGCCCCCCCCCAAGAGGCCCCCCCCCCAAGACACATTCCTGGGTATGCCACTGTGAACACCCACGGTTGGTGCTTCTGCTAATGACCTTTTTATATGCCGAAATGTTCGATTTTTTGTACAGGCGATAATACACTATGATTTGACTTAAAAGGGGTATAATAATTAATTTTTATTTAAAAAATAAAAAAATTTAGAGATTTTTGAACTCAATCATTTGGAGACTTTGTACATGTTATTTTATGCAAAAAAATACACAAAATTGTTGACGTCTAAAATTTTTTCGTGGGCTGCGTTATTTTAATAACTATGATAAAATTCAGATAAAATTCGTCCCCGAATTAAAAAAAATCGACGTAAACCAGCACACCAAAACTGAAAACACACATGCTTTATAATGACAGCTGGCCGGGAGGCGTTCTTTTGTGACCCTCCTACGGTCACGTGATATTTCCGCGCCCGGGCCGGTCTTTCTCGTGGGCTGCAGTTATGAACCACTGTGTGGCGTAATACCCAGATAAAATTTTGTGTGTAAAATGGATCAGCCACAAACATCTAGATTTTATTTGTCAAATTAAGTGTTAGCAAAGGTATTTCATATCTTAGAATGATAAGAAATTCGGTCCGATTTACCGAGATCGACTACGACTTTGGGGCTCGTCTAATGGAGTTGGATGAGGCTCAAGCAATGGAAAGTTGGTACGAATTTGATAAGGAAGAGTCAGCACCGGAAGTATATCTTGCTTCGATCGAAGAACAGCCAGTTGAAGAAGAAGCGATTGTTGAAGAAGAAGAGAAAGAAGTGGGAATAGACAGGGAAGAAGATTATGAGAGGTAGGTTATTTTAGAGTCGAATTCTGAGGCTCTAAATTGGTAGGTTAGAAACTAGGGATAATTCGCCGCGGCCGATTGACAGTTTGCCGGCTCGACGCGGTCGATTCGCCATGTGTTGACTTGTTGCTGCCGATTCGCCGCGGGCCGACTCACCGCGGGGATAATTCGCCGCGGGGATAATTAGCCATGAGAGTTTTTGTTTAATTTTTATTTTAATCAATCCTTATTTTTTCTTAAATCATAGCTACCTTGTCCCCTTGTTGGAAGATCAAAATATGTGTTAAACCTAATTGCGATCAATTGATCGCAAATAAATCCTAAATCTAGATCACCAACATTTTGCAAAAAAAAACGTGCCGAATTAAAAAAAAAACGAAAAAAAATCTTAAATAAAATTTATTTTTGAAAATAATATTTGTTTATAGTCGGTTTTTCAAAAACTAATTTATAAAACAACAAAAAAATACTCTGCCAATATATGGGCACCTAAGCTCACACTAGGTACTATAGTTATAGTGTTGTGAGCTAATATAACTAAAAACTGAAATATATTTTATTCAACTCCAGACTAAATTACCTTTTGTTTGACACCACACAAGCCATGTTTTGACTTGAACTCAAATTTTTGAAATCTACCCCCATCCTTAAAAAAACAAAAACTATAATGTATTTTGTTAAACTCCGGACTCAACTACCTTTCGTTTGATAACACATACGCCATATTTTCACTTAAACTCTAATTTTTGAAAAATACCCCCACCTTTTTTTAAATAATAATAAATATTGCAATAAGCTATTTTGCATAGTGACCAGGCGGCTGTTTGTAGAATGTAAAAACTAAATATAGTTTGAGATTTGGGAGAAGGGGGGGGGAGGGGAATTTCCCCAATTCTTTTCGACAATTTTTTTAGTAAATATTAGTAAAAAATTATTTTTTTAAATTAGCTTCTTTATCCTGCTTTTGGGAGATGGAAATCTTAATTATCCTAACCTTTTTCAATTGGTTGCAAACGTAATATAACCTTTACATTGGAGACTTTTTTTTCAGTGGAAAAACGTCACCGTCTGAACATAGTTTGCGATCAATTATTGAGAACAGTTAGGATAACACCGGTTTTGACCTTTTAAAGGGAGGACAAAGGAGCTAATTGAAAGAAATAATTTTTCGGGAAAATATCATTAAAAAATAATAGACAGAAATGTTATTTGAAACAAACGTTTTCGAAGAAACTTTGGTTTAAACAAAATGTTTTTGAACAAATTGTCGTTTTAATAAATACCGGGTGGGCCAAAAAAAACCGGACAATTTTTTTTTCATTATAACTTTTGAACTATACTCGATTTTAATAGGACAAACTGCACTTGACAGAGAATTGATCAGAGTTTTTACTAAATATATTTTTTTGTCCGCCGTCTAAAAATCTATGATGGCGGACGAAATAAAATTGTACCCTTCAAAGATGCTCGTTTATTCTTGTGTTGCGAGCATGTTTTAATTATTTGTTTAAATCAGTAAAAAAGCTGCATGCTTGCCACCTCAGAGTAATAAAATATAACTCTAAGCTTGCCACGCACAAAATGGTACGAATTAGCAAAATCGATTTGATGGTTCTAAAAAATATATTTTTGTTTCAACCATTGTTTTGCATATTATACGATTGCCTTGCCAATCATGTTTGCATTTATTTGCTTATAAATTCATTACTACTAAACCGATTTTGATGAAATAAAAAACATCCTGGTGAGAATTGATTGATTTTTGAAGATCATGATCAAAATTTATCGCCATCTTAAAATTTAGGATAGCGGACAGAATCATACCTAATTCTTCAAAATGACCTGTTTATTTTTATTTTCTGTAAAATGTTTTAGTTTTTTTTATCTATAGAAAATTACTACTTAGGTACAAAGTAATAAAATCGGTTAAGTGGTTCTCACAAAATCTGATTTTGCATTACCCATTGTTTTACAAATTATAAGATTGCATTGCCAATCCTGTCTGCATTCAGTTCTTTATAAATTCATTATTATTAAGCCGATTTTGGTGAAATAAAAAACAATATGACGCAAACTGATTGTTCTTTAAAATTTGCACCATGACGTTTTTTATTTCACTAAAATCGGTTCAGTAATAATGAATGAATTTATACAGAAATGAATGCAGACAGGATTGCCAATGCAATCGTATAATTTGTAAAATAATGGTTAAAACAAAATTCGATTTTGTGAGTGGTACACCGATTTTATTAATTTGTAAGTAGTTTTTTTCTGAAAATAAAAAAAACTAAAACATTTTCGCAAAATAATGTTACAAATTTAAGTTATTTAAATTTTATAATTGGAGTTTATTTAGGTTTAGTGTAGTATTAGGTTGATTTATCTTAAGGTTGTATTCTTAGTCTAGGTTTTAGTTGCGTTATCTGTGACTTGCGGTCGTAATAATACGAGAACTTTCCGGACGTCGAAGGCTGCCGGAAAGTTCGAGAGAGATGGACGATCCTATATATAGGGCCGGGGTCGCGCACCAGGAGTCAGTCAGAGATAACCAATGGTAGTGATCGCGAAGTTATTAGGCGGATTAAAGTAGTGAATTATTAGTAAGTTTAAGTGCGTATTTTTGTACATAATTTGTCGAAATAAATTGACGTATCGTTTTCAACAATTGCGAGTTTTTAATTTGTCGTTGTGAACCCGTAACAATTGGTGTCAGAAGTGAGATTAAAAGAAATAAATAGTGCAAAGACTATCCTTACACAGTACCACCGGCTAGGACAATTAAAAGAAGAACAGTAAGTGATTTTGCCAGAATATTCGGAACTGAATAGTGCAAAGACTACCCTTACATAGTACCACCGGATAGGACAATTGGACAGAAAAACAGTGATTTTTCCAGAATATTCGAAGAAGTTCGATATTGTTTTATTCAAAAACCAAAAGAGATATTTAAGAACCGACTTCGACATTAACTTTACAGTCCAAAAATTGATAATTAGAGAGATTTCCTAGAATATTCTATCACTTTCTACGACGCTCTATTCAAAAACCAGAAGAAATATCCAAAGAGCGACTTCGACATTAGCTTAGTAATTTCAAAAGTAAGAACTAAAAAAGAATTTCTAGAATATTCCATAACATTCTACGACGTTCTATTCAAAAACTAGAAGAGATATACAAATACCGATTTCGACATTAGTTTAGTTATTTCAAAAGTAAGAATTAGAAATTATTTCTAGAATATTCCATAACATTCTACGACGGTCTATTCGAGAACCAAAAGAGATAATCAAAAAGTGACTTCTACATTTGCCTAGTAGCAGAAAGAGTAGCATTTACCAGTATATTCCAGAACATTCCATTAGGTTCTATTTAAGAATTGGAAGAGATATTGAAAAACAGACTTCGACATTCGCTTTGTAGCCCTAAAATACACGTTTTAAGTGATTTATCAGGAAGTTGATGCTTACTAGACAAAGATCGGCCAAGATGGAAGATTTAACTAAAATGATGCAGGCTCTAGCAGCTCAAATGGCTCAAAACCAGAACGACATGAAACACACCATGGACGACATGAAACACACTATTGAACAAAATCAGAATGATATGAGACAGACCATCGAACAAAACCAGAACGACATGCAGGAAAACTTTGACCAAATAAAGAGCAACTCCGAACAGCTGAGAGAAGAGTTTAAGACTGCAACCGAAGCTCTTAAGGAAGAAATAACTCAAAGAATGCATAGTGTGGAACAAAAGGTACAAAATAAATTGCAGAATGTAGAAGAAAAGGTACATAATGTTGAAGAAAAGGTGCAGAATGTTAGAGAAGAAGTTTTTCAAACCATGGAAGAAAAATTCCAGGACGTGTCAAAACAGCTTATACAGCTCCAAAAAGAACACAACAAAATGAAAGCTCAGGGATGTGTTGTGAATTCCAACCAAAACATTAAGCATCCAAATTTCGATGGTACGTCTTCCTGGTCTACTTGCAAACAACAGTTTGAAGCTGCCGCTGCTGCAAATGGTTGGGATGATGAGGAAAAAGCTAGAGCATTGTTAGTAGCTCTACGAGAACCTGCTCTGGGACTTTTACGGTCCATTCCAGTCGAACAAAAACAGAATTATAACGCTTTAGTGGCAGCGTTAGAAAGAAGATATGGAGATGAACATTTACGAAATTTGCATTGGTCAGAATACAGAGATCCCTTTACGGTAGATCGCTTTATTAACGGCTTGCGAGACACGGACTTAGCAAAGTTACTTCGTCGAGAACGCTTCCATAACAGCAGTGAAGTGTTGATTCGAGCCCTTGAAATTGAATCATCAAATAATATGTCCAGGCCAAAAGTAAGAGCTGTTTCAATTCAGGAGGGAGAAGAAATGAGCACTGGAGAGGATGTCAACTTAAAAACGCTAAACCAACTGTTTCAGTCACTGATAGAGAAGATTGATTCTTTGAAAGAAAGCAGACGATCCCCTCCAAATGTAAAGTGTTTCAGATGCGGACGTACAGGGCATATTCAACGCGATTGTCGCGTCCAAATAAGGTCTCGCTCGCCATTTAGCGGGACAGAGTACCGAAGAAGAGATCAGGAAAACTAAAACTAGTCAACGCAGAGGGGCGGGTGTTGGCTAATGGGAATTTAGCCCCCAAAATTTACTCTATCAAGAGCTTAAAACATACTGCTGACAGTCTTAACATCGACGGACTTATTAATGGAAGAAAAGTTAATATAACAGTAGACACAGGTGCTGCCATATCATTGCTTAAGTTCAAAATTGCAACGAGATATATAATTCGACCAACAGAAAAGAAAATAACACTTAAGACTGTGACTGGAGAATCCGCCGACGTGTTGGGGCAGACAGACATAGACCTACAGCTGGGGAGGTTGAAGATTCGCCACTCGGTATTAGTTGCAGACATAGAAGACGAATTTATTTGGGAATGGACCTGATAAGTAAACATGGATTTGCGTTTGATAATAAACTTAATACCCTAAGATTTGGGAACGAAGAGTTCATTTTGTCAAATAGTCACATCAATAAAGAACCAATAAAGGTGGTGGCAGTATGCACAACAAGACTAGTCGGTAACAGTGAGACCCTAATTTTTGGGAGGCTAGAAAGTAAAACATTAAGCTGCGTCGGACTCATAAGCCAACAAAACACACCCAACACCTACCTCGTTGCAAAATCACTAGTTAAAACAGATAAAGACATCCCGATTAGAGTCGCCAATATTTTCCGAAATAGTGTCAGAATTAATAAGGGGGAGGTGGTAGCATTATTTGAACCAGTACAGAAAGTAACAAGATGTGAAGAGCCAACTTCCGAAGATACAAGCAAGTTACCAATGGAGGTACTTCAGCAATTTGAGTCAACTTGGCAACATCTCACTCCAGAAGAATTTAGTAAAGCGAGAGAGTTTATAGAAGAACAAAGTAATATCTTCGAAACTAGGAGTAGCTCGGGACGCACAAACCTTATTCAACATGCTATCAACACTGGCGATGCCCAACCGATAAGACAGCCCCCAAGAAGTCTACCAATGGCCAAGCAAGAAGAAGTTCACAATCTCATTAATAAAATGCTCAGCGACGGTGTTATTGAAGAGTCATCAAGTCCTTGGTCATCTCCTGTGGTGTTGGTCACTAAAAAGGATGGAAGTACTAGATTTTGTGTCGACTACAGGAAACTTAACGATGTGACCAAGAAAGATAGTTACCCACTGCCAAGAATAGACGACACGTTAACAACGTTGGCAGGATCATATTGGTTTTCTACTCTTGACCTGAAAAGTGGGTATTGGCAAGTAGGAATCTTTGAAAGAGATAAAGAGAAGACTGCATTCTCTGCTGGAAGTGGACTTTATCAGTTTAATGTGATGCCATTTGGCCTGTGCAATGCCCCAGCTACATTTGAAAGCCTAATGGAAGTCGTTCTACGAGGCCTTACTTGGAAAACCTGCCTAGTCTATTTGGATGATGTCATAGTAATGGGGAAATAATTTCAAGATCATCTAGATAATTTACGAGAAGTATTCTCAAGAATTAGGAACGCAAATCTTAAATTGAACTCAAAGAAATGTTTTCTGTTCCAAGAAAAAGTTGAGTTCCTGGGTCACGTCGTTTCCCGAGAAGGCATCCATACCGACGAAAAGAAGTTACAAGCAATAAAAGAATGGCCTCGACCTCGTGACAAACATGAATTGAGAAGTTTTTTGGGTCTGTGTACATACTACAGACGATTTGTAGAAGGATTCGCCAAAATAGCGTCTCCATTACATAGACTTACAGAAGATAAAGCTTCTTACAGATGGAATACTGAATGTGACCAAGCATTTAGAAGACTGAAGGCAGCATTATGTTCTAGTCCGATTCTCGCATATCCTATTCCAAAAGGTAAATTAATATTAGATACTGATGCGAGCAACGATGGCATAGGAGCAGTACTCTCCCAAGTACAAGATGGAGAAGAACGGGTCATCGAATTTTTCAGCAAAAAGCTATCCAAACCAGAGAGAAATTATTGTGTTACCAGAAAGGAGCTCCTAGCCATCATTAAATCCGTAGATCACTTTCACAAATATCTCTATGGACAAGAGTTTCTGATTAGAACGGATCATGCTGCGTTACAGTGGCTCATGAAAATGAAACAACCTGAGGGGCAAGTCGCGAGATGGATAGAAAAGCTACAGCAATACCATTATCAAATTAAGCACCGAGCGGGAAGGGTGCATAATAATGCGGATGCAGTGTCCAGAAGACCTTGCCCTAAGGATTGTAAACATTGCAGGAAAATTGACCAGAAAGAAGGAATTACCTACGTGCGCCAGATAAAGTTAGAACCAGATGAAGAATGGATGTCGGCTTCGATTAGAACCACACAACTTAACGACAAAGATGTAGGACCTATCTTGCGATTGAAAGAAGAGAACAAGCCACGACCATCATGGCAAGATATCGCAAACCAAGGGGTGATATTCAAATCACTGTGGGTACAATGGGATTCACTGATAGTAGAGGAAAACATCCTTAAACGTGCCTGGGAAAGTGCCGATGGCCTTACTGTGGTTAATCAAGTAGTGGTTCCTAGGAGCATGGTAGACAATATAGTGGCCGAATGCCATGGTGGAAAATCAGGCGCGCACCTAGGCATAAATAAAACCATGGACAAAATTCGAAACCGATTTTATTGGGTCAATTACTTTCAAGATGTGAAAAACTGGTGCCGCCGATGTTCGACTTGTGCAGCCAGCTAAGGTCCCAAAACAAGGTCCAGAGGTCAAATGAAACAATATAACGTAGGTCTGCCATTCGAACGCATTGCTATTGATGTGGCCGGACCGTTTCCAGAAACTAAAAAGGGCAACAAATACATCCTTGTTGTCATGGATTACTTTAGCAAATGGCCAGAAGTTTTTGCTTTTCCTAACCAAGAGGCCGCTACAGTTGCAGAAGTTCTGGTAAATGATGTTTTTAGCCGATTTGGCATTCCTTTGGAACTACATTCAGATCAAGGAAGAAACTTTGAATCAAAGCTCTTCCAGAATCTCTGTGACCTTTTAGGAATACATAAAACACGGACTACTGCTTTGCATCCGCAGTCAGATGGCATGGTTGAAAGATTTAATAAAACAATAGAGGAACATCTTTGCAAAGTTGTTGATGAGCACCAAACAGATTGGGACCAATATATTCCATTGTTTTTGATGGCCTATAGAACCGCCATTCACAATACGACAGGAGCTACTCCATCTAGTATCCTGTTTGGTAGAGAACTGCGTTTACCATGTGATATCATGTTTGGTTCACCTGAAGAAGAACACTTAGAGGTTAATGACTATGTCGAACGTTTAAGGCAAAAGCTGCACGATATCCATGAAGTGGTTAGAGAGCGAATAGAAATAGCCAGTGACCGCATGAAAGCGAGATATGACCTGAAAGCAAACTCTTCAGGGTTCAAAGAGAATGATCAAGTCTGGCTATACAATCCTCAACGCAAGAAAGGAAGATCACCTAAGTTGACACCACCATGGGAAGGGCCTCATAAAGTTGTTAAGAGAATTAATGATGTAGTCTACCGAATCCGGAGAAGCCCGAAGTCCAAGATGAAAGTTGTTCATCTGGACAGACTAAAACCTTACCTGGGAAATGTTGATCGAGACGATCAAACCTGAAGAGGAGGATAGTGTTACAAATTTAAGTTATTTAAATTTTATAATTGGAGTTTATTTAGGTTTAGTGTAGTATTAGGTTGATTTATCTTAAGGTTGTATTCTTAGTCTAGGTTTTAGTTGCGTTATCTGTGACTTGCGGTCGTAATAATACGAGAACTTTCCGGACGTCGAAGGCTGCCGGAAAGTTCGAGAGAGACGGACGATCCTATATATAGGGCCGGGGTAGCGCACCAGGAATCAGTCAGAGATAACCAATGGTAGTGATCGCGAAGTTATTAGGCGGATTAAAGTAGTGAATTATTAGTAAGTTTTTGTACATAATTTGTCGAAATAAATTGACGTATCGTTTTCAACAATTGCGAGTTTTTAATTTGTCGTTGTGAACCCGTAACAATAAGAATAAAACACGCCATTTTGAAGAATCAAGTATGATGCTGGCCGACATCTTAAATTCCACGATGGCGGAAAATTTCGATAACAATCTTTAAAGAGCAATCAATTCTCACCACAAATTTTTTTATTTCACTAAAATTAGTTAAGTAAATAATTTATAAGGAAATTGATACAGACAGGATGGGACAATGCAATCGTAGAATCTGTAAAACAATGCTTAAAACAAAAATAGATTTTTTGAGAACCACCACACCGATTTTACTACTGTGTACGTCTTTGTGTGAAAGAAAAGTGGTGATTTTCTATCGGAAAATAAGAATAAACACGCCATTTTGAAGAATCAAGTATTATTCTGTCCGTTATCTTGAATTTTAAGATGGCGATAAATTTTGATCATGATCTCTAAAAAGCAATCAATTCTCACCATGCAGACATGATTGGCAAGGCAATCGCATAATATGCAAAACAATAGTTGAAACAAAAATATTTTTTTTGAGAACCACTGAACCCATTTTGCTAGTTCATACCTTGTTGTGCGTGGCAAGAATGCAGCTTTTTCACCAGTTGAAAAAAAAATAATTAAAACATGTTCGCAACACAAGAATAAACGAGCATCTTGGAAGGGTACATTTTAATGTCGTCCTTCATCTTGGATGTTGAGATGATGGACAAACAAATATATTTATTCAAAACTCTGATTAATTCTGTATCAAGTGCAGCTTGTCCCATGAAAATAGATTGTACGGTTCAAAAGCTATAATGAAAAAAAATTTGTTGTTTTTTTGGCCTACCCGGTACTATTCGAACTATTGCGTTCGAACAATGGATTTTAAACAACGTGTTTTCAACGAATCTCCGCGGCCCGTTAATAATATTTTCTTCTTCGAAAGATTTATTCTACTATTTTTAGACTTCGCGGTTTGCTAGGAGTCCAGAAATTATTAAAATTTAAAAACAACATCCTACAGAAGTATATTACGACGTACCTTCGCAGAAGAAAGCAGAAGTTTTTTTTACAAACCGTAGAGCCAACATGGGAAGAAATTAATAGGTATTCGCAGAGACTTCAAGGTTATGTTGAAACCATGAATTATGATGCAAAACAACGATCTGATATAGAATCTGAAACTACTCAATTAAAACAAACTAGATTTATAAAATTTAACAACGTCGTAAAAATGTTTGAGGACTATCAAAATTTTGAAAGAACCGTAGGGACCGGTTTAATTTATATAAGAAATGGATCTCACCTCCCAGATCAACTATTGGAAAGGTATATAAGAAGACAGAAAGCTACAATGGAAACTCTTTGTAAAATGAGATTGGAATTTATAAAAATTAGTGTAAGTTAAAAACAAATTTCTAAAAAACAGTCAGTTTTGAAGTGATTTGTTGCTTGCTTCTTTGTGATAATGAGTCTGTTCCATGAAACAGTTCGACAGTCATAAAACCGTCCGAAAAATCCCAATGCGCGCGCAATGCACTCTTTTAAAACGATTTGGGTTAGATGGAACGACCAAATAACTGTCCAAAAACCGAATGCTGTTCGATTTACCTCAGGCACGTGATCATATGCGAGAGAGTTAAATTCAAAATCACGTGACTAAAAGAAAGGGTAGGTCTGGCGTCTCACTTAAAGATAAATCGAAGGCAACGTATGAATTCGAGAGCACGAAATTAAAGTTGCACACAGAAAGGATTGCACAATTACATAGGATTATCATAATATTATATTTTTAATTTTAGTTCTTTAAAATGCAGATAAAATTACATTAATTTAATTTATATTTACAAACTATAAACCACGACAGACTGCGTAATAAACTAAATATACCAAAAATTTTTGGGCGAAACTTGTGAAAAAATATTTATTTTTTCTAATATCACAAGTTTTATGTGAAATTTATATATTTATTTATTTGTATTTTGTCATTTGATTTTTACAAAATATTTGTGAAATTACCTACATATTATAGAAAGCCTTAATATTTCCAAGGTTTTTGCGATTTTATTCATTTTTAGGAAATAGAGATCGTGATACTTCTAAGAAGTTAGGAAAATCACATTTTGTAGCTTGTACTTTGGTAGGTATATATATAGTTCATGACGTTAATGTCGATGCCTTAAAGCGAAATCGTTTGATCTTCCGCCAAATCTGGTCTAAAATTTCACATCCGGTATTACCCCTCTTCTGTTAACTTTTAGTTTCGGTCAGTTCAGGTCACCGGGATTTGCTGCGATCAGGGTAAACCCTTATGTTTCTATTCCTATCTAATCACCTGCTAGAGGTGTTGAAAAAGTAACTCTTCGTTACTCGAGTACCCGTTACTCGACAATAAACGGAGTAACGAATACCGATTTGATTCCTTCGATTATTTTAGTATTTGTCTCTATTTTTATTTATTTTTAGATTTTATATATTTCTTTATATATCGGGCATTAGATTTTTAAAACAAAGTTGTCAACAGGACAATTTCTACGTAATTCCTACCTTTATTTTTTTAATTTTAGGCCGCATTTTGAACATTTTAATTGAATATTTCCATAATATCAACAACAAAAATATACCTACAAGTATATGATCTTCGAATTAACGATAGTCCGAGAATTTTGCACTAATTGTCTGATTGAATTGAATACAGTTACAGTAGTCAAAGTAACGATAGTAACAAATATATAAAATTAATTAGTAGTCGAGTAACGATTAGTAACGAGTATTCAAAAGAAACGAAAATCAACACCTCTATCACCTGCTAAACTAGTTTTTCTTTTTCCAAGCAGGCTACCCTATGCTCAGTATAGTTTTTTTCCATGTGGTATACCTACAACATTCCGCAGTCCCCTACTAATAAAAATTAAGAAGCTAAGGCAAGAAAATAAACAGATGCTGCAGATGTTGCGAAATTTTTTTTGGAAATTTAAAAAATATTTGTATATTTACGTGGCTTACCCGGCATTTTGTCATGTGTTAAAATTGGCTCTGAAACTCAATTTATTTTAACAAAAATTGTAATTTTTTGGATTATTCACTGTTTTTTGATATTTCTCAGACAAATGTAAATTTAATGCAATTTTATAGTATATTTTTATCTGAGGTGATGTAAACTAGAAATGTGTGTGTTTTACATACACTTTTTGTGCGCCTTCTAATGCGCCTGTCTGCAATCCTTGTATTTCAGAGGAGTCCGAAACCAGTTTAGGTTGCTTGATGGAACGGAAAACTGACTGTCCGATAACAGTACAACGGCGACCTGGAACGCAAAAAAGATTTTTCGTTCCGTTTTATGACCGTCGGCGTCGCACGCGTTGATGGAACGGACTTTTGTATAAAACATTAAAATTTTCAGAAAAAATCGCAGTGCAGAACCACTCTGCACCCCTCCAAGAGAGTGGGGGGTATCGCGAGGGATGGCTCGATCGCCGATGTTTGTACACCAAAAGGAAATACCTACGGTATTTCCTGGTATTTCCCAGTATTTCTTCAAATTTCAATGGTATTTCCTAGTATTTCCCTAGCACTTCCAGGTATTTCCTAGTATATGTCCCAGTACTTCCCAAGTATTTCCTCTAAGTTGTACACCAAAAGGAAATACCGAGCCACCCCTCGGGGTATCGTCTCTTTAAAAAATGAAAAGTCGGGTTAGTTTCACTCTGATTTTTTTATTCCACCGATTCTCAGCATTTTAACGTTCTACCCCCCATAGGGAGGTCAGCAACCAGCTATCCAGGATAGCTTCTATTTTAGAGAAAATCTATGTTTTTGTTATATAAAACACATATTTCTGGACAACCGAAATTGCTTATAACCTTTTTTATAGCCCATAAAATTATCAATCAACCAACGTATGACACAGTACATAGCTATATTAACACGACCAAGAGTAGCACTTAAACTGGCATTTTTTAAGTGAAATAATTTTTTTGTTTGAAGAGGTTTTTTTGCATGACAGAAGCATCCGAGGCCTAAAGGATCTTATAGTCAGATCAATTCTCTCTCAAAAAAGTGTGCTTAAAAACTATGTGGCTATATAAGTATAATAGCTGTCTTCATGTGCAGTGACAACCACGCGACACTGCATCATATGCCAAGTGCTGCGTAGGTATACTTTTGAAGGTGACGATCACTGCCAATCAGGGGCGGCTAGTGCATAAGGGCTGCAGAGCTGCAGAACCCCCAAAATTTTCACATTATTTGACTATTTTTCAGCCGCTGCTATTTTTCTAATATAATTATTTTATTTCTAAAATTATTGGAATAGCAGTATATTTTCGGTCCGGTGTTGGTATAGTAGGCCTTCAAATCGCATACGTGTGTTGAGTATGACGCCGCGCGCCGTCGCCGAAGGCCGCATTTCACAGTTGGTCAAATAAAGTTATTGGCATTGTTGCGCTGCTAAATTGCAACACAACGTAGCTGGGCGGCTAACGAGATCTGTGCTCGGCTAGGAACCCCTTCCTTCGCCCCGCACCACACTTGCTCAAGGGTTTAGATAGCGAAACCTAGGCAAAAATAGAGCTGCAAAACTTGCAGTTCCAGTACAATTCCGGGCGGGCGAGCACAGCGTTGCGTGTTTGCGGGCGCATTTATTTATTTAGAAGACGCCAAACTCATGAGCGGGAAGTTATGGTCGTGTTTGTTGTTTGTTTTTGTATAATTGTGTCACAATGAATGGGGTGGATAATTTAATTAATGTAAAAAAATTATCTCTCTTTGCTTATGAAGAAAAACTAAATCTGGAACAAGAAGGACGGCCATTGCCCGATATTTTAATAGAAAAGTGTGGTTCAAGCCAGGGAAAATCATATAAAAGGATTTTTACAAAAGAAATTTTTTACTTTTTATAATAGACACGTGATCTGGAGACTGTAAAAAAATAGCATTTTTTATACCCTATCGGCAGAACTCACAAACTTTACTGTCACGAGCCGCCACTGCTGCCAATCGTTTGAGGACCTGCTGGTTGGACACTTACCGTTTGGGCGCAGACCTTTTTGCTGCTATTAATTTGAGCGCCGATAATTTAGACGCTGAACGTTTGGGCAATAGCCGTAAACTATCTATGGTCTGCCCTGAACGGTAAGTTTCCTAAACGAAACCCAAAAGACAGGTGCCCAAACAATCTTCGCCAAAAAAGTGGGTGTCAAGGTATTAATATTTGTTGCGGTTAACGGCTATTATTGGCCAAACCCTCAGCACCCAAATGATCATCCCCCAAATAATCGGCACCAAAACAGCAAGCGTTCAAACTGTCGATGTCGTCGCAAAAAAGTGGGTGTCAAGGCATTATTATTTTTTGATGTTTACGGCTATTGCCCAAACACTCAGCGCCCAAATGGTCATAGCCCAAGATCGAGACCCAAATTGATAGCGTCCAAAAGGTCTGGGCCTAAACGGTTAGTGTCCAACCAGTAAGTCCTCAAACTTAAAAAAAAATTCAAGTATACTTGCTGCTTTTAGTTGTACTAATATAGCTACGTAGCTGCATCATACATCAATTTTAATTAACCCTCAGATGCACCGTAACAATGCTTAGCTAATCCATTCTCCCTCTTTGTTGTTTTGTATGTGAGCAACAATTCCTTAAACCCTTAAGCGCGCTTAAGTGCTCACGGTGCATATGAGGGTAAATTTTTTTTCTAGAGGGGGTATTTACCACGGTACCCCCCTCAAATCTGCGCTTCATTTGGGGGTTGATGACCCCCTATGGGATCTATCTTTTTAGCCTTTTTCGATCCATCTTTGGACATAGGCCTTCCCTAATGTCTTCTCTGTCTGTTGCCCTGTTCATCCATCTAGTCCCCGTATGTTTCTTCAAATCGTCCGCCCATCTCATTTTGGGTATTCCCCGTCGAGCACTAAAGGTCTTCCCCTACTTCTCTTATTTTCCCAAGGTCTCCAGTTTACAATGCATTTGTTCCATCGATTGTCTTTCTGTCTGATATTATAACCGGCAAATGTCCATTTTAATTTTGTTACCTCTCCTCTGACATCCCTTACTTTTGTTTTATTTCTTATACATTCATTCCTTTTTCTATCTGTTAGCTTTATATGCAACATTTGTCTTTTCATTGATCTTTCGGCTTTTGTTACCTTATCTATGTTTGATATTGTAAGCGTCCAGGTCTGGGATCCATATTTGAGCACAGGAAGAATACATTGGTTATACACTTTCGTTTTAAGGTACTGAGGATATTTTTTAATATGTAGCTTAATTGACCGAATGCTGCCCAGGCCATTCTTACTCGTCTCTTGATTTCAGTCGTTTGGTTTTCTTTTTTTAGTTTAATAATAATTTGTCCCAGATATATATATATATATATATATATATATATATATATATATATATATATATATATATATATATTCCTCTACTTGTTTCATTTTTTATTGGTTTATTCTATAGTTTTAATATAGCTATGTATGTGTTTGTTATGATTTTAGTTTTAGTGTAGTTCATACTCAAGCCTATATTTTTAGCTGCTGTATCCAGTTCTTCCAGCATTTTTATGAGTTCTTCATTCTTATCTGTTATTAAGGCGATATAGTCAGCATATCTTAAGTGGTTCAAGTATTGTCCGCTTACTTTGATGTCTATTTCTGCCCAATCTAAGTTTTTAAAAACATCTTATAGGACCTGGTTAAATAGTTTAAGGGATATTGTGTCACCCATTTAACACCTATTCTTATGAGGATTGGCTTGGTTCCTTCGTGGATTTTGATTGGTTCTTGCTTCGCTATCTCTCATGATATTGGGTATTAAATCTGTGTATCTGTGATCTATTCCGCTATTAATTAAAGATGCTTTTACAGCTCAGTGCTCAATGTAATCGAAAGCTTTTTCAAAGTCTATAAATGCAATATACAGTGGAATGTTGTATTCGTTGGCATTTTCATGGTTAGTAGTTGTTCTTTTGATTGATATCCGTCAAATTTTGTTGTTAGTCTATCTCTATATTACATTGAGGACTGTTATAGCACGGATCAAGGTAATTCGTGGTTATGTTATTCGTCGATAGTTTCTTGGGTCTGCTCTATCGCCTTTCTTGTGTAGAATAATGGTTACTGATTATTTCCAGTTGTTTGGGATTAATTTTTCTTTTAGTATTTTATAGAGGAGAATATGGTGGGTATTATCTACAGTTTTACCACCGTACTTTAGCATTTCTGTCGTTTCTCCATCTTTTCCTGGTGATTTGTTATTTTTCATTTTTTTTAATGCTCTCTTTACTTCCGCTTTGCTTATTTCGGGTTTTAGTTCTGAGTTTATGTTCTTTCTTTTTGTTTAGAGTTTCTTTATGGTTTCTCGCGATGGTTCCCTTTTTCTTTGGTATAATTCTGTATAGAATAGTTGTGTGATATTTATAATATCCTCTTTAACGTTAGTTTCTATGACGTTTATTTTAGAATGGGATATAGTTAAATTTTGTTCAAAAATGCTGAAAAAAAGTTGATTAAAATAACTAAAGTGAAACTAACCTGATTTTTAATTTTTTGGAAGAACGCCACCCCCCACCCTCTCGGAGGGGGTGCGGAGTGGTTCTGCACCATATGCCAGATCTCCCCCCTAGAAATTCGTATTCTACGAATTTTTTTGAAAATTTTGAGGTATCACACAATATTGTATAACAAATAGGCAAGCTGGAGCTTAAAACGGCCTATTTCAAACCTTACTATATCGCCTATGTATTTTGCAACACAGTGGGTAAAGCTTTAAAAAATCAAAGAAAAAATTAGCTGTGGTTACAAAGAAACTAGAAGGCCTAGAAATAATTCTTAAACGTCATTTGGTTAACCGTAATTGCTAATATAAAACTACCAAATTCTATAAATTTTGTTCACAAGGTAACAGAGATATTTCAATTTTTCGAAAAAAATATCATTTGGTTTTTGCTCGATATTTTGAGAAATCCTGTAGAAATTTTTCATTTTAATACAGCGTCTAATTCGCCTCGGACTAGCGCAAATTTTTTCTCATTTAAGTAAAATTGTATCTCATACCGTTTCCGAAAACCCCATGTAGTTTCTTTAATCTGGGACACCCTGTATAGCTTGTTTAAAAAGTCTTTAAAATGGAAGGGCGAAAAAATATCGAAACACAAAATATCGAAAACACAAAATATCGAAAATACAAAATATCGAAAACATACAAAATATCGAAACTACAAAATATCGAAACCACAAAATTTCGAAACTACATATTATCGAATTACAAAATATCTAAACTACAAAATATCGAAACCACAAAATATCGAAACTACAAAATATCGAAACTACAAAATATCGAATCACAAAATATCGAAAATACAAAATATCGAAAATACAAAATATCGAAACTACAAAATATCGAAAATACAAAATGTCGAAAATACAAAATATGGAAAATACAAAATATCGAATCACAAAATATCGAAAATCAAAAATAGAAAATTTCGAAACCTTAACCTAACCCGACCTTGAGGTAACCTTACCTAATCTAACTAAACCTAATCTGACCTAATCTCATAAAAATAGAAAGTTTTAAAAATCTAACCTGACAAAACCTAATCAAATCAAAACAAACCGAACCAAAGCAAACTGAACCAACAATTTTTTTCAAAAAAAAACTTTCCTGACTTCTTTTCCGCGATCCTAGAGGGTGTGAATCCGAACCGAACCGAACCGAACCGAACCAAACCGAACCGAACCGAAACAAACCTAACTGAACCGAACCTAACCTAATCAAACTAAACTACAACACTGCTAATTAGGTTTGGTTCATTGTTTGATTGGGTATGGTTAGGCTTGAATAGGTTAGGTTCGATTCGGTTCGGTTCGGTTCGGTTCGGTTCGGTTCGATTCAGTTCGGTTCGGTTCGGTTCGGTTCAGTTCAGTTCAGTTCAGTTCGGTCCGGTTCGGTTCGGTTCGGTTCTAATTCACACCTTCTAGGATCCCGGGAAAGAAGTCAGGAAAGTTTTTTTTTTTTTAATTGTTGGTTCAGTTTGCTTTGGTTCGGTTTGATTCGGTTCGGTTAGATTTGATTAGATTTTGTTAGGTTAGGTTTTTGTTATATTAGATTAAGTTAAGTTAGATTAGGTCAGGGTCAGGTTAGGTGTAGATTCCGAAATTGTCCATTTTTGATTTTCGATATTTTGTTGTTTCGATATATTGTATTTTCGATATTTTGTGTTTTCGATATTTTGTGTTTTCGATATTTTGTATTTTCGATATTTTGTTGTTTCGATATTTTGTTGTTTCGATATTTTGTATTTTCGATATTTTGTATTTTTGATATTTTGTATTTTCGATATTTTGTTATTCGATATTTTGTGTTTTCGATATTTTGTATTTTCGATATTTTGTTGTTTCGATATTTTGTTGTTTCGATATTTTGTATTTTCGATATTTTGTAGTTTCGATATTTTGTTATTCGATATTTTGTAGTTTCGATATTTTCTAGTTTCGATATTTTGTAGTTTCGATATTATGTACTTTCGATATTTTAATTCGATATTTTGTTTTTCGATATTTTGTGTTTCGGTATTTTTTCGCCCTTCCCTTTAAAACACCTCGTGTTTAAGCGTTTTTCCAAAAAATTAACTCTCGAATTTCAAATAAGATTGTTGCAACCAACGCTAATTTGTTTACTATAATTATGTTACTTGTATTAAATTTAAAAAAACTTTACCGCTTTTTTAGAACATGCTAAGCGCAAAGAAGCTTCAGGTTGATAAAGTCGATCAGCTACCAGCGGACAGACGTTTAATTGAGTATGAAATATTAAAAAGAAGAAATAGATCTCTTCAAGATCGAATTGAAGAAAAGGATGAAGAAATGGAGCGTGTAAAGAGCAAAAGTCAGAGCGTCGTCCAAGTTTTGGCGCATGTGCGTGAAAAATCTGCAGCTATAGGAGTAGATATTATAGAGTTAGAGGAGGATTATCAAACTTTAAATACACGTGCACAAATTAACCGAGCAGCGCTCAGTAAGATAAGAACAGAAAAAACTGAAATGCGAAAAAAATATCTCACTCTCAAAGAAGAATCTGGTTTGCTAACAGAACCAGCTCTTTTAAAAGATATGGAAAATAACAAATATGATGTTTTAAATTTGACAAGCCTACTTGAAGAAATGGAACAATATGTTGAATTAAAAACTAAAAAAGTTAGAAATATACGAAAGGTTATTCAATACGTTAGACGCCAAAAAGATAAGTCAGAAAGATATATTTATCGATCTACATTCAGTCAAAGCAATGCAGATAGTAATATTGACATACGTTCCAGAAATCCAAGTAAATTAACTATTGAAATTATTAAAGGAAGCAAAACAAGCGTTGTAAAGAAAACTCCGATTAAAGACGATGAATCAAACTTCTTTAAAGTAAATAGCATGGAAAATTTTTTAAAAGTTAAGGCAATTTCCGGATTTTCAGTAAGAAAAACATTAAATTTTTCCAACAAAATTTTAAAAAAACCAAATAAATAAGTCTAAAATTAAATTGTATTGATTCGTTATGGGTGGATTAGGTCATAGGTGGGAATATTTTTTCTTTTTTTTTTAATTTACTTTTGTTACTTTTTGTTTTATTACATAATATATAGGTATTCAAAAACCATGTCTCTTTTTTGATTTATTTTGTTTCCAATTTTTATCTGTTGAAACAAATCTCCAATCCCACACAGAGACAACAAATTGTCGCAAGCAATAAAATACCATAGATTAAAATTGTTCAAAATCGCTAAAAAATCCGTAACAACGACACGAGGTTGGACACACCCTTTTGACATTTAAGGCATTTTATCTTTTTATCCGTTCTCGGGAAAAGTGCAAAAGTGATTTGCGATTGAAGGGGTACCTACCTGAGATTCTACCAAACCACAAGATGGTCAACGCTGTTACACCCACTAAAAGAAAAGTTTGTATAGTCCTGTCATTTCAAAAAGCCACACAAAAAATTGACATGCGCCACTGTAATCATTTAGGGGTTTCCAGGAGTCTGTGCAAAAATTGAAGATTTATTTTCAAATTTTGGGAAGAATTTCTGTGTTTTAAGCACGGCTAGGTATACTTCATTCTTTAAAGTTTAAGCTTCGAACGTACCTTATTCCATTCTATAAGTACCTAATCCCTTCTCGAAATATAACAAAGGCTTTCGAAAGGTACTACCTGCATTCTTTAATGAAGGGTCAAACTCATTTTAAAATTGTTAGCGGTTACTGTTTATATTAAGGATTTGAATTATTATTGTGAATGATAACAATTTTAAACCTGTACATTTTAGTTTGATTTTATAAGTGAGGACCTAATAAGTGATATTAATAATGGCGTTTTGGCGGCCATTTGAAACACCACAAACAAATTTTTGGAGACCATTTGAGGATCAAGGAGAAGAAGTGGTGGTACCACTAGTGTCTGCGGAATTTAAACTTTATATGTAAATTGTTTATATGGTGACTTAAAAAAAAGGTACTACTACAAACTCTTTTATAAACAACAAGTAAAGTTAAGGAACAAAAAATTATAAAAAAAGTTTTCTGTGTTTTGGCCAGGGATCAAACCTGGAACCTCTTGCTTTGTACGCAAACGCTCTCAAAATTGAGCCACCAAAACAACATATGTATAATTTGGTAAAACCTTAACTACATATATGTGTCGTTAGTGTCACAGTATAGTATTTTTTTAAATAATTTTTCGTTCTTGGTGATTTTGAGTCCTTTGAGCATTATTGCATTGGTATTTAAGAAAAAACTTTTGATCTAAATTATGTCTAGCTAACTTGGAACCATATGGAAAACTTGTGTACTTTTAACTTTTGGAAAAAGTTATTTTTCATAAAAAAGTTCTGCATGTTCTAAAACCTAAAATCCAATCATCAGATATCAAATGTCTTTAGTCGTATATAAGGTTTGTCAAAAAATATAAATTTTGCTTAAAAGTAAAATACCTTTATTTTCGTCAATACCGAAAATAGTTGTAAATAAAAGTTCATCAGAACCAAAAACTATGTTTAAATATGCAATTATATCAATTTATAATGAAAAATTATGTTTAGTTAATTTTGACTAGTTTTTCTACATTGTACAGTGAAAAGGTAATAATGCCACTGTTCTTATGTGTTTTATATATTCTAACGCATTTTGACGGTCACAATAATCCATTTGACTAAGTTACATCTAACTACAGTTTTTACATTCTTATTATTGAAATATGTACATATTATGAAAAAAACTGAAATATTTTCGTCTTAATGTAAATGGTGGTAATAGCATATTTAAACAAGGCTATTAGTTTTGATTGTCTTTTCTTTATAACAATTTTTGATATTGTTCCCAAATTTACTCTTGGTCAAAATTTATATTTTTTGACAAACTTCGTATGCGACTGAAAAAATTTGAAATCTGACGATTGCATTTTAAATTTTAATACATGCAGAACTTTTTATAAAAATAATTTTTTTTCCTAAATTAAAAATAAAAAAGTTTTCCATATGGTTCCAACTTAGCTAGACAACATGTATATAACCTGTTATAACAATTCATCCTGTACCTAATGTTACATTTAAATAAAATGTATAGTACCTATCTATTAATGATTATTCTACGTATTAAGCACCAACTTTTATTAAACGTTTTATTTTACTCGACTATATACAATGTTTACAAGACTGGTTATATAAGCAAAGCTATATACTATAAAAAGTTCCCAGTTCGGCCCCCTAGTCTCTTTTATTTGTTTAGGATTCCTTAGTGGGTTTCACACTTCAAATTTTATTATGGTTTTTTTGGTGGCTTTTTGAAATGAAAGGACTTTTTTTTTACCAGGCCCTCATGGTTTATCATTAAGGACAAATAAAAAATCGTTATGTTAAAAACGGAATTATTAATAACCGGACATTATCAAAAATATCTTTCTTGAAAACAAGATAAGAGCAAATGCGAAGTTCTGTATAACGTCTTTTATCAAAACCGGACAAAATCATAAAAAAGGGGTCGGGTCTAGCTTGTGATATTCGCCTAAAGAAGAGCGGTCCTGATATTGCTATGCAATTGAAGCGTCCTTGACTGCAATTTTTATACTGCAATGCCTAAAGAAAACGCCATATCTACATTGCTATAGCATATATGGCATTTTCATTAAGCGAGGCCCATTCTTAAAGAAGGTCAGGTGTTGGACCCTATATTAGGATTCATCTGCAATTAATTGAACAAGAACAATGGTTCGGTTCAGTTAACACCTATTTCGACCTCTCAAAAGAAGGACAGGCGGGCTAGATACAGAAAAAAACACAGACATTTTTATTTTTGATGTATTTTTGGGTCCAAAAGCAACAATATTATTTATTTCCAAACTTTCATGAGACCGATTTGTATGAGAGGAAGAGAAACAAAAGCAAGGAGAGAGTTGTTCATGCTAGGCCCGGCCCCTTTTTATGATTTAGTTGAATCGCTGAAGAGCGGTCGACTATGCCATTGGTCGAGACAAGTCATTTCGCACAACACGCGACTGCTTGGAGTTTGCTATTGGTCAAAGCATGTGATGTGGATGGTCACATCGTTCAAGACCCAGAATAGCTACCCAGGGAAGGGTGTTAAACAATAACGACCAGGGTCGAGTAGTGCATAAGGGCTGCAGAGCTGCAGAACCCCCAAAATTTTCACATTATTTGACAATTTTTCAGCCGCTGCTATTTTTCTAATATAATTATTTTATTTCTAAAATTATTGGAATAGCAGTATATTTTCGGTCCGGTGTTGGTATAGTAGGCCTGCAAATCGCGTACGTGTGTGAGTATGATGCCGCGCGCCGTCGTCGCCGAAGGCCGCATTTCACAGTCGGTCAAATGAAGTTATTGGCATTGTTGCGCTGCTAAATTGCAACACAAAGTTGCTGGGCGGCTAACGAGATCTGTGCTCGGCTAGGAACCCCTTCCTTCGCCCCGCACCGCACTTGCTCAAGGGTTTAGATAGCGAAATCTAGGCAAAAATAGAGCTGCAAAACTTGCAGTTCCAGTACAATTCCAGGCGGGCGGGCTCAGCGTTACGTGTTTGCGGGCGCATTTATTTATTTAGAAGACGCCAAACGCATGAGCGGGAGGTTATGGTCTTGTTTGTTTTTGTATAATTGTGTCACAATGAATGTGGTGGATAATTTAATTAATGTAAAAAAATTCTCTCTCTTGAAGAAAAACTAAAACTGAAAGAAGAAGGACGGCCATTGCCCGATATTTTAATAGAAAAGTGTGGTTCAAGGCGGGGAAAATCGTATAAAAGGATTTTTACAAGAGAAATTTATGCCAGGAACGACTGGATATGCGGATTCAATAAAAATAATTCTCTTTTTCAATTAAATCTTTTGTAAAAACGCTATTTTTTCCTAGGCATTGTAATTTTTGCCATACCAAACTTGGCAATTTTTTACTTTTTATAATAGACACGTGATCTGGAAACTGTAAAAAAAATAGCATTTTTTATACCACTTTATAGAACTCACAAACTTTACTGTCACGAGCCGCCACTGATAACGACGTCAACGCTGAGACCAAACTGCTGGGAAGCTATTCTGGGTCGTGAACGATTTGATAGTTCCCGTCACATGCTTTGACCAATGGCAAGCTTTAAATTAGCTCCGAGCCATCACGTGCTATGCGAAAAGACCTCCATTGCGCAAGCTTGTTCTACGATCCGACCGAGAAACGTTCAGTAGGTACGGAGCAGTAGAACAGATTTCACTTCAAACGCGTAAAATTCATTAACTCTGAAGAGCGGGAGATTATGCCATTGGTCGAGACAAGTTATTTCGCATAACACACGACCGCTTAGAGTTTGCTATTGGTCAAAGCGTGTGATGTGGATGGTTACATCGTGTAAAACTCAGAATAGCTACCCAGGGGAGGGTGCTAAACAATCACGACGTCAACGCTGTGACCAAACTGCTGTGAAGTTATTCTGGTTCGTGAACAATTTGATAGTTCCCGTCACATGCTTTGACCAATGGCAAGCTTTAAATTAGCTCCGAGCCGTCACATCTTATGCGAAAAGACCTCCATTGCGCAAGCTTCTAACTCTGGAGAGCGGGCGACAATGCCATTGGTCGAGACAAGTCATTTCGCATAACACGCGACTGCTCAGAGTTTGCTATTATTCAAAGCGTATGTTGTGCATTGTCACATCGTTTAAGACCCAGAACAGCTACCCTGGTCTATAATGCCTTCATAAGGCTAGAGTCCCTGTATGTCAATAATGCCTACATAAGGCCAACTCTCACATCATGGGTGCAAAATGTATCCTATCCTATCTACCGAAGGCACATAAATAAGTGCCTATAGAAAGTATCACAGCCGCTATCATATCAATCATATGGCATGGCAGGATTGGCATACAAAGTAAAACTTAGAAATTATCCCTTCTTCAATTTTAATAGAAATTTACTCATATTCTCCAAAACAAGTTTTTAATTGCATAAATAAACTTACCTTGTATCATAACAAATTCACTAACAAACTCGCCTCTCACCCAACCCTAAGGAATTTTCGATATTTTTCTGATACGAGGGTGGATCAAATATAAACAAGCCTTCGGTTATAAACTATTTATTTTGGACACATGACACAACACAAATTTTTTCTACTTTGCTACACATATCCCCTTTCTCTGTTAATATACTTTTGCCAACGGATTGGCAGTTTCTTAATCCCGTTTTCATAAAAGGAAACTAGGCGGGTATCTAGCCAGTTGCGCACGAATGCCTCCACCTCTTAATTGGTCTAAAATCGCTCGCCTCCCAGTGAATCTTTGGGAGGTCCAATCATATGAAAATCGGAAGGTGACAAATCTGGATTGTATGCATGGTGTTCCAGCACAGTCCAGTGCATTTCATTGATTTTGGCCTATGTTAAAACTGCTGTATCAGGTCTAGCGTTGTCATGCAGGAGCAACACGTCTTGGATGGGGTGTGCTTTCCCCTTTTGGCAATAAGCAAGCTTTACCTGGTCGAGTAAGTTGCAGTAGCAAGCCGCGTTTATTTTTATTTGCTCGTGCAAAAGATCGACCAACAAAACTCCTCTCCAGTCCCAGGAAGCGGTCGCTAAAACTTTGCCTGCAGATATCCTGGAACGCGGGCGACGCGACGTGGTTGACTCACGTTTCCGACAGCTCACGGCCGTCGTTAAATTATTTGCACCAAGATTTACCACGTGCCCACGAAAGCGTTTTATTTCCAAACTCTGCTCGCAATCTGCGTAGAATTTCAGCAGGTTTCACGTTTTCGCGTGTAATAAACTTAATCTTTGCGCAACATTGCTGTGTACCTTCTTGTCGCTCATTGCGATTGCTCCTGGCCAAATGAGCCTCGCGGCACTACCAGCCGCCTACATGCTGCTGAACATCCCTACTCCAAAATTATAACGGCCGCGTTCATCTTGAATAACTTTTCGGTCAATAAAAGGCTTTTTTATATTTGATCCACCCCCGTATTTCATGAAAATAGCATAAAATACTGCATTATGAGGTCTCGGCCCCCTCCTGAGACATCTTCCTGGGTGCGCTACTGCATTTTATATGATATTTTTTCTTATTTTCGCCTCCTCTATTACTCATTAAAATATTGTGAGTTAAATCATTTACACCCTGTATATATGAACTATTTTTAATCTCTCAAGAAACAACCCCTTGGTTATATCGTTATAGCATAAATACATCGAATCGAAAAGTGAAGCAGTCATAGCTGGCTTTGGAAACAATGGCAAATTTAAATTCGCGGGCGTGAATTTTCAAGTGCGCATGCGTGTGTTTTGTCATGTGACCCACAGCGGTTGAGTTGGTGGAGGCCATATTTGTTATTTATTTACATTTTGCGGTGTTTTGCGTTTGTCGTGTAAAATTATGTTTTTTTCTGTGAAAAATGGGAAATAATTCACGTAAAACATGTGCGGTTTGCGGAATGTCCGGGAGAAGTAAGGGAGTGCCATTCCATAGGTAACTAATTATATTTTTCTTTATAATTTGTTAATAAAGATAACACTCTTTATGGTGTACACATAAATCTGCACAATTTGTTTTAGAAAAAGTACAATAATTTTAATCCACAATTTGATACATTTTCACCTAATCAACCAGTTTTTAGAAAAAAATAATAGACATAACCCTAAACTTTTGAGAATTGTCAAATAATGTAGTGACGTAACGGAGTATATTCCAAAACCACCAAAACATACGCATGCGCAGTAACCGAACTCCTGTCCACCCGAAAAAGGAACATTAAGAATTAAATTGCATGGTTATGCCCCATATTTTATGCTCTAACGTATTTTATTACACCCACAGAGTAAAAAATATTACAATTTTCTTCTTAACATCTTTAACTACTTTTTCAGTCAATGATTAGTTACTGAGATATGGCACAGTGGCAGAAAAATGATCACGATTGAAATGACAAGTTACATTTTTAATTATTTATATGGGGAAACCGTTTTGTGTGGTTTATTAGATACTTAATTTTCAACTTTAGAATGTTTCTTTATTCAATCAAAGGAGGTCTGCTTGTTGAAGCACCAGTTACTTAGCAAGGGAATGACTAAATTCCATATTACACTCGCATAAGGAATGGAAATCCTACAGATATCTGCAGCACTCAACCTCTGCCAGGGTTGCCAGACGTCCAGCCGTAGGGGGGACGGTCTCGCTTTTTGTAGCTCGGTCCCGCTTTTTTTTAATCCTATGAAAGTCCCGCTTTTTATGCAAATTGTCCCGATTTTCCCGCTTTTTTTTTCATTTTTGTCCTATTTTGTTACCTGTCTGTATCTTTGTAAATATAACTTATACATTTTATTTTAAAAAAATTGTGTGTGCTTAAGACCACACGGCAGAAGTGTAAACTTCAACAAGGCGAAATTAACAAGACGAAATACAAGATTTTTTGCGTTGTTTATTGACAAAGTAATATACAAAGTAATAACATTTACATAATTATAATTGGGTATAAATTACTCTGGTCAATTTTGCTCTGAGTGGCCTTCATCTGCATCATCATATCGCTCTGCTGACTGTTCCTCTCATAGTTACTCGACTCGAGCCGACTTCACCCGAATGAGCGTTACATAGCCGAGCGTGACTGCTCAGTTCAATTCATTACCCACAAAAAGTGCAAAACGTGCCTAAAGAAGTTTACACTTCAACAAACAATAGAAGAGGAATGTTTTACTTTTTCGTTTGTTACTGTCTCATTTTAGGGCGGATATTTCTTATCTATACATACTTATCTTATGTGTTTGTTTATATTTGTTTATTTTAATTAAAATTCACAAATCACTAAAAGAATTACAGATCATATATTTTATTATGCATGGAATTTTGAAATCGATAATGAAGACAATGGAAATATGAAACACAACTTAATTTAAAATTTTTTCACCTCTTCAATTAAAAAAAAAAACTCACTAAATTTAAATAGATAAATTATTGAATGTGTTTTGGAAACGTAAATAAATAAACACACTATTTGGTTCCTAAAAGACTCCTACACTAACTTTATGTTAAAATCGATGGAAATTTTTAGTATCTATTTAAAATTTTTGTGCTTACGCATTTACTTAATTAAAGCGGGACGCTTTTTAATTTGAAAAATCTGGCAACCCTGACCTCTGCACCGACAAACTGAAGCGAGATTCTCATATTTTGGTCAGGATTTATCCAGAATGGGGTAGAAAAAATTCTGACGGGGTAATGAGTGCATCGTTGGATGGATCATCTCGAGCACAATTTAGAATCGATATTCCTTTTTAATATATCCATTGAGGTTGATGTACAGTGGCGTCAAAGTGGAAAAAATTGCACTTTTTCCGATTCTGCTTTGATGATTTTTTTCGTATAAAACCAAGACTTTTTCGTCAAACAAATTCATTTTTTATAAATTCCTAATAACAGTTCTAAAAAACCTTGTGTGCGTGTAAACAGGGGCGGATCTAGCAACTTTATTTGGGAGGGGAAATATGATAAATATTGCATCAAACTATTTTGCAGAGGTGTATTTATGGGGGGAAATTTCCTCTTATTCCCCTTCCGTAAATCCGCGCCTGTTTTCAATTTTTACGATTTTTTTTCCAAGCCAGTGACTCAAGGCTCGACTATAAATTCCACCCGAAAAAATAATTTTTGACATTTTAGTTGACTTCAAAAAAACTACTACCATTGCTTTTCTGTTTTTATAAACTTTCGAATTAGGTACTTAGGTATCGGGTCGCGGTTCGTTTGTCGAAAACACGTTTATCGAAAACATCTTTATCTAAGACATTTTGATCGAAAATCTTAATTTCGAATGACATTTTGATCGAATGACTTTTTGATCGAAAATCTTAATTTCGAATGACATTTTGATCGAATGACATTTTGATCGAAAATCTTAATTTCGAACGACATTTTGATCGAAAATCTTAATTTCTATCTACATTGACACGGTTCGGTTACGTTGGCGATCGATTGACAAAGGTTAGGTTTCACATTCTCTAGGATCCCGGGAAAGAGGTCAGGAGAGTATGTTTTAAAAAAATATAATGTTAGAAATGTTTTAGATTAAAAAGTTATTCGAAAAAGTTGTATTCGATAAAAAAGTTTTCGATCAAAATGTCATTCGATCAAAATATCATTCGAAATTAAAATTTTTGATCAAAGTGCGACCCAAAACTTTTTGTATTAGGAGCGCAGTCCACGAGAAAGACCGGCCCGGGCGCGGAAATATCACGTGACCGTAGGAGTCCCACAAAAAACGCCTCACGGCCCGCTGTCATTATAAAACATGTGTGTGTTCAGTTTTGGTATGTTTGTTTACGTCGATTTTTTTTTAATTCGGGCACGAATTTTTTTGTGAATTTTATCAAAGGTATTAAAATAACGCAGCCCACGAAAAAGACTAGTGGGCTGCGTTAAAATAATTAATGGCTAATGAGTAAACTATAAAGAAAATACCTATAAGATAAACAATGCCGCGAACGTGTAATTAGTATTGTTCCTTGTCGGTCCAACTATAAAACTGAAACCTAATATGTTGCAAAGGGGAAAGAAGTGGTAAAAGATAAGATCTTGGATAAGACTGATCAAGTAATAGACATCCTTAGTGACATTTTCGATAGTGAGAGTGAAAAATGTGTTCAGTTGTCATTTCTTATTGAACAATTAGGTCTCTTGAAAAGGTAACCTGAGAATCGAAGATATGGTGGATACACTTTAATGTTGGCTTCATCTTTGTGTATCCAGTTATCCAGTGCTTACACGTCAATTTACAATTATAAGGTAATATGTCTTCCGCACCCTCGCAATATTAAAAAACTGATTTGTAAAATATTGTTAACAGATAGTAATTAATCTCTCTGGTAGTGTGAAATATTTAAAAAGTAAGATACAGCTTTTAAAAGAACATGAGTTGGTAGTTAACTTACACTTTAATGAAATAGATATTAAACTTTGTGCTGGGTAATTTTTCAAAAAATTATTGACGACCACTACATTCAGTTCATTGAATGGGAAAACCATCTCACTTATTCACAAAATCACTTGTTTCTTTTTAATAAATTATTGCGAAATGTTTTATATTCAAAATTTTTCTTCAGATAACTCTAGCGAGTGTTTTTGTGGAGAAAAACAATTGTCAAAGCTTGAAAAAATTAGTTTAAGGGCATATAAAGTTTTTTTAAATAATTTTATTAAAAAGCACAATGATTTAGTGTCTGCCAATAAATCTTTGAATAAGAACTCAAAGATGATGACAGTCAAAGAAAAATGAAAAAACTAAAAGCTTAGGTTTGATATGTCCAATTTTGAAAGAATTATGTACCTGATATACCTGAAGGTATTAGAGTGCAAATTTTGTATAATTTTTCATTTTATAGATTCAGTTCTTTTATCCATAATAAACACATATATCAGCAAAATATTTTTTTCAATTTTTGCTTATAAATGAACAAAAATTTTTTGTTAATTTATTTAAATTGTGTAAAAACATATAATATATTAAGCAATACAATAAGAATCCTGGGACTCCTAAGATCACGTGACCGCCAACTTGCTTATAAGGCGCCATGGTCGGTCTTTATCGTTGGCTGCGTATTAGGAGGAAACCTTGTGCAAAAAAACTTTTGTACGCGTTTTTGTTTATCAAAAAATTAGCTAGAGCCCAAGTAACATTTCTTTATTTATAGCAGAAGCTAAAAGGTTGCCAGCGCCTTTCCTTAAAGCCATTAGTTTCAATGTTTGGTCGCTAGCACGTTCCCATTACCCTTATATACCCCTTAGACCTCCTAAATGGGACTCCCCAATTTGTGGTGGCAACCTATGTATTAAACTCACTATAAAACCATAAGAAATAAACTCCAGCTTCGCCCTCTAGCGGGTTCACCAGTATAGAACATTTTAGAGCCTAAAGCTATATGCCAGGTTCTAAAAGTAACTCAGAAACGTCCTCTATCCTATTATAAAACTAGATTTGGTAATTTGGTATCCCGGCGATTCTGTTGAATACTATAATACCTTCAGAGTAAAGAAGTTTTCCTATAAAAGCTATGGCGATATTGTAGATTCACAATGGCTATATAAAATAATTAAGGTCACAAAATTGCCAAAAATGTCAGAGCCTAAATTATTTTATCACATAAAAATATACCGAGTTTGTCATTTTGTTGATGATCAAATTGAATGCCAGATTTATTTTTCTGATAAAATCGTATCTGAAAAGCTCTCAAAACAAGGGCGCCAGCTCAAAAATGCTTTTTAATAGTTTTTTGATAACAAAATAACAAATATTTAAAATAAATAAAAAATAATTTACACTATTCACCATTAAAAAAGTCTGTTTGGTTTGCATAAATCAAAATTAAATTAAAATTATTGTTAAAAAACACTGCTAAAACGACTAGATAAATATTTTCTCTTTACAATATTTTTTTAATAAATTTAGATACGCCATTATGGTTTCATAGTGGTCACTTGGTTTTATTTGTTACTGTATCGCAACAAGGATTTTTGAGTTCCCTTATGAAACCAACAAAATAGAACAAAGTAAACATCGTCAACATAACCTCACTTAAATTTTTTGTATATCTTTTTAAGTGTTTAAAAGCGTATAATTCAATACTTTTAAATGTTTTTTATCGTGCAGTTTCGACACAATCCAGACGGCCAGTGCAATGATATTCGTTGTGCCTGCAGGTTGGAGGGCAACCTCTTATATTGGCCGTCTATACAGGCCTTATCTAGGCCTGGGTGTCCTACCCAGGAGGACGGAAATTCAACAGTTATTAATTATTGGGCTTTAAATAATCAATCTTGCAATAGGTAGGTAGGTACCAATCTGTACCTAGGTATTTCTATTATTTTTACCAGAAATACCTAAAAAAAATAAAACATGAAAGTATTTATTTGCTTCTGTTAGGACCCTTAAGGAAACAAGGTTTTATATGGCCGCCTATTTAAATAATATTTAATATACAGCTATAGGTAACTATAAATACAAAAGAATTAAGTTTACCTTTAAGCCTTCCTATAAAACCTTTTTAAAATGCCTAAAAGTAATGGCAAAAACCAAAAGTCTAAAGTTTATATTTACCACTCTTAAAAACCTTAAGGAAACTAGGTTTTATATGGCCGCGTATCTAATCATATTTACTTTTAAACTACTGGTAACTATAAAAACAAAAGGATAAAAGTTAATCCTTTAGCTCTATTATAAAACACTTTTGTGATGACCTAAAGTAATGAAAAAAACTAAATGACCAAAGTTTATACTCAGGTAAAACGGTTTTATAAGACCATCTTTATAAATCAGAAATCAATAAAACCAAAAGTATCTAAAAGGAACAGAAGGAATATTAGTTTTATTATACTCCCTTTATAAATCACTTTTTAGTTGTATAACACCTCTTTAGGTAATTGGCAATATAAATTACCTTTATGTAGCCAAATTGATCCTAAAACCCATAACAGCACCCTCTAAATAACCTAGGAACCAAATTAATAAAACCTTGAGTGGTAATAATGTTACTTGGGAGGCAGCGTTTCATTCAAATTCGCCACACTGTATATTATCTATATACATTCAAATTTTTTATTCAAACACTTTTACACAATATAATAATAAAGTATTAAGCATCAAGTTAAAACTTTTTTTTTTGGTTTGCCAGCACTTCTTTCATAGATTAGTAGTTCTTCTATTACTACTATTTCTTGCGCTGTTTTGGTTTTGATTACTCTTCGGCAACATAAAATCTAAAATCGGCAAATGAATATTATTGCCATAGACTTCTAGCACAGGCGTACGCACGGGGAAGGGATAGGGGGGTAAATGCCCCCAATGGACCACAAAATTTAATAACACATAATATACATTTCATTTTATAACTTTTGAGATAACTTTTTGGCAGTTATAATAACAACCATCATATTATCAAGCTAAAAAAATTGTCTCAAAAATTAAGAAATAAAGTGTATTTATTTTCCATTATAGATTTGGTAAGAATATGGACGGCGTAAATGGTATGACAATATTTTATTGGGTAACAGATGACGCTAAAATAAGAAAAAAAAGTTTATATACAGTGCCATCATTTATATCTGCACAAGCATCTATAGCGCTTATTTTAGAATTTTGCATATTCAAAAAAAAACCAATAAAATAAGATTGTCCAGATATTAATTTGGCCTAAAATATTTTTATTAAATGTTAAAAATTAAGCAATGATTTTTTATGTCTTTTATTTTCTTAATTTTGTGGACTCCTTTTTATATACAGTGAAACCTCTCCTTGCGGACAGGGCCGTATCTCCCCCCCCCCCGAAAATTAAATAGGAATGTGTTTTTTAAGTTTAACCTTTTTTTCATATTCAATAAACCCACATGGGCGCACCCAGGCCTTAAATTTTTTACATATTTTCTACATATTTCATGACACGGGCCTCCCCCAAGCAGCGGCGTAGTTCGTCGCGTCCCCGCGAAAAACATGATGACTTTTTTTTTGGTCGTTTGAGGGGCGCCCTTTTTAGCTGTCGGGCCCCCCAAGACACATTCCTGGGTGCGCCACTGACCCACAATTTTTCAAATTTCACTGGCCTACCCCCCCCCCCCCCCAAAATTTTGGTCCAGATACGGCCCTGCTTGCGGACACCTCTATTAAGCGGACACTCCCTTTAGGCGGACAAATTTGTTGGAACCAAGCTTTTGCCTATGTCTTTACATGTAAAATTCCCTCCCATAACCGGACACTCTAATAACCGGACGCGGACAATCTTTTTTGATTAAGCGCTGCACCACATGGGCATAAATATTATGTAGTATGTTGGCAACAATGCACTCTGCAGCCGAGGAATTACCTCTTTCCGTTTTAATGCGGAGACGAAATACATCTGTCATATTTACAACATTATTTGGTTCAGCGGGACTGATGTGTTTATTGTTCAGTTGGGTAATAATAGATCTCTTTGAAATGGCGCCTAGTAAAAAACTTCTTATTTTATGTGGAAAAATGGAAGTTGTTAACGATTCATGGAAGGAACATCTATCAGCACGAAAGATCGCCGAAAAATTTAATATCGGAAAATCTCAAGCAGCGGAAACTTTTAATAAATATATATCAATATTTCGCAGTTCCCTCTCTTAAGCGGACACCTCCAATATGCGGACAAAATCGACGGAACCGTGAGTGTCTGCTTATGGGAGGTTTCACTGTATCTTATTTGATTCTGCTAGAAATTCTTTAAATAACACAACAGAAATCAGAAAATTTCATCCATTAGTTTTCGAGATATTACGTCTCAAAATTTTCTAAAAATATATGGAATGCTTCTTGTGTAAGGACACTCATCGTAAAGGCAATGCTTGACGATGAGTGATCTTATTCTTGTGGGGATGCATGTTAGTGTTTATCTTGATGATATTTTTTGTCAACGCATGTCAAAACATGATATGCTTTGTGTTTTAAGGTCTCTGAATCACCTATTTTGATTGATTGGTGAAGTTGCCTTCAAATTTGACAAAAGTGACCTATGTAAAGCTTTAGAAATGACAAGTGGCAGAAATATTAAATGGCATCTATAGCAAATAGCCCACAGTACCAAGCGCGGATCTGGTTCAAAATCTAGGGGGGGATAATAGTTGACGAATTTTTTTTTGCAATATAATTTTTTTTTCTTAGAAGGGCTAATTCTTCTGTTTTCCCTTTAATTATTAGGATAAACTGCATATTTAATTTTTTTTCATTTTAAGGCCTCACGATGGCTTATTTTATGCTATTTTATATTTTCATTCATAAAATATGTGGCAAATATCTAAAAAATCTTAGGCTTCGGGGGGGGGGGAGTCGGGCCCCGGGACCCCCGCTGGGTACGCCCATGACTATAGTACCTAGTGTGAGCTTAGGTGCCCATATATTAGCAGAGTATTTTTTTATAGCTTAAAAAATGTTTTTGTTAATGACAATATCGTTCTACAAATCATATTCTTAGTTTAGTCAGTTCGATGCTTAAAGCATGTCTAAGCCTGCGCACTCTGTTCATTGGCAATTATTTTTGCAGGGGAAAAAGTTAGATGTCTTTGCCAAATAAAGCTATGTTCGAAAATTCAGCCTGTGAGTTATCACCTAAAAAATTGATCGGTTTACTGTGGGCTATTTGCGTTAGATGCCATTTAATATGTCTGCAACTTGTCATTTCTAAAGCTTTACATAGATCACTTTTGTCAAATTTGAAGGCAGTTTCACTACTCAAATCAATCTGCAACAAAAAACAATATATTTCTTATTGCCCCATTACGATAAAAAGATTTTTTTTTAAATATGTTTAAAAAAGAGCACAAAAGTGGTAAACTTTTTTAATATTGCATTAGGAGAATCGTACCTTGTGTTTTTTTTTTCAGATATCTTGGACAAAATGCAAGAGTAGCAAAAAATATTTCTTGTTACCCCCGTTTAGTAATAAATAAATAAGTTCTATCTCTAGCCTATGATTTTTGATTTTCAAAATCAAATAGTTCAGTACTAAACCTACATACCACATCGATTGTAAAAAAGTTAAGTATTTTATTACATAGTTAGATTTAGGTATCTTTTTCAAAAGTACTAACATTTCTAAACTGCTTAAAAAGTTAAAGAAAGGATCGATCATAAACACTGCGGTCAGTGAACTGTTTATCTAGCGCCAGCCAATCGGATATGGCGCCGAATGTAAGACAAGCTCGCTAAAACACAATTACGCACGTTCTACGAACGTCAAAATTCTTATGTTAAATGTCCGTGAGTTTGCGGCGTTCATCGAGGTAGAATAACCTAGAGACCCTGTATGTATGACATATTCTTACCATAGAGAGACGCGACAAACTCTTCAAAGTCAAATTTATTTAAGTCAAAATCAAAGGATGAAAATATGGGTCCTCTATACTCTAGCTATGTTTAGAGAGAGACACACCTTCTGTGCTTGTTATTTCATAACCGTCGGAAAATAAAAATAAACGATTTTTAACAAACCCTGTACAGGGTGTGCGGACAAGCGTGTTTGTTTTTGTGTTGCATGTTGATTGATGTCACTCACCGCTGACAGTTTAAATTATTTTAGTGAAACGCCAATGAACTTGGCAAGAAAATAACATAACCAAAAAATGTTAATTTCAGTGACTTTGATGGGTTTGTCGCGTCTCTTTATTTTAAAAATATGTCATACCAAGGCCAACACAAAAACAGAGGCCACGACCCTGAAAAAATCAGCTGTTCTCCCGGGGCTGAATTTTACATTGGGTCTTATGGGAGGTCAGACGTTTTTTTATGATATTTTCAAAATGGCACTACAGATTTCCGCAAAATTTCACTGAAATATTCTCAGACACCATCCCGATATTCCACCAAAGGTTTGTGAGGAAGCAACATGATTAAATGGTTAAAATCTTTAAAAAGATTTAGCATTTCTTATTTTTAATGATGGGATGAGCATTTTAAAAAAACTTTTAACTGAAGATAGAGCGGAATTCAAGGAAGACGAAAGAGACAATATCATTAGAACGATGGGATCTCCAGTACCCCTCACAATATCTGAGGTCAAAAACGTGTGCAAAACCTTAAAAAGCGGTAAATCTGCCGGACCCGGAAATATCCCATCTGAACTTATTAAATATGGCACTGAAGAATTGTTTTGTAGATTACGGAATCTTTTCCAAAGATATTTAAATGGAGCTGTAGTACCAACTGAGTGGAAAACGTCATATATATCCACAATACACAAAAAAGGAAGGAAAGATATATGTGACAATTATAGAGGTATATCTGTAACTAGTACGCTAAGCAGAATATATGGCAAAATAATAAGAAATAAAGTGGAGAGCGAATATAAAGATATGGAGGCAGAAGAACAAGCTGGTTTCAGGGCGGGTAGATCGACTTCAGATCATCTCTTTTGTATAACCCAAGTTATTGAAAAGAAAATGGCATACGGACAAGAGCTCCATCTGCTTTACGTAGATTTGCAGAAGGCATATGATAGTATACCACTAAATCTACTTTGGAAAGCGTTAGAAAAGACAAACATAAGCGTACAACTAATTAAGGCCATCAAAGAGTTATACCGCAATAGTAAGGCAAAAGTTAAAATAAAAGCAAAACTAACCAAGGGCTTTCAAGTATATAAAGGTCTTAAACAAGGTTGCTGTATCTCGCCTACGCTCTTCAAGATATATTTGGAACAGGTCCTTAAAGTCTGGAAGAGAAAATGCCAAAACATGGGAATTCCGTTGAATGAAACCACCTTGTATACTTTATGTTTCGCCGATGATCAGATAGTGGTGGCTCAGGATTATGACGACCTCGAATATATGACACGAAAACTAATAAGAGTACAATAAGTGGGGACTAGAGGTTAATATCAATAAGACAGAGTATATGTGTATTGGTGGAACGAAACAGGATCTAATCTTAAATACTGGGCAGCGAATTCAGTCCTGTGATGAGTATAAATACTTAGGTCTAAAAATTACAGCTGACGGAACACTAGACAAAGCTATAAAAGATAGAAACGTACAAGGAAGAAAAGCAATAACTTTATTAAATGGAATAATTTGGGACCAAAGTATATCAAAACATAACAAAAAGCTTATATATAACACCATTGTAAAAAGTATTATTACATACGGCTCAGAAGTATGGCCAATCAAAGATAGAACAGAAAAAATGCTTTCCGCTACGGAGATGGACTATTGGAGAAGAGCAGCAGGGAAATCAAAAAGAGAAAGAGTTACCAATCAAAGAATAAGAGAAATTATGACAGTGGGTGAACGTACTCTAGTGGATGATATAAGAACAAAACAACTGGTGTGGTACGGACATGTACAAAGAATGGATGATGGAAGACTACCTAAACAAATATTACAATGGAAACCAACTGGCCGAAGAAAACGAGGAAGACCAAGGAGAAGCTGGAGAGAAGGAATAGATAGTGAAATAAGAATAAGAGGCCTAGATGATGAATTATGGGCAAACAGAAACGAGTGGAGATTGGGTATCGGAAGACGTAGAACGTTGTGAAAGCGATAAATATATATATATATATATTTTTAATTCAAATTACCCGCCATGTACCACATGCCAATTGTTATATTTGACATGTATTTGACTTTGTCATATGTGATTGTCACATTCGCTTCTGCTTTAAACTTAATTTTTGTGTGAGCTAATGAAGAGGCTATGGAAAATTAGGGCTTACTATACATTTAAAAAAATTGTTCTGCCAGAATAAAGTAAAAACAATCTCAAAAACGGCTTTATTTAAAAAAAAATCAAATATCCATTTACCGTCATTCCAACTTCAATATTTTAAAGACAATCAGTTGTCGTAACGTGACCATCAAAAAAAAATCAGCCCCGGATGTGACGTCAACAAAGTGGAGGATCGTGGCCCGTCCATTTTGATAGCCCTGGGCCAACACAAAAATAATTTGACATGTATTTGACTTTGTCATATGTGATTGTCACATTCGCTTCTGCTTTAAACTTAATTTTTGTGTGAGTTAATGAAGCGGCTATGAAAAATTAGGGCTTACTATACATTTAAAAAAAATTGTTCTGCCAGAATAAAGTAAAAACAATCTCAAAAACGGCTTTATTTAAAAAAAAAATCAAATTTTCATGAACCGTCATTCCAACTTCAATATTTTAATGACAATCAACTGTGTCGTAACGTGACCATCAAAAAAAATCAGCCCCGGATGTGACGTCAACAAAGTGGAGGATAGTGGCCCATCCATTTTGATAGCCTTGGTCATACATACAGGGTCTCTAGAATAACCTTGATGGCGGCGTTCCACGGAAGTCGTTAACTACATGTGACGTTTCATTGTCAACAGTATCAAATAGCATTAGTAATTAGCCGTTTTTGGCATAACCAAAACCTTTCTAATATCGAACTAAAATACCAAAGTTTGACAGTTTGATGTGTAAAAAAATCTCTTCTAAAAATGGTACTTACCTTTAAATAAATCAACCTTTTAATATAGTGTTCACCCCCAAGACCAATTTCTACGTACGCCACTGACTTTTGTATTCTAAATAAAATCTATATGTTTGTGGCGGATTCATTTTACAAACACAACTTTTTCTGGGTATTACGCCACTAGTAATACCCAGAAAAAGTTGTGTTTGTAAAATTTTGTATTCTAGACAGGGTTCAAAGCTGAGAACTGCACGCTTCTAGTGACAATTAAGTAAATAAATTATTATAATTACTATTCGGAACCCCGGGAATTCTAATAATAATAAAACGAATGTTTGTAGTTTTTTCTTCGGCTGACTTGTTGAATTTTTCCCCACGCGACGCAGTGGGACGCATTAAAACCGCCCGTAAATATTATAGTGTAAGATACCGCAAAAAAGTTTACAACTTTAAACCCGCAGCACTGCAATATTATATAATTATTACTTAAAGTTTTTCGTTCGTATCGGTTTTACTTATTGGCTCTGTCTGCTTAATGCAGACAATTTGCTAGCTCAATTTGGTGGATACCAAGATGATCTGACTGGAAGTCACTTGGTGCCCGGCAAAATCACAACTCATTCCCTCTCATATTCATACTACGTGAAGACCCAACGAGTTGGCCCGCCAAGCACCCCCACGGTAGGCAATTTTCTTTCGTGCTAGCGCCATCCAAGCTCTTAACAGGCGATCATCCGCTTAACGTGACTTCCGAACGTCGGCCTTGTATTTATTATCAACTTTGCCCATGGGCGTAGTCAGGGTGGGGCACTTGCCCCACTCTGGCTTATCACCTGTCCCATCCTGGCTTTAGCTCATTTAGTAAAACGAGAATTAAAGTGGAAATAAATATTTGATTGTACATTTTTTTGCTATTTGCCCCACCCTGAGCGAGACCCTGACTACGCCCATGACTTTGCCTACTTCGGATAAATCTGTATTCACACACGTATAGTAGGTTCGAGTTTGTAATGGCAGGTATGGGATTCGAACCCACCACCCTCTAAACCAATTATTTAAAGTTGTTGTTATTAACATTTAGAATTAGGTACTATAAAACCATTTGTTGCCGTAGATGGTATTTTAGTGGTAATAATTATACAATATTACTTAATATTAATTATTCCGATTTATGTAGGTATATCCGTCACGGTGAACTAAAAACACTTTGGCTTCCCAAGTAACATTTTTGGTTAAAATTGGGTAAACTTTAGCAATTTTTCCTTATAGAAAATTATTAGGTTAAAGAGGGTTTCCCGACATTTTTCCAAAGTGGGGACAAAAAAGAAAGTGTGGAAGGAAAAAATAGGTAATTAGCACAGTTTGTCTTGCATGTCTAAGTTACCTAAATGAGACTTTGACCAAGGTTTGGACAAGTAGTTATTTCTTAACTTCATTTTAGCCCACATGGTTCAAAATATCTCAAAATGCCTTCTGGGATACCTACCTGTTTTGTGACGTCCTCTACATCTGTCAGAATAGAAAGAAATGAAAACTGACTAAAAATAAAATAAGAGGATCAAAATGATAATGGTTGGTGGGTGTTTAACCACTTGAGAAAAAAATGGTGATGAATTTTATCAACTACTTTAATCATATGGGGTTATAGAAATATTTCATATAAATATTGAGATGAAAAAAACTTGCGCCGGAAATATTATCGTAGAATTCATGACCTTTACCTCCAAAAAATTCAGGCGCCCTTCAAAATATGTTATTTAAAAAAAAATGTGTTTTTAAGTTTTGAAAAATAAAAAAACTGTATTTTTTAAAATTTATGATGTTGATGTTTGATCATAAAGCTAATTCGGTTACATCGTTTTACGGAAGATTATTGGGATTTTTTAAGTAAAATTAACAGAACCCAGATAAAAAATTATCAAAAAGAACAAAAAACATGGCGTCTATCCTTTTTCCGCGAATATCGTCTTAAAGGTTGCTTTTACCATTATTTTTTCCCACAAACGCGCAATGTCCAATGTCGTAGCCAATATTTTTTTTAAGTTTAACAACAAACGCATTCATTCTTATTTTTAACCTAGAATCGACAATGTTGACATGAAAAAAAATATGTAGGTTATGTTCATCACAGATGTTCATGCTAGGGCATAAAGGGCAAATCGGAATCCCATTTTTTTCACTGCGCATGCGCTACTCTCTCTTTTCTTCAACTGTTTCCCTCTCTTCCTCTCATACAAATGGGGAACATAGAAGTTTGGCGGAAAATTTAAATCGAGAAAAAACAATCTTTTCGGCAATTCGTTTACACAAGCAGTGCTATACTACAAAATTGACTCAATATTCAAAAATAATTAGTGGCAAACATTTTGGTAGTTTGTTTTAAAAGAGATTTTATACAAAAATCTAGATAAATTTTCTGTTTTTATGTATTTTTGGGTTCAAAAGCAAAAACATTATTTATTCTACAAAATATGAGGTTACGTCAACACTCCCACACAGCATAGTCTCCCAAAACTACTCCCTGGCAGGGCTGTGTTTTAGGTTTCTTGTTTTCAACCACTTATACGTTTTTTTTATTATGACAAAATAAAGTGCAATTTTTAACTTAGGCAACGCATCAAATGGAAGATTTTCTTAAATAGTTAAACGATGGGTTTTAGGTACCCATTTATTAAAAATAAGAATTTTCAACTTGTAACTTAACCAAAAATGGCCCTGCTTTAAATTAATTCAGGCCAAAACTAAGTAACTCTAAATTACATAGCAAACCAAAACTTTCAAGAAGTTTTTAAGATCAAGATTAACACTGTTTCAAACTATGTTGTTTTAAAAATGCCACGGCAATAGAGAAAACCTCAAAGTAGAATATCGGGTCAGCCTGGCCACAAAGTGTCTCCTCCCTTTACCTTTATAGTCAAACGGGTTTAAAGATTTGCATTGAGGGAAAAAATTAGAAAGTTTTTCCTAAAAGAACTCCTTAAAGTTCTTCTTTAAATAACGATTTCTTTGGTTATTTGTTCCAGCTAATATCATATCCTACAAAAGGTTTGAAGGTTACTTCAAAGTTATTTTTTAAAGCAAAACGTAGAAGTTTTGACATATGATAAAAATTTTGACCCTTCAGCTTACCAGTATCTCCTAAAATGTTACTGGGGTTGTTCGAGGAAAGATTGTATTTATTTACCCAGCTATAACCGTTAGCTACATAAAATTAATTTGATACAAGACTTTTATTTTGAAACCAGCTACAATTTGTCAAAAACTGCTAGAAATCAAGCAAAAAGAATCGACGATTTGTATGTAAGATTTATCAACCAAGATGGAATTTGACCGCGGGGTTCATCGGGACCATAAAATTTGTACGGCGTCCAACAGGTCCTGTGTGGTCCTGTCAAGTCCTGTTACAAGTCATGTTACAAGTCCTGTTATGAAATTTGTATAGTAATGTCGTGAGCTGATGACTAGCCCAAAATATTTTAATGATAAAAAAAAGAAAACAGAAAAGGTCACCCAACAATTTCCCTGAAGATACATTTTTCAGTATAAAAAAATCCATGTATCGAAAAAAAGTTGACGACCAAATATTTTTGCAATATTTTTGTTGGGTACTGACAAGTGTCCTGTTGAGACCTGTTGAGTCTTGTGGTGTCCTGTTCTCATCATGTCTGTTAATGTAAAATTTGTACAGTACTCCTCGATTTTGACTATTGATTTTATACAGGGAAAGTGAGTCAAGCTTCGAGCAATGATTGGTTCATGTTCATAGAAATATAGTTCAATTTTCAAAGGAGTCAATCAAAATCCTGGGTGCCCAGTTTTAAAATAAATAGTCTGTATGTAAACCCATAAACAATTACAAAATACGTATATTAACTACCTACTTATAAGTACAATTCTACTATAGGTATTTTGTTTTTAATAGCTTTATCCAAAACACAAATCAGCAAGGTCTAAGCTATGTAGAGCAATGTAACATTTAGCCTGCAGTCTTGTGCATTTTGTAACAAATTTTCCGCAGTTCAGATCTGTCAGCACACATGCAGATAAATCTTTTATAAATTATTATTAATTCGAGGCCTCTATCACCTACCTACTTATCTATTACGCTATTACACAGATCTTACAACGTCGGATATAATAAGTTAGCTCAACTTTTATTTTTATGAAAGCACAGAAGAAATTATAGCGAAATCCGGTGCATTATATGGGTCATCTCAAAATGAAAATGATATAGTGAAGCAGTCTACTCTCGGCAGAGATTATAGAGACAGCTAGAGATTTGATTTCACAACCTACCAAAATAAAAAGAGAGGGTTCGGTTCGGTTCCACACACCATGCTTTTGACATTACCATTAAAAAAACGAAAAATTGGAGCTAAAATAGAAGTGCATTCACATTAGGGAGCAACCAGACTCACTATAATTACTTTAATTTTATTGCGGTCTTGTTAAAATGGGGGGAGGCTGTCAGTTATTCTTACCTTTGTTGTGCTTTTGTTGAAAAAAGAAATACATTTTTGTAATGTTAAAACTATGAAATTTTTGACAGTTTTTTGTTTCAAAGGTCTCAAGGGGAAATCTTGCATAAGACACCCGGCTTACTTTCCTGCCAGAGTCAATTGTCCTCTACCAGGAGAGGGCAGGTAGTGTGGAATTCCTTTCGACTAAAACCCCTCGATTGTGACTCCAACCTGCCTGGGTATCTATTCTGCGTCTTGAACAATGAGACCATCCACATCACATGCTTTGACCAATAGCAGACTCTGTGCGCTCGCTTATTGTTGATCAATGACATCGTCGTGAAGAGCGGACTTCAGAGTTAGTGAATTTTGCGTTTCCGGTCGGATGAAGAAGCTTGCGCAATGGAGGTCTTTTCGCATAGCACGTGATGGCTCATAGCTAATTTAAAACTTGCCATTGCTCAAAGCGTGTGATGGCCACATCATTCAAGACCCAGAATAGATACCCTCGCGGCAAGCCACAGTCACTACACTGCAGCCATTACTTGCGTATTGTGCACCCTCATAGGTTCCAGGCTAACCACTCTATTAATTTCTTTCTAGTTTAACTTCCCCAAATATTGAGTGTCTTTTGCGATACAGGGCCTCGCATTGGCATATTACATATTTTACTGTTTCCAGCTCAGTTCTGCTTGATACAGGCCCATCCTGTTTAAGCGAACTTTAGTTGCCATGTAGGCGGTCATGAATTCTAATATAGTTCTCAACTTGCATCCTACTGCAACTGAGCACTTCTTTTGTGAGTTTAGCTTCCAGTCTTTCTAACCAGTGATTTTAATGTTTTTTCTTTACCCAGAGTTCAACCTGCGACCTTATAGCACTCTTTGGTACACCCAGGGCTGGCTCTTGTCCAATATACTTTTCTGACAATATTTGTCCTGAGAGTTCATCAGCTTGTTCATTGCCGTGAATTCATGTGTGTCCTGGCACCCACAAATGTTTTATTCTATTATGTTCCGCCAGTTCCACTAGTTCGTTATGTCATTCCCATACTATCTGTGAGGTAACCTTCAAGCGCATGAGCGCGCATATGCTTTGACCGAAGTGTTCCATTCTAGTGTTCTCTCGTGCGCATTCTAGGATGCCAAAGATTTACATTTGGAAAACTGAGGGGTAATGTTCCCCGAAAACTCCTGCCCCACTGCCTTCGTCAGTTTTTGATTCGTATGTATACCAGATCAATCCTTCCTGTGGCAGCGCGTTGTTTTGTGCAGACCATGCTACTCTATCTTATATAACTACTTCGAGAGTTCGACCATACAGGTATTTTGGGCACATTTGGTCTGATGTTTTTGACAGATTTTATCGCAAATTTAAATATAAATAAAAAAAAATAAAACACATTTAAAAAAACCCGACGGTTGACAAGCACTTGACATTTCTTCATTTATTCATTCATATTTCGGTTTGGTTGGCCTATGCATCAAAGGTCATCTAGCCACAGTCTTCAACTTAATGCTCTGATTTCTGATTTGGACGATCACAACACACTCACATTCATACACATATAGACCCCCATGGTAGGCAATTCTCCTTTCTCATGGAGGATTTAATTTTGCCTAATGCTCTTTGTCGAACACAGGGGTCTTTATCGTGCTAGCGCCATGTACGCTCTTAACACGGGACCACCGGCTTAACGTGACTTCCGAACCACGGTCGTGTATTCATCATCAACTTTGCCTACTTCGTTGATGCCCAAACTTCGCCCAAGCCAGGCTTTACCCCTACTTCCGGTAAATCTGTATTCACAAAGGGAGAATAGGTTCAAGTTTGTAGTGGCAGGCATGGGATTCGAACCACACACCCTCTGATTGGCAATCGGATTCCTCGCCCACTGAACCAATCATGCCAAACTAAAATCACAGCCACTTTGATATTGCCACTTTAAGTTTGGTCAAATCCGATCCGTTTATGTTCAATAATCCGTTACTAACATCGAGTTGTAAAATGTCTTAAAAGGAAAGTTGTACGCAAGGGCGGATCCAGAGGTGCCTCTCGGGGGGGACACTTTAGGTGACATTCTCTGTTGGTAAAAAAAGGTATATATTTATTTAAGCGTCATTTTATTGAATTAGTCAGTGGTTGTAATTTCGATGATAATAACAATAGACACTTTCATGCGCCGCAAGCAAAAAATTTGAATTTTTATTAGCAAAAACATTACTTTTTACTCATTTTTTGTATATCCTAAAAATTCTCGGGGGGGGGGGGGGCAAGTGCCCCTAGTGCCTCCCCCCTGGATCCGCCACTGGTTGTACGTAAAAATATTTTTGTTTGTTAGAAAAAGTTAAAAAGATCCGCTGACAAATTTCAGAAAACCGTCAAAGTTAGGGCAAACTAAATAAATACTCAAACAAGTTTTCGTGGTTAATCGGGTAAGAAGAAGTTAATAAGTGTTGACAGTTAACTGTTTCGTCCTTATGGGACTCCGCAGAACACTGCTTGGTCTGTGTGATACTCTTGCGAAGTAAATTAGACGGTTTTGTCACTAATCCTATGTCAATAGTGAAAAAAACCCTAGGGTCACTGCATCCTAAAAAAACCCTCGAGCGAAGAAGCGCCATCTACCGGGATACGAGAGAAACTATAACAAAAGCAGGCGAGAATAAACTGCTATCTATATACAGTGTGTTTCAAAATGCAATAACAAAATTTTGGTACTGAATTCCCTAAGTGATTTTAGGACAAAAAGTTCATATAAGCATAGATTTGCAAATGCTTACTTTTAGAGATATAAGGTGTTAAAATCTAATTTTTTAAAGTTTTTTGTTTATAGCTTATGCAGTTTTTGAGATATTTAGCTCAAATTTGGCGCGTATATTAAGCTATAGGCACTACACTATTAGACATGCCAAATAATAGTAAAAATCTACAGGGTGACTTCCCCCTGATTTTTAGCTCACACATATACTATACTATAGTAGTGTGAGCTATGGTGATTCTAAATTTTTCGAGAAAAAAAAAGTTGCTCCGATTTCAAAAATTTTTATATATCTTTGCGTTTCAGATGATTTTGAAACTTTTTTGTTGCGCCGTCTGTCTGTCTGTCTGTCTGTCTGTCTGTATGTCTGTCTGTAACGACCAACGCGCATAACTCAAAAACCGCTTAGCCGATTTTAATGAAATTTGGTACCTAGGCTGGGTTTTGGGCCGAGATGGTCCCGTTTAAAAATGAAGAAAATCCACCGAACACAAACCAAATAAAAGGGTGGGGGTAGATTTCAAAAATTAGAGTTTAAGTCAAAATATGGCGTGTGTGATATCAAACGATAGGTAATTGAGTCTGGAGTTAAACAAAATACATTTTAATTTATTTAAAAAAAAGGGTGGGGGTATATTTCAAAAATTAGAGTTTAAGTGAAAATATGGCGTGTGATATCAAACCAAAAGTAATTGAGTCCGTAATACATTTTAGTTTTTGTTTTTTTTAAGGGTGGGGGTAGATTTCAAAAATTTGAGTTTAAGTCAAAACATGGCTTGTGTGGTATCAAACAAAAGGTAATTTAGTCTGGAGTTGAATAAAATATATTTTAGTTTTTAGTTATATTAGCTCACACGTACACTATAACTATAGTACCTAGTGGGAGCTTAGGGGCCCATATATTGGCAGAGTATTTTTTGTGGTAAGCCACTCGTTGATTCTAAAACAAACAGTAAAATCTTTGTTTCATTTGCCAACATTTTTGTCTCTTGCGATTTTTTCGCATCTAATACCGTTATAGAGAAAATCGCCGTTGCACCAAAGGCTAATATCATCCAAATAAAAAATGCTACAGTATGATATATGGCAAAGTATATCAAAATAAACAAAAAAAACATTATCTCGAAAACTAAGCGTTTGCGGACCTATGTTTATATGAACCCTTTGTCGTGAAATCACTTAAGGAATTTAACATTAAAATTATGTTATTGAATTTTGAAACACCCAAAGATCGATTGAAAAGAAAAATAAACCATCCGTGACCTACGTCAGCTCTTCTGTCTTTCAGGCCAGAGCAACGCTGATTAGCGTTTTTACCCACGTCGATCAGCGGAATTTTCAAGCCAAATAATACTAAAAAACGTAAAATGAGAAATTTCAGAAAACCCTCAAAGTTAGGGCAAACTAAAAAAATACTCAAACAAGTTTTCGTGGTTAATCGGGTAAAAAAAAATTTTTGTTTCTCTCATATTATTCCGTAGGGTAGCTCGAAAGCTTCAACTCACGGGGGTCCAAGATCTAATAGACACCTAATAAGTGTTGACAGTTAACTGTTTCATCTTTATGGGACTCCTCAGAGCACTGTTTGGTCAATGTGACACCCTTGAGAAGTTAATTAGACTACTAATAAATATTGCATGGCAAGTGTATTCGTCAAGTTATAAACTTTCAATCCGTAATAAAGTTTGCCTTATTTTATGAAGCAACTGCACTGCCAGTACTAACTTATTTCCCTTCCAATAATATGTTTCTAATATCTTTGGCTAGACTGACCTTAGCCCACTCTTATTTTTCAATAATCCTGTAGAAGTTTTATAAATCTATCATAAATGCGGGACTACTAGATCAGAAATACTTACACGGCCAGCGTAACAAAGTGTAACACCCTAAAGGCACATGAACTACTGGTATTTATAGGTCTCCGTACAAGGAAAAACACCCGCAACCACACGGCACTGCTGTTGTATACATTAAACATAGCGTATTGATTGGTATCGATTGATCTTTTAATACATTTTTCAATTTGGCTATTCAGGATATACAGCTAAAAACAAGACCGCTCCCAGTTCAGAGAAATACTCTCGAGAAATGTTCTTGAGAGCCGGAATTTTTCGTAAATTGTCACATTTTAGAGAGTCTGTCAGACTGCTTCCTAGCGGACTGTTTGAATTTGATTAAGAAGAGCACCTCTCGCATTCCCAATAGATTTTGAATTGTGACAATGCTATAGCAGAAACAGGTATTCTCAGGAAGAGTTAAAAGTAACTGTGGAAAAAAATTTTCTGCAATTAATGTGGATACGCACTCAAACAACATTTGACAACCAACCAAAATAAAAAAGCATTGGTACATCCAGGGCTATCTTTTTTGTTGGCCTTGGTACATTATGCGTTTGACATGACCATTGAAAAAGCTAAATAAGAAGGACAATCGTATGCAATCCATTCCGTTAGGCAGCCTTAGAGTCCCTGTATGTTGACATATTTGGGATATATAATATATTCAAATATGTCAACATACAGGGACTCTAGGCAGCCTAAACAAACTTACTAACGATATGAAACAAGTTTTTGTTTCTTCTCTCATATTTTTCCGTGGGTGGGTAGCTCGAAAGCTTAACCTCACGAAGGTCAAAGATCTAATGGACACCCAGAGATATGAGAGTGCATATCTCTGTGGACACCTAATAAGTGTTTACAGTTAACTGTTTCGTAGAGGGGTGTTCAGAATCGGTTCGATTCTGAATCGAACCGATTCTTTTTGCACGATAATCGAAAAAAATCGAATCGATTCCAAAGAGTTGATTAACGTTGCGATTATTTTTCCAAGAATCGCTTCTTGGTTAGTTCTATCTAAGAGGAACATTACAAAATTAAAAAACAGTATCTGTTTCACTATAAAAAAAAATTCCATTCATGTCCGCAACTTGTTTAATCTGTCCCTCTTTAAGTACCATCATCTGAGCGAGAAAGAGGAACAAAAGTTGCATGCATGGAAAAGTTGCATAGTCCGAACAGAGTTTTAAGTAACAAAACATGCTATTTATAAAACTCAAGAATACTGTTCCATATTGACACATCTTTTTTGCCCTCACAACAAATCGGTTGGGTGGTGCCCTCTACAAAGGACTAAACAAACTAGGTTATAAAGTTCTTCTGCGTAAATATGTATTATTTATTCTTCTGCTTAATAGAGACCGCAAAAAGCGGATTTTTTTTTGAACATTTGAGGTCACAACTCTGCCATTCATCCATCCTTATTATTATACACAAGCTGAAAGAGGACATTAAAAATTTTACTCCGTACCGATTAGTTAAGTTCTTGACGAGTTAATGTCAATAATTTTTTTATGTGATCTCATTATTAAAATTTGTTCCCTAATAAAAAATCATTTAAGAGCAAAATAATAATACTTCATTATTCCAATATTTCCATCACCAAAATAAAAATTTTTAGGTTCAATCGATTTGATTAATTTAGAATTAATTGATTTCAAGCTATTTTTTAAGCCTCCTACCCCTAATATAATATAAATTGGTACCGTAAGAATAGGAAAAGAAAAAAAAATATGCAGCAACTAAATTCATAACTTTAAATCGAATTGATTTATTTTGAATCGATTTAATTCAAACGATTTTTTGAGCGAATCGAATCGGTTTCAAATAATCAAGTCGAAATTTTTGGTCACCCCTATTGTTTCGTCAGTGTTGCCACCCTCGACCCTGAGGTCTTCGGTAGAAGGCTTCGAGAAAAATCGGTAGATTTTTTAATCATCTTTTAAACTATCGATAGTTTGGATTGATTTAGTAGGTAAATTGTATTTTTACAATTTGTTTTTACTGACAAAATACCAAAATTAAGAATTAAATAAAAAAATTAGGTACATACTAGGGACCTATTGCAATAAAGCCAGGCAAAAATTGTGCCGGGCACTATATTGACAGTTTCGCATTAAAAACTGAAAGTTGATCTTTCAAAATTGACATACCAAAGTCGAATTTAGAAATCCAGTCGTTTATTTTCCATTAATTGTGGCGTCACTATTAATTCCGGCTCTTATAATACTTATTGCCTTATTTTGAAAGAAGACAGCTGTTGGAATAAAATTTCGGATTTCCATTGTCTTTATTTATTTTAAAACACGACGTTTCGGTTAGTACGTATCTCTAACCGTTATCAAGTGTAAAGTAAAAATGTCACAATTTGTGCCTGGATTTATTGCAATAGGTCCCTATTAGGTAGATAATATTATTAAAAAAGAACTCAGGGTTTATAATAGCGTAATCTTTAATGCCGCTTGCCATAAATACACTTTTAAAATCAATGGCTTGAAATAAAATTTTTATTCTACAATCGCGATTACGAGGCGTATTAATAGTAGAAAACTATTGTAATGGGGTATATCGTAAAGTAAAAGGCTAAATCGGTAGATCTACCGAAAAATCGGTAGAGGTGGCAACGCTGTGTTTCGTCCTTATGGGACACTTTAGAACTCTTGCGAAGTTAGTCAGACCGTTTTGTGTTTCATCCTACGTCTGTATTGAGAAAACCCTCGCACATAGCGCCATCTACCGAGATACGAGAGAAACTAGAACAATAGCAGGCGAGTATAAACTGCTTTATATATATCGATCGATGAAAATATCGATTGCAAAGAAAGAGAAACCATCCATGACCTACGACAGCACTTCTGCCTTTCATGCCAGATCAACACGTTTTTACCCGCTTTGAGATGAGCGTCAATCAGTGGAATTTTTAAGTTAAAGAATACTAACAAACGTAAATTTTCGTACACGTGAATTTCAAAAATGAAACAAGTTTTCGTGCCTAATCGTTTAACAAGGAGTTTTTGTTTCTATCATATTTTTTGCCGTGTGAAGCTCGAAAGCTTAACCTCACGGGGATCCAAGATCTAATGGACACCTGATGAGTGTCAACACTTATTACTTATGTCTTTTTAACCATTAACATTTTGTTCTCTGATTTAGAAATATCAAGTTTTTGTCAACCGCTGTTTTGTTTAATTGTGTATTTTGCAGTATTTCTAATTAAATTTGGGATAAAATCTAACTGTCAAAAACTGTTTCAGGGGTCCTGAAACATTACTTTCTCATTACAGTAGGAAAAGTCCGAGATTTTCTTTCTTTTCTAACAATAACACAACAAAAATAGCAAAAATTGACATTCTCCGTCATTTTGACAAGGCCGTGATAATATCAAAGTATAGCGAGTTTGATTTGGCTGCCTACAAGTGCCCGAGTATTTTAACCACGTTGTCAATGATAATGTCAAACACATGGTATTGGCTGGTTGTGAAGTCCAAACTCTGTTCTAGAATCTGTGAATACAAGTCAGCCCGAGTGCTCGGAATTCCATTTCTAATGTCAAGTTAAATGGCGGCGGGCATTTTGGATTTGCCAGTTTACTACTACTATGTCGGTTTAGAACGTTTTTCTACGTTGTCCGACGCCTATTCTCCACCTCCTTCGATTATGACAGTCATCTTCCGTCAGGTTTTTTTGACTCATTGATCTTTGGATTGACTGTTGCCATTTCAGTTTAGGACGCCCTCTTCTAGGACCTGCTTTGGTAATCATTCGTCGCTCATCCGTTGTACATGGCCGTACCATATCAGTTGCCTTTTAGTAATGTCATCCGTTATGCTTCCCTCGATTCCCATTCTTTCTTTTATGATCTCATTTCTTATATGATCTGTTCTGGATATTCTCATTGATCTTCTTATTGCATCCATTTCGACACTTTCCATTTTTGCTTTGTATTTTTCTGTTACGCGACAAGTCTCTATTCCATACAACAGCGTGGTTTTCACCATTGTTTCATATATGTTAAATTTCACATTCTTCTTTATCTCTCTGCTCCATAAAATACTGTTAAGACAACCAATAACCTTTTTTGCTTTTACTATTATTTTTTCCAGTTCTTTACAGTCTGTTCCTGTCTTATCAAATGTGATACCCAAGTATACATACTCATTGCACGGAGATATTGTTTGTCCATTCTCTAGTTCTAATTCACTTGATTCGTTTCCAATACATAAGTACTGTGTCTTGTCCACGTTCATTGTTAACCCCCACTTTTGGTATTCTTCCGTTAACTTTCTCATCATACACTCCATGTTTTTTTTATCATTAGCTACAATTACTTGGTCGTCAGCAAACTGTAGTGTGTATATGGTAAATCGGTCGTTAAGTTGTATTCCCTTGCCGAGTACTTTGCGTTTCCAGTTTATTAGAGCTACTGCGATATATATTTTAAAAAGAGTTGGAGAGATACAACAACCCTGTCTTAAGCCTTTCGTTACCAGGAATTCTTTTGAAAGTCGATTTCCAATTTTAATTTTAGATTTTAACCCTTTGTATAGTTCTTTTATCGCTTTTATGTATGTATGATTAATATTAGTCTGCTCTAGCACTGTCCATAATTTTTCTACTGGAACTGTATCATATGCTTTTTGTAGGTCCACAGAGGTAACATGAGTTTCTATATTTCTGGCGATCCTTTTCTCAATGTGTTTAAGACAAAAACATTGTCACTACAAAATCTGCCTGCACGAAACCCACTTTACTATTCTTCTTCTTGTTCATGAAAATCATTCTCTATTAGATCGCTAAGAATCCTACCGTACAATCTACTTAGAGTACTGGTTACTGAAATTCCTCTGTAATTGTTGCAATCCAGCTTGTTTCCTTTTTTATGTATTGAGGATATGAATGCAATTTTCCAATCATCAGGTACTGGATGTCCGTTTATGCATTGATTGATAATAAATGTGAGATTTTCGAGTGGTTTATCTGATCTATATTTGAGCATTTCAGCATATATTCCCCCAGTTCCGCTAGCTTTTCCGGATTTAAGCTTTTTAATACTATTCTTTATCATTTCTTTTTCGATGATTACTTCCTCTCCATGTATTTCTATGTCTCTCCATGGAGAGGCTGCCAGATATTCGGGTCTTTTGCCAGTTTAACTTTGTTCAAATCCAATCGCCTGGAATCCGTTTTATGTTCAATAATCGGTGCTTAAATGTGACCTTTAGATTTGTTGTTAGCATCTATATTGATTTGTCTTGTTACCTATTTCCGAGGAATTAAAAATAAACAAATAAACACAAGATAAACCGCATATTTTTGCCATTTAAGGCAGGCATACTTTCAAGTTTAGTAGAATCGGTGAATTACTCGCAATTATCTAAACGATTACCTGTGAGCTGCTGTTTTGTGCTTGTCTGCAATTTTGACTTATGTAACCATCAAGTGGAACGATTTTGTTTTGATCGATTATGCTTTTATCGATTTATTCTATTCTTGGTATGGGTACCGCTGTGTAGGTATTTTGATTTGAATAATCGGCTTAAATCATTACTTACCTTTTTTAACTAATTTTTATACACAAATTCTTCTTCCTCAAGAGACATTACACCCGAAGAATTAAAAACTTACGTAATGCAAGTAATTATGTTCGGAGCTGTTTCGTCTCCTTACACAGCTCAGTCTATGAAAAACCTAAATGCCGAAGAATTTGTAAATATTTGTCCGCAAGCTGCCAATAGGATAATTAAAATACATTATATGGACGACCATTTAGATAGTGTAGAAACTCAGGAAGAAGCTATCAAACTAATAAATGATGTAATAACAATACATAAAAAAGGAGGTTTGGAGTTACGAGGTTGGATTTGTGATTCGGAAAAAGTCTTTAATAATATTCCCAAAGATTGACGTTTGTGCGAATAATATATTTGACATTAATGGAACAGCAGAAATAATTTTGGTACTAAATTGGAATCCCAATTAACAAACATACAATAGGTTTTTAAGTAAAATTTGAGTTAGTTTCGGAGCTGAGTTTTAGTTATGCGTCGAGGCGAAAGAGAAAAATATAGAATAAGCAAATTAATAAATAAAAAATATTTTTAAATTAGAATTTGTTTATTATTTGTATTTTTGAGGAGGGGCCTTAAAGAGCAGACGCCCCTAGTTAGTAATAAATCTTTTTATTTAAAATCTAGACCAACCCAAGTCGGAAAGACCTTACCCTTTTGCAAACCTAGATCTATCTTATGTGTTCGGTCAAAGTGAAATTTATTTCATTGAAAAGTCATTAATTGCAGAAACGGACATAAAATAATTAGCAGCGGTCTGTGTTTCTAGGTATTTGTTTCTCTAATCACAATTTATAACTTCCCTTAGCGTTACCAACAAATTAAAATATACAATCCAGCTCTTAACTTTTACTCGTATCCTTTTTAGTATAGTTTTTTACAGGGTGGCGACATAACTCTTATCTATAAGTCTATCGGCATCATAAAAGTGACAAGTATTTAATTAATGATCGGCAAAAAGTATCGATTACAATACTTTATAAATAATATAACTAAATAAGCTTGTAAAAAACTAACCAAAACCAAAAAATTAAACTTAAAAGTGAATTAAATATAAAAAAAATTGTCCATACCTTTTTTACAAGGTATAGTCCAGAGGACCGATGCTGCGTTGCCCCTTTGAACTGGTAAACCTATGTTTTGAGTTATAAAAAACTTTGCACTTAAATCGCCTAAGAGTAGTACCTAAAAAAAATAAGGGGAATGGAGGGCAAAATGGGGTACGGAGGTAAAACCGGGTACCGCAGTTTTATGTAAACTACGCAAGAATAAAACCTCTTAATATCAGATGTTTTATCCCCATGACTAGTTCAACTCTCTGCAATATGATTGGTGCCGGTCGGCTGAGCTTAAATTGGTTTTTGCGTAACATGTGATGTTGTGCGCTGTTTATTGTAAAAATAGCTGTCGCATTTTGTGACAGTAAGTACAGTTTTTACAGACTTTTCAAAATTTTGTTTACATTGAACAATTAGTGGGTTTATGTATTACTCACAATTAAACACAAAACGGGGTACCTTGTTATAACTAGTAATATACACCCCATTTTACCTCAAATTTTTTTTAATATTTTTTTTGGTACCATTACTAAAAATTGTATTTTATATTATCTTTGCAAATAATGGGCGCAAAATTCGTGTCAGAGAGTCGACAGGTATAAATAGTTCGCTGTAATTCTTTACAAATTTTGTAAATACTAAATTTAATTATTATAAATGTATCTTTTATTACAACTTTTTATTTTTTAAATAAGTATTTTAATTTTGGTTAGTATTTTAATAAATAAAACTTGTCTAGGTACCTCTTTTTACCCCGTATGCGGTGCGGTTCGCAAATTTAAAAGGTAGACGAATTTGCCGCACATACAAGCAGTAAAAATTTAATTAAATTGCAATCGCATAATCGTGAACCTGCTATCTACCTGATTTCGCTGACTTTACTGAATTTAGGTAAGTTCTTTACAGAATAGGTATTTACATTATTAGCACATTATTGTGCTAACAACCTTATTCATATGACACTATCTATTCTATTTATTTAGTCTTCTTCGATCCATATTTGGACATAGGCCTCCCCCAATATCTTCCACTTTTCTTTGTCTGTCGCCGTGTTCATCCATCTAGTCCCCGCATGTTTGTTCAAATCGTCCGCCCATCTCATTTGGGGTCTTCCCCTACTTCTTTTAGTTCCCCAAGGTCTCCAGTTTACAATACATACATGAATGCATGTATAACTGTACGGTAATGGCGGTTAGCATCCTTAAAGGATCTAACCTGGCACCTAGGCAGCCTGTCTAGGCCCTTTGTGCACCACGTACCTACTGTGTTTGACTTCGATAATAATTTAAATACTATCTAGTATATAGAACCCAGTAGACTTCAAATTATATTTTAGGCCAGAAACTTAGTCATCATGATATACCACATAATGCCATGGTTGTAGCCTTAGACCACTGATGGGTCGTAAACCCTTTGACATAATCAACAGGATACAAACAGCCACAATGTGCCCGCAATAGCTGCTAGCTCCAAATAGGCACTCCATATACCCTGTCCCATGTGGTGATTTGCTGAATGGCTAGGCCACCGAATCCATTCAAAGAATCACCAGATTAACCCATCCTCTTTACCATAGATGTTATCTGGTGTGATCCCAAAGGTTACCAGTTTTATTATTTTTTTCTGTTAACCTACTGCTCAATGCTCGTCTCTTACCAGACTACCCATTTACCCATGGGTCGAGGCCCCTTTAGTCGCCTCTTTACGACAGGCCTAGGGGTTACCTTGGTACATACGACACTACTAAAAATTTGAAAGGGACTTATTGGAATAAAACCTGACTTTATTTTAGAGTCGACTTTATTTTGACACATTTACACATAAAACTAACAGCTGACCTCTCAAGTTTGACATACCAAAGCCAAATTTAATAATAAAGACGCTAACTTTTATTTAATAAATACGGACACTAATAAATCCGGTTTTTAAATACACAAAGGCCGAATTTTGAAGCAGAGCAGGTGCTTTTTATATGTAAATCTGTCACCATTGGGTCGATTTTTAAATAAGGTCAGGTGTTATTCCAATAAGTGTCTATTAAATAGCTAGACTCCGTTAAACATCCAAATTTTGCTGCAGACCTATTTTAATATTGACATTAAACTTGATTTTTAGACTACTTAAATATTAGCTTAACTAGTAGTAAGTACTACCAAACAAGGTACTTTTCTACAAACGTTTATTCTTTCATAAGATGTAATGAGGTTGCCGAATAACGGAAAAGTCGTACGGAAAAATGGCATTTTATGCTAGAAGTACGATTGATTTCTGGGAAAATCGAGACGACCGACTCGACTTGTCTTGAATCTTTGATTGGGTAGTTCAGGACAATCACTCTTGCGTGAAAATTGTGACAAATTCACTAAATTCCTGTTATAAAATTTTACAAAATGTTTAGGTATTTCGTACAGAAAATTTCAGAAATTGGGTTCATAAGTTTTAAAAATAAATATCCGAGTTGCCGTATAGTTTGACAACAAACACACTAGCAAATTTACAGGGGCAATTTAGCGTCGATGCATGTGATAGATACCATCGCTCGGGATTTTTGATTTGGCTAATTTTAGGGGTATTAAGTTCGATAAGGCCTATGTTGCGAAACTTGAGAGAAACTTACACTTCATAATATACACTGTGTCCCATTTAAAACATACCTTTTTCTATAAAAATGAATTACCTACATTAGAAAAATTGCACGAGTCACTAACAGCAGACACTTGCCAAAAATTTCGAGACGAGTGTTGGTGCGAGCGCTTCCAGAAATGAATATAAAATTTTTAAAAAGAAATAGAAAAAGTGTGCTGGTAGAAAAGAAAGAAGGACAAATCTGGAGAAGGGAATTTCTTAAAAACCTCCGCGTATATAGAAGAGCAGGAAAGAAAATTTATTACACAGATGAGACCTGGTTAAATGAAGGACATAGTCGTACAAAAGTTTGGCAGGACTTGAACATAACCAGTGCAAGACAGGTTACTTTTTCAGTTTATATAGTAAAGTATCTCTATTTCCAGATTTCAAGGGTTGTCTGAGATTTTATTCTGTTATGAGAACTTATAAAAAAATATTTTTTAGACGTTTCTGGATGGCTGGTCCACAGGTCTGAATGCGCCATCTGGCAAAGGTCGCCGCCTGATAATAACACATATCGGTAGTGAAGATGGATTTTTAGAAGGGGGACTAAATACGTTTGAGTAAAAAAAAACTGGAGATTATTATGAAGAAATGAACGCTATTCTGGAGTTGGTGGAGCCTGGCTCTGTTGTGGTGATGGATAATGCACCTTACCACAGCCGTCGTCTGGAAGAATTTCCAACTAGCGCGTGGCGTAAAGCCAGAATTTTGGAGTGGCTCCAATCCAAAGAACTTGAGTGTAATGAGTCTACGCTTAAATTAGACCTTCTTGATCTTGCCAGGACACACAAGAAAAAGTAAAGTGATGATGTCCATTTATTTAAGCCTTTATATAATGACTATCTTGCCATCTTAAATTCAACAGTAAAGGTAAGGTTTTCTTCTTTTATCTTTGTCGTGAGTCTAAATAAAGTATAAAGCCTACTTTCTTTCCATAACTCCTGTACACCTTTAATACTACTCAGGACTATAATTGTAATTGTTATTATATTACTTGTAGGTATATCAGATATGTAGTGGATGAGATGGCTCGTAACAAAGGAGTTACCATCCTCAGACTTCCCCCTTACCACTGCAAGCTAAATCCCATTGAGCTTATTTGGGCTCAAATAAAAAATGAAGTAGCGGCTCATAATGTAACCTTTAAGCTTAGTGATCTGAAGGGCTTATTTAATAATGCCGTGAAAAATGTAACGGCTAACAATTGGCTTAAATGCATTGAGCATGTCAAGAAGGAAGAAGAGAAAATGTGGCAGCTTGATGGCGCCATTTAGATGATTGTTGAACCACTTGTCATTAACCCAGGTGATTCGGATTCGGACTCAACGTCCATATCGTTGGGATCAGAATTGGATTTTGAAGGATTTATTGGATCCGAATAAGTAACAATTTATTTGTTGGCATTAAATGGGATACAGTGTATGGGAATAAAATTTTCAACAGTTCTCGAGAAATCCCGGGTGGAAAGGTTTAAATGATGAGCTGTTTATTTGCAACCAAAATTGTAGAGTTTCAGTGTTTTATTTATCGACAAATAGAGGCGAACTAAAAACACTATGAGTTGTGATCTTTAGGCAAAATCTATAGATAAGAAAAATACTCTGCCAAATTATGAGCACCTAAGGTCACACCATTATACCCCCACCTTTTTGTTGGCTTATCTCAGTGGATTTTCCTCATTTTTAAACAGGACCTTCTAGAGCCAAATGTCGTCGTTCGTAATGTAGTGGTAGCAACATTTTCTTCAGACACCGGCGCGGCGGTCCGGGTTCGATTCCTGGCTAGGCTAGGTACTTGGTTGTTTGTGATCGTTTAAAATACTTTAACCTTGTTCCAACTTTGCAAAACTGTATAAACAAAAATAAATAAATTCTGATTCAAAAAATCGAAAAGTGAAGCAATAGCTTGCTTTGGAACAAATGGCAAATCTTAATTCGCAGACACAAATTTTCAAGTGCGCATGAGTGTTTTTTGTCACGGAGACACACAGCTGCTATTTGGGTGGACGCCATATTTGTTGTGTCTTTACATTTTGCGGTGTTTTGCGTTTGTCGTGTAAAATGGAGTTTTTTTCTGTAAAAATCAGAAATAATTTAGGTAAAACATGTGTGGTGTGTAAAATAATGTCAGAGAGAAGTCAGAGAGCGTCATTTCATAGACAAGTACTTGTATTTTTCTTTATACTTTATTTAAAGTTAAGAGTGGTTTGTAAATCATACTGACTCTATAATAGATCTGAATAATTAGTTTTAGAAAAACTACAATTTGATAAATTTTAACCCGATCAACTAGTTTTTAGAAAAAAATAATAGACATAAACTTAAATTTTGGACAATTTTCAATTAATGTTGTGTCATAACGGAGTATATTCCAAAACCACCAAAACCGACGCATGCGCAGTTCCGAAATCCTGTCTACCCGAAAAAGGAACATTAAGAATTAAATGGGGTCCTGGCTTCAAGCATTGCGTGTAAGAATGCATGGGTATGTATTTTACTCTAAGATAGGCAAAAAAAATTCAAAACCATCTGAACGTAAAAATATATTAAACATTTTGAATCGGGGCAAGTTTTTTTCTTATTTTTGACACGATTATCATAGCGCACACTGCTATAGTTATAGTAAACCAGTGGCGGCTCGTGATAGTAAAGTTTGTGAGTTCTGCCGATAGGGTAAAAAAATGCTATTTTTTACAGTCTCCAGATCACGTGTCTATTATAAAAAGTAAAAAATTTCCAAGTTATGTTTGGCAAAAATTACAATGCCTAGGAAAAAATAACGTTTTTACAAAAGATTTAATTCACACTCACTACCGTAGCATAATATAGCCACCATATTCATTGTGACACAATTATACAAAAACAAACAACAAACACGACCACAACCTCCCGCTCATGCGTTTGGCGTCTTCTAAATAAATAAATGCGCCCGCAAACACGCAACGCTGAGCCCGCTCGCCCGGAATTGTACTGGAACTGCAAGTTTTGCAGCTTTATTTTTGCCTAGATTTCGCTATCTAAACCCAAGAGCAAGTGCGGTGCGGGGCGAAGGAAGGGGTTCCTAGCAGAGCACAGATCTCGTTAGCCGCCCAGCTGCGTTGTGTTGCAATTTAGCAGCGCAACAATGCCAATAACTTCATTTGACCGACTGTGAAATGCGGCCTTCGGCCAACGATTATACAATGTATAGTTCTTGGCCTTCGGCGACGGCGCGCGGCGTCATACTCAACACACGTACGCGATTTGAAGGCCTACTATACCAACACCGGACCGAAAATATCCTGCTATTCCAATAATTTTAGAAATAAAATAATTATATCAAAAAAAAAGCAGCGGCTGAAAAATAGTCAAATAATGTGAAATATTTGGGGGTTCTGCAGCTCTGCAACCCTTATGCAATAGCCGCCACTGTAGTAAACGTGTGACGTGAGCTAGCATTAAACTCCGTTTAACCTCAAAGGCGTTTCCAGGGGGGCAAGGAAGGGCAGCTGTCCCCCCTTTATTAACAGATTTTGTAAAATTATCCAATTAAATTCAAATAGATTGCGAATTTGCCCACCCTTAAGTTAAAGAGTCCACGGAATTCAGAAACTTGCCCCATCGCTTCTATTTTGGGCTTGATACGCCCGTGCAACACCTTAAAAAATTTGATAATTTTCGCTGCAAAATTTAAAACATAATAAAGTATATAAACAAATAGACAAGAAGTCACACGTAATAAAACTTTTCGGCAGCTTTGCGCCCAGTTTTCATACACATGCGATGTAAACTATGGATATGCAGATATTTTTACGTTCAAGAAAAGCAGGCAAACACGGAAATAAAGAAGGCGTAAGTCCAGCATCAGGAGTTGTAATTAGACACAAATAATTTCATTTCAATACAGTTTCTGCATGACTTTGAATTTCGTGCGCTGAGCACCCATCTTCCCAACTCACTATTAAAACTGTAACATTTATTATAGGATGAAATATTGTTTTTAGGAGGATTATTCCTTTCCACTGGCAAGAGCTATGACTAAAGTAGGCAAAATATATCGCACAAAAAGATTGTATATTAGAAGAAATCAATAGTTACAATAAAGGATATGAACGGCATAGCAACTAATGTTAAAGAGGATATTATAAATATCACACAACTATTCTATACAGAATTATACCAAACAAAAAGGGAACCACCGCGAGAAACCATAAGGAAAATAAGAGATAGAACATAAACTTAGAGCTACAACCAGAAATAAGCAAAGCGGAGCATTAAAGAAAATAAAAAATACCAAATCACCTGGAAATTACGGAGTACCAGCAAAAATGCTCAAGTGCGGTGATAAAGCTGTAGCTAATGCCCTTCATATTCTCCTGAATAAAATACTAACAGAAAAAATAATCCTAAACAAAATAATAATCCATAACCATTATTCTACACAAGAAAGGCGATAGAGCAGACCTAAGAAACTATAGACCTGTAACACTCCTTAATGTAATTTATACGCTTTTCACGAAAATGTTAACAGATAGACTAACAACCAGAGCTGTCAGGTACTTCAAGTACAGTACTTGAAATTGTACTTCAAGCACTTAAATGTACTTCAAGTACTGTACTTGAAGTACATCTACATTCCGGTAATTATACTTGGTACTTGAAGTACTTTTAACAATGTACTTGGAAATGTACTTGATTTTGTCAAGTAAAGTTCTTCAAGTACATTATAAGTACTTCAAGTACATTCAAAATTATATTTTTGGCATTTTTCTCATTTTTTGACATACTTAAAGTACTTGAAGTACTTCTATTGTAAAAGTAAAAGACTTGGGAAAAATCATGTACTTTTATAATGTACTTGGTACTTGAAGTACATTTGAAAAGAAAATGTACTTAGTACTTCAAATACTTTTACAAATCTTAATGTACTTGGTACTTATACTTGAAGTACTTTCATAATGTACTTGTGACAGCTCTGCTAACAACAAAATTTGACGGATATCAATCAGAAGAACAAGCAGGCTTCAGAAAAGGTTTCAGTAGAGTTGACCTCCTATTAACCATGAAAATCCTAATAGAACGAGCTGACGACTATACTATAACATTCCACTTTTTATTGCCTTTATAGACTTACTTAAAAAAAGCTTTCGATAGTATTAAGGACTGGGCAGCAAAAGCGCCTTTAGCGACACAACATCAATAAAAATACACGAACCACTAACAGAAACCAAGCCAATCCTCATGAGAAGGGGTGTCAGCCAGGGTGACAGAATATCCCCTAAAATATTTAACCAGGCCCTAGAATATGTTTTTCAAAACTTAGATTGAAAAGAAAGTAAGCGGGCAATACTGGAACCACCTAAGATATGCTGATGAAATCGCCTTAGTAACAGATAAGAAAGAAAACCTAATACAAATTCTGGACCAACTGGATACAGCAGCTAAAAATAGGCTTGAGTATAATTTACACTAAAACTAAAATCATAAGAAACACAGATGATGATATCACGATTAGAATAAACCAGAAAAAAATAGAACAAGTAGAGGAATATATTAAATATCTGGGCAAATTAATAAATAAAAAAACTTAAATCAAACAGTCATGAAACGAGTAAGATTGGACTAGACAAAATCAAACATGGATAAGGTAACAACAGCCCATAGATCAATGGAAAGACAAATGTAACATGTAAAGCTAACAGCTAATGGATAAGAAATAAAACAAAGTAAGGGATATCAGAGGAGAAGTACTAAAATTAAAATGGAAATTTTCCGGTCATAAGTTCAGACAGAAAGACAATCGATGGAACAAATGTAAGTATAGTAAGCTGGAGACCTTGATAAAATAAAAGAAGTAGGGGAAGACCAGAAATAAGTTGGGCGGTCGATTTGAAGAAACATGCGGAAACTAGATGGATGAACACGGCGACAGACCGGCGAGAAAGGTGGAAGATATTGGGGGAGGCCTATGTCCAAAGATGGATCCAAGAGGGCTAAATAGATAGATAGATTTCTTTAAAATCGGCGGTACGACCAAACAGTTTTTAAAATTTTCATGTATAAGGCAACAGAAAGGAACAACCCGTAACAAAAACTTGCTTAAAATTGCTTAAATAACAGTAAGTAAACAACTAACATTAGAGACTTATTGTGACACATTTGCACATAAAACTAACAGCTGGCCTCTCAAAATTGACATACCACCCACCAAGCCAAATTTAATAATAAAGACGCTAACTTTCATTTAATAAATACCGACACTAAGAAATCCGGTTTTTAAATACATACAGGCCGAATTTTGAAGCAGAGCAGCTGCTTTTTATATGTAAATATGTCACCATAGGGTCGATTTTAAAATAAGGTCAGGTTTTATTCCAATAAGTCCCTAATGTTGGATGCTTTAAGTAAAAGAAAAAGTATAGGTATAACTGTTGCTGAAAGTTTCATGTTAACGACAACAAAAAGAAATATAAATCGTAAAAAATGTTGCTCAATTTTGTTTCGAGAGTAAGATAAATGAAAGAGGATTATCCAAAAAAAAATCAAAACTCCTTTAAAAATATAGATTTTTATTGTTGAACACAGTTTTGAATAAGTAGACAGTTTGACTTATATTCGGTCACAAATGTAGAAAAATAACACAATTAGGGTGGATATAAAGACGTCATTAGTAAGTAGTAATTGGTGCTATTGCTTAGTTACAAGAAGCTATTCAATTTGGTGAGCTACGAAATTAAATTCTGGAATAGAGCTGCAAGTTATAGGTTTATGAAAATAAAAACGAAATAAGATAAATGGAGCAAAACATGGCATTTGAAGAAGAAAGAATTGTTGCTCTTAATATAAAATTAAAATTTGCAAGCAGGCTTTACGTCAATAATAAAACAAACAAAAAAGTGTGCGGAGCAGTCTTCTAGAAATCGTGACTGTTTAAGAAGTAGTCACAATGGACATAAGAAGCAATTCGCAGGTGTCGTACCAAATTATACATTGTAATGAATTATATTATTTGCTAGCCAATTTCACGGTAGTGCCTGTAGTCCAAACAATATTTATTAAATAGTTTTTGGTCGTGCCCAAAACGGACGACACTTAACGCTACATATTTGATACTGTTGACATTTAAACGTCACATGTCGCCGTAGAAGGCGTATCTCGAAATTTGGTTAATATTGGTTAGATAGGCCAAGGCACATATTTGAACGTGTTTTAGGTTCAAAACAAACGGTTGACATAAAACGCTTCTCAATATACGCCCTTAATACAAATATTTGAAAGACGGGTTTCTCTAAATTGTTAAAATCTTGATACGCCTTTACGTATTTTCAACGGCGATGTAGCGCTTCCGTGGAACGCCGCATACTTTTGGAAAAAAATGCTGCACTAGGGCGCCACTAGTGCCATTTTTGTATTCTTTTGGTTAAACTCGTGGAACTTTTTATATTCTTTTAAGCAACTGGCAAACTAAGTCTGGAACTTACTGCACATTCTTTGCCACGGACTCTCTGAGCTCGTATTATAGTAGTGCACTTTCGTATTCTTCTGAAACAGCACTGGGGCAAATTTTGACAGCACCAAAATTAGTAATCAATTTTCACGCACGAAGGATGTGCGTAATTCTGTTTTGTCGAGGTTCAATTACATGCCAAGGACTGGGTGGCCTTATCTGACTATTCCAATTGATCAAAAAAAAACTCTTGATTTTGAGGATCCATTCTTTAACTTATTAAAAAGCTTATAAATGTGGGGGCGATAAAAGTAACTAAAGGTAACTAGTCACAAAACCTAACCTTTTTAAATTATATAGGTGGGAAGGTACTTCAAAAATCTGTCTTGTAAAAGGATATTTTTTTTTATCGGCTTATCTTTTCCAGGAGCCGAATTCTTTGTTCCCAGGGAATCAAAGTCACTTTGTCTCCTGAGCGAACGATATCAGCTGCTCGTGAGTGCAAGGCTTAAACCTGGTTCCCACCTACGACTTTCTCGTGCGTGCCTGCGTACGCGTCACATGACTGTCATAACATTTCGTATTGAGATCAAGTGACGCGTGAGCGGGCACCCACGAGAGAGTCGTAGGTGGGAACCGGGTGTTAGAATACCGCCGTGCGACCCCACAGCACAATGTTGCCGCGATTCTAGCAAATCGTCGAGTCGTTTGCTTTTTACAGAAGACAATAAAAGGATTGTTTGCTTCTATTTTTTAGATTTTGTTTAGGATTTTTTTTTATAGAATCTGTATAAAAAATTAAAATAAAAATATACTTTTTACATAGACTTTTTTTCTGCCAACAATAGTTCCTAATGAGTGCGCCAAGTGATACTTTCTCGCACTCATCAGCAGTTAACGAACAACGCAAAGCAGACTTAAGAAAACATTTATGATTCTGACAATCCAAACAAATCGCTGTACCGAGAAATATGGGAGAGTATAGAAACTTTTCCGTGAACTAGTTTTCTCCTAGGGAAGAGATGGTAAACTTGAAATCACGGAAGCGTTTGTCTGATAATAGAGCATTCGCCCTTTTAGGGTGAGAATTATTTACACTCTCCTCGCAAAAATTTAAGAATAGGTATCCAGGATCAAACTATTTACAAAAGCTTCTTATTTTATAACTTATTGCAAAATAGCCAATGAAATCGCCTTGCCAAATCGTTAAATGTGTGTCAGATTTAGGGAAATTTTGAAGACATTATGTTGAAACTGAGTGTATATGTACTTTTCGGATAAAAATGTATGTTAAAATTGTATCCCATGACTGTTTTTGTCTAAGAAAGCTTGGAATGCGATTTTGCAAATTTTTTAAGCCTCCAGCACCGAGGAGGTCATGTACACATAAAAACCAATGACATCTTTATTCTTTGTTGTACCTCATTAAGCATTCTCTAAGAAGCTGCATTGACGTATATTACAATATAAATTGTAAGACCAATTTCTATTAATTTTAATTCTACGTTAGTTGATAACCCAGAAGGACATTTGGAGATAATGAAACCCAAGCCTACACCAAAGCATTTAGGGCCAGTTTCTCAATTGCAAGTAACTTTGGGGGGGGGGGGGGTTAACCAACCTGGCGAAAATTTTCACCTAAGGTTAACTCGTGGATGTGTTTCTCCCGCAGCCACTGTGGGTGGAGTTAACAAGCACTGCGTTGGTACCACTGTTTAGTATCTTGCCAGTTTCACCATATTTTTGATTGGTCGAAAGCAGTCACATGATGGCAAAGGTTTCATAACCACAAAGTTTGTAATGTTTTTTTCTGTTCTATTTTTTATTCATTACAGCGCTGCTGTGTGTGCAAAATCTTTTTTCAGCCTATTGTTGTTACTGATACGGCCACCAAATGATAGTGACTTTTCTATTCTATTTTTTGGTCATTACAGCGCTGCTGTGTGTGCAAAATCTTTTTTTCAGCCTGCTGTTGTTACTGATACGGCCACCAAATGATAGTGACTTCAATGGTCTCGCAGATAAGCCGTCCAGGCTCCGGATAATAATAAATACAAAACACAATCCACGTGGATACACAATTAACGAGCACAACACGGCACAAAATATTGAGCACCTCCTGCTCATTGCGTCCTTTCGCGAATGGCATTTTTCGCACGCCCCCATCCGCGCAACATCAACGCGCAGGCGCGCGTCGTCAAATTCTCTGGGGATATCACACTTAGCTATCAGTAGGGTGTTTCCACCGCTCACTTCCTCGAAAACTTCCATTTTAAGTTTTTTTGACTCAGTGATCTTTGGATTGACTGTTGCCATTCCAGTTTAGGACGCCCTGCTTTGGTAATCTTTCATCGTTAATCCGTTTTACATGGCCGTACCAAATCAGTTGTTTTTAGTGATGTCATCCGTTATGCTTCCCTCGATTCCCATTCTTTCTTTATTGATCTCTTTTCTTATATGATGTGTTCTAGATGTTCTCGTTGATCTTATTGCATCCATTTCGACAATTTCTATTTTTGTTTTGTATTTCCTTGCAACAGCGTGCTTTTCATCATTGTTTCATATTGATATGTTATATTTTACATTCCTTTTTATCTCTCTCAAGTATACATACTCATTGCATGGAGATATTGTTTGTCCATTGTCTAGTTCTAACTCACTTGATTCGTTTCCAATACATAAGTACTGTGTCTTGTCTACGTTCACAGTGATGATGATCGTTTTTTGGTCTCTAAATGGCCACTCAGGAGTTCCAAGCTGATACAGATGAAGGTACGTGGTTAGCAGTACAAGAGACAAAAGGTCAAATGCAAACTGCAGTGGCACAGGCAGCAGTCAGGCCAACAAGTTCAATGCAAACTCGCCAATGCGGTAGGTCTTTTAACTGAAGACAGTGACATAGTATTTAGCACTTAAATGTCCTGAAACACACATTAGAAATGAAGATAAAGTGAGGATTTTCATTTGCTTTGACGCTTCTACGGTAATGCTGCCAACGAGGCTTTACCAGGAAGTGATGTTTTGTTATCAGCCTAACTGGATTTTAGTTAACCATTTTTATCGTTTTATTGAAATCTTTAATTGGAGGTTCAAACTGAATTATGTGAGATGTTGAATAATTTAGATACATACTTATTGGTTTATTTCTTATTCATCTACCGTAACTGCCTAATAGTTTTTCGTTGGTTAGACCCATTCTATGCAATGGTATATACTCTTCGTCAGCATTGCCCGGTATAAAGGGTCACCATCATCATGCAGATTTCCTGTCTAGTAAGTCCCGTGGGTTTCTTAGCTTCTTAGCTCTCTTCTTGCAGAGCCCTTTAGGTAATAAACTTCTTAGAATAAGCTAGTAGTGGGGGATAAGGCATACGTAGGTCCAAAAAGTAGACTAGGGTAGACCTTTTTTGCCATTGCCTGAGTTCTTTCCCTTAACGCACTCTCTGCAATTCTATCCCATATCCAGGTAGATGTGGTTGATTGCTACTTTCTGTTCTCCTTACAGTTTGTTATGACAGTCAATTTAACCGAACCGAACCGAACCGAACCGAACCGAACCGAACCGAACCAAGGGCAGCTGCTCTCCGCTCAGAGTTAATGCTCCGAGTGCTGATTCTGATTCTTGCGCTGTACTCACATTTTGCCATATGACTTGATATATCTTCTTTCCATAAACAGGCTGGGCAGGTTGGCTCGTTCACGACTCCTGTACGTTTTATTTCCAGTTAGTCAAGGCATCAGCTACAAAAGTTCTTCCACGTACCTTTAGCTTATGGGGTCATCGTATGGTGGCTACGAGTGTACTCGAAAGCCGCAAGAACTCCAGTTGATAAAGTTTAGCGGCTTGCATGTCTGAGAGTTACCGGTGCGATGAAGACAGCACCCACTAGGGCTATTCAAAGGCTCGCAGGACTGCCCCCTCTGCCTCATCTTAGGATTAATCTTAGCCCTAGAAACCACAGAAAACTTTATAGAGATGTATCGGACATCTGCCCTTCACTTAATATGAACAGTGAAATGATATCTATACAAATTAAACCGAAGCATCCTGTAAGGCTCTTGTACCCAAAAAGTAAGTCTGGAAGGAATGGAAGTGTGTACTTCTAACCAAAAATGAAGTGGTCTGACATACTGACGACTCCAAATAGCGAGAAAGTTGTGGAGCAGGGGTGTATTGCAGAACCAAAGGTGCGATTTCATTTGTACTGGGTAAGTATACCAATGTTTTCTATGCAGAAGTATACACCATTTTGATGTGTGGTTACAGAAACTTAGAAATGTCTGTATCAGGAAAATACATCGTCATATGGTCAGACAGTCGAACTGCACTGTCTGCCATCGAATCGGCCAGATTAAGCTCTGCACTTGTAGCTAAGTGGTTCATATCATTATTTTTGAGACAACTTTTTACAACTTTTTTTCGTTGGCCTATGCTATTACTTATGGTAAACAGCTGATTACTGTTACAAAGTTATCTCAAAAATTATGATATGGAGCATAGGTATTTACTAAAAACCCTGACAGGATGCAACAAGGTTGATTTCCTCTGTTGTTCATATATCTCTAACTTTTATTTACATAAATCAGCTGGACCACCAGTGACGTGAATATTCGACATACTTATATTTATAAGATCCGAACACCGGTCTATTCTATCCACCGTGCTGCCACACTTACCTTTTCTGAAGCCTCCAAGATATATCGGCTCTGCTCCTTTCCGCTTGTTCTGACAAGCTTCTCGATAATGATTACTCCAATTTGAAGATGGATTCGCGACTTTGTATAAATATGCTATAAAGTAAGCTTTATTTGTGTTTGTGTTAAAAACATTCAACTTAAATTTCTTTGGTTTATGTGCAAAAGCGACGTATGGCCGCGGAGTATAGAAAAATTAACGAGGATTTGACCGAAGTTATAGTAGCACATCCAAAATGGCCACTGTCCCGTTACTGATTTAGTTTAACATTTTAATTCTCTGGCTTACAAATGTCAAGTGCTTACCAACAGTACTTTTTGTTTACATTTAGAAGTGTTTTTGTTAGTTTAAATGAATTTGTATATTAAATTTCGGAAGAAATCTAACTGTCAAAAACTGTTCAGGGGTTAAAATAATACTTTTTTCATTAGTGGGGAACGTCCTAGGTTTTCTTTTTTTAAAACTAAAATAACAAGATTTTGACAAGGCTTCGATAAAATAAAAGTATAGTAATTATGGTTGGGCTGCTAACGAGTGCCCTTCTACTCCCGTTTCAATATCAGCTTTTTCAATGGCAATGTCAAACGCATAATGTTCCATATACTCCTTTTTATTTTGGTTGATTGTGAAATCCAATCAGGGCTATCCAGGGCTATCAAAACGGACGGGCCACGATCCTCCACTTTATTGACGTCACATCCGTGGCTGATTTTTTTTTGATGGTCACGTCACGACACAGCTGATTGTCTTTAAAATACTGAAGTTAAAATGACGGTTCATGAATATTTGATTTTTGAAAAAAATAAAGCCGGTTTTGAGATTGTTTTTACTATATTCTTGCAGAACAATTTTTGTTAAATGTATGGTAATCCTTAATATTTCAGAGCTGCTTCATTAGCTCATACTAAAATTAAATTTAAAACAGAATCAAATGTGACAAACACATATAAATATAACAGTTGGCATGTGGTAAATGGCGGGTAATTTGAATTCAAAATAAGGAATGCTAAATTTGGAAGATTTCCACCTTTTAATCATCTTGCATCCTTACAAAAGTTTGGTGGAATATGAGGATGGTGTCTGAAAATATTTCGCTGAAATTTCGGAGAAATCTGTAGTGCCATTTTGAAAATATCATAAAAAAACGTCTGACCTCCCATAAGACCCAATGTAAAAGTCAGCCCCCGGAGAACAGCTGATTTTTTTTAGGGTCGTGGCCTGTATTTTTTTGTAGGGCCTTGGGCTATGAAACGGACGGGCCACGATCCTCCACTTTATTGACGTCACATCGGGGGGCTGATTTTTTTTTGATGGTCACGTCACGACACAGCTGATTGTCTTTAAAATATTGAAGGGACCCCTATTGAAGTTAGAATGACGGTTCATTAATATTTGATTTTTTTTAAATAAAGTGGGTTTTGAGATTGTTTTTACTAAATTCTTGCAGAACAATTTTTTTTTTAATGTATTGTAATCCTTCACTTTTCAGGGCTGCTGCATTAGCTGACACAAAAATTAAACTTAAATCAGAAGCGAATGTGATCGTTTCTGCGTGAAAAGCAATTGGATTACCTGCGCCTATTTATTTATATTCGGCACTCGACACACTTTTAAGACTTAATATAGTTATTAACATTTGTTTACAAAAATCAAAAAATGATTTTTTTGTAGTGTAATTTTGCTTGAAAAAGATTAACGCTGAAATTTTTGGCTTCTAAATAAACTTTATTGTAAAAAATCATTAAAAAATCAAAAAAGTTTTACAATACAAAAAAATAAACAAATGCCATGACAAACACAGATGACAAAGTAAAATGCATGTCAAATATAACAGTTGGCATTGCACGTAATTTAAATTCAAAATAAGGAATGTTAAATCTTGAAGATTTTAACCTTTTAATCATCTTGCATCCTTACAAAAATTTTGTGGAATATCGGGATGGTGTCTGAAAATATTTCACTAAAAATTCGCCAAAATCTGTAGTGCCATTTTGAAAATATCATAAAAAAACGTTAGACCTCTCATAAGAATTAATGTAAAAGTCAGCCCCCCCGAGAACAGCTGAATTTTTCAGGGTCGTGGCCTGTATTTTTTTGTTGACCTTGATCCAATTTCTAGCCGGGCCACGATCCTCAACTTTGTTTACGTCGCATCGAAGGCTGATTTTTTTTTATGGTCACGCCACGGCCCCGCCGATTGTCTTTAAAATGTTGAAGGTGGAATGACGGTTCATGAATATTTTTTTGCAATAAAGCCGTTTTTGAAATTGTTTTTACTATATTCTTGCAGAACATTTTTTTTTAATGTATAGTAATCCTTAATTTTTCAGAGCCGCTTCATTAGCTCATACTAAAATTAAATTTAAAGCAGAAGCAAATGTGAAAAACATAGATGACAAAGTCAAATACATGTCAAATATAACAGTTTGCATTAGATACATGGCGGGTAATTTGAATTTAAAATAATAAATGCTAAATCTTGAAGATTTCAAGCTTTTAATCAACTTACATCCTTACAAAAGTTTGGTGGAATATTGGGATGGTGTCTGAAAATATTTCACTGAAATTTCACGAAAATCTGTAGAGCCATTTTGAAAATATCATAAAAAAACATCTGACCTCCCATAAGACCTAATGTAAAAGTCAGCCCCCGACAACAGCTGATTTTTTCAGGGTCGTGGCCTTGCTCTAGCTTTCCAGAAGGAATCTCTGCGTATGGCATAACGTCACTCATTGTAAAGCTTGCCTTTACGATTAGTGTAACCACTACTAGGTGAGTACCAGATGTACCGTTTTGTAGCAAATCTCTTTATAAGGTGTTGCTCGCTTCCTGTCCATAAATATCGGTTTTCGTGTAATGTTTAAAAACATCATGTAACACTAAAGAAGGTGTTTCTCGGACCAGCTTCCTCGATACTGAATCAATTTGGTTTATAAATTTGAACAACGGGCGAGAATTTAAATGCGCAGCTCACAGATTCGTGATTTTGACTTTGAGTTTTGAAAAGGTCACCAAAGTGAATCACGTATATTGTTGCGGTATTTTTTTTGATGATGGTTTATTGCAACACCATAATTTCTCCTTTGATATTGGTAAAAGGTTTTCAGATCCGGAATAAATACGCTCCATTTTTACGTCATCGTTGCTCGCAGTGGCGTGCCGTGCTAATCAAATCAGGGTGGGCAAAAATTCGCAAAATCAAAATAAGCCTTAAAATTAAAAAAAATTACTAATAGGTAATACTCATTGGAATACCAAGCTATTTTAACACAAAAATCTCTAAAATTTCCCAAATTTTTTATTATTTGAATAAACCGAACCGAACCGAATCGAACCGAAGCTTAAGACTTACCAGGTAACACCGGACATCCCAGGAACATACTTTTTAGGTTCCTATGGGCCCAACGACCCCATACTTAAAAAGTACGTTTTAAAAACGTTCAAAATGGGATGATCAAAAAACATCAATTTTGGACGTTTTTAAAACATACTTTTTAAGTCTGTCTAGGTCCCCAATATTCCCGTACCTAAAAAGTACGTTTTTAAAACCTACTAAAACGGACGTTTTAAAAACTCGCAAGATAGGACGTTTTTAAAACGTAGTTTTAAAGTCCACAGGGCCCCAACATTTGCGTACCTAGAAAGTACGTTTTAAAACGTGCTAAAAAGGAAAGTTTTAAAATCGCACAAATCAGGGCGTTTTCAAAACCTACTTTTTAGTTTTCTTAGGAATCTAAGAATGATGGTTTAAAAAAATGCAATTAAGGACGTTTTTAAAATGTACTCTAAGAATGATGGTTTAAAAAAATGCAATTAAGGACGTTTTTAAAATGTACTTTTAAGGTCTCTCACATTTCTCCCACTAGCATCATAATCGTTATCTACATAAGTTGATCAGATCAAAAAAGTAAATTTCAAACTTTTTTACGGTACGGAGCAAAGTTTTAATGGGGCTCAATATGAAAGGGCCCAATAAGTAAAGGCCCATAAAACGAAGCCAGAGGCCTTGAATTTACGGGGTCTCTGGAACGTCATTAAAACTTCCCCTGCTCGTCTCCTAAAACGTTTTTTAAACGTCCTCTGAAACGTTTTTTGACATCCCTGGAATGTTTTTTGTACGTCCTCGAAATGCTCTGGAACGGCGGAATGTTTATGAAACGTCTCCAAAGTTTGCAGAAGGTATTAAAAATTAAATTTGACGTTTTAAGATCGTTTAGGTTTGGGACATTATATTGATTAAAAATGCCAATTTTAGGGCAACGAATGGTTTGTATTTGATGTTAAAAAAAAACAGAAAACTGGAAGCAATATTTTAAAACACTGGAAACAATAATAGTCAAAAGCTTTAAAATTAAAATAAACTCTAAAATAAAGATCAAAATAGTGAGGAACAACAAAAAGAATAATATTATACAAAGTTAAAATAATTGACAAAATTTAACATTTCCCCAGTTGAAAATAAGACCCTCTTAAATTAAACGAAGTGAAGCGTAACAAAACCAACTAAAGAATGCTCTCTAACGATTTTCTTGTCTCAGCGAAAACAACCCTAGCTTGTAGGAACTCATAGCTTGCCGTTGATTCGTTTAAACTCTAAGCCTAAAACACTTTGGAGAAAAAGATAGACTGTACTTTAAACGCTTACAAAGAGAAAAGACACCAGCGTAAACTAGGGATGCGTCGACTTAGAAAACCGTTACAGATCAAAATTACGCAGTGTGTTTTTTAAAAATTGAAAATAGTTTTGTAAATTTATTTCCAGTTACAAAATATGAATTATTTTGTTGTTAGTGGCTCTAAGGACAGATTAGCCGAATACAACTTTTATTAATCGCGATCCTGAAAATATGCCAAAAAACGAGTCGCTACGTTGCCATAAATTTTACTTGTTCTTCACCTAGTCTAGCATGTAATTAATGCTTGTTGATGTCGAAAACAATATTCAACTAAAAATATTTAAAAATAAAAATACCATTTATATTTAAATCCCGTCTTGTAACATAATCTTAAATTACTTTATATTTTGTACCCAAAATCAACGCAAAAAAAATAGTCCTTTTGAGAGGCATTCACAAAGGATATTATAAACTAGAATGGTGCATAGCAAAATATTTACAAAGCTTCTACTTTACACAAAATTAGAGCAGGAAAGAGCTTTTTATGTTTTAGCCTGTTATTGCTGGACTACTTTTGTTTACTACGCCCACTTACTTTCTTTATTTTTCGTAGGAATGCTAGCAGTTGTTTCTGTTGCCTTCCAAATGCGAATAATTTTAAAATGTGACTGTTGTACCTACATCAAATCTTTCTTTATTTATATTATTGTTCTATGGAATTTTTTTTTTTAGTTTTTTTTGCTTTTTTTGTTTAGAATCTTATACTTTGTTTTGTTAAATTTTATTTGCTAGATTTAAAGTTCCTCGACTCCTTGTTAATTCTGAAATTTATGGAATTTTCTCGACGATGTACCCGGGATACCGACACGCATTTAAAACTATTTACCTTATATGGTGGAATAAATTCGACGCACTAAAAATCCCCCGGAAACTTAATGCAACATCTCTTTTCCAATAGTCATAAAATACTTGCAAGCAACCAAGTATTTCAAAAAAATCGCTTTAACCACTGGAGACGAATTTTTATCAGTGCTTTACTTTTTAGAATTATAAACGGTCGGTAAAATAAATTTAACCAAGCCCTAGAAGATGATTTTAAAAACTTAGACTTCGATAAGAAGAAATAGGCATCAAAGTAAGCGGACAATACTAGAACCACCTAAGATATGCTGACAATATCGCCTTGATAACAGATAAGAAAGAAGTACTGATGAAAATGCTGGAAGAATTAGAATATAGGCTTGAGTATGAACTACACTAAAACTAAAATCATAACAAACACAGATCATTACATCATCAGAATAAACCAAGAAAAAATAGAATTAGTGGTATATCTATATATTAATTTTGCTACCTCACCTGACATCACGTACTTTTTTTTTGTTTTTTTTATTTCGTATTTATTCAATCATTCATTCCTTTTTATATCTCTTAAACTTTATCCATGTTTGAGATTGCAAGTGTCTAGGTCTGGGATCCATAGGTGAGTACTGGAAGGATACATTTGTTACACTTTCGTTTTGAGGAACTGAGGATATTTCTTATTTTGTTATAGGTAGCTAATAACCGACAGCTGCCTAGACCAATCTTACTCGCCTCAGAATTACAGTTGTTTGGTTAACTTTTGTTTAGTTTAATAATTTGTCAATGATATTGTCAGGAATGAATTTACCCCTGACTGTGCCACTGTATGAAACCATCTTGGAAAAACGAAAAACGCAAAATATGGTTCTGTTAAGATAAGAAAGTGGTTCCGCCTCCCTCCAAAATGGTAAACAACTGGTTGCCGCCTACCACACAGAAAATTGGTTGATGACAGGAAAACTGCTGAAAAGTCTAGAGTGGGAGTCGTAATGGTTAAACGAGGGGATACATCAAGTAGATAGAGGGTTTTCCCTTTATCGTGATGGCTATCAAAAAACTTTGAGATAAGAAAGTGTTGTCAATAAAAATGTTATTTTATTTCTGTTTTTGGTTAGGTTTTCTTGTCTAACACATTAACTATAATGATAGAGTAAAATCTAGGATTATAAGAAACGCCACTGACTTGGTTTCCCCAAGCTCTCCAAAGGGGGGATAATGAGTTCCCTACCAGGGTAGGTTGTCCCAGCCTCCCTTGCATAAAAAGCGTAACTTTGAGGAAACAAGTCGGTAGTTCAGTTTTGAGTCTTGAGGTTATTAAGCTTAAAGTTCTCTTCACTTAAAAGTTAATTTTTGATAAATTAACATTTTAGTATTTTTATTTTATTTTTTCAAAATAATAATTGTTGTTCAGGGCAGTATTTCCCGATAGTACTCTGGTAAGTTATATTTTTTGTATTTAGCTTAAATTGTCATTTGGATCTTGTCTTGCTGTTAATTAATTTTATATTGCTTTTGATTTTATGTTTTTTTGATGTTTTTGATTTTATTTTATTATTTTATTAACTTACAAAATTAATAATTTTGGACATCGTTTATGTAACAGAGTTTTTTATTTATCAATTATAAATTTGTCAATTTAATTATTTGGTTCTTTTTATTTTATTTGGATTATTGATTGGATAAACCATACATGCGAGATCCTAACGGTACACTCGCATTTAGGGATTGATTTAACCAAAATCACACTCGACAATTTGGTGGAGGCTAGGATTGTATGGTTAATTAATGTCCAAGTCTGATAAAGATAAAACTAAAATACCCAAGACAGATAGGGTGCTAAGAAGTGCAAATTTACCTAAACTTACTTTTAATACAACAACAGCAAGGCAAGTTACCCCTATTATAAGTAGTGATAGTAACAGTAGTACCCCAAATACATCATTACCGGAATTATTTCAATTTTTACCTAAGGTGCGTAGTACTGAATTAGAGCCAGGTATCACTGAGCTTTCCTCAAGACTCTCAGAGCTCAAATTTGTGCTACCCCCTGGCCCTAATTTAGAAAATCTACAAAGTACTACGCAAGAGGAATTTGAGTTATCAGGGTCTTCAACCCAGACACTAAAACCAAAATCCAGTTCTTCTTTTGAAACAAGTTATATTTCAATTATTGAACTTTCTGACAGTGAAGAATCAATAAAACGTTTAAATATGGCCGATGTTACTATCTCTGATATAAGAAATGAATTGGCGACGCCGGCAACGCCTAAATATATATCCCCTGAATTGTTTGACCCCTCAGAGAAAAAAGCGCGTGATTTTCTAAAAAGTTATGAAAGGTGCGCTGTTTTAAACAATTGGTCTGAAAAAGAAAAATTGATGTATTTTGGCACTTACCTGCTTGATGCGGCTTTTACTTGGTTTAAAAAATATAAGGAAAACGCGGGCAATCAAAATAAAAAATGGAGAGACGTTTCTAATGATTTTTTAACGCGATTTGGTTCAGTTTCTGCTAAGCGTGAATTAAAGTTACGACTAATGAATACGAAACAACGAGAAAATGAAGACATTAAGAGCTATTTTTACCGTATTTCAAATATTTGCAATGAATACGATGCTGCTATGATGTTCTCAAATTTTTTAGAATATTTTGAAGCAGGTTTGCATGCTTCTATTTTGACAAATTATTTTATGTTACAAGAAAATCCGCCCACAGATGAAGAAGGTCTTCTAAAATTATTAAATCGTATAAGTGGAATTCAAAACATTTCAAATCTTTCCAAGTCATTTTCTGAGGTTTTGACAATGTCTGAAAAACCTGGTACAAGTCAGAAAAAATGGCCTCAGAAAATTTAAAATGATAATCAAAATATTAAAAAACCAAATTTTCAAAGTCCAAACTTTAAAAATTTTAACTTTAAGAAACAAAACTTCGGTTTTAATAACAATCAGGTTTCTTTACCAAACACAAAATATCAACAAAATGATACTAGGCGAATTCAAAAAATATATCAGGATAACCGAAAAAATGTTCACTATCAACCTTACGTAAAAACAAGAACAAATACAGGGCGTCCTATTTGCTTTAATTGTAAAAGAACAGGACATTTTCAAACTACATGCCGATTCCCGAAAAAAACTCAGCAAGTACAAAAATCTACTATACTTGCACTCACTGAACCTACCACTTCCCAATGCCCATGTGCCGGAAGGCAGAAACAGTCTACGGAGACTGAAAAACCTTTGTTGGCTATCTGTGAAACCCAAACGAGTCACAGGGGTGCCGTTAACTAAAAACGTCACCCCTTTAAAAAAACCACTACCCCAACCCCAACCAACCCCTGGTCAAGAGACTGAAAATCTATTTTTTCTTAACCAGTTACCAAAAGACTACCCATCAATTAACTTAAATATGCATTCCTCAAAAATTTTGGTCGTTCAAGGTATATTTTTGAGTAAAAATATTGATATTATTATTGATACGGGCTCATTTGAGAATATTTGTAGTGCAAATTTTTTTGAGCACTTTCAAACTATAAAAAAAAATTCCAGAACATTGCAAACTGCGGATTGCCATAAAATTCAAGTTTTAGGCACAAATATTATAAACTTTTCTTTTGGAAATTCGAAAATTACAGTTGATACTTTGGTTATTCAAACTTTACCAAAACCACTACTTTTGGGAGTCAAATTTTTATATAAATATGGAGCTGTTATAAACTTTCTAGAAAAAAATATTTATTTTTCAAAAATATCGACTTCTGTGCCTTTTACACAATCTCTGGTAGAAAATTATTTGACTTTAAATGAAGTTCACGAAATCGAAAAGAACTTCAAGGTTTGTCTCGCCCATGATATAATTTTAACTTTTGGCAGTATTGTAGAAGTAGAACTTTATATTCCAAAGTTTTCTTATCCACTTGAGATGGCAATTTCTAATTTTTATTTTGAACACAATGAGCAATTCTTAGTAAAACAAGGACTTGTTATTAAAACGCCTATTCATATTAAAAACAATTGCGTTTTTGTAAGCATTTTAAGCTGCAAGCAATCTAAGATAAAAATTTTTGCTGGAACAGCATTTGGAAGGCTAATACGCATTTGCAATGTGGATTTATCGGAAGTCTTTATAACAAACGAAGTATTTATAACAAAGGAAGTCAACAAGATAAGCTCAGACTTCTCATATAATATAAACGATTCTTTATCTCCTCAGAATAAAAAACGACTGATAGATCTTTTAAATAAAAATAAAGACATTCTAGCTTTAAGCCCAAAGGAGGTAGGGTTTACAAATTTGACACAACATGTTATCGACACAGGTGAGAACCCTCCGTGTAGCTCAAAACCATACAGGGTGTCACAAAAAGAAAGAGAAATAATAAATTCGCAAATAAAAGAAATGCTTGAAAATAATATTATACGGCCAAGTAATAGCTCTTGGTCTAGCCCTGTTGTATTGGTTAAAAAACCTGATAACTCTTATCGGTTCTGTGCCGATTATCGCAAAATAAATCTCCTAACAAAGAAAGAGGTATATCCAATTCCACTAGTGGACGACGTTCTTTTTTACCTAAACGATGCAAAATATTTTTCTAGCTTAGATATGTTTAGTGGTTTTTGGCAAATAAGCTTAGAGGAATCTTCTAAAGAAAAAACAGCATTTATTACACAAGACGGACTGTGGGAATTTCAGGTTATGCCCTTTGGAGTTTGTGACGGTCCTGCAAGGTTTCAAAAATTGGCAGACAAAGTTTTTGAAGGTTTAAAATGGTCAGAAGCGCTAATTTACATCGATGACGTCATAGTATACTCAAAAACCTTTGACGAGCACTTAATAAGGTTGCAAAAAGTATTTGACAGAATAAGAAATGCGGGATTTACTTTAAAATTAAAAAAATGTAAATTTGCGTTGGAAACAATTAAAATACTAGGTTTCATAGTTTCAAAGGAAGGGATAAAACCCGATCCAGAAAAAATTTTCGCAGTTCAGGCCCTTCAACCCCCAAAAACAGTAAAAAAAGTTCAAAGCATTCTTGGAATGATGAATTTTTATAGGCGACACATTCCAGACTTCTCTAAAATTGCTAAACCCCTATATAATTTAATTAAAAAGGATGTTAAATTTAAATGGACAAAAGAACACCAAGACGCATTTGAAGAACTAAAGTCAAAACTAACGTCAGCTCCCGTACTAGCTCATTTTAATCCAAATTTAGACTGTGAATTAAGAATAGACGCCTCAAAATTGGGACTAGGTGCTATTCTTTTACAAAAAAATGAAAAAAACGAATTGCATCCCGTTGTTTACCTTTCCAGAACTTTGTCCAAGCCAGAGACTAATTACAGTTCTTCAGAACTAGAAGCGTTAACCGCAGTTTGGAGTTTAACTAAACTCCGCCCTTTAGTGTACGGAAGACAAGTTGACATAGTATCCGATCATCATGCCTTGTGTTGGTTAAAAAATATAAAAAATTTAAATGGAAGATTGGCCAGATGGTCCATAAAACTTAGCGATTTTACATATACTGTAAAACATAAAAGTGGAAAAGCACACAGAGATGCGGACTGTTTATCTAGAAATCCGATAGACTATCCGAACTCTGTAATAGACCCGGACGACTACGACGTACCGACATACATTCTCGACAGTGACTCAATTGCAACTTTGCAGAAAAATGACAAAAAACTAGAAAAAATTATGTCTATTTTAAAAAATCCGGACGATATTAATTTTTCGTTATTAGATCGAAAAAAATCTAAATCTTATATTTTAATCGAAAATGTTTTATATAAACGCAACACAAGCGATAAAGGAAACTCCGAACTGTTGGTAATACCTAACGCAGTAAAACATGAAGTTTTATTTTCTAATCATAATGAACCTTTATCAGGTCATTTAGGTTTTCTCAAAACATATAATAAAATTAAATATAGGTATTATTGGGATGGTATGCAAAAAGACGTAGCTAAATATGTGAAAGGTTGTCAAGACTGTCAACTCCGAAAAGGAACGACAACCAAGCCAGCAGGTTTGTTACAACCCCTAAAAGTGGGCACCCCTTTTCAAAAAATTGGTATCGATTTGCTAGGTCCTTTTAGAATAAGTAAAAACTCTAATACATTTATTTGTGTATGTATTGATTTTGCGACCCGTTGGGCTGAGGCAAAACCCTTAAAAAACGCAAAGGCAGAATCTGTAGCTCAATTTTTACTAGAAAACGTCATAACCAGACACGGGACTCCATCTTTTATTTTATCAGATCGCGGAGCCCAGTTCAAAAGTGAATTGGTCTCAGAACTTTTAAAAATTATGGGAATAACATCACTTTTTACTACATCTTTTCATCCCCAAACAAATGGGCTCTGTGAACGACTAAACAAAACTTTAGCAAATATCTTAAGTTTATACACCAATTCAAATCACGATGATTGGTGCGAGTATGTTTGTCACGCGGTTTTTAGTTATAACACATCAGTTCAAAGCACAACCAAGTATAGCCCTTTTATGTTGGTTTATGCCAGAGAACCAGTATTGCCAACTCATGCTTCCCTTAATTTACCCACAAAAATGGAATTTGTGAGTGAAATTAGAAAGAGGGCCCTTGTAGTACGTAATAACGCGATAAAAAATATACAGGATAGACAAGCGCAAGACAAAATTCGCTATGACAGCAAGCATAGGCATATTGAATTTGAAAAAGGCGAAAAAGTTAAAATTTGTGTACCGATCCGAAAGGTGGGGCGTACTGAAAAATTGCTATTAAAATACTTTGGTCCTTATATCGTGGAAAAAAAGCTAAATGAGGTAGATTATTTAATTCGCAAAGGAACATTAAAAAATTCAAAAAAAGACGTCGTGCATGTCTCTCGTATTTTACCATACTATAATTCATGGGAGGAAAATGCGGAGAATTAAAAATAAAAAAAGGAAAAAATATACGTCATTATTAATTGACCTAAAATAATCAAATAATTCATGTAAATAAATATTTTTAACAAAAACTCACCTATTTTTCAGTTCCAATTCTTATGGCCAGGAGATCCAGCTCAACTGTGCTAACTTCCTCTGGTGGTGGGAATATTATTCTCGCGTTATTAAACCAGCAATCGTAAATAAAATAGAACTGGATGACTTATTTCATCTTTTGTTTGAGCAAAAAATTGTACCTTTGGAGGCCGAATTGGGCCATTTCGCTAATTGGGCGAAAGAATATATAAGTAGCCCTATATATAATCCTGAAGGAGCTGCCCAATGTTACCATCAGTTGACGATGAACAGTTTGAGTGATAAAGCATTAGAACTTTATTCGCACTGCATGTGCATTTTAACAATAAGTGAAACGTTTCCAAATTTTTATTCAATCCCTTACATGGATGAAAGCTTTATAGACGAGATTTATAACATTTTTGATCAGGAACAAAATAATCGTCAGGCCCAAAATAATCCACATAATAATCAAAACATAGAAGATGTCTTAGACGTGCTTGAAAATCAGGAAGAAAATTCTAACAATTAATATTTTATTTTCATTTTTAATTATTTTTTATTACCATTAAAAAAAATGGTACAATTTTTTGGTTAATATGTTTATTTACTAACTTTCTAAGTATTTTTTTTTAGTTATAATTAAGATATATACTTATTGCAGAAGAAGTATATATTACACTATACTATGATATACGCTTGTAGGTAAGAAGCGTATGCTTGTCATTTTCATCTGGGTTTTCAAACATAGGATTAACCACCATCACTCATAAAATTAGATTAATTTTATTAAATATTATTTTTTCTAGGGTTTAACAGAAAATAACGTATTTTTTTCTTATGTTTGAGGTTATCACTAATATGTTTTGGATTTTCAACAAATACACCAATAAAAATTGTGCCAGGGGCACATTTACACAAACTTCCCGACGTCACGATATACGAAAGTTCGTTTCCACTCATTTTTGAAATACCGCAATTACCAACCGTATGGAATTACGCAACTCTACGCACCGCCGAAAAAGAACACTGCCTGGACACGCACGATTGCGCAATTCTCCAGGAGATCGACGGATTAAGACTAAACTTCACAGCGTTGTTGCATGATGTTTCCATAAACAATAATATGGCCGCTAGAGATTCTGCAGATATACAGGGTAGGTTAAAAAGATCTTTAGATTTTTTGGGTGAAGTAATGTCATGGTGCTGCGGTTTGGTTACCAAAAGGCAGTTTGAAAATTTGTATATGGATGATACAAATTTAAAAAATGAAGTTTCCAAAATTTATCAAAATTTTCAATATCAATTTAATAATTTTTTGGATAATTATAAAAATTTTTCGCATCTTGAATCATCAAATTTTAAAATTTTAGAGACTAAAGTTAAAAATCTACAAAAGTTTTTAGATTCTAGTAAAAATGAGATTTATTTAAGACGCGAAATATTTAAAAATTTGTTAGCTTCACTTGACTTATTATTAACATTTAAAAATCAAGAATTATCAAATTCGTGTAGATTTCATTTTATTCCACAATTTACAATAACTCCAAGAAAACTTCAAGAAGAACTTAAAAATATCTCAAAAATTATTCAAATTTATGATAACGAATTAGCAATACCATTTACTGATATCTCAAAATATTATCAAATTCCAATTGCTGATTGCGCTATCAGTAAAACATATACTGTTGTCACAGTAAAAATTCCAATAAAAACCAGTAAGGTTAGTTAGAAACTTTATGAACTTTTGCCTATACCTTTTGCTTGGTATAACACAACTTGTACATTTTTACAACAAAATCATTTTATAGCGGTAGCTAAAAATTCTAGCTCTTATGACGACACTTTGGTATCAGTAAGGCCTATAACGGGAACTTTAATACAAGAATGTCAACCATATAAAGATAAACTTTGCTATTTGCCATTATATTTGTCAGATACTTCTTTTGGAAGTACTTGTTCTCAAAATTTACTTCTTGGCAAAACCATTAAGGAACTGTCACAAGTTTGTCCCTTAAAATGTCATCACTCAAATCAAACAATCATCTCGAAAGTTGACGATGACACTTTTATTTTTACTCATTTAAAAAGAAAAGTAAAGATAAAATGTCCAAATAAAGAACAATTTTTACCAGAACATTTTTATGACCAGCCAGGAGCCATAGAAATGAGAGTTCCTTGTCAATGCGAATTATTGGTCAATAATGATGTTTTGATTAAAAAACGATTTCCTTGCAGTCAAAAAATTATTTTGCCATCTTTAGGAATCCATTTGATTCCTACAGTATGGACAACTTTGGAATCATTTTTAATTTCTTTTGACAAAAATCATTTGACGAGCCCTGTATTTACAAATCTTAAGGAATGCCTAAATCAGAATTGGTCGATGGCAACTCCTTATCTCAATCTTTCAACAGCAGAGGCAGTCAGACACATAGTCAGCGACTTTCATGAAATTAAAACACTTCAGCCACCTACGTTATTCAATATGCACAATGGTTTATTTCTTTGTTGGAATATAATTTTGTCGTTTATTATTTTATATATCCTGTGGAAGCAAAACATAATAGCAATGTTCTCGTTTTATAAATCAGTTACAGCAGAAGATTTAAAAAATCTCGAGACTGTTTTAAAAACTGAGGAGGTCCTATTAATTTTTTTAATTACATGCATGTTACTTTTTTTAGTGGGGATAATGATAATTTTCTTAATAAAATTTTTCAAAGAAAAGAAGAACAACACTAATTTACCGGAATTAATAACAAAAAATCAAGTTGCAACAATTTCACTTCCATCAGGTGAAAATTTTCAAGTTTTACTCAATACAGAGTGATATAATAAAAAAAAAAATAAAAAAAATTTTTTTTGGGAAAATCAATCAAAACCAGCTGGTACAAAAAGACCTACCTATTGAGAGGTTAGGTTCGGTTGGGCTAATAAGAAACCTTATTAACCTTTACCGAAACCATTTTTTAAACTCGAGTTTTAAGATGTTTCGATACGCATGTACACATATTAGTCATAATATGTTTATTATGCAAAAAGTTTGAGAGATTTTTTTGGTAAAATTAAGATCTCTTTTTGCTTATTGTATGTATTAAATGGAAATAAGCAACAAGAGATTATAAATTACCTACTTAGTGTTTAAGTACGGCTCTGTTACATAGACCCAACTTTTAAAAAGTATTATAATTATAACTAAATTTTGTTCTATAATAGTTTAAATCATTTTTGTATGTATAAAATCAGCTTTTGATATATTTTATTTCAAAATAAAAAAATTAGGCAGGATTAAGTAACTAAAGTTTAAAATTTTTAATATTGTAAAGACAACCACAAAATCTCTCATACTCTGCCAACACTGATAAGCCCAGAACTAATGCCTCGTTTTGTTACATGTCAATGGTGTGCAACACATGGAAATACACCGAACAGCCTAAAAACGACTCCCAGCATTCGATGTCAATACCACAGAATAGATGAATGGTTCCAGAGTTTGGTTATAGTCAAATCCAAACAACCTTCGACCCATGGGACGTCTTATCGTCGAGGTCGCCGACAAATTGGCGGGGGGCATATGTCAGGAATGAATTTACCCCTGACTGTGCCACTGTATGAAACCATCTTGGAAAAACGAAAAACGCAAAATATGGTTCTGTTAAGATAAGAAAGTGGTTCCGCCTCCCTCCAAAATGGTAAACAACTGGTTGCCGCCTACCACACAGAAAATTGGTTGATGACAGGAAAACTGCTGAAAAGTCTAGAGTGGGAGTCGTAATGGTTAAACGAGGGGATACATCAAGTAGATAGAGGGTTTTCCCTTTATCGTGATTGGCTATCAAAAAACTTTGAGATAAGAAAGTGTTGTCAATAAAAATGTTATTTTATTTCTGTTTTTGGTTAGGTTTTCTTGTCTAACACATTAACTATAATGATAGAGTAAAATCTAGGATTATAAGAAACGCCACTGACTTGGTTTCCCCAAGCTCTCCAAAGGGGGGATAATGAGTTCCCTACCAGGGTAGGTTGTCCCAGCCTCCCTTGCATAAAAAGCGTAACTTTGAGGAAACAAGTCGGTAGTTCAGTTTTGAGTCTTGAGGTTATTAAGCTTAAAGTTCTCTTCACTTAAAAGTTAATTTTTGATAAATTAACATTTTAGTATTTTTATTTTATTTTTTCAAAATAATAATTGTTGTTCAGGGCAGTATTTCCCGATAGTACTCTGGTAAGTTATATTTTTTGTATTTAGCTTAAATTGTCATTTGGATCTTGTCTTGCTGTTAATTAATTTTATATTGCTTTTGATTTTATGTTTTTTTGATGTTTTTGATTTTATTTTATTATTTTATTAACTTACAAAATTAATAATTTTGGACATCGTTTATGTAACAGAGTTTTTTATTTATCAATTATAAATTTGTCAATTTAATTATTTGGTTCTTTTTATTTTATTTGGATTATTGATTGGATAAACCATACATGCGAGATCCTAACGGTACACTCGCATTTAGGGATTGATTTAACCAAAATCACACCCGACAATATAAATATAAATAAAGACATTCTGCCATATAAAGCTTAATTTTTAAGAAAATTTGATAAAACAAATACCGCAAATTGGTTTGATCGCACGTTTTAAAAATTACTGTGACGTTTTTGGTAAAAGCTTGGTTTTTAAGGAAATCGGGTTAAACATGTGGAAAACATGTTATTTTTATTTATTTTATTTTCGGACGCCGCTGGGGTGTCTCATGTATGTCAAACCCAACAGAAATTTTACTGTCTAAGTTTATTAGAAAATCATGTTAAGCTTAGTTTCTAAGAAGTCTTGTAACAGAAATGGTTTATTTTGTGATGTTTTCAAAACGGATTTGGTTTATGGACGCCCGCATCCCAGAAGTTTTAATTGTGAAGCTAATCCGACCTAAATTTGACAGTTTTTACGTCAAAACTGTCAAATTATTTAGGGACTAATCCGACCTTGTTAAACACTGTTTAAAAGGAAATTAGTTTAATTGTCAATAAAATATCTTAGATATTTTTTCCTATAGACCTTGGTTTTTAAGAAAATCAAATAAATAATGGCAAAAAATATTTATTTTCTTCCTTTTTTATATTATTGCAATTAGCGGACGGATAGTTTGTTATCAGTTTAACCTCACCGACTTATACATTACTGAAAAGGGAATTTTATTGTCTACAATAAATGTATTATTCATTTCCCTTTTTTTTACATTTGAAAAAATATTAAAAATAGAGTTTTCTAGGAGTTTGGGGGGTTTTTGGTGGTTTTTGTTACAAAAAAAAAAACTAATATTATATCTATTATTTTTCGGTTACACAATTACACATTTTTAAGGCGTAACCGTGTCAAATAGGGCTTTACAGCTTAAATTTAAAATTTCGGCGCCGTTGACCGCCATCAGTACCAAAAGTGGGGATTAACAGTGAACGTGGACAAGACACAGTACTTATGTATTGGAAACGAATCCAGTGAGTTAGTACTAGAAAATGGACAAACAATATCTCCATGCAATGAGTATGTATTCTTGGGTGTCACATTTAATGAGATGAGACAGGAACAGACTGTAAAGAATTGGAAAGAAGAATAGTAAAAGCAAAAAAAGTTATTGGATGTCTTAACAGTATTTTGTGGAGCAAAGAGATAAAAAAGAATGTAAAATTTAACATATATCAAACAATGGTCAAAAGCACGCTGTTGTATGGAATATAGACTTGTCGCGTAATAGAAAAATACAAAACAAAAATGGAAAGTATCGAAATGGATGCAATAAGAATATCTAGAATAGATCACGTAAGAAATGAGATCATAAAAAAAGAATGGGAATCGAGGGAAGCATAACGGATCACTAAAAGGCAACTGATATGGTACGGCCATGTACAACGGATGAACGAGGAAAGATTACCAAAGCAGGTCCTAGAATGGCAACCAATAGGGCGCAGAAAAAGAGGGCATCCTAAACTAGAATGGCAACAGTCAATCCAAAGATCAATGAGTCAAAAAAATCTGACAGAGGATGATTGTCAGGATCGAAGGAGGTGGAGAACAGGCGTTGGACAACGTAGAAAAACGTTCTAAACCGACATGGTAGTAGTAGTGTTCGCCATCCTAAAGATGACACCACTGTCAATATTTCTGGGAGGCAGCCGAGATATTCGAATTCAGCGGGGTCGAAATAGGTCTGAACATTTGCCAAAAAGTACTATTTAATTCTTGTAGAAAGTCGATTTTCAGAAATCTTGCCTTGACTAAGTATACAATATAATTCTATATTTAAAAAATCATGAGTGCGTGAGACAACTTATTTGAAGGTGTATGATCCAAGTGTACAAGGCAGAGAAAGCAAACGGTGTTCATCCAATGAAAACGTAGGTCGCGAAAACGTTGCTGACTACCCACATAGCACAATCACGTGTTTAACACGTAAAAAAGGCATGAGAAAAAAAATTATTGATTGATTATAAAAGCTGCTAGAAAAAAACGATTATTTCATATATGAAAACAAGCTTATTAGGTCATTCATTAACGTTATAAAAAATAGCGTTGCTAAAAACTGCATTGTAGTAACACCATTATAAAATTAAAACGGCAATGTTTTTACGTTAGTTTCAAGTGATTTTCACGTTAAAATCACATTAGATTCACGCCTTTTCTACACGAATTTTACCCGACTTGCATAGCTTTTCTACTGAATATTTTTGAGATTTTACTAGCAGCTGCGCCACCTATTGTCGGAATTTTTCACTTTGACGAAATCTATCAGGCAGTGCTTTGGCCTCTAAACTCCAAAAACCTTTTAAGGAACTGATCCCTGATCCTTCACGATCACGACGCATCTGTTATTAACCTAATAAAGACACATTAATATTCTGTAAAAGTGTTTACTGTTAAAAAATCTTGTTAAGCTTAAAAAAAACATAATGTATATAGATAGATATATAGATATTTTGTCTTGCCTTGAGCGCCATCTTTAAAATTGTCTTGAAGTGTTGTAGTCTTAAACTAGTGAACTTTTATAACTTCCTTTTTAAGTTAAAGAAATGTTATTAAAAAAACGTGACCAAAAAAGACGCAGAAAGTTTGTAGGTTTGAGAAGTCTTAATCTAGTGGTGTTTTAGAACATGTTGTGGAGGACTTTTCAAGTGTGAATTTGGTACATGAAAATAACGAGGGTAAAAAACACGTTATATACAGAGCACCAGAAACTTCAGCAAAAAGTACATTTTTATAGCTTGGTTTCGCCTTGTTTTTAAGTTATCTTTAAGCATGTAGATTTAACAAAATAAATATTTTTTGGTATGAAGTTGTTTTCAAGGAAAAAAAACTTTGTTATTTTTGTTCACGTTAGTTTAACGTTGATGTGATTTTGGTGCTATGTGGGTAAATATCCTTTTTATGTACTTTCTAATTCTATACCTTATCACTCGCACTCACGATTTCTAGATGAAATAATTGCAGTGAGGCAGATTGGCGTAGCTAGGGGGGGCCAGGGGGGGCCTGGCCCCCCCCCTGAAGTCCCTCAGGCCCCCCTAAGATATTTTAGGCCTTCTCTACCAACTACTAGTAAAAGAACATGACGCTGAAAATACATACTTTTCTATTATTATTCGGGAAATATTCAAATAAAATAGGTGCATTAAAATTTAAAATCATTCAGATAATGTTTACATTTCAGGAAAAAGCCCTTGTCTTGTGGAATTAGGCTTTTTCTCTTTAAATTATCGGTAACTTTTCTGCACTTATGCAATTTCCCGAAAATATTTTTTAAATTTAAACATAATTATGCATATTGAATATTTCATAGGGTCACTGCATCCTGGAAGCCTGGCGTCTCCATGGGTAGCGACAAGCCCACGTGACCTGCCTCGGAATTTCCATGGGCGACTCGTCAACTTACCTCGGAATAATTAGAGTACCTACACGCAATTTCTATACAATATTGTAAATTAACCTCGGAATTTTTAGAGTACCTACAATTTTTGTAGAAGTTTGTAAAGCGATCTCAGAATTTTTAGAGTACCTACAGTATGTAAAATATTTAAAAAAAAATTAAAGACCATACTTATATTTTAAGTTTTTGACCAACTTTTTATTTTTATAATATAAATTAATACAAAAAATACTACAACAATTTATTGCATACACTTTTACTTTTAGATATATTAGTAGTTATAGTACTTAACTACAATCATAAAAAATATCATTTCTGTGGGGTTACCCTAAATTTTGCCTCTTTTGTAAATTTCTTATAGTTTCTAAAGTCATTTCTGTGGTTCTGCCGTGCTTCCAATCAGGTAGACTTTGTGCAAAAACATGATTTTTTGAAAAATATTCAAAAATTTTTATTTTTACATCGATCAGTAAGTCTTTATTTGTTTTTAAAATAACATACAGTGTCTTTAAATTATAACATTTAACGGCATTGTTAGAGATACATTACTTAAATATTGAATCAAGTAAAACAAACTTCAAAACTATCGAGCCTTAAGGTAAACCTGGACGATCACTCTAAAGTAGGAATGTTTAGGAAGCCAGAATAGTTTTTAGTGGTACCTAGTCTTAATTTTACACTTTTGTTATTTTAATTTGATGTCCCATGTTAGTACCATGTACGTCTAGAGTACGTACATTTTACGTTTAATTGGATGTATCATGTACGTACCTAGTACGAGTTTTTACGTACATAGTAAGTACTTGTGCTGTCTGGGTAGAGAGTGTGAAACCTAACCGAAACATATTTTCTATTATTCTATTATTCTAACCTTTCTCAATTGATAGCAAACCTGTGATTTGAAGACAGTGTTTTGGTGGAAAAAGGTCAGAGATTGTCTGTACCGGTTAGAATACAATTGAGAAAGGTTAGGAAAACACCGATTGATGACAAATTTTTGTTTCAAAGAAATTTCCGTTCGAATAAACCGTTTTTGACAATTTTCCGTTCGAGGGAAATGTTTTCGAACAAAGTTTCGCGACCCGTCGTGTTGCTACCCAAAAATACCTAGAGATGCTACAAAAAAAAATTTATACCTTCAATTTTTGGATTGAATTTTTTTTACCGTCCTAGCCCGTGCAATAATGGCTGGAAAAGGTATTGCTTTCAAAGAAAAAAATGTTTTTGAGATGACGCCGAAAATGTGTTTATTTTGGTGTATTTTGACTTATCTTCGCAATATCGTCGTGACGTCTGTGTGTGTGCGTGTATGTGTATGTGCGTTAGGTGTGTGTGTGTGTGCCTCTGTGTCTATAGTAAAGCCTTTTTTTTGCAATCATTACGGTATAGCTACTTTCGATTTTGGACTTTTTGTTTTTCAATCTTTTGTTTTTCGATCTTTTGTATTTTTGACCTTTTGTACTTTCGACCTTTTGTACTTTCGACCTTTTCTATTTTCGATCTTTTATTGTATTTTCGACCTTGTGTATTTTTGACCTTTTGAAGTTTTGGCCTTCTGTTTTTCGACCTTTTGTACTTTCGACCTTTTGTATTTTCGGCCTTTTGTAGTTTCGACCTTATGTTTTCGACCTTTTGTACTTTTGACCTTTCGTGTCTTTGACATTTTGTTCTTTCGACGTTTTCTTCGCCGCCCGCTTTTGTTTGGACACCGTAATAAAATAATAGTAGGTATATGCTGTGTTTACTTTTAATTCCGCGGCAAGATTTTTTATGCCCGACCGGAAGGACGGCTATAATTTGTTAAGTGATTAAAAGGGACTTTAATGCCAATGTTTATATACTAAAAATAATAATAATCATAAAATAAATAAATATTAAACCACTTACTCCGGTACTCTAGTTTTAGCATGTCAACCCCCGGTATATAATAATACAGAGGGTAGTGATAGTTTTCATTTTTTTGGTGAGCTTTGGGCGCGTTGCTATGGTAGATATTAAACAAAAGTCAGTCAGACGCTAACAAACATAGAAAAAAATGTGCAAAAAATAATATTTATTTCATAACAAACTAAATAAGAACAAGTTTGAATTAAATTTCTTAAAGATTGAACAAACCAGGGACCAAATAATAATTCCTACTTTAAGATGGACATTGAAAAGGCGGCCAAAGAAAGCAGCTTTCAGAGTACCGAAAATGATGCAATAAAAAGAATGTGAAAAATTTCACTGACAAGGTATTCCTGTTTTTTATCCTGGAGAAGTCTAGAAAGTTAAATGCTTCCTTTATATGAAGGCTATGCCACAGGACACAATAATAATCGAAACCAACCAAGTCATCAGCAAAGTACAGTAACTTCTGCCAAGCGGGAAGCAACAGAATAACCGTTATCGTGTATTATGATAGCTTTTTGTTTTTTGTATATTAATAAAATAAAATGATCCAAAAAACCTATAATTTTTCCTTTATAGTTTTAAAGAAATTACTTTTAATCACCTAAGTCCATGAAAAAAGGGATTAAACGTACACTTTTATGCCCTAGAATAAATCCAACAATATATACAAGTTCTATAGTTTATAAAACATGTCAAATAATTTTTGGTTTCTTGCGCTATGTGAGTAAATACTGAAATCATAAAAAACATCGTTTTTATTCGACAATCTGAAAAGCATTATTTGAATGGTTTGTTTATTTGGAATGTCTAAATATATATATACCGAGTGTGACGGACAGTTATTTACGTAACATTTATAAACCATTTTATTTTTTTAAATACAAAAAAAGCTACGCTCGTGACAGTGTCAGATTCGTCATATAACCAAAAATATTTAGCTGTCGTGTCGCTACCCAAAGAAGACACTACGTCTTCGTGATGCAGTGACCCTAATATTTCATACATATTAGCGACATCTTGTAAAATATTATAGAAGTGTAAGTTAAATTTCGCATTTAATAAAGATAGCGACCTTTGCCCCTCTGTTTCCGAAATCGGGTTGTAGATGTCGTAAGGTTATAAAAGACCTTTTTAAACTGTTTTTCTAAAATAAATATAATAATCTTTTTAGTTTTTTTGAGGTTAGCGTTTAGTGTCTTATGAAAATTTTCCGATTTTGGTGACAATTTCATAACCATTTTCATATTAAGTTTTCCCACGTCGTTAAATTGAATAAATTCGTCAAGCAATACCGGGAAATTTTTAATATTAATACTTCTACTCTAAGAGCAGAAATGATCGTTTTAAAGAATTGTATTTTTCGGTTAAATCAAACTGTTGGTCATGATTCTATCAAACAACATATAGCAGAAAACACCTATCCAAACCTCTACCAACTTTTTAAAGTTGCGAGTATTCTTCCAATTTCAAGTGCAACTTGCGAGAGGTCCTTCTCTGCCATGCGGAGAGTTTTTAATTGGCTTAGAACAACTATGACTCAAGAGAGACACAGGTTTGTCATTGTTATTCATAGAAAAAGATGTTGAGGTCGACTTAGACCGACAGTGTGGTAGACGCTTTCAGTCAGCTACGTAGAAAACTTTCTTTGTAGAATTGCTGAATTACATACTTCCTGTGTATACATATAAATAAGTTGGTAAATGTATTATTAAATTTGTTATATTAAAATATTAGAACATTTAATGCGCGTATTTTTTTTTATTCATTGCACACTTTGCACGACTCTTTAAAACCTATGTTTGCTTTTTGTTCAAGATAGACCGGGGCCACGGCCCCCCCTGAAAAGCAAGGCTAGCTACGCCAATGGGCAGGGGTATGGGAAATTGTTATGGTCATGTATTATTTGTTGCTGAAGGTATGTAAGTGGTTCCGAAAATTCCCTGTAAATTAAATTGAATTGCCAGTCAAAAACAAAATCAAAACGAAAATCAATTGAAATTAAAGTAGTTGCCATTCATAACAATCGAATTAAGATGAATCTTTTAAGATAGGCCCAAGACCGAAACCGCATGAAAAAATATAATCCAAATCAATCTAGAGAAACAAAAAAAAAATCAAAGCATTATGTTTATTATTATTAATAAAGATCTCAGAAATAGCTAACTGTTTTTAATTTGACCTCGTGGTTAGGTAAGAATAGCAACGATATATAATAAGGCACAATTTAAATTTTTGAAGAACAAAAGACTCAGTATCCATTAAAAAAAGTTTGATCATGAATTTGGTCTATTACAAACATTTTAACCACAGCTTTAGTTTCTTGACCCAGAAATTTTTGATATTTTAGCAGCTCTATTATTTTGTAAAACATATTTAGGTAATCCAAAATTTCTTTAACATAAATTAAATTAATTAAAATTTATGAAAATGTTTGCATTTAGGTTATTTTATCAATATTTGGACACAAGGCCGTACCCAGAGGGGATCACGGGGGATCAATCCCCCCTCCCCCCCCCTTCCCGTAATAGTCCTTAAAGGGTGTTAAAAGAGTTCTCTGCAGCACAAACGAGATAAAAAAATTGCACGATACGCAAATCTTTATTTAAACTTTTGTATCCTTTTCCGAAATTCTTTCCTAGGTATAGTTCAAATTATACCCATTTGTAATGACGTCATTTTTGTTTAGTATATTATAACCAGCGGTGACAATAAACTTTTTAAAAAAAGTAGTGTCTATGATTTAAATAGGTAGGTAATTGGTTATGTGAAGTATCCGTCACTGTCAATCAAACAACACTGATTGAACAAAAATATCTATGCCATACGTTTTGTTCTCACCTGGTGACGTCATTACAAATGCGTATAGTTTAGACTATACGGCCCTATTGGGACCAATCGATCAGTAAAAATTGGGAAAAAAATTGTAACAGCATGAAAACTATTGGCAGTGAACGAAAATATATCGCGCAAACAGGAAAAATATCTTAGACTCGATCCGAGTTATTAAGGGGAAGAGGAGTAAACTTTTAAAGGTGATAGAGTTTTTTTACGGTTTTCAGCAAAACAAGACCTCCTATCGAAAAAAATTAAATGCAAAACTATGATTATTTAGTCATTGTTTACATAAGTAATGAACAATTCCATTACTTTTTAAAAGTAATTTTTCACATAATCTAACATTTTCCGAGAAAAATCGAATTATCGCTTTTTTTACCTTCTTAGCCCACGCAGCAATGATAACGCTGAAAATGTGTTATTTAGGTGTATTTGGATAGTGTTTGTGTGTATGTCTGTCTTTCAGTTTCAGTTTTAGTTTCAATTTATTTATTGGTGTTAATTATGCTTTCGCATTTACACAAGTCAAAAGTAAAGAAAAATGTGTTACAAAAAATATCTTAAGTACTATAACCTATATGTAAGTAAGTAAAATTTTAAATTTTAAAATGTAAATAATAAAAAAACTTGTTTTTTTTTAAATAATCACAAAGGACTCGAACAGGGTGTCCCACTACGGGCAACTAATTAAAATTACTTAAAAGTAACAACCAAAATTTACAAATAAAAGTAGATAATGAAAAAATCTAAAAACGCTTTTTCTAAAAAATAATAAATTTGTATGTACAATCCAAGTTCAACCAAGGCACCACAGAAAACAAAAACAAACAAAAAACACAAATTAACATTACAAAGCTAAAAAAAAAACAGAAAACATTATTAAATGGCAAAATCCGCATTTAAAAACTGACCTATACTATAGAACGCTTTTTGAATCAAAAATTTCTTTATGGTTCCTTTAAAGTTTCTGTAATCCAGTTCCCTTATTTTAATCGGCAAAACGTTATAAAATCTTATGCAATAATATGATGTACCATTTCTGGTCCTTGTCAAGCGCTGTGATGGTAGCACAATATTGTTTCTCCCTCTGGTATTAACAGTATGAAGATTTCCATGGAAAGTAAAAGTCGAAAGGTTTTCCCTAAGATATAACAGGCATTGTAAGATATATTGACATGGAAGGGTAAGTATTTTTAGGGACCTGAAAGCTTCCACACAATCACTTCTATAAGAAAGGCCAGCCAAAATTCTAACTGCTCTTCTTTGAAGTCTAAACGCCAACTCTGCATGAGAAGAGTGACCCCATGCTATTAAAGCATATGATAAGGGGGAATTTATTAGCACATAATAGCAGGTTATAAGAGTTTTTAGGCTTACGATACCAGAAAGAGATCTTAAGAGGTAGGTGTTTTTCGAGAGTCTGTTGACCAGTCTATTTACATGACTTTCCCAGGTCAATTTTGGATCTAGATGCACACCCAGAAACTTATTTGCTTGTTTTGAATCAGAATCTATTTCCTTTCCTTTGGTTTTAAGAGTAAAAATCACCCGGTCAGTTTTACTTGCATTCAGGCTTAACTTATTTGCCAAAAACCAGTCTTTTATTAAAGAAAAGGATTCTGCAGTGATTTTGTTAAGTTCTATGACACACGGAAGAGATTTGATCTCCGTAGTGTCATCACAGTATTGGAGAATTTCATGAAGGTGAGGCGTGTTTGAGATCATTAACAAAAACCAAAAAGAGTACTGGACCCAAGACAGATCCTTGAGGAACACCATATATATTTGGCAGTTTCTGAGATTCAACACCTTCAACTGAAACATACTGCAGTTTCTCGCCCAAATAGGATCCCAAAAATTGAGTACTGTCCATGTCGAAACCATAATAAGAGAGCTTCATTAGCAATACATCACGAGAAATGCAGTCGAAAGCTTTTAAATCTAAGAACTGAGCAGAAACATATCACACTGTCTGTGCGTAACACGATAGTTCTCAAACCGCTTAACCGATTTTCATGAAATTTTCAGGTAAAATAGTGTTCGACAGTGTATCGAGCTGATTAGATTTGGGCCAACATCTAATCGCCTAACAGTTTCTTGACAGGTAAGAAATTGAAAAAATGCTAACTTTTTAACGGAATATCGCATCAATATGCTGTTTTCGGAATATAGTAGAAGATATTTTTCTTAATGATTTTTATTATTACCAAATACTTTAAAATAGCATTCGTTTCTGAGATATTTACAAAAGTGTGTGCTTATGTGCTAATGTGCTAGGAAGGTAGCAGATCCATCGTGGATCCATTTATTTATTTTTTATTTGTTTCTTCCGCATTTTTTTAGTAATTATATTCACATTTTATTTTGATTCTATACGTACGTCAAAAAAAGGCCCATTTTCATCTGAAATTGCCCAAGTTCTGGAAATAAGTAGTTTAAAAAAACCATATTAATGACGAAATGGATATTAGTTTAAATTACAGTAGAGCTTCGCCAATCCGAACTCCACTAATCCGGATTCTCCAGTAATCCGGACAAAATCTAAATTTTACTTATTTACATTATGTTTTCTATAATCCGGATTTCTTATGTATTCCATAGTCCGGATCATGTGTTCTTCGATAATTTGTAACTTGTATGGTGTTGTCTAGGTGAATCCCCTAATTTTTAAAAAGCCGCAAAAGACGAGTCGAGATTTTTTGAGGGGATAAAAAGCATCATGACACCAAAGAGAGCACACAAAACTTTAACAATAGCGGAAAAACATGATATTTTACAAAAATTAAAAAGTGGTGTTAGTGGCACGGTATTGGCTATAAGATATGGAGTTGGTACGTCGACTATTTCGGATATAAAACAGAAATCTGGGCAAATAAAGAGCTGTGTATGTTGTTAGCTAGCATGAATTTTTAAGTATGTAATGTAAATTTTGTTTCACCTAAGAGTTTTGAAATGACAAAAAAAAAAGGGATATGAATAATTTTTTTGTTTTTTTTTTTTGATAAGAAAAAAATTAAATCGCAGTGGGTACAAACTGTAAACTCTTAGGTGAGTGAATTCCTTTATAGCTACATCGAAAATTGTTTTTCTGCACCGGGCCGTAAGAAAACTCTGCGAGAAAGAGAATACCCTCAAATGGATGTTGAGATGTACGGGTGGTTTATTAAGCAGCGGAAAAAACATGCAACCATTACATCCCATATTTTAAGAGAAAAAGCGATACAACTTGCAAAATGTTATGGTGATAACAACTTTAACGCAAGTAGAGGTTGAGTAACCAAATTTAAAAGGGGACATGGTATTCGTAACCTCAAAGTTAGTGGGAAGAAATTATATAGTGACCCAACAGTTGTGAAGCCTTTTCAGAAAATAACCTACAAAATTAGGGAGATGCAGGTGGAACCAAATCAGCTTTACAACGCAGACGACTCAGCACTGTTCTGGAAAATGTTGCCAGATCGTACTTTGGTACATCATAAAGAGAATTCAGCACCTGGGCGTAAAGTGTCTAAGGAAAGAATAACTTTCGTTCCTTGTGCAAATGGCGATGGATCGCATAAGCTAAAAATGAGGGTTATTGCCAAAGCAAAAAATCCGAGGTCATTTAAGAATTGTATCATTCCAGTTGAATATCAAGCTACCAATAAAGCGTGGATGACTTCAGCTTTATTTGTCAAATGGTTTCAGGAATCTTTCGTTCAACAAGTAAAAATGATTCAGAAAGATAACAATATGAGTGGCAAAGCACTTTTACTGATTGATAATGCTGATGATGGAAATATCGTAGCTATGTTTCTTTTGCCTAATACCCCGCTCTTAATCCAACCGATGGATCAAAATGCAATCCGACTCATCAAAATGTTTTACCGCTGTTGCTACTGAAAGTAATCTTTTGCAAGAAACAAAGATCAACGACTGGATCAATGGCGATGACCACTTACCGCTGCACACTGACAGTGGCAGTGAGGAGGGTGGCGAGGAAGTTGTTAGAATTGATTTAAAAGTTAAACATGAGGAAGCTATACGTTGCTTTGGTACATGTATACAATGGGCAGAAGAAAATGGTGCTGAACTAAATGTTTTGTCCAACTTACGAACCATGAGAACGCGCAACGCAAGCAAGGCAATGCAGCATAAAACAAACAAAACTTACAGATTTTTTAAATCTTAGTTTCATAAGTCCTAATTGTTAGTCTTATTAACATTTACCGATATCCGCATCGACACGTTACATGTTACAATAATGCAAACCATTTATTTGCATTATTTTCGTTGTCGTTGGTATGTCGGTAGGTGCAAGAACTGCGTGTTGGTGTCCTTTATCTTTTGTTTTTTATGTGTTAGTAAATGTTAAAATTTTTTGGATAATAAATGCTACAACAATGTGTATTTGGTGCATTTTTATAGTTTTTCAAAAGATTCCAATAATCCGGATGTTTCACTAATCCGGATTGCCTCGGTTTTTATTACTCCGGATTACCGAAGCTCTACTGTATATTGCAGTAATTTTATTTTGCTATTTTTTAAACTGCTTCAATTCTGTTTAAAGGGAAATTTTTCCATTGTGATGTTTAGTTTTTTACACCATTTAAAAATAGGCGCCTTAACAAAAAAAAACGATCAGTGGGTGAAAATGGAACCTCATTTTAGGTTTTTTATCAAAATAAAATGTAATAATCAATATTTTGATCTTAAAATATGACAACGTACTAAGTACATAAATAGGTGGGTTTTCAGCAAATTTAGTTAAAAATAGAATATCTAGAAGATAAAAATTTTAAATTAAAAAACTGTAAAACACATCTACCCTTAACCCGGCGTTGGTACACCTATTTTTCCTAACATGGATGGTACACCTGGGTATGACATACCCACTTACAATTTTGCATTTGAAGTTAACAGTAGATATAAAATTTTAATATGATGGATGTGTTTTAATTTTTTGAATCTTTTTCACATTGAAAAAAAAATATATAACATTAGTCATGTAGCTTTAGCTACTAAAACGCATTTTTAAGTAATAAGGGCATTTTTCTCAAAATTAAAAATATATTTTTTTAAAATAGCGTAAAAAATGCTAGAAGTAAACTTAGAACCTAATTTTTTATTTTATTTTGAAGATAATACATAAGAAAATAGAAAAAATAAAAAACATATTTGACTAAATATTTCTAAAGAGGAAAATCCAGGGGCGTACTTTTATATAAAAAACATAGGCATATGTTTGGTATATCCGTGCTTGGTTGACTGAAAACTTCTTTATTCATCATTATAAACGCAGCTTCAATAAACTTTCGTTTTCGCCAATGCGACTCCTTATGCAATACTTTAGCTTCTGACCACAAAATCCTGTGGTCATTGGGTACTTTTTAGATGTTCATTTACTCTAACCTGAAGAGGGTGTTTGGTTTCACCTACATATGATTTACCACACTCACACGGGATTGGGTAAATGCATTCCTTATTATTTGAGGGATTTTCTGGTTTTGTTTTAGTTACAAAACTCCTTATCGTATTTCCCGATAAAAACACTGTTTTTATATTATAGTGTTTGGCTATTCGTCTTATGTTTTCTGAAATCCCTTAAACATATGGAATGTTAATAAAACCCAACGGATTATTACTTTGGGAATTTGCTATGAGAAATGTTACGCGGCTGGTACACCCGGGTATCACATGCCAGACGCAACTTTACCTCCTAGCACCAGAGGCAGATTGATACTTTTTTTAGTGGTCCCCGATTAGAACAAGTGTTGCTTGAGAGTAGGTGGAGGGGCAAGCTTGAATCGCTGCGAATTCATAAGTTCTGTTGGTTTTTCTCAATCCCGGTTATGTCATACCCAGGTGTACCAACGCCGGGTTAACTTCTCACCGTTTCGCCAATAACTCGGATGGAGAGTAATTTTATTTTCCTATTAGATGCGATACTAATTTTTCCCCTCTCAAAACGTATTGGTCAATCAAATCTTAACATTTTCCCCAAAAAAATATGCAGTTCTACTAAACTGTAACTTCAGTTCTGGCTTAGTTGTAGTATTTTAGAAAAATATCTACATTTTTTAAAACAGTTGTAAATAAAGTTATTTTCCAATTAGAAGCAGCAACAAAGATATTTTAAAGTTTATCTCTTTCACTTTTAATGACGCCCTTGGGTCAAGATATTCTCATGACGAATTGTGATTTTTCCTCACGAAACAAGGAAGAACCGCATCACCAATATTTTCCCTTTATAGTCAAGGCAAAAAAACTGAAAAACTTTTCCGTTTTTGGTCTGACAAGAAGCATTTCATATTAATTCTGAGCAAATAGTGATTTCCCCCTATTTGGATTCCGCTAAACCCGAATATCTCGGTTGCGCCTTCGCCACCCAGAAATGTCGTCAAGGACTTCTTCAAACTTCTCCTCAACCACCCAAAACTTGCATTTTTTAGATTTTATTCAATTTTCATTCATTTAAAACATGTTTATTATGGGTTTTTTAAAATTTCCCCAAAATCTACACCCCTTCGCAAAAAGTATTGTAGAAAATAAAACTTCCTTTTAAACACTGTATTATAGTATGCAGTTTATGTCAAAATTAAGACTTAAGGGGCGTACTTAAATGAATACAGTTTTAAAACTAGTCAAAATAATCAATTTCTGTGAAAGGCTTTCGCGGCCATCGTCCAATGGTGGGTGTGCTTTCTGGCTGTTCGGTCGTCGTCGTTGGAAATTCGTTCTCGATGTTTCGCCATCTCGAGTGGATGGCATCTTCAGGAGATGTTGACTGTTTGTCGGAGAAGCCGAGAACGAATTTCCAACGACGACGGCCGAACAGCCCGAAAGCACACCCATCATTAATCAATTTCTGTTCAATCGTTAATCTATTTTTTTAAAAACTAAGCTACATAGAAAAAAAGTACGTTTTATTACCTTATTCTTGCAAAAAAACTAATTTTTATTGGTAATTTTTGTAAGTGAACATATTTACGGACGCCCCTGGAGAGTTAGCTATAACATAGATCACAATCCGTAATATACATCATTTGAAAGGAATTTTTATTATCTACCGTAAAGTAGGGAAGACATATTGTCATCGAAAGCTTAGTTTTTAAAAAGATTGGGGAAACATCTCAAAACAAACTTGATTTGTTAGGTGACTTTTAAAAATTACTGTAAACTAAGAACACCACTGGAGTGGTAAAAATAAAATAACTTCTAATCTGTTGGTTTGAGAGGTTTTTAAGAAAATCGTGTAAAACATGTTTTATATTTTTATAAAAGATCCCGATTTAGGGACGTCTCTGGAGAGTTTGTTAGGAGTGGAATCCCACTGACTTATCTATTGTTGAAAAGGCAATTTTACTATCTACAATACAGTTACATTTTTTTTATATTAAGCTAAAACTTGCAACACAAATTGTTTATTTTGTAATTTTTAAAAATTGATTAAATGTACGGACGTCCCTGAAGTTTTAATTGTAAATTTTATCCGACCTCCTTATTTTTAATTAATTATAGAAAAATAAACTCTACTTTGGAATGTCAATTTTGAAAGATCAACTGTCAGCCTGCAATGTAAATCTGTCAAAATACTGCCTGACACTATTATTGCTTGGCTTTATTCCAATAAGTCCTTATTATTTTCTTGTTATATAATTACATGTGACAAATGGGGCTTTGCAGCCTCAATTTAAAATTTCGGTGCTATATTGGGCGCCATCTTGAATATCTCAGCCCCTGTCAATATCCCCGTAGGGAGGGGGGATATTCGGATTCAGGGAGGTTGAAAACAGCTAGGGAATTGATCATTTGACCAAAAGTATTATAGCTTCTAGAAAGTCGATTTTAAGAAATCTTGCCTTGACTATTTAGTTATACCTTCATATTTTCTAAGGCGGGTTTTTTCATCTAAAGATACGGCCGGACCGCTGAGCCGGAACAGCGCCTTTTGGTCATAATTGCAATTATTTGAGTGCGCCGGAGCTCTCGGAAAACTTTTTCGCTATTAATTTTTAGTGGTATCGCACGAAAATAATAACAATTTGACATTGGGTATTGGAATGCCTTTCCTGCAAGAATCTAAAGCATTTTTTAATGATTAATGGCTCCATGACTAGTATAGTGGACATTTACTAAAGAGATAGATTAAAAGTAATGTAATTTATATTATATTGTGGAGTAATGCAGTAGGAAATAGGGTTGGGGAATCAATAGAAATACTGCAATATTTATCATTTAAGTTCACAACTGGATAAAAAGATGGTCAATTTATATTGATTTTTAGAAATAAAAGTGTGAATCACATTCAACTTACAATTTACAACAAAATTCCCATTCAAGAAAAGCAAATATCTATATATGACACTATATGATACCAAATGACGCTGGAAAGCAAATGTTACGAAAAAAAAGAAGAATTTAAGTTAAAGTAGGGTAAAATCGCCAAAATCGTACCGTTGCCTAAATCCACTGCGGTTTTTCAAATAAGGCGCCAAAATATAGTTCATCTGTCAGTCGTAGTTGTCATGTCTTTCAAATGACAGTCACATGATAGAGTTGTTTTGGACGTGTTGCGATTTGCTTGGTAGCAAATAGAAGTTAAAATATTTCGGATATTTTGAGTTAACTTTATTTAGGTTTGTGTAAGGCTGTACTTCATCGGTGAGGGAACGTCGTTAAATTACGTAACGCAAAAATTCAGGATTTTTGACCCCCCCTCGTAACGCATTTTTAAGAAAAAAACACATTAAAAATCATTATGTGTAACGCAAGGCCAAATCCCCCTCTCCACCTTGAGCGTTACGGAATTTAGAGATAGCCCTAAGTATTATTTCTACAGATTATGTTCTTTATTAGTATAGCCTAGGAAGTTCTCATTAATTTACAAAACTTGAACTTAATATTAGATTTAGAAATTATTGTTAAAATTGTACTTATTTACTTTTATTGATAGTTGCCTAAATCGTACCACGTTGGGTGCGACCGGTGGACGTTTTCGTCCCACCATGGAGTTAGTTTCCTTGGCTCGCTGTTATTTCACTCGTTGAATGAGAAATAGGTTTCACTAAATTTTTAATTATTTTTGATTTACCTTGTATCTTGTAGTCAGTTTGATTACTGTAGTCAGGCAAGTAACGCTGCCCACATTTTAGAGTGAACTCTAATTTTATACACACAGGTATGATTTGAGAGTGTCAAGAATTAGTGAAGACGACAATGTTCTTTTAAAATTATTACAATTATTATTTATTTTTTCTAAGCATATAAGATTTCTTTACATTTCAATATCTTTTAAAAAAAAGTCTTCTGTGTCCGATTTTAATTACTTTACTTCTTATTTCTCATTTATTTATCTATCCAAGCCTAGCACATTTATTATTAGTTCTCTATGTTGTTTTGAAAGATGTTCTTACAGTATCTTTGTCACTTTTAATTACTATACTTAAAGGCAATACGGGTGTAGTTGATATTTTTGTAGACTCGATGAAATTCTTAAACTAGACCAATATTTTCTCAAACCATCACGACAACAAAGAGTTAATATAAGGTCGAACTCGTGACAAGACCTTGGCGATTTATGAACTTAAAAACTGTATCAAATTGGCGCTCTCTTAGAAATGATACTTTTTCCCTGACATGCTGCTTTTATTTCCTATCATTTTTATTTTTAACTTTTACTCTGATTGTTTATTTGGTTTCGTTTGAATCGTGCTTTTTGGAATCACTGATAATCTTTGTATCTTTATCATCTTCGACTTATATTTACTAAGAAAGTGGGTTTTTACATCAGCAAAGCATTCCACTATTCTTCTCGTCGTTCTAATGAAGATGGAGATATCCGACTACTTCGGGGATCTTAAATCCTCCAATCCAACTCCTCCTCCTCTTCTTACATTATATGCATCCCACTGAGCTAGGAAGTAATACGCCGGCGCCGTTTCATTGACTTAAGCGCAGCGTGGGACAGAGGAGCATTTGCGCCTCCTCCTAAATGTTGAAAATAATTTATTAATTTCCTAATTTCCAAACAAAATCAATTAATCAGGTTAGAACTTTAAACTTATTCCTATCTACATAATATTATACAATAGATACACCTATTCCGAACGATATATACTGTGAAGGATATATTTCGTTTTTTCAGTGAATTAGTTTTACGAAAAAATATTCCTCTCCTTTGGGCTTAAAAATTGCTGTATTTAAAGGCAATTCTGCAACTTGAAAGGTGGCATTTCAGCTTTACAGTGCTCTAGCGAAGCCTGTATTTATTGTTTTTATGTGCCTGATAGCAAAATATTTTTCGATTTTGGAATCTGTGGCCAATATTTTGCAATCTAAAAATATAGATTTAAATGGAAATCACATTAAAAGAGTATTTGATCTAATTATACATCATCGCGAATTTGCAGAAGTCATGAACAATATCTGGTCTGAAGCCAGCACCCATGCTGAAAACCTTGAAATAGAATTGCAGTCCTTGGCTAGTTGGGCGACAACAAAATCATATGAGCCTTCCAGCGAATAACTCACCAGAGTACTGAAAAAAATCTTTATTAATACCTTATTTGGAGCCTCTGATATTGTCTTGAATTGTCGCTTTTCCGATGAAAACTTACACTAGCTTTTGAACTATTGACAACTCTGTTTGTTATGCTGGACTTCAGTAAATTTAAGATGCGCATTAACAAAATTTTCAGAATTTTGCCAGTTAAACGGGCTTGACGATGAGGCCAAACTATGGTACAACTTGTGGATAGGCAAAAAAAAAATAATAAAGAGGAGTTAAAGGGTTTGAAAGTCGCAGAAATTGTAGAGCAAGCAAGAATTTATTTTTGCATCATCAAAAACTTAAATGTTTTGCCAGCATTGCCATGTAGTACGGTAGAACGATCTTTTCAGAGGATAGAATAAGCGGCTTGTGCATGCTAAGTGTACACTGGAAAGTGTACTAGTTTCAGACAAAAATAATGTAGAAGAAAAGGTTTTAAGCAGATTTGCTGAAGTCCCTGACTTTTCGTTTTACTGTAATAGTTTAAGATTTAGAAAAATGATGTGTATGTATGATGGTTTCCGTTTTCTTTTAATTATTTCAATTAATATCTCTTTTATTTTTAACTTTTTGCATTTGCTCCCCCTTAAGTTTCTGCGTACACCCATGCGCCGTCTCCTCTTCTTCCGGACCACACTTGGGGCATGTCCAGTGGTGTTTTATTCTTAAAGTACTTGTTCTGTGATAGCTCCGAGTAGAGCCGGGGTTTTCTTTGCTTCTTTTTGTGCCAAGCAGCCAATTTTTTTGGGTTGGGCTAAAGTTACTGAAACTCTTTTCGGTTAGGTCTTGGAATGTTTCAGAGTATTTTTGAACGATTGCTGATCTAGGACCGACCATACACAATTCTTTCAGGGTCGTTTGGTTCATTGAGAAGATGTATAGATTCGTTTCCTCTTTCTCTCTTATCCCTTTTTCCTCAACCCCATCTTTTATGTCGTAAACCTTTGCTTGGAGAACTGTAGCCTGACTTTGTAGAGAGTAACTTCCTTGAATGTAAGCGTTCTCCAACTACACACTTCTGTCCTTTGTGACGTCACTGTATTGCGAAACGAAGAGGTGCAAAATCATATACAGAAAAAAATCTCATTTACTTTCCACATAATTTGTTGAATCAAGTAAAATTCCCTTGAGACAAGTACTTTTATATTATGGAGAGTAAACTAGTCTGTTTGATTTTAATGTGTAAAATCTACTTACATTTTTTGAGCTGACAATTTGCTATTTAATAGTAAGAGAAGTTTCTGCTAGGTTCCTACAACATCTCATCGGCATCTCAATAGATGCAAACACTAAAAATAAGTTATCTAACTATTAAATTCAGGCAAACCTCGAGGATTCGAGATAGAGATGAATGATCCACTCTAATTCCCTTTAGTGTTCCAAATTCCAGGGAATATTACGTCTCAGACACATATCTAGAAAAATACACATGTTGCTGTGTGAACAATATATTTTTCTCACCAAAAAAATCCTAAAAAACAAGCTAATGATGTTCAAGAACTGAAATGCTTGTTGCAAGTAAATATATATTTGACGATATCAATATTGTTATGGAAATTATTTAATTACGTTCAGTACTCATGTATATAATTTTATTCAATCAGTATAATTTTTTTGTGATACCGTGTTAATTGAACATGTATGTGCATTATTCATTTTGAGTTTAATTTTGTTCTTCAGTTATTTGGATTTCAAGCAAATTATTGTAACTAAACTGCGCAAATATGTTTAATGTTAACTTCTTTTCGAAGTCCTTTAAACCAAACTTTAAAGTACCGTTTTCCCAAAAAAAAAGGGTTCAACGACTCTACCAATAAAACGGTACCTCAAGGGACACTTATCTCCTTCTTATATATATTTGCGATAAACCAACAGCACATTTTTAAGTCTCTTGTGGTGTCAATTCTTTCCTTGTTGTGCGTTGTATTTCTTTTTGTTCTTTATTTTCTTTTTTTCTTTCTTTATTTTTCGGTACCTGTAATACTTCAAGCAGGAATCCGCTGTGTGGGATAAGATAAATATATCATTTTGGGTCTCTTTACCTACGTGGTTCCTGCTCCTAGCAGTAGCGTGGGGAGGAAATGGCATAAGATTTATTAAATGTAAAATAAAAATTTTTGTCAGATTTTAATTTTGGGGGGTAGATTTTAAAAATTCGGTTTTTAGTAAAAATATTACTTGTGTGCTACTATATTAAAAGTAACTGTGCATGAAGATATAAAAATGCATTGAAGTTTGTTTTGTTCAGGGGTGTTACATTGGGGGGGAGGGGGGAATATCAAATCTGACGCGTCCCCTGGTAATAATAATTATCGGACCAAAATGGGTAATAATTACATTATACATTATTCGTATGAGCTTAGATGCCCATAAATTGGCAGAGTATTTTTTCTTGAACATATTGCATTGGCTGAAGGCAAACCATAGTTTTGTTCCAAGAAAATCATATTGGCAATTCTCGAAAAAACTCTCTTTTATGAAAATATTTTGATTTTTGTTTTAATAAGAAATTTCTCATTTGCTTTGATTTAGTCTCCATAATTAAAATTATTGTTCTTATTATTTTATTATCTTTATGTAGGGGAGTTGTTAGAGTTATATCAAAACCAAACTTGTCATTAGATTTTTGTCTAGCATTCTTTATTTTTTTATTCCGATATAACTCTGCACTCTCTTAACGGCTTTAGGAAATTTTAATTATTTTATAGTTCCCCTTTTTATTAAATACTTTTCCCATAAAAGAGTTATTTCAAAACCCTTACGCGCTCATTAAATGCCATACGCAAAGCTCCGTCTTAAACTTAAACTAAATCGTGAACTATTACAGACTGCCGATTATATTAATGCTATCCATACCAAAAATTTGAAATCAACTTGTAAATGTTTATTTTTAGTCGGTACTTAAGTGTGTGTAAATATTTGTGCGTTATCAGCGCACTCTATGTTTGCTGTACTATAATTAAATTTGAAAAAATCATGTTAATTATTCTTAATATAACAAGCGTTTTACGGATTCAAAATGTTTTAAATCTAAAAACTATGTTCTCAGTAATATATTCATTTAGATTTTTGACAAATGATACATTAAATTTTTCCAGTCCAGTAAAATAATTGTTTGATTTGAGAAAGTTAATGTCTTATTTGTCAAAATTATCATTTTGATTTGAGAAAATAAATGTTTTGTTTGTAAAAATTCATATTGTACTTGTTTCTTAATCAAGAAAATATAGCTTTACAAATAAAGGTTTTTATTCAAGAACGGGAATTATTGTGACGAACTGTGACGAAATGTCTTTCTTCCTTATAAAGCGGTGGACGTTTTCGTCCCGCCATGAACTTAGTTTCCTAGGTTCGCTGTCCTTTCAATCTTTATCAGTTATTAACAATTTAAAATTACTGCCTTGAGTTGATAAATTGTTAAATTACCCCTCAAGATTTAGCTCAGACACGTTACGCCACTGGCTGAAATACGGGCAAAGGAACCTTTAAGAATCTGCAAAAACGGTTACCGTTATTTTAAAGGGACAACATAAAAAATTTGCATACATTTTTTATTTGCGAATCACGCTGGGTATAACGTATCAATTAGATCTTAGTTGGTTTTTTGAGCACCTGTGGGTCATCAGGAGATGGGAATTCGTTATTTTTGGTCTGAGAAAGTTATTAGTTTGGTAAAGGTTCCTTCAGTAATTACTAATTATCTCATCATTTTTATCTGTGAATTTTGCCGCTTTTGGATATAACGTAACTTTTGAAAGCAACCACCAACAGTGCCAATCCACGACCTGTTCCTGATTGTCAGGACGTGTTCCAGACGGGGATCATTCGTATCCTTGTGATCGACGTTGGAGAGAGTGAAAACCAAACAGTTTTAACAAGTTCCCAACGAAAGCATCAAACCATCAGTATAATTCAATGCCGATAGGGGTATTTTCCCTCGGAGCAGTTATTTCTGTTGGTTTCACACAACTTGTGCTCTACACGGAGCTATCGCCTACATTCACCTGAGGATGGCCCAAAAGGCCGAAACCGGTCGTGGATTGGCATGGATTACTGTTCCTGATTGTCACTATGAGCTTTTGAAGATATTCATAAAATACCGTATAAAAGAAAGATATGAAAAATGTGAGTTTGTAGACTTATCAATCATATATTTTTTGTAGATCTAGATACGTCGTCGTCTCGCGTTGGCTGTCCAAATAAAAATGCAACACATATTTCCTTTTATCTGCTTTAAACTATTTTTTGAGAAAGGCTCAAAAAACGCAAATGAAAAAATTATCTCCCTTGTAGATATTCTCTTTTTAACCTTCAATATCTTAAAATAAGGAAATCTTATGAACAGCTGTGTTTTAAAGGACATCTTTAGGATTTAAGGATTTGTGACATAAGAACTTATTTTAGGATACCTTTAAGATACCTTTCAATAAATACGAAATGTTTCTAATCCCAATCTTACAAGGGTTGCTGTGATGATCACCAACCTCTGCAATGGATAGTGAAACCTACAAGAAGTTAAAATAAAATAAATTGATGATTGTTGACGGAGTTGATACCTTCCTAGCTACCCTACTAGCACACTTTGGTGATGATGATTCATATCTGAGTAGTGCAGCCCTTCCACTGCGACCACCAGTAGGTTTATGGTGGCTCACCTTTTAGTGCTTTCTCACCACTATATGCCTCCAAAAAGGCCGGCTATCAGTTTAAGTGAGACACTGATCAGAGCACATTTTAACTAAACTCCATAATATATCAGCCCTCAAAAAAGATTTTTTTTTTAATATCTCAGTAACGATTGCTCCTACGCAGCGGCGTAGTCAGGGCAGGGCGACCGGGGCACCTGCCCCGGGCGCGAAAGTCAGGGGGCGCCGAAAGGCGCCTCTTATATTGATTTTAAGTAAGTAAGTAAGATTTTATATGGGGGGGGGGGGCCAAACTTTAACCTTGCCCCGGGCGCATGAAATCCTCACTACGCCGCTGTCCTACGAAATCTTTGGTTATATTACAAATTATTAAGAAAAATGTGATCTACTGTATTCCGAACACACTTAAAAATTTTAATTGTCAAAAAACTGTCATTAGCATTATAAAATCTAATCAGCTCGTTAGAGTATCGAACAATATTTTACCTAAACATTTTGTGGAAATCGGTTTAGCGGTTTAAGAGCTATCGTGTTACGCAGTAACGCACCCAGGAATCTGTCTTGGGGGGGGCCCGAGGCCTCATAATGTCGTATTTCATGCTATTTTTTGTGTTTATTCATGACATATGTGGAAAATATATACAAAAATCATAGGCTTTGGGGGGGCCCGGGCCCCGGAGCCCTCCCCCTGGGTGCGCCCATGTGTTACGGACAGACATTAGTTAGGTAGGTAGGTAAAAATAGTTTAATAACTCTGTTTTATACAGGTATCTAATACCTGAGTAGGTTATTCAACGGGTACCACCTGCAAAAGAAATAAGCAGTACCCTGTTAGTACGAGGTAGCAGCATACAGGCTTAAAAGTAAAAACGTTATGTAATTTTTTATTCCGCGTCGCCCGCCGGTCGTCCGTCTTTCGCCCGGTCGGTCGCGTCGTTCCGTAAAAAAATGCCAGATGGCTGCGACCATGCAAAATACGAACAACAAAAACAAAAGAAGAATGAAGAAAAGAAAAACGTTCACTTAGGTTCTTCGGGGACCAAGATGTGTTAAAAAAGAAACATAGTACATATTCTGCAATTACACTTTTTTTATTCCGTTTTGCAAGTTGTGTTCAACTATTACAGTTTATTTCACAATTTTTGAGAAAATCTTTTTTCACTGGCCTATGCTGGTTGTAATGTTAATCGTCAAAAAGTTATCTCAACAATTATGAAATTCAGGGCTCTGGTACAAAATAGCACAGAATAAAAAAAAGTTGTGTGTGCTTAAGACCACACGGTAGAAGTGTTAACTTCAACAAGGCGAAATTAATAATATTGGCCTTCATCTGCATCATCATATCGCTCGCTGCTCTGTTCCTAGCACAGTTAGTCGACTTGAGCCAATTTCACCCGAATGAGCGTTACATAGCCGAGCCTCTGACGGCTCAGTTTAATTCACTACACACAAAAACTGCTAAACGCGCCTAAAGAAGTTTACACTTCAAAAAGCGTGGACAAAATAGCGAAGAACAAAATAGCGCAGGACAAAATTGCGCAGGACAAAATAACGTAGGACAGAATAGCGCAAAAACCTACAAAAAAAAACATTTTATATTAAATTTTTTAGGTGTTCAATTAAACTAAATCAAACTTCTTGCTCGAGCACGCTATTAAAAAAATCTATTTAAAATATTAATTAGTTGTCTTAATAGAAAATTTATTAAATTAAGTGAAACTATTACTTTCGGTTTAGTTGGGTTTGGTTCGGTTCGGTTCCGGACCGGAAAAGGGGTGAGGGAAGTTTTTTCTTATATATTTTGTAAAGAGATCCTTTATTCGAACTATATGAGTTATGTTAATTTTGGCAAGCGAGGTCTAGAAAAACTAATCAAACCAAGTAAAGATTATTTATTTTGGGTAACTTTTATTTTGAAGTAGGCGCTATTTTGCGCCATTTTGTCCTGCGCTGTTTTTTCCTATATTACTTTGTCCTGCGCTATTTTGTCCGCGCCATTTTGTATCAGAGCCGAAATATACTATAAGCCGGTAGTAGACCGAACCCTGAATGTGGCACTACAGTGTGTACGACCGGGCTGCGTATTTACGTTTCCGTGCTGATTTCACGGCAGCGCTGTTTTGAAATAGACACGGAAATGTTGCAACATATTTGGTTACAAATGCGTGTTGATTTTGAGGCGCCGAGGCTCGAACAAGGCACGAATTTGTATTGAATTACGCAGCGCAGCGGTTTACTTATTAGTGCACATTTGAAACTTAAATTGGATTCACGTTGTTGATTAGTTTGATTTTGAGGTTATATGTTTGTTAATATGAAAATTATGGAGCAGTTTAAAAGTATTTGTACTAATATATCTCAAGATTTTGAAATTCTTTGAAGTTTGAAGAACACTCTTCCATTAACTACACCTGCAAAGTTCAGTGTTCATTGTCTTACACCGGCAACTACGACGACAGATGTTGTTCTGTTATTAATAAATTTTAATGATTTAAATGATTTCACTTTCACTTGATTTCTAACCACATGAAAATAGAAAGTTTCAAAAACCTAACCTAACGAAAGCTAATCAATCAAATCTAACCGAACCGAACCAAAGCAAACTGAACCAATAATTTTTTTTAAAAAGAAAACTTTCCTGACTTCCGAACCGATCCTAACTAAACCGAACCAAACCTAACCTAACCAAACTAAACTACAACACTATTCACACCCTCTAGGATCCCGGGAAAGAAGCCAGGAAAGTTTTTTTTTTAATTGTTGGTTCAATTTGTTTTGGTTCGGTTCGGTTCGGTTTGGTTCAATTCGGTTCGTTTCGGTTCGGATTCACATCCTCTAGGATCCCGGGTAGGAAGTCAGGAAAGTTTGTTTTTTGAAAAAAATTATTGGTTCAATTTGCTTTGGTTCGGTTCGGTTAGATTTGATTGATTAGCTTTCGTTATGTTAGCGTGCTCATTTCGAGATCAAAGCCCTTATAATCAACACGTATTTGAACCCAAATTGTAACATATCCATGTCTATTTCAAAACTGCGCCGACGTGAAATGAGCACGGAAACGTAAATACGCGACCGGGCTTAAGGCGCATTTCGGGGGCCAATAGATATAACGTGTGTTTGTCACCCATGAAGACTTAGTGGCTTTGTGTGTGGCCGGCCTTCAGCTTGCACCCTTGCAAGTAATTGACATTTGTAGAAAGTGATTTCTGTCAAAATGTGCTTGCTTGTTTACGAGGGTTAATGCGCCTTTAGACTTTTATGGCGAATTCTTTTGGGAAAACTAGTGCAATTTTTTGTATTCTTTTGAGCAACTGACAAGCCAAGTGTTGCACTCAGTGCACATTTTTCGCCTCGTGTTTTCCGAGCTTATGTTGCACTAGTGTATTTTCGTATTCTTTTGAAGCTGTACTAGGCCAATCACCAAAACAGTGTTAGTGGACCATAAAAGAATTCGTAGGAGCATTTACAATGGTGCAAAGGATAAAAATATCCGAGTGCTGCATTCCGTCTCAATGAAATAGGCTAAGCTTTACACTTGACGTTTGCGGGACTATTTATGTGTCAAAGAATTTGGCTTTCGTGCTTGCTTACTTCACTAGCATTATGCTTAATCCTGGTTACTCTTATAACGAATTCATTTTCTTTATAATTAGTTAAAGAACGTTAGTGCCTTACTCGTGGTCCATTTACACTGTTTTGGTGCTGTCAAAAAATTGCCCCAGTGCATATTTAAAAAAATGAGTGCAGTGGTCCAACACGAGATCAAAGAGCCCGTGCCAACAGACGTGCACTAAATGCAACACTGAGGTTGTCAGTTGCTCAAAAGAATAGAAAATGTTGCACTGGATTTCCCAAAAATTGCAATATTAAGGCACCAGAACCACTAGAATTCGCTATAAGTGACGAGAATGACAAGTAGATGACTATTTAAAAAAATAATCTAAAAAAAAAGATGTAAACATTAAATTTGTTAAGCACTCTCTATGCTAGGCAGGCATTTTAGTTACTCGTGACTCGTGACGTCACCGTTACTGTTATACTCAGTCAAGAAAAACAGAAACACAGTAACCAGGTAACTTTTTTGTAGTACTCCAAGTAAAAAGCCTTTATTTATTTTATTTCTTTGAAAAAATTAACAATCTATAGGGGCTTCCACAAACATCATCTGCCTTTTTTAACAGTTTTCTATGAAGAAAAGTCGCATAGGATGCACGACGTTTATCTTTGGCAGTTTCGCCTCCAAGACCCGTTTCGGCCAGATAGCTGCATTTGCGGATCGTGGGACCTACGATGTCTTAAGTGAAGTCGTCGTAATCGTCGACGAATTGGCATGCCTCACTTCGAGACCGAACAAGCCTACATATGTTTACGTGCCCTCGAGGCGTGGCCAACAGTAATCGGGTCTGCGACGCATGGATCCGCGGCATGCTGACGCCATCCTATGGGAGTCGGTACTTCAAAGGAAAATTCGGTTGTATATGGGCAGGATAAACAACAGAAAAGAATTCATTATTCCACACAAGAAAAGCGACACAGCAGACCTAAAAAACTATCGACCTATAACAATTCTCAATGTCATTTATAAGCTTTTGACGAAAATATTAACAGATAGACTAACAAAAAAATTTAACGGATATCAATCCAAAGAACAAGCAGGCTTCAGAGAAGGTTTCAGTACAGTTGACCACCTATTAACCATGAAAATCCTAATAGAATGAGCCAACGAATACAACATTCTAATATATATTGCGTTTATAGACTTTGAAAAAGCTTTCGGTAGCATTGAGCACTGAGCAGATACACAGATTTTATAGCCAATATATATAACGAAGCAACAACATCAATCAAAATCCACAACGGAGCCAGGCCAATCCGCATAAGATTTAAACTACTTAACCAGGCGCTAGATCTTTTAAAATACTTGGATTGGGAAGAGATAAGCATCAAAGTAAACGGACAATACTTGAACTACCTAAAATATGCTGATGATATTAATAACAGATAAGAAAGAAGAACTGGTAAAAATGCTGGAAGAACTGGAAACAGCAGCTAAAAATATAAGCTTGAGTATGAACTGCATTAAAACTAAAATCACGATCAGATTAAATCAAGAGAAAATAGAACAAAAACTAAAAAAAAGAAAACCAAACGGCTGAAATCAAGTGGCGAGTAAGATTGGCCTGGGCAGCATTCGGTAAATTAAGCTACATATTAAAAAATAAAAAATATCCTCAGTACCTCAAGTATCCCTTCTGTACTTACCTATGGATCCCAGATCTAGACACTTACAAAATCAAATATGGATAAGGTAACAAAAGCCCAAGGATAAATGGAAAGACAAATGTTACATGTAAAGGTAATAGATAGTAAAAGGAATAAATGTATAAGAAATAAAACAAAAGTAAGGGATGTCAGAGGAGAAATAGCAAAATTAAAATGGAAATTTGCCTGTCATAATATCAGATACAAAGGCGACCGATGAAACTATTGTATTGTAAACTGGAGACTTTGGGAAAATAAAAGAAGTAAGGGGTAACTATTTGAAGAAACATGCAGGAGCTAGATAAATGAAGACGGCGACAGAGAGAACAAAACAAAAAAATTTTAGGTTAAGTTTCTTGGACATTTTTTATCAGTGTTACCACACTACAATTTTCTAAAGGAACTTCAGTGTTGCCAACAGAAATTATTACGCGATGAGAAACCTCCTTTCGACAGTGATTTCGTGTGATTTCTTGGACAAAGTGTTGGCTATATATTTTTTAAAGGCATTTTAAAACATCCATTAGGGTAAATTTGTTAAAATTTTTAATTAGCAGTGTTACCACACTACAATGTTTTCAAAGAATTTCAGTGTTGCCAACAGAAATTCTCAGTTCAGTGGGCGTGCCTTCGCTTTACCGTCACAGGCGGTGTGGTTCGAATCCCATGCCTGCCAATACTCGAACCAAACTATCCGTGTGTGAATACAGATTCACCGGAAGTTGGGGTAAAGCCTGTCTCGCGCGAAGTTTGGGCATTAACGAAGTAAGCAAAGTTGATAATAAATACAAGGCCGTGGTTCGGAGGTCAAGTTAAGCCGGTGGTCCCGTGTTAAGCGCGTAGATGGCGCTAGCACGATAAGGGCTCCTGTGTTCGACAAAGAGCATCAGGCAAAATTCAATCCTCCATGAGAAAAGAAAACTGCCTACCCTGAGGATTTATATGTTGTATGAATGTGGGAGTGTCTATTGTGATTGTCCAATTCTGAAATCAGAGTTAAAAATGAAATTATCTGTCGCCGAATAGCAGTGGCGGTTTCTCCATAAGTGCACATGTGCACGTGCACTCCCAAATTTTACTTAAAAAAATATTAAAATTTGATCATTCTTTAATTTAATTAATAATTACCCCAAAGGGAATTCACTAAAGCCGGTATGTATGTGTTTGTATTCGTGTTCAAGCAACCTGCGTGCATGGCGAATGCGCTATATAGTTAGTTCGAATCTAATTATTCACTTTTATTTGCACGGTAGATGTTAGGTCGCCTTCTAATTACGAAATATAGAAAGAGAGGACGATATGTCCCAATAGAATTTTACAGTACATAAAATCTGAACCTTCCTTCGGCACAGCGCGTATACAAAAACTACCCTCGATGCCGCCCGCACCCCCGTGAAGACCAGCGTGTCATCGGTTCGCGTTGCATGTTAGAGCAGATCACCGGCACTTTTCGTTCGTGCGCTTAGTAGTTATGTGCAATGATTAAGTATGGAGTAGATACTGATACTTCCTATTCGAGTATCAGATTTTTGTATTCGGTACTAAGTAATTATTATATTATCGGTAAATCCAATAAATACCGAGATTTTCTATGTTGTCAATCGTATACGTATACGCAATAGTTCATTTAATAATTTAAAAATCAAACAAGTTTCGTGGCTAATCGGGCAAAAAGGAGTTTTTTGTTTGCCTTATATTTTTCCGTGGGTAGCCAGGCTACCCACGGGTACGAAATTCCACGTTTGTTAAAAATTTAGGTAAATAAATATCGGTCCAAATGATTACAAGTACTCCAAACTCGTTACTCATACGAAAGTAACACTTCGGCTTCGGTCACAGTCGAGTAACGAGTATTTGGCGTCGAAGGATTCGATTACTTCGAATCCGCCCATGTATCAGATAAAAAAGTATCGAGTAGACAGTATTTGCACACCACTAATTTGGCATTATCGGTCGGGCGCTGGCGGTTTGTTTTGATTTCGACAATTTGGTATTTACGACAATGGCGGAAGTTTCTAATTCTGATAGCATTAGCGTGCAATATTTAAAGGCAATTAAATTTTCATCTTTGCTATTAGAAGAAAAAAATCTTATTTGTTACCACTTCTTTCCCGTTTGCAACATATTAGGTTTTAGTTTTATAGTTGGACCGACAAGGAACAACACTAATTACACGTTCGCGGCATTGTTTATCTTATAGGTATTTTCTTTATAATATGTAAACTAGGTATGATACATTTATTATTTATTTATAATTTCAATAATAATAGGTAACTAATATCTAACCAAATATCTCATTTTTTAATTATTTGCAAAAAAAAAATCGCCTGCCTCGCAATTTTTGTTTTTTTTTTTTGGTGTACACTCCCAAAGCCTTTTACCACGCGCCGCCACTGCCGAATAGCCTCTGCAGCTTTGGCCAAGAATATGTAAGAAAGGAAGAAAAGGAAGGACTGGCTAGAGACCCTGTATGTTGACATATTTAGAAATATATCCAAATATGTCAACATACAGGGACTCTAGGACTGGATAACCATTTTTATTATGATATTGCGATTTTCTGGAGTGTTTTAAATCATAGTAGGTTTATCTGAATCTTGCAGTATCCTTGAGAAGGTCACCGACTTGTCGTATGTGCCCGCGCATTCACGGGCGTACGACGAAAATGGAACCACCAACCATTTTGAAACAATAAACTTGGAACAAGAGAGGGATATAAAGAACATGATAGACTTAATAGCGACTTTTTGGACTAGTAATTTCGCCTCTGCGTTATCTTCATTATATATTTAATCTGGGCCTTGAAACTTCTGTTAAGATGGTTGACAGAAGCCGATATTTCACCAAAGCAAAGCAATGACTACGGGGGTGATATTGGTGTTTATAGTTGAGACGAGAGATCTTGATATGGATGTCAAAAAACAAGGACTCTGTTGGCAAAGTACGGCTAAATATTCTTCATTCATTGCTGCATGCCATTTGTCACAATCTGGTCTACTTAGAGCTTCTTCTATACATTGAGGTTCTGAAAAATCGGCCGTGGTTGCATAGCTGATAATATAATATTCCAGTTTTTGTGGTCTTCTTTCTCGTTCACTTCTTCTTACTTTATTTTGACATCTACAACCTTGTTTGGTGTCAAATTTACATTGACGTCCATATCGGGATTTTCGTCATTAACTAGGGTTTCTGAGATTTCTGAGCTATTTTCTAACTTCTTATTCTTGATTAGATTCGTAATCATTTTCATGGGATTTATCTGTATCATTTAGAGTAGGCTCATCCAAAGACATAAAAACTGCTTTCTTGTTTGTTTCTAGCCTTTTATAACTTTTTAGTGCTAAACAAATACAATGTGTTGGAGTGTAATGCAGTAGATACTCCAGTTTTACTTGGTGAAAAACTGTCAAAAAGTATGTCACCCGTTACTAATGAAGAAGTTGCAAAAATATCCAATGTACCATATCAATAGGTTGTTGGAAGCCTTTTGTATGCAGTACAGGTATCTATACCTGACATTTGGTTTGGAGTAAATAATGTTAGTCGATTTACCCAAAATCCAGGACAGAATCACTGGACTGCAGCAAAGCGTATCCTTAGATACCTTAAAGCATTGAGTAAATAACCCATATAAAGGTGCCACCGGCGAGCTTTACCATATTGAGAGGCATATTCAGGGACTACTAGCACGATATGTGCGAGTTCCGAGGTGGTTATACAAATGCCATTAGCTTATCGTAGTTGTCTCTAAATATTGCGTACTAGACGAATTTATTTTAGCGCCATCTGCCCCTCAATATAGTAAAACTCGCCGGTTGCACCTCTATACGGGTCATACACTCAAAGCTTAAAGGTACAAGTTAAAATTTGATGGACATTTAAAGAGAAAAATCGAAATTGTTGCTTAGGCAGATGCTGATTGGGCCAGCAATATAGATGATCGCAGGTCCGTAACTGGATACGGTTTTATAAAGAATGGAACACCCATTTCGTGGGCCACAAAGTTGCTCTTTCCCCAACCGAAAGTAAATATATGGCAATGAGCATGGCAACACAAGAGGCTCTTGAGAGAAGATTAAGTGAAGAGTCAATGCACACGACCCATTCTGTTAAATATTAATAACCAAGGAGCCCAGAGTCTAGCACAGAATGGCGCGTAACATGCAAGAACCAAACAAATTGATGTGAGACGTCATTTCCTGAAAGAGAAGATCGATGAGAAACAGATAGAGCTGAAATATATTTTAACAGAGAAAATTTAAAAGAAAGACTGAGTGGTGGCTTATTTTAAATAGTGGGGCTGTTGGAATATATTAAAAATAATTTAGTTTCATATGCCAAGAGACTTAACATAAATGATTCAAAACCTAAATGCATTAACATCTCAAAAAACAACGAAAGTATGCTCATAATTTAATAGGGAGACCGGAAAGAGGATGGATAGACAATATTGAAGGTGACATTAAGAATATGGGAATAAGAGGGTGGCGAAGAATTGTACCACAGAGGGCAGAATGGAGGGTTCTGTTAGTAAGGCAAAAATCCAGAATAAGAAACTCTTGTAGTGTAGATTTTTTAAATTTCGGCAAGAAAGCAAAGATATGAATTTCCCAGAACAGGCAACCATTGCCAACAACATATAGGACAGGCTTGCACCCACCGTTTAAGTATATCAGCACCATTACATCAGGTAGTACGCACACGCACACACGTCCAGTTAATTAGCCAAGGTCGTACCTGCCAGCCGGCGACTTGACTACTGCGGCTATTCGAAAAACAATTGACAAACGGCAATTAAGAATAATATCGTTTCGCCTGTTATATTTATATTGAGCCAGTCTTCGTTCTTTTGTTTCTTTCTTGTTGTCATGTCTCAGTTCTAATATCATCGTTTTTAAAAATTTCACAGAACGTCGAATGTGAAAAATTATCGATTTTATCAGGGAAATACGAAAGTTTTTGCTTTTGCTAAATTATCCACGCGGAACAGTCCTTGAGCATTTATAAAGCATCCGAGTCGCTAATGCCATCGGAAGAAGTCTGATAATCACATTTCTTCTGATTAAATTGATTACTGTTGTAATTTTTTCTTGATATTGCTTATTGATGATATTTGTCAAGAAAGTTCCACGGGAAAGTCCTTGGAGGTAAAGGTATCCCGGGGACGCTGCGTTTCGCCCTCATTAGCCCTCAGTCTGCCCGAGCGTAACCATAAGAAGGAGGTGAAATGATGATGTTGGTATCTGAAAAAGAAATACGAAGTTGTTATGGTAAAAAATTGAAAATAAACTTTTACTTAATTTGTAAAAATTACGTTACTCTAGTTGCTGTAGTTTTTTAGATACATATATTGATATGTATATATAATTTCCTTTTTCCAAAATTGTGACTGGCAAACTTTGACGCTATGACAACTTTTGTTGAAAACCGCATTTTGGTAGCATTTGTGGTTCGTAAGTTTTGACTAAAAGAAAATATATCTCAAAAACTGTAACTCCGACGAACTTTCACTTTATGACAAATATTGTTGAAAATGTAAATCTGAATCTAACTCTGAAAACTTCATTTTGCTAGCTGGCTTGGTTCCCGAATAACAATTTTTTTTGAAATATTTTAGTCTTTCGTCGAAATTTGGTTAAAATTGGTTGATCGGTTTTTGAGTTATCTTGTCCCAGACCGACAGACAGACACCATTACAAACAGCGGCGTAGCGTGGGGGGGGGGGCGCGGGGGGTTCGTTGCCCCCCCCCCGCCCCGAGGGTAGTGGCGCCCCATAGGTGGCCGAAGCGCCCTCAGCTTTATTAAGTCGGGCCGGTAATGGCCCATTGAGTGGGTGCCAAAGGAAACTAACGACATGAAGACCTTTTTTTTTGTTTTTTGGTCGCAAGATTCGTGAGAGGCGCCCTTGTGACTTATCGGCCGCCCCCTCACACATGATGACCTTTTTTTTTTTGTTTTGGTCGCAAGATTTGTGAGAGGCGCCTTTTTGACCTTTTTGTTTTTTTTTTGCCACAAGATTTTTCATCAGTTTTCAGAGGCGCCCTTTTGAGCTGTCGCCCCCCCCGCCCTTTCAGGCACGCTACGCCGCTGATTACAAAATTTGGTAATTAGGCCCATTAACATATATAACTAATTTTGAAATTTTAAGGCATGGTTCCATATGTATAGTAAAAATATTTGTTGAGTAATTACAATGAGACAAAGGAATATGTGCTAGCTGATCAAAAGTAACAAAATTATCCTTGACAAAAACTTATATGGTTATATAAAAATTATATTTTTATTTTATCTCTGGTAGTTTCTTTTGTATTTTGCAGATGTCGCCACTTATGTGAAAGCATTCGTTATCGCAGACATTAGTTATTTATTTCTCTTAACAATATCGTAAGGTGAGATTATACCGTTTCTACAGCTTTACATAAGTGTCACATTAACCATGCAGTGCTCTGAAGAGTCCCTTAATGACGAAACAGTTAACTGTCAACACTTAATAGGTGTCCATTAGATCTTGGACCCCCGTGGGTTTCAACTTTCGAACTGCCCACAAAAAAATACAAGAGAAACAAAATCTTTCTATGCCCGCTTAGCCACGAAAAATTGTTGTTTTCTTTATTCACGTATACTAAACTTTACCTTTAAAAATTATAATGCGACGCCGACTATACTTTTGTTGAAAATTTAATTTTTAATCTATGTAAAAACTACGTTATACTCTATTAGGTGCTGCCGTTATTGAGTTATACAGTGTTTCCACGGATTGAGTGCCGATAAGGTATAAATAACAAAAAAATTCGATTTAGATTCTGATTTTCTCGGAATTGCTCCTGCTTGATAATAATTGACAATACCAGACAAAGAATGGGGTGAACATTTTAAAAAACTTTTAACTGAAGATAGAGCGAAATTCAAGGAAGAAGAAAGAAACAATATAATTAGAACGATGGGATCTCCAGTACCCCTCACAATCTCTGAGGTCAAAAACGTGTGCACAACCTTAAAAAGCGGTAAATCTGCCGGACCCGGAAATATCTTAGCTGAACTTATTAAATATGGCACTGAAGAACTATTTTGGAGATTACGGAATTTTTTCCAAAAATATTTAAATGGAACTGTAGTACCAACTGAGTGGAAAACGTTATATATATCCACAATACACAAAAAAGGACGGAAAGATATATGTGACAATTATAGAGGTATACGTGTGACTAGTACGCTCAGCAGAATATACGGTAAAATAATAAGAAATAAAGTGGAAAGCGAATATAAAGACATGGAGGCAGAAGAACAAGCCGGTTTCAGGGCGGGTAGATCGACTTCTGATCATCTCTTTTGTATAACCCAAGTTATTGAAAAGAAAATGGCATACGGACAAGAGCTGCATCTGCTTTACGTCGATTTGCAGAAGGCATATGATAGTATACCACTAAATCTACTTTAGAAAGCGTTAGAAAACACAAACATAAGCGTACAACTAATTAAGGCCATCAAAGAGTTACACCGCAATAGTAAGGCAAAAGCTAAAATAAAAGCAAAACTAACCAAAGGCTTTCAAGTAAATAAAAGGTCTTAAACAAGGTTGCTGAATCTCGCCTACGCTCTTGAAGATATACTTGGAACAAGTCCTTAAAGTATGGAAGAGAAAATGCCAAAACATGGGAATTCCGTTGGACGAAGCCACCTTGTATACTTTATGTTTCGCCTATGATCAGATAGTAGTGGCTCAGGATTATGACGACCTCGAATATATGACACGAAAACTAATAGAAGAGTACAATAAGTGAGCACTAGAGGTTAATCTCAATAAGACAGAGTATATGTGTATCGGTGGAATGAAACAGGATCTAATCTTAAATACCGGGCAGCGAATTCAGTCCTGTGATGAGTATAAATACTTAGGTCTAAAAATTACAGCTGACGAAACACTAGACAAAGCTATAAAAGATCGAAACGTACAAGGAAGAAAAGCAATAACTTTATTAAATGGAATAATTTGGGACCAAAGTATATCAAAACATAACAAAAAGCTTATATATAACACCATGGTAAAAAGTATTATTACATACGGCTCAGAAGTTTGGCCAATCAAGAATAGAATAGAAAAAATGCTTTCCGCTACGGAGATGGACTATTGGAGAAGAGCAGCAGGGAAATCAACAAGAGAAAGAGTTACAAATCAAAGAACAAGAGAAATTATGACAGTGGGTGAACGTACTTTAGTAAATGATATAAGAACAAAACAACTGGTGTGGTACGGACATGTACAAAGAATGAATGATGAAAGACTACCTAAACAAATACTACAATGGAAACCAACTGGCCGAAGAAAACGAGGACGGCCAAGGTGAAGCTGGAGAGAAGGAATAGACAGTGAAATAAGAATAAGAGGCATAGATGATGAATTATGGGCAAACGGAAACCAGTGGAGATTGGGTATTGGAAGACGTAGAACGTTGTGAAATCGATAATTATATATATTTATATATATATATATATATATATATATATATATATATATATATATATATATATATATATATATATATATATATATATATATATATATATATATAGGTATAAAAATAACAAAAAATTATCGATTTAGATTCTGATTTTTTGGGAATTGCTTCTGCTTGGTCTGAAGATGTCAAAACAATTAATCAAATCAATTAATCTACAGGGTGATTTAATAAGCTGATTTAATAAAAAGTGTTAGGAGTAAAATACCTTTGTTTTAAAAGGTTTTCGGAAGATGTTATTAAGAAGAGTTGTTTAAATTCAAAAGTTATCAGTCAGATTCTTAATTTTCAGGAAAATCTTAACATGTTCGTCTAGGACCAATCAGGAGCGATTCCCAGAAAATCAGAATCTAAATCGATTTTTTTTTATCATTTATACCTTACCGTAACTCAATCCGCGGACACACTGTGTACCTACATTTTTTTCCAAAAATTGTTTCAAAAATCTACTGGTAAATTTTGACGATGATTAGTTTTGGTAAAAATGTAATTCTTAATCTAAATTTAAAAACCACGGTTCTCTGCTGTGCTTCGTAAGATATGATTTTAAAAAAATTTTATATCTCCAAAACTGTGCCTCTAAAAAACTGTAAATTTATTAAAAATATTGTTGAAAATAAAATCCTTAATCAAACTCTGAAAACCTCGTTTTGCTAGCTACTGTGGTTCTCGAATGATGAATTTTTTAAATATTTGAACTCCCTCTAATATCCCTTTGCAACCCCCCACCCCCATCAAACTTAAATGATTTTATCCATTGGTTAACATCAGTTCATCGGTTTGGGAGTAATCGTATCCTAGACAGATAGACAGACACCATCACAAAATTTGGTACTTAAGCTTCTTTTGACCCAAATAACTTATTTTGACTGAAATTCAAAAAAGTTTTTTTTAACGATCGATCCCAATAGCCTTCCATAAATACGGTACGGATGGCTTACAAATATCCCTATTATTACTTGACCTGACTACTTGAGTTACAGCTTAATAGAAGTTAAAAAATTGGATCTTAATTTATGAAGATGTACGTGATTACAACCTTAAATTTATACCACCGTATAAAACCCATATAAAAGATACTTTATTTAGCAATAATGATGGGCTTTTTTCATAGAGAGTTATTGCAAAATCTCCGTTACGCATCGTTATCTCGGTTGGTATTTTCTCAATACGACAAGCGGATCTATTGTGAACAAGTGGTTTAAATGGACCTTCTAGCGCCAATTAATTAATCATAAAATTTTTGTAATGAACCATTTAGAAAAAGAAATATTTGCGATTTTTCCTAACTGAAAATTAGGTGAGTTTGAATCTTCATTTCCTATTAATTATATTTATTTACTAGTTCACAATTTTTATATCCACGAGATCTAGTTCTTACCTTCCTAGCCCGCGTAGCAATGGCTATAGAAGGTATTATTTTCGACGATTTTTTTTTGAGATAACGTCATAAATGTGTATTTTGACCTATCCTAGCAATATCGTCGTCATGTCTGTCTGTGTGTGTGTGTGTGTATATTATTTCTGTCCGTAACACGATAGCTCCTAAACCGATTTTCATAAAATGTTCAGGTAAATTTTTTTTTTGATACTCTAACGAGCTGATTAGATTTTGGTCAAAATCCAATAATGCTAATGACAATTTTTTGATAATTAAATATTTAAAAAATGCTAACTTTTTAACAAAGCATCATATCAATATGCTGTTATCGGAATATAGTAGATTGCATTTTCTCAATAATTTGTAGTAACCAAAAACTTCGTAAGAGCTTCAGTTTCTGAGATATTTATAGAAAACTGTTTTCAAGGCATGGATCCATTTATTTTTTAATCACTTAATTTTTCAGGTGAATATTATGAAAACCGAATAAAAACTGGCTGAAATCAAAGGGTGTATGGAGGGGGGCTAAAATTTTCACTGAATAGTTGCATTTACCTCAAGAATTTTTCATGAACAAGAAGAAGAAAAGCAAAGTGAGTTTTGTGCAGGCAGATCTTGTAGTAATAATGTGTTTTGTCTTAAACAACTAATTGAGAAAAGGAGTGCCAGAAATATAGAGAAGAATATTCATGTTTCTTTTGTGGACCTACAAAAAGCATATGATACCATTCCAGTAGAAAAATTATAAATAGTGTTAGAGCAAACTACCCACATAGCACAATCACGTGTTTAACACGTAAAAACGGTGTGAAAAAAAAACGTTGATTTTAAAAGCTGCTAGAAAAAAACGTTTATTTCATATATGAAAACAAGCTTAATAGGTCATTCATTAACGTTATAAGAAATAACGTTGCTAAAAACTGCGTTGTAATAACGCCATTATAAAATTAAAACAGCAATGTTTTTACGTTAGTTTCAAGTGATTTTTACGTTAAAATCACATTAGAATCACGCCATTTCTACACGAATTTTAAAACCCGACTTGCATGGCTTTTCTACTGAATATTTTTGAGATTTTACTAGCAGCAGCACCACCTACTGTCGGGATTTTTCATTTTGACGAAATCTATCAGGCAGTGCTGCTTTGGCCTCTAAACTCCAAAAACCTTTTAAGGAACTGATCCCTGATCCTTCACGATCATGACGCATCTGTTATTAACCTGATAAAGACACATTAATATTCTGTGAAAGTGTTTTACTGTTAATAAATCTTGTTTAGCTTTAAAAAAAAAAATAATTTATATAGATAGATATATGGATATTTTGTCTTGCCTTGAGCGCCATCTTTAAAATTGTCTTGAAGTGTTGTAGTCTTAAACTAGTGAACTTTTATAACTCCCTTTCGCGTGTCTTTTAAGTAAAAAAAATGTTATTAAAAAACGTGACCAAAACAGACGCAGAAAGTTAATAGGTTTGAGAAGTCTTAATCTAGTGGCGTTTTAGAACATGTTGTGGAGGACTTTTCAAGTGTGAATTTGGTACGTGAAAATAACGAGGGTAAAAAGCACGTTATATACACAGCACCAGAAACATCAGCAAAAAGTACATTTTTATAGCTTGATTTCTCCTTGTTTTTAAGTTAACTTTAAGCATGTAGATTTAACAAAATAAATATTACATGGTATGAGGTTGTTTTCAAGTAAAAAAAAACTTTGTTAGTTTTGTTCACGTTAATTTAACGTTGATGTGATTTTTGTGCTATGTGGGTAATATCAAACATACATACATAAAAACGATAAAAGAACTATGCAAAGGGTCAAAATCTAAAATTGGAAATCGACTTTCAAAAAAATTCCTGGTAACGAAAGGCTTAAGTAGCTTCAAGTAGCTTTAAAAAACTGGAAGCGTACCATATACACACTACAGTTTGCTGGCGACCAAGTAATTGTAGCTTATGATAAAGAAGACATGGAGTACGTAACTGAAGAATACCAAAAGTGGAAGTTTATAGTGAACGTGAATAAGACACAGTAGTTATGTATTGGAAAAGAATCAAGTGGGTTAGAACTAAACAATGGACAAACAATATCTCCATGCAATGAGTATGTATACTTGGGTGTCACATTTGATAAGACATGAACAGACTGTAAAGAACTGAAAAAAAAAATAGTAGAGGTGATTTCTTAACAGTATTTTATAGAGCAGAATATATGAAACAATGGTGAAAAGCACGCAGTTGTTAAAGACTTGCCGCGTAACAGAAAAATACAAAACAAAAAGAAAAGTGCCAAAATGGATGCAATAAGAATATCAATGAGAATATCTAGAATGGAAATCGAGAAAAGATTACCAAAGGTACTAGAATGGCAACCAATAGGGCGCACTGAAAGAGGGCCTCCTAAACTGGAATGGCAACAGTCAATTCAAAGATCATGGCGCCCCCTAGTGATGGCACTGCTCTGTGTAACATGGTGGTGGCATTACAAATCCTTGAAGAAGAAGAAACGCAATTAACAGATTAAGTAGGATAGAGTTAAAAAGTGACAAGCAAAAAGCGTCTAATAGATAGCTGAGTCTCGATTCACGTAAAATTATATGCCAGATAAATACTGCAAATAAATACACATAAATTTCGAGCTAAAAAGGGAACTTTATCCAGCTAATTATCAGCTAATAACTCTTTCGACTATACAAAGGTGAAGACCACCGTTAAACACATTGAATACATATCACGAAATATATTTATGGCTAAATTTAACGAACAAACTGGTAATTTGGAAAATTGCTTTATTTGGAAATCACAATAATAAACCAGTTATAGATAAGTATTTATTAACGTTTTTTCAAGTCAAAATTATGTTACTTCGTTAATTGTTTTTTTTATATTTTAGATAATATGTATAGAATTATTAAGCATGGGAAAAGGCAGTGTATTCGAGTATAGACAGACAGACAGAAAATAAAATAAGAAGAAAAGGGATGGGCATAACCCAATGTTGCCGAAAAGTTATGTAGGTTATGTTCATCACAGATGTTCATTCTCGTGCTAGGACCTTATGCCGTTTTCAAGCGGATAACTAGTAATTACTAGTATTTACCAAAGGCGTTTAAGCGGCCTTGGTAAATACCACTCCTCGAAGAGTGACTACCGGTAATTACCACACTTTTGAGGAAGTTATTGGGTTTTCTAACCTCATAATCATTTATTTTGGTTCTTTTTGCGTGAATTTTTGCAATGACTCGAATTTATCGCGTGTGCCTCAATTTTGAAGGAAAATTGTACAAAGAGATGGCCTCCTCTATATTGTCTTGCAAAATTTTTTCTGTTTTATCAACCCTTGGCTTCCTCTAATTTTTTCAATGTAGACTTTGATACACGAAATATTATTTAAAAAATAAATTGGTAAAAATTATTTTTAAGTCACAAGCTTTTATAAAATGCACTAAAAATTAAAAAATAATTTTCTATATATATATTTATCGGTTTCACAACGTTCTACGTCTTCCGATACCCAATCTCCACTCGTTTCTGTTTGCCCATAATTCATCATCTAGGCCTCTTATTCTTATTTCACTATCTATTCCTTCTGATTCCTTCTCTCCAGCTTCTCCTTGGTCTTCCTCGTTTTCTTCGGCCAGTTGGTTTCCATTGTAATATTTGTTTAGGTAGTCTTCCATCATCCATTCTTTGTACATGTCCGTACCACACCAGTTGTTTTGTTCTTATATCATCCACTAGAGTACGTTCACCCACTGTCATAATTTCTCTTATTCTTTGATTGGTAACTCTTTCTCTTTTTGATTTCCCTGCTGCTCTTCTCCAATAGTCCATCTCCGTAGCGGAAAGCATTTTTTCTGTTCTATCTTTGATTGGCCATACTTCTGAGCCGTATGTAATAATACTTTTTACAATGGTGTTATATATAAGCTTTTTGTTATGTTTTGATATACTTTGGTCCCAAATTATTCCATTTAATAAAGTTATTGCTTTTCTTCCTTGTACGTTTCTATCTTTTATAGCTTTGTCTAGTGTTCCGTCAGCTGTAATTTTTAGACCCAAGTATTTATACTCATCACAGGACTGAATTCGCTGCCCAGTATTTAAGATTAGATCCTGTTTCGTTCCACCAATACACATATACTCTGTCTTATTGATATTAACCTCTAGTCCCCACTTATTGTACTCGTCTATGAGTTTTCGTGTCATATATTCGAGGTCGTCATAATCCTGAGCCACCACTATCTGATCATCGGCGAAACATAAAGTATACAAGGTGGTTTCATTCAACGGAATTCCCATGTTTTGGCATTTTCTCTTCCAGACTTTAAGGACCTGTTCCAAATATATCTTGAAGAGCGTAGGCGAGATACAGCAACCTTGTTTAAGACCTTTATTTACTTGAAAGCCTTTGGTTAGTTTTGCTTTTATTTTAACTTTTGCCTTACTATTGCGGTATAACTCTTTGATGGCCTTAATTAGTTGTACGCTTATGTTTGCCTTTTCCAACGCTTTCCAAAGTAGATTTAGTGGTATACTATCATATGCCTTCTGCAAATCTACGTAAAGCAGATGGAGCTCTTGTCCGTATGCCATTTTCTTTTCAATAACTTGGGTTATACAAAAGAGATGATCTGAAGTCGATCTACCCGCCCTGAAACCAGCTTGTTCTTCTGCCTCCATATCTTTATATTCGCTCTCCACTTTATTTCTTATTATTTTGCCATATATTCTGCTTAGCGTACTAGTTACAGATATACCTCTATAATTGTCACATATATCTTTCCTTCCTTTTTTGTGTATAATATAATAATTTTCTAACATTCTAATATTATCATAATAATAAAAGCGATGACCGACTGATGGAAATTTTGACGATGTTAGCACGATAAGATATCCGTATCAATTAAATATAACTATTTGCAAGAATCAATCTGGCAGAAAAATGCAGAGGTACCAAACTCACCCAACCCGACCCAAGATACCCCAGAATTTCTCTGACATAGGTATGGCGATGGCATAAAATTGTGGCACATCAAACATATCTTTGATGACCTGCTATGTTGAATATTCTTTAAGTGTTTAGGTCACAAATTTAGATTAAGTTATGCTTTGATTTGCGGCCATCGCTTTTATTATTATGATAATATTAGAATGTTAGAAAATTATTTTTTAATTTTTAGTGCATTTTATACAAGCTTGTGACTTAAAAAAAAATTTTACCAATTTATTTTCTACTTTTTAGTCTCAGCTATCTACTCTATTAAATGAAAATATTTGTTCAATGAACAGAAGAGTTTATTCTAGATTATAATGAAATCGCTGATCCTGAGTTGTTTATAAACTCATTTTTTTATTGGGGGAAGGAGAGGGTGGGGGTAGAGGTAGAAATATATTTTTTGTTTGGGCTATATTGCCATCGGATCTTTATATATTTTTTGTTTGGGCTGTATTGCTATCGGACCTTTATGCATTTACCAAATTTTATAAAAGTAGTTTGAAGTGAACTGTGACAAAAACGCATTTTTTATGGAAGGGGGTGGGGGGTAGCTGTGGGAGGAAATGTTTTCATTATTGTTGTATTGTCATCGGGCCACTATATGTATACCAAATTTCATCCAAATCGGATAATGGGAAGTGTGTCAAAAACGCATTTTTCTATAGATGGGGGTGGGCGTAGGAGTGGTAGGATTTATTTTTCAATGTTGTATTGTCATCGGACCACTATGTGAATACCAAATTTCATCCAAATCGGATAATGGGAAGTGTGTCAAAAACTCATTTTTCTATGGAAGGGGGTGGGGGTAGGGGTGGGAGGATATTTTTTTCTTATTGTTGTATTATCATCGGACCACTATGTGTATACCAAATTTTATCCAAATCGGATAACGGGAAGTATGTCAAAAACATATTTTTCTATAGAAGGGGTGGGGGTAGGGGTGAAAGGATATTTCTTTCTTAATATTGTATTGTCATCGGATCACTATCTGTATACCAAATTTCATCCAAATCGGATAACGGGATGTGTGTCAAAAACAAATTTTTCTATGGAAGGGGGTGGGGGTAGGGGTGGTTAGGATATTTTTTTCTTATTGTTGTATTATCATCGGACCACTATGTTTATACCAAATTTTATCCAAATCGGATAACAGGAAGTGTGTCAAAAACATATTTTTCAATAGAAGGGGTGGGGGTAAGGGTGGGAGGATATTTTTTCTTAATGTTGTATTGTTATGGGACCACTATGTGTGTACCAAATTTCATCCAAATCGGATAATGGGAAGTGTGTCAAAAACGCTTCACAAGATTTGATAGATAGTTAGATAGTTAGTTAGATAGTTAGATAGTTAGATAGTTAGACAGAACATCTGAAGCTAAATAAAAGCTTGTAAAAAAAACAGTATTAACCTTTTTTTCCAAATTAAACTAAACTTCTTTAAAAAAAACGCAAGGAGCAACAACAAACAATAACCGGTTATAAAAAAAGCTATTCAAGAGGGGTTTCTGTGGTAATAGGCTAACGGCCTAAACAGCTGATTTTAAATGTCAATCAAGGGATAACCAGAGGTAATTACTAGTTATTCGCTTGAAAACGGCTTTAAAGTGCAAATTGACATCTCATTTTTTCAGCTGCGCATGTGTCACTCTCTCTTTTCTTTAATTGTTTCCCTCTCTTCCTCTCATACATTGGGTATTATAGAAGTTTGGCGGCAAATTTAAATCGAGAAAAAATAATATTTTCGGCAACTCGATAAAAATTGTAATATAACTATTACAAAATTGACTAAATATTGAAAAATAATTTGTATTAAGTATTTTTTTTAGTTTTTGGTGAAAAAATAAACAAAAAAAAACTTAAAACACGAAACAATCTTTAAAATATCAGCATTGGATTAAGGTTTGTTTTTCCTCTAGCTAAAATGGCAGCGGCGTTGTGACGTCATCTAAAAGTGATCAGCGAAAAACTAGCGAAACTAGCCAACGTTAGCTAAACAAAATGTTAGGTAATGTCAACACTTCCACCATCTTCCACACAGCATAGTCTTCCACCACTAGTTTTAGGTTTCAATAAATATAAAGTTATGTAAAATTAACATTGCACACTTCCAGAAAGGCCGATAGGAACTATGATAAAACTAAAGGAAAAAATTTAAAAACTTCAAAAATTTTTTTTTCCCTTCCCTATAAATGTAAAGGTATGTAAAAGTAACATTGCCCACTTCCAGAAACGCTAGAGAGCTGAGCTTTGGAAGGCTGATTGGAACTATGATAAAACCATGGGAAAAAAATAAAAAACCTCAAACTTTTAAATAAGGCATTGCAAAAGTTCTGAACAATAATCCGCCTATTTTACTACTTCAAAACTTAAATATTATCCAAATCCTTTAAAAAAGGAGTGAAATCATAACAAAAACATTTCATGTAAAAAAAAGCCAAGTAGGCGAAAATGATATTCCGTAAAAAAATTGAGATAAATGTAAAGCCAAGCTCTCCAATACAAATTTTAAAATGAAAGGTTCTTACTAGATTGGAAATGTTTTTCTAAACTTGGATTTTACGGCTGCAAATGACTCTTAGGCATAGTGCTAAATTGAACATAAAGAAGTTTGGCTGTAATAGCAAAGTTTAAAAAAACATTTCCAAACTAGTAAGAACCTTTTATTTTAAAATTTGTATTGGAGAACTTAGATTTACATTTATCTCAATTCTTTTTACGGAATATCATTTTCGCGTACTTTGCTTTTTTTACATGAAATGTTTTACTATGATAGGTTTTTTTTTATTAGGACAAAATAAAGTGCAAGTTTTAACCTAGGCAACGCCGAAGTTTTCATATGATTAAATAAAATGGAACATTTTCCTATTAAGTTGAACTATGCGTTTTAGGTCGTACTTATTTGTTAAAAATAATAATTTTCAACCTGTAACTTAACCAAAAACGGCCCTGCCTTAAAGAAATTAATTCAGGTCAAAAATAAGTAAAACAAATAACTTACGTAGCAATCCAAAGAAGGTCTTAACTTTGAAGATGTTTTTAAGGTCAAGATAAACACTCTTACAAGCCATATCTTAAAAATGCCCACGGCAATCGAGAACTTCAAAGTAAAATACTAGATCAGGCTTAGCACCAATTGTCTCCTCCCTTTGCCTTTGTAGCTGAAACGAGTTTAAATACTTTCAAAAAGAGTTTTTCCTAAAAGAATCATTCAAAATTTCTTGTCTATAAATAACGATTTCTTGAGTTATTTGTTCGAGTTTATGACATATCCTACAAATTTTTTACTTTGAAGTAATTTTTTGAGCTTCAGCTTGCCAATATGCTCTGAAATGTGAATTTTGTGAATTAATCCAATTTTACCAATGATTGGCTTATATCAAACACATTTATACTTGGTTCAAGTATATATTTACTTGAAACAATTATTTATTTACTCTGTGTGATTTAAACAAACAAAATTACTTAAGTAGGCACAATTTCCGACGTCTCCCTTACTAGGGCTATTTTTAAACGACCTTTCTTGGCGAGATAGTAGGCTACCAGTGCATAATCTTTTATAAAGCTGAAAACTGTCTTTTGAGTCACATGAAATACTGGAGTCATTAGGTAGCTCAGTTGGAGGTCTTACACAATATGGTCATGGGTCACATAGTCCTGCTGCACAAAGCGTAACGTCGTCTACCAAATGAAAGGCCTCAATATCATTATATTATTATCAACTGGATTATGATTTGAAGACAGTGGCGGCTCCTAGGGTAGTGCCACGGAGCCATGGCACTACCTTATTTTTCTAGAAAAACACATTTTTTATTTTTAAAATATCTTAATATGTTATTTTATGCATTTCTTTTTAATTTATATAAAATATGGTAAACCCTGTGTAACGCAGTGAGTCACACTTCGAATCGATACTGCGCGACGACTGTCTGGCCCGTTGGCTGCCGTTGAAACGCAGAGTAAGTGAGGGCAGGAATGTGTGCCGTTTGTCTGCTGGCGCCGTCGAACAGAGAGTGATTTTTACCAGTGTTCTATATGAGGGACAAAGTTGTACAATCTTTACATTGTCTAAATGAAAAGAATCAACAAAAATTTGTGCCGGGCACGCCAGCCAGTTAGTGTGCAGTTAGTCGTCTTGTTCTTGTGCGTGAAGCACGTATGCTTTAATTTACGCCCTGCAAATTACGCAACAAAAAAATACCCGTATACTCTGCATATCCGCCAATTTGCCCGGAATCTGCTTCTGCCATCTTTTCTTGAAACATTTCAGTCCATATTTGACCTGTCTAAAACTATAGTCTAGAATGAGCTACGAAACTCAAACTTTGCACTGTCGTAGATCTTTATAAAGTTAACAATCCCTCCAAGTTTCATGGACTTCCATAAAGTAGTAAAGTAGTTACGAAATTTCAAAAAACGTCGAAATTGCCAAACACTCACTCACCTACTCACTCATGTATAGATCAACAAAATTCTACTACTATTTCTAGAGATGCTACAAAGCTAAAATTTGGCACACCGATAGAAACCTTGGGAAAATCAAAAAAACTCAAAATCCTAATTTACTCCCCTCCTCTATACGTGTAAAGTTATGTTAAAGTAACATTACCCACTTCCAGAAGCGTTAGACAGCTGAGCTTTGACAGACTAATAGGAAATATGATAAAACCATAGAAAAGAAAATTAAAAACCCCAAAATGTTAACTTTTTTCCCTCCCCTATAAATGTAAAGTTATTTAAAACAACATTGCCCACTTCCAGAAACGCTGGAGGGCTGAGGTTTGGAAGGCCGATAGGAACTATGATAAAACTATAGAAGAAAATTAAAAAACACCAAATTTGAATTAACTTCCCTCCCCTCTATATGTAAAGTTATGTATAAGTAACATTGTCCACTTCCAGAAACGCTAGAGAGCTGAGCTTTGGAAGACTGATAGAAACTATGATAAAACCATAGGAAAAAATTTAAATACACCAAAATTTTCATTTACTTTCCTCCGCTATAAACGTAAAGTTATGTAAAAGTAACATTGCCCATTTCCAGGAACGCTTGAGAGCTGAGCTTTAGAAGGCTGATAGAAACTATTATAAAACCATAGGAAACAAAAACCTTTTTTTGAGTTAAGTAGGTCCCACTTAAAGTAAATTTATCAAAATTAATATAATTTGTCTTAAAACAAGGAATTCATTTTTTTCTTAACTTTGGTAGCCGCCATCTTGGATTCCGATGCCGGAAATCAGGGGATCCTCGATTGAAAATTTAGCTTTTGATGTTAGCTACTACCATGTCAAATATAAAAAAATATACCCTTTTTGCAGCTTTTTATTGAAATACCCTACAAATTTACTCTACTATATCTGACTGTACAGGGTTTCATTAAAATTTTTCTGAAAAAATCTTATAATTCTAGAATATTCATTATCTTTTCCACACCTGGGGGGATTAAGTATTTAGCATATATGCAGAATTTTGTAAGTATGCCGCTATCGCTGTCCATTTGTATTCTTGAAGATATTAGTGGCCTTTTACTTGGTAGGCAATAAATATGATATGAGTTATTAGATAACTTGGACATAAAGCATGGCAACCTTTACAATATTATAAGGTTTTGTGCTTTATGTGACTTTTGTGGGTATTGTTTAGAGACTGTGAACATCCCGTTATTCTATATGTTGGTGTCAAATTTTTTAACAGCTTCTATGATTCACATGCTATAATAATAGCAATGAGTATATGACTCATATAGAGTGGCAACCGGCGAGCGTTGCAACATTGAGGGGCAGATGGCGCTGAAATAAATTCGTCTGGTTCGCGATATTCAGGGACACTAGAACGTTAAGTTGCATGTGCGAGTTCCGAGGCAAATTCTCGTGCTATATGTTTCGAAAGAGTGTGGTTCAATAAATGTAAATAAATTGGTGACGTTTCATATCTATATTTTTGAAGTTATGGGCGTTATACTATGAAATACCGTTCACAGAGGTGTAAATTGTGAATTTATTGTCAATAATTTAGTAAAACCTAAATAAAAATTTTTAAAACCTAAAACATTTTTAATAAGGCATTGCAAAAGTTTTGAACAATATCCCGTATATTTTACTACTTTAAAACTTAAATATTATCCAAATCCTTTAAAAAAGCAGTGAAATCATAACAAAAATATTTCATGTTAAAATGCCAATTACGCCAAAGTGGTATTCCGTAAAAAGAATTGAGATAAAAGTAAAGCCAAATTCTACAATACAAATTTCAAAATGAATGGTTCTTACTAGTTTGGAAATGTTTTTCTAAACTTGGCTATTACGGCTGCAAATGACTCTTAGGAAATTGAACATAAATAAGTTTGGCTGGAATAGCAAAGTTTAAAATAACATGTCCAAACTAGTAAGAACCATTAATTTTGAAATTTGTATTGTAGAACTTGGCTTTACTTTTATCTCAATTCTTTTTACGGAATACCACTTTCGCGTACTTGGCTTTTTTTTACATGAAATATTTTTGTTATGATAAACCTTTAGAAATGTGAATTAAGTGAATTGATATAAAGACAGCACATTAATTTATTGTTGAAATAAAAGCTTTGTGTTCCCTCTTTCAGTGTAGTAATATAAATATATATACTTTTATATTATTATATTTATATAAACTTTTAATTTTTTTTGGATTTTTGGAAACTCCTTGCTCATTAAATTAATCACATTAAAGAAAATTGGTAATTATGCCGCAAACGTACTTCTTTTATTAAACTGATTATTGGAAAGTTTATTTTGTAGACAGTTTCTCCAAGTTTAGTTTCAGTTTTTTTCTTAAGTTTTTTTAGTCTCTTTATAGAAGTTTTCAGAAACATGAGAAGGAGTGGAAACGGGCGCTGGGTGGGATAAAAACAACTCATAACACAAACAATGTAAATCATTTGAAAAAAAACTTATGAAAATCTATTGATTTAAAGCATAAGAAGTTGAAAAACACATCTTATTTAGCTGTTTTCTCCAAAAACTGACTGGTTTTTGATATAATAATATAATAAATATTGCAATTTTAGATCTAAAATATTAAATAAATACCTTTTTGTTACTACATAATATAAGTGTATTTTATTATATCCGCAACAAAAACAATAAATTATACATCTAATGATTTAAATTGATTAAACTTTTAGAAAAAATCCTACTTCTATTCTAAAACTTTGAAGTATTTAAAAAAGAAACTCCAACATATCATCTGGTAGGAAAATTCAGCTCTCAGAGCAAACTCTTGATTTATCAAATCATTTGCAAAGCAAGAAAAAAGCGGGAAAAACTCACGAATAAATGAAGCGCGCTGAGCAGAGGTCCACTAGTGACGTAAGCAAGGCGCCGCCTACCGCTGAAAGATTCGAGCTAATAAGCAATCCTGTGTGTTTATAATCGTTGGAACCACACTGTTTCAAAATATATAGCACGAAAATTCGCCTCAGAAGTTCATGCATCGCTGTCTCTGAATACTGCGTACTAGACGAATTTATTTCAGCTCCATCTGCCCCTCAATGCTGCAAGACTCGCCGGTTGCCACTCTATATGGGTCATATACTCATTGATAATAGTCAACGGTGAATTATTATCTTAATAACATCTATATAATTTTTTTTAAAAGACTTCTGTAGTTTCAAGAAGACAATAAATTGTGAGTTAAAGTTCACTTATTTGGGATCAATCACGAACAAAGAAAAATTCGTCAAAAAAAATCGGAAGGTAATACCTAACAGGAAGTAATAATCATTAGGAACTTATTGGAATAAAACCTGACTTTATTTTAGAGTCGGATTTATTCTGACAGATTTATAAAAAAAACTGAGAGCTGACTTCTCAAAATTAACATACCAAAGGCCGAATTTTGAAAGAAAGCAGCTGCTTTTAAATGTAAGTCTGTCACAATACTGTCGATTTAAAAATAAAGTCCGGTTTAGTTTCAATAAGTCCCTATTGACTAAGCTCATACATTCCTAGCCTTGTCTTTTATATTTTGCATACAGGAACATAGAGGACAACACTGATCAAATGTCGTTACTAAAACTTAACCTCAAGCTTTACCTAACTTAAATTTAAAACGACAGTGCGATACATATTGTTTTGTAGCTACAGTGAATTTTTAAGTTAACAATTTTCGGGCTATAATTTTTTTACAACTTTCGAAAGAAATTATCTCAACAATAATTCCTTGCCCAGTTGAAACGTTGAAACGGCTGTCACCCAGGAAAATATCGGTGTAACGTGGTAATTACCCCTGCCCCCTAGAATAAAATACTCTGCCAATATATGGGCCCCTAAGCTCACACTAGGTACTATAGTTATAGTGTACGTGTGAGCTAATATAACCAAAAACTGGAAAATATTTTATTCAACTCCACACTAAATTACCTTTTGTTTGATACCACACAAGCCATGTTTTGACTTAAACTCAAATTTCTGAAATCCAACCCCACCCTTAAAAAACAAAAACTAAAATGTATTTTGTTAAACTCCGGACTCAATTACCTTTCGTTTGATATCACACACGCCATATTATCACTTAAACTCTAATTTTTGAAATATACCCCCACCCTTTTTTTAAATAAATTAAAATGTATTTTGTTTAACTCCAGACTCAATTACCTTTCGTTTGATATCACACACGCCATATTTTCACATAAACTCTAATTTTTGAAATCTATCCCCACCCTTTTATTTGGCTTGTGTTCGGTGGATTTTGTTAATTTTTAAATGGGACCATCTTGACCCAAAACCCAGCCTAGGTACCAAATTTCAATAAAATTGGCCAAGCGGTTTTTGAGTTATGCGCGTTGGTCGTTACAGACAGACAGACAGTCAGACATACAGACAGACAGACAGACAGACGGCGCAACAAAAAAGTTTTAAAATCATCTGAAACGCAAAGATATATAAAAATTTTTGAAATCGGAGCAACTTTTTTTTTCTCGAAAAAATTAGGATCACCATAGTTCACACTACTATAGTATAGTATATGTGTGAGCTAAAATATGCACTTTTTATTAATAATAATAATAATTCAATTTTCCTCGACTATTACCCCCCCCCCCCCTAGATTTTGACCCAGATCCGCGCTTGGTACGCATGCTCATCACGGAAGATCGGCATGTGACCTATCGCGAAATTTAGGCTTCACTGGTGATTTCATAGACCACAATTCAAAAAATTTTGCATAAAGAATTAAGGGTAGGAAAATTAGTTTCCAGCTGGAACCCGCATCTGTTAACCGAAGAACAGAAAGAAGCTTTTGTCAATTGATGTCAGAAAACTCTAGACCGCTTTGAGGCAGGAAACTGAAAAAGCGTGTACAGCATTATCAGTGGTGATGAATTGTGGATATACTCATATGAACCCGACATTTTTTCTCAAAAGCAGTTTATGTGGCAACAAATCCTCTGGAGGATCAAACGACTGTTACTGCCGATTGGTACATCACCATTTGTTGACCGAAATTCATCGCTGAGCTTTGAAAAATATTGCTAATCTCGTTACGATTAACTTCAATGTATGAATTCTTGAATGGGTGAGAACTCCATGTCATATGTATGAATTTTTGAAATAGGTGAGAATGAGAATTCACATCTTTCTCAGTTAGGACCAGTAGATATACGGAAATCTAGTGAGATCACATGTGCAGTTCGAGTTTCACCCGATTTTGAAGAAGTAGGTAATCCTTCTCACCCATTCCAGAATTCATACACTGACATAAGAAAATGTTAATTTTCTCCGGTTTAAAGAATTCATACACTGGTACTTAACTTCCATTTCCTTAGAATACATCCATCCTGTTTTGTTTTACGGGATGTAACTGGTCCATAGGTGACTTCGAAGGTGTTATAAACACAAAAAGAAAGTGTTCATATGACAATGTAGGATGTAAGAGTTTTGTGGACGATTTGTATGTACATTTTTAACAAGAGTGAAGGGCTTGAAAGTTCATCAATTCAGAACTGCGGGAACCATTAACAAAAATATTGCAAAGGCGACTTTACCAGTACCAACTGGAATAATGAAAAAGCTTTGTAAATTATTCTAACCCGATTAGTTTGAGAGTCAATATCATAATGTAAGAAATGGATCGGTTACTGCGCATGTGTTAGTTTTGATGGTTTTGGAACATACTCCGATACGTTACTACCTTATTTGACAATTGTCAAAAGTTTAGGGTTATGTCTATTATTTTAAAAACTAGTTGGTTGATTGGGTAAAAATTTATCAAATTGTGGATTAAAACTGTAGTTTTTCTAAAACTAATTGTGCAGATTTATTGTGGCCCCCATCAAGTGTGTTTAATGGCATTTATAAACCACTCTTAACTTTACTAACAAATTATAAAGAAAAATACAAGTAGTTACCTATGTAGTGGCACTCCCTTACTTCTACCGGGCATTTTTGCACAAACCGCACATGTTTTACCTGAATTATTTCCAATTTTTCACAGAAAAAATCATAATTTTAAATAACAAACGCAGAACACCGCAAAATTTAAATAAGCAACAAAGATGGCCTCCACCCACACAACAGCCGTGTGTCTACATGATAGGACACACGCATGCGCACTTCAAAATTCGCGTCGGCAAATTTAAATTTGCCATTGTTTCCAAAGCCAGCTATGAGTGCTTCACTTTTCGATTCTTTGAACATGTATTTATGCTATAACGTATTTGGTGCAAAATTAAATACCAATTTTTACAAAAATTATTTTAGTTCAACAGTGTTCGTAGGAAAAATAGCGTACACAACTCGATAGAAAGTACCTTTCTTACATTCGCATGTTGTATACTCGACTGGCGGCTCATTCACAACATTCACGCTCGCATGAAGTTTGTCACTTTCTTCTCTTGTAATATAAATATACTATTATAGATGACGAGATGAGATAGGTAGTTATTTTAGCAGGCAGTGGTAGTCACATTTTAACAAAATGTCGCTTGTCGTAAAAAACGATCCATTTTTCATTTTGTTTGGACCTCATTCTGCTTTTGTCATGTCCAAGTTGGGGAAAAAATGTCATTGGTTTTTTTAACGGCGTGTTAAGGAGAACTGCATTTTAAACAGTGTTGCCTATGCTTTACAAGTACTGTTGTTCTTTCAATTTTACCATAATATTATTTGTCTGTTACAAAATTTACAAAAACAAGCAAAAATATAGCTCCCTTTATAACAAGCCAGTTTCTACTTTGAAATTTTTTGTTATTGTCATTTTAATCGAAATGTTAGATTTATCAGCCTTCGACAATGTTGTATTTCAAAGTAGAATCAGGCTTGTTATACAGCATGGTTAAATGCTATAGGATCCATGGGAAATTATTACTGTTATAAGATAAGAACAACCGCATATGCATAAAATATGTAGTAAATAAGAAAAATGATAGGAGTTTACACGTGATTACGCCTATTATTTCAGGATAGCAGACCCACAACCAATAACTGTCCTCTGTGCGCCCCGGTAAAGTAGAGCAAATTTATGCCTTTCAAAAAAATTGACGCCCAATAAAATTTTTCTTGATCCAGTTATTTTGCAAGGTGCCATTTCAGTTCTTAGGGAAGGGGGGCTAGCAGGCTTTTAGCAGGTAGGCGTACTTTTATAGGGAGGTTATTGGGGGTTTAGACTGGAGCTTCCAGCAGGGGCGTGCCAAGAGGTGAGGCAACGAGGCAGCCGAGTCAGGCAACCACCGTCAAAGGGCAACCAAATTTTAATATTTTCAAAATTTTGCCACTCTCTAAAAAGTGAAATAATCTGTTATTAAAAAAATTTAGGTAAATTATGTGGTGCAAAAGTAAAAGAAACTAAGGTATGAGAAATTGATAGATACGTTCGCATTCTCTAGCAGTGGCTGGCGTACGCAGAGGGGGTCCTGGGGGCTGAACCCCTTCCCCGAAGCAATGTATATTTTCTAAAAAGCAAAATTAAAATGTATCGATCTGCGCTCACCCCCTCCAGGCTCCATATCTCTGTATCGATTTATGCTCAAGCCCTCCCCCAAGAATAATTTATGCGTAAGCCAGTGTCACTAGGTATTAAACTTAGGGCTCAGGCTCCCCCAAATCGGTCTGTTGTTAATAGCTGAGTAGGAAAATATTATAAATATTTTTTTTTAAATTGAGAGATATAAGAGAGAGAATATAGATAGATAGAATAGTAGTACTGAAAACGTAAAGATTCGGCAGATTCAATCCTAAGCCGAGAATGTTTTAGTCCGAGCGTAGGACTCCTCAAAGTGTTGTATACTTTTTTTTTCTTTTCTTTTTTCTCATTTGATAACCGTGACTTTTTAGCCGACATTAAGCCCGCCATTTTAGAACGCCTAATTGCACGGGTCATCAGCCACCTTTGGAACCCCAGACCGGGTATTTTTTTTATCCGATCCCAGTGGCGGCGCGTGATAAAAAGCTTTGGGGGTGCACAACAAAAAATAAAAAGAAAAATTGCGGCGCAGGCGAAAATCTTTTTTCAGTGCCACGCTAACTTTTTGGGTCTTCGAGTGGGCCGTCATATCATATAATTTAGAGCAGATAATTAAAAAATGAGATATTTAGTTAGATATTAGTTTACCTACCTATTATTATTTAATTTATTTAAATATTGCACGCTAATGCTATCAGAATTAGAAACTTCCGCCATTGTCAAAATTCCCCGGAATAATATATCTACATTTTCGTAATAAAAAAAAATTGTGTGTGCTTAAGACCACAGAGCAGAAGTGTAAACTTCAACAAGGCGAAATTAATAATACTGACCCATAACATATTCTGCAAAGCGGACCGAACCGAACTCTTCTGTGTACTGGCCTTCATCTGCATCATCATATCGCTCGCTGAATGTTTGTCACAGTTAGTCGACTCGAGCCGATTTCACCCGAATGAGCGTTACATAGCCGAGCCTGACGGCTCAGTTGAATTCACTACCCACCAAAACTGCTAAACGCGCCTAAAGAAGTTTACACTTCAAAAACTACAAACATGTAAAACATCAATATTTTTATTTTTTGCACACTTAGTAATTTCAACTCTACTCAGTGTTATATAATATAATGATTACTTAGTACCGAATACAAAATATCTGATACTCGAATAGGAAGTATCAGTATCTATTCGATACTTGCAAAATTAATCGTTGCACACAACTACTAAGTGCACGAATTAAAAGTGAAGCTAATCTGCTCTAACATGCAACGCGAACCGATGACGCAGGGGTCATCACGGGGGTGCAGGTGGCATTGAGGCTGGTCTTGGTCAGAGAACATCCAGTTATTTCTTCGATGTCATGGTATACGCGCCGCGCCGTGCAGAAGGAAGGTTCAGATTCTATGTACCGTAAAATTCCATTGGGACATGTCGTCCTCTCTTTCTATATTTCGTAATTAGCATGCGACATAACATCTAGGGTGCATAGAATTTCGTTCCAGTAAATAAAAGCGTTGTTTGCATATACGTAGTCTTCCGTATATGGAGAGTTTGAACACGAATACAAACACAGACATCAGGTATTAATTCCTAAAGTATATTCCAGTCTTTAGTGAATTTCTTTTGGGATAATTATGAATTAAATTAAGGAATGATCAAAGTTTAATATTTTTTAAAGTAAAATTTGGAAGTGCACGTGCACATGTGCACTTATGGAGAAACCGCCACTGTCCGGTCCTTTTGTCCCTTAGAATGACCTACCGACTGAAGGAATGTGTAACAAAGTCTAGTACCTCAAAAGAGGGACTAGAGGTACACTATTAATCTCTAAAGAGCATAAAACGAATTATAGTTTTTTGGGTGCAGAAAAAACAAGAAATGTTAATATGCCTTAGGCAACCAAACACTTGACATGCCCCTGCTACCAGGCTTTTAAGAGAGGCTACTGGACTTTTAACGAGGCTACCAGATTTTTAGGGGGGCTATCGGACTTTTAGAGGGGGCTACCGGTGAGCCAATCTGACACGGTGTATTTGGTTTTAATGATTGTTGTTAAATGAGAAGTTTGGCAACATAGGCCTTTCTTAAGTCCTTCAAAGGCCGCACGTGATACTTTTTCTTACCTTAAAACAAATTCGTGGACTCGAGACAGGCCCACGACAAAAAATAATTGTACCCATCTACCGAATTCATTCGAACTTAATTTTTTTGTATTTTTTTAATGAATTTTAATCAGTGGACTTGTTTTTCTTGCATGATTTTTATTTACTTGTCTCCATCTTATTTTATCTTGCTTATTAGACGCAAAATAATTTTGGGGTGACAATGGCCTAGGTTAAAACAAGAACGTATTGATGTAATGAAGAATATTTCTTATAAAGATTTTATCAAAATCATCAGTTCACAGATCCACAAACATAGGGGAAAGGGGGGCAATCTGGGGTACGGGGGTAAAACGTGGTACCGTACGGCAGTTTTAGGTAAACTGCGCAAGAATACAACCTCTTAATATCAAATGTTTTATCCACATGACTGGTTCAACTCTTTGCAATATGATTGGTGCCGGTCGGCTGACCTTAAATTGGTTTCTGCTCAATATGTGATTTTATGCGCTGTTTGCTGGAAAAATACATTTTGTGACGGTAAGTAAAATTTTTATAGATATATTGAACAATATGTATTATTCATAATTAAACGCGTTGCCCGTAAAATTAGCCTTTAACTGCGTATGATTTTTGTTTGAATTTAACTGGTGGTTTGGGGAAAAAGGGGGTTTTTCATGGGGGCAAAACGGGGTACCTTGTTATAGCTAGTAAACTATTTTGCCCCAAAATTTATTTTTTTTTTGGGTACCATCACTGAAAGTTGTATTTTATGTTGTCTTTACAAAAAATGGCTGCAAAATTCGCGTAGGAGAGTCGACAGCGATGACTAGGTCGAAGTAATCCTTTATAAGTTTTGTAGATACTAATCATAAATCAATTTTTTTAAAAACCTTTTATTTTTTTAATTAGTATTGTACTCTTGGTTGGTATTGTATTCAATAAAACTTGTCTTACAAAAATAATAATTCCAAATTACACAACTCCTTGTCCGTTTTTGCACAGATAGGTACCCCAAAATCAACTTTTTACAAAAATAAAAATAAAAGTATGGTGGAGTTTTAAATCGCCTAAAATGAAAATTAAAACAAATCTAGCCAACTTAATTCCAAATGACGAACGCAATGGTGATCATTAATAGAAGAAATAAGCCAATAAAATTAAGTACTCCATATTACCCCCGTTTCCCCTAAGTCTTGACCAGTTTCGGATCCAGGATTCCCAGGGGGAGGGGTCAAAGTTGCACCAAACTTTGAAATATTTTTTATTAGCGGTTTTTGATAGATCTGAGATGTAAAAATAAGTATTCAAAGGGAATTTATGGCGATTTTTTTTTTTTATTAATTAGAACTTATGACAAATTTTAAATAAGTGACGCTGCTAAACTAAAAAATAGTTATATGTCTAAGAGGGGGGGGGGGGCTCTCTGCCCCCTGAATCCGCCCCTGGTCTTGACAAAGTATCAACAAATCATAACTTTTTTAAATCCGATTTTAATATAATTTTTTTCCTTTTGGAGTTATTCCTTTTAAAAGGACAAACACATCATTAAAACTATTGCAAATTAAAAACAAATATATTGCAGCCAACAGGAAAAACAAATTAGACTCAGTCCGAGTATTAGGGTAAAATGTGGTGAAGTTTTAGGGGTCTTAAGTTTTTCAAGATTTTCAGCAAAATTAGACCTATCGAAAAAGGTTTAATACAAAGTAATAGGCAATAAAGAATTCCACTACCTAACTATTCGATAAACTATTTTTTTGCATAATTTAAAATTTTCCAAAAATACAAAACACTGACACAGTGAAAATCAAAAAAAATTTTAAAGTGATGTTAATTTTTTTCACATCGTCTAAAAAAATGTTTTAACAAAAAGAATGTCATGTGTTTTAAAAACTGCTTCCAGAACATGGCATTTTTGGGGGAAAATGGAGTTTAGATTTTATATCAAAATAAAATGTAAAAATAATATTTTGATTTAAAAAAAATTACAACGTTTTAAGGATACAAATAAGTGTGTTTTGTATAATAAAAAAAGCTGTAGAAAAAAATACGTTATTTTATAAAATATTTATTTATACCATAGTTGTAGACCTCTTTGTTACCTATAACTATTATATTTAACTTTTTTTGTAATTTTTTTTAACTCAAACATTGATTTTTCATTTTATTTAGGTTTTACAAATTAATTGTAAAACTTATTAATTTGATTTAAAAAACACAAATAAGTGTTTTGTGAAACCCACAGAAACAACTGCTCCGAGGGAAAATACTCCTACCGCATTGAATTATACTGATGGCTTGATGCTTTCGTTGGGAACTTGTTAAACTGTTTGGTTTTCACTTCATCCTTGTGATCGACGTTGGAGATAGTGAAAACCAAACAGTTTTAACAAATAAGTGTGTTTTCGCAAAATTTTGTAGGAAGCAAAAAAGAAATTAGATTAAAATCAAAAATAAAAAAATCGGTACCTATAACTTTCGTAATTAACTTTTTGATAGGACATTTCCGCAAAAAAAACCGTAAAAAACCATTATCCATTTCTAAAAGAGATGCTGGCCAGTTGGCTTGTTCCAGGCCATAAAATCTAAATACACACACACATCTCTAAAAGCTCACCCCATTTCACCGCAATAACTCAGACCGAGTATAATTTTAATTTCTTATTGACTGCGATAGATTTTCTTTTAATTTCAGTAATTTTCATCAGTGGCGTAGTTGTCGTTGAACAAACCATGGCAGTAAAAAGGGGCAATAAATTCGTAACTTAATTTTAACAAAAAACTTGTTGTTAAACCTGCGGCGCATTTTATTTTCATCTGATTCTAAGGTTCAGAGTTCGGACATCCTGCTGGATCCGCCAGCTGTACATGTACATGTTATATTCATAAGGTTTATAAAATAGCTTGCTTTAAAAAAGCTAGCTTTAAACTACGTAGCAAAACGATGATGAATGATTTTGCAAATTGAAAAGCAAGAAAAAGAGATTTTATGTTGTTATTACGGCAAAAGACAAATTTTTGTTGACAAGCATTTTATATTCTTATTGACTTATCAGGGCCTCCAAAAAATTGTTTGCCCCGGGGCCCCATGACTTTAGCTACGCCGCTGGTTTTCATGCTGTTACTATTTTTCCCCTTGCAAAAGGTATCATCTGTTTTTATTTTAAAATATTTTAACTTTTTTTTTATTTAAGTATTTTATACTTGTAAAAGTAAATCTTCTGGGAGATAAGAGTACCAACCACTATATGTCAGGTACCTACGTACGTAGGTTCACCTTGGTTGTCATTCTTGTTTTCCCAGCTTGTTAAAAATTTTTCTCTTGTTCCACAAGTTGTCCCACTATGTTCTTTTCGCCAAGTTTTATTGAGCTTGTCTTGTCTAAGGTGCGTCTCTATGTATAAGTCTGTCTACGTATTTTAAAATTAATTTTTTTTACGAAACAAATACAATCTTTTTGCGTCCATAAAGCTTTCGAATATTTCTAGTTAATCTTTGTTTTTAACCGGACATTTTTTTTTCATTATAAATTTTGAAATATACCATCGATTGTAATAGGACAAACTGCATTTACCAAAGAATTAATCCGGCTTTTGAATAAACTTACTTTTTTGTCCCCCATCTCAAAATCCAAGTTGGCGGACGAAATTAAAATATACCCTTCAAAGGTGCTCGTTTATTCTTGTGTTACCAACATGTTTTAAATATTTTTTTAAATCGGTAAAAAAGCTCCATTCTTGCCACGCACAACAAGGTAAGAATCAGCAAAATCGGTTTAGTGGTTTTAAAAAAATGGATTTTTATTTCAACCATTGTTTTGAATATTATACGATTGCCTTGCAGACATGATTGTCTGCATTTATTGCCTTATAATTACTACTGAACTGATTTTGCTGAAATAAAAAACATCCTGGTGGGAATTGATTGCCTTTTAAAGATTATGATCAAAATTTACAGCCATCTTAAAATTTAAGATGGCGAATAGAATCATACTTGATTCTTCAAAATGGCGTGTTTATTCTTATTTTCTGAAAATCTTTTAGATTTTTTTTCAATTTGTAGAAAAGCACTACTTTTGCCCCGCACAACGAGGTACAAATTAGTAAAATCGGTGTGGTAGTTCTCAAATAATCTATTTTTGTTTCAGCCATTGTTTTACAGATTATATGATTGCATTGCATGAGAATTGATTGTTATTTAAAGATTATACTTCAAAGAGGCACGTTTATTCTTATTTTTCGAAAATGTTTTAGTTTTTTTAATTTATAGAAAAGTACTTTTCTCCCACTACAAATTAATAAAATCGATGTAGTGGTCCGCACAAAATCTGATTAGGGTTTAACGATTCTTTTACAAATTATACGGTTGCATTGCCAATCCTGTCTGCAGTTATTTATTTATAAATTCATTATTACTAATCCGATTAGTAATAATGAATTTATAAGGAAGCAGACAGGATTGGCAATGCAATCATATAATCTAAAATAATTATTGAAACAAAAATTGATTTTTTAAAAACCACCACCCCGATTTTACGATTTTGTACCTCGTTGTGTGGGGGGAAAATAGTGCTTTTCTATAGATTAAAAAAAAACTGAAGCATTTTCGGAAATAAACACGCCATGTTGAAAAATCAAGTATGATTCTGTCCGTCATCTTAAATTTTAAGATAGCGATAAACTTAATCTCATCATGATCTTTAAAAAGCAATCAATTCTCATTAGTAATGAATTTATAAGGAAATAAATGCAGACATGATTGGCAAGAAAAATTATATAATATGCAAAACAATGGTTGAAACAAAAATATTTTGTTTTAGAACTACTGAACCAATTTTACTATACTTGATGTTGTATTAAAGTGACACCGCGTTATCAAAACCTTGATGGGCGGGAAGGGAGTACAGGGATACATACAGTGGCACGCACTTCCTTTAATTTTTTTATTGATATTGATTCCCAAAATTAGGCACTGCACTAAATAGTCATTAGCTTAACTTGCTTTTTATTGATGTATTCTTCTAAACGATTTTAGAAAGGGACATATATATTCTCATCTGGTTGTTACGAACATATTATTGATTTAGCCGGGCTTTGACGTTTTCTATTCGTTGTTGTTTTGACTGTTTATGTCAAACAAATTATGACGGAGCTTTTTACAAAACAAATTACCGTTTTTGCAACTAAATCAATGTTTGCGCACATTTTAATATAATTTTGGATCCTCTTTTATGTTTCGGTTCTTTAGTTATTAGGTAAGTACCTATTTGATCTCTCCTTTAAAAGGTCTTAGTGTTTTATCATTCGAACATTAAAACCCGAGCGGCACACTGCATGTACAAAGTGAAACACTAATTTTTAAGGCTTCTTTACTTAGATTTTGCGCGCAAAATTTGGTTTACCATAGCTATGACGCGGTGCCACTTATATACAACATCAACTATAATTTGTATCTTGTGCGTGGCAAAAATGTATCTTTGAAGGGTACAATTTAATTTCGTCCGCCATCTTGGATTTTAAGATAACGGACAAAAAATATATTAAATCAAAACTCTGATTAATTATCTGCCAAGTGCAGTTTGTCCCATTAAAATCGATTGTATAGTTCAAAAGTTATAATGGTCCACCCGGTATTTCACCACTCTCATAACTTTTTTTTTACGGTTAAGCGCACTCGGATTAAATTTAATGTGTATAGGGTGTCCCAAATTCGATGCTTTTGGTGGGTTTCGATTAATTCTAGGGAAGATAGAAGAAAACTGACGCTGAAATTTCAAGAGAAGCTTGAAGATGAAAACCGCATCTTAATATAGCAAACCGCTTTTATACTACGGGGTGTGTTTGAAAACCTGCATTTTGGGAGGGGGTCTGTACCTTTTTTATTTATGAAAGTTGTGTTTTCGTGTTAAGAGTATTCTTATAGATCTTTTCTGGAAGAATTGACAGATTTAAAGGGTTTTTATCTATCTCTTTTAATTTTTCATCTTATCGAATTCCCCTTTTTTTATTCGAATTATAATAATTTTGAAATCAGCCTCTAATTTCCTTTAAAATGACGTTTCACACTTAATATTTAATTTTTTTAAAATTTTTGGTGTAGTTATAAGTATTTTTGTTTCTTTAAATATTTTTTGTTTTATATTATAATTTAATTTGAGACTCGGTTAAAATTTTTTTAAAATAGTCAAATAATTAAAAATAAAAAAAAAATGGAAAAAACAAAAATATAAAAACAACAAAAAAAATTAAAAAAATTAAATATTGAGTGTGACACGTCATTCTAAAGGAAATTTTATGCTGACTTTAAAAATCGACTAAAAAGAGGGTTATTCCATAAGAAAAAGATATATAAAAACAGTTTACATTTGTCAATTCTTCAAGAAATAGATTATAATAAAGCTCTTTACACGAAATCAAAATATTTATAAATAAAAAAATTATAGACCCCTTCCCAAAATGCAGACTTTTTAAAAACACCCCCGTAGCTTAAAACAGATTGAACTTTAACCTTTTCTTAGAATTTGACCGTATCGCAAAGGGGGATCAGTTTATTCCTATCTCCCCTGGAAATACCTGAAAACCCCAAAAAATATCGAATTTGGGACACCCTGTAAATTTCGATATTTCTTGGGGAAATAGAAAAAACTGCCCCCACTTGCGAAGCTCGATTTTGAAGAAAAGTTTGAAGGTAAAAACCGCATGTTGATATAGCAAGCTGTTTTTAAGTTACAGGGGGTTTTTGAAAAGGCTGCATTTTGGGAGGGAGCCTATAACTTTTTTATTTGTCAATTTTTATGTAAATTGTTTTTTTATAGTTTTTTAATGAAGAATTCAACTTTCAAATTATAATTTATCTGTCACTTTACACAAACTGGGTATTTTTCTTACGGAATCGCCCTTTTTATTCGATTATTGAAATCAGGGTAATTTTTTCTTTAAAAAATGACGTACCTCACCTATTTTTTTTAAATTGTTTTTATATATTTATTTCTTAATTGCCTATTTTTGTTTAATTAATTTTTTGATTTGATCGTTTCACAATATTTTTGAGTAAAAATTAAATATAAAATAAATACAAAGAATATAAAGAAATAAAAGGTTCATTCGGTAAGGAACTTATTTTTTATGTAAAACCTCAAGTGACAGATCAATTTTAATTTGACAGTTTGGATCTAAATGAAATTTTCATAAAAATGCAGACTTTTCAAAACCCCCCTGTAAATTAAAAACAACTGGCTATATCAAGAAGCAGTTTTTACATCGCAAGTGGAGATTAGTCCTTTTCTATCTCCTCTAGAAATACCTGAAACACCCCAAAAACTTCGAATATGGGACACTCTGTAATCAGAAAACTTTGCACTGATTTATGAAGAATCACCAATTTAGGTTTTCATAAAAAATCAAAATTACAAGAAAATAAATAACGTATCCTATTTCCTTTATAGACATAATTAGTTAGCACACTTTTTCAACGAAAATATTTATTCAGTTTAAAAATACCAAAATATTTAAACAGCAATAAAATTCACACATTCATCCAAATTAATAAAGTTTACTCATTAAAAAAGCAAACATTAAAAAACTCCGGTAAAACTACAAAGATATATCTGAATCGTATTTATGATGAACGATGCAAGGACCCAAACATCTATTCCCTAGTAAAACGGGTACGTTTTAAAAACGTTTTTAAAATTTCGGACTTAGGGGACGTTTTAAAAACGTACGCCTAGGACCCTCAGAGTCCCTTGAATGTTCCTGTAACGTTTTTCTGGGTCTTTCTTACGTTTTAAAAAAATTTCTACGTTTTTCGGATGTTTGTCAAATTAAATTTTTTCCAGTTCCACTGACATTCGAAAACGTTCCAAAGCGTTTCGAGGACGTAAAAAGACGTTCCAGAGAAGTCTAAAAAAAGTTTTAGGAGACGTTTTAATAACGTTTTGAGAGGACGTTTAAAAAGCGTTTCAGGAGACGTTTGAAAAACGTTCAAAGGACGTTTTAAAAACATTCAGGGGACGTTTTATAAACGTTTCAGAGACCACATAAGGGCAAGGGCTCTGGCCTGCTTTTATGGGCCTATTGATTGGGCCCTTTGATATTGAGCCCAATTTAAACTTTAATCCACTCCAATTTGAGTACCGTAAAAAAGTTTGAAATGTACTTTTTTCTGATCAGCCTATGTAGATAATTAATATGATGCTAGTGTGAGAAATATGAGGTATCTTAAAGGTACGTTTTAAAAAACGTTTTTAGTTGCACTTTTTTAAAACATTATTTTTGCGACGTTTTAAAAACGTACTTTTTAGGTACTTATAGGTTAGGGCCCTAAGGGACCTAAAAATTAAGTTTTTAAAACTTCCTTTTTAGGATGTTTTAAAACGTACTTATTACGTACGCAAATGTTGGGGCCCTGAGGGACCTTAAAAGTACGCTTTAAAAACGTCCCGTTTTGCAAGATTTTAAAACATTTGTTTAAGTAGGTTTTAAACATGTACTTTTTAGGAACGCTTTTTGGGAACATTGGGGACCTTGAAAGACGTTTTTAAAACATACTTTTTATGTTTTAAAAACGGCGAAAATTGACGTTTTTTAATCGCTGATGTGACATTTTTGTTCAGTGAGTCCGATCATCTCGTAGGTTACAGTCCGATGACTATCAAAAAATAAAAAAGAGCGCAATGAAATCAGATTTATTAACCACGCTTTTTTCGATTTTTTTTTTCTAAAAGAGTTTCTGCATAAGCACATTGGAAACATTATTTTCACTATCTACATTTTCCAAGATGTCCATCGAAACTTTGCTTCCTACACCACACACAACAAAAAAAAATAAAAAAATCACCCAGCCGAACAAAAAAAACCAAAAAGCAGCTGATTTTGACGTAACTGACATTCATCGAAGATTGACGATTTATCAGATAATTTACGAACCCGAAGTTACAACGCATTGAATTGATTAATTTAAGAACTTAAGTGTTGTCATCGATGACTAAGAACTCGCCCGTTTGAACCATGTAATGTTACAAAAATCCTATTTAAAATTATTATTAGTAATTTGTGCATCATTTTGAAGTCTTTTTCGTAATTTAATATATTTTTTAAATTTATCTTATTATTTCAATTGGAAATGCATTCTGAATCCATAATTAAATTAGGCAATTAGCACCAATTCGTGAAATAAGTCAGAACCTTGGTGTGGATCATCTAAATATATTTATAGCTAAAGTTTTTAAAAATATCCAAGCAGTCGATACCAAACAATAACAAGGAAACCAAACAAAAGCCCAATTGCATTTTAAATTTAAATATAGTGCCTTAGTTTTTTTGGATTAATATTTTTATCAGTGTGGTGATTACAACTAGAATTTTTACAAAGAAATATTTGATAAAACAATATTTGATAAAACAATATTGGGTAGAAAGGTAGATCAGGTGATTACAATATTTTATAATAGATATAATTTTTTCTTAAAGTATATACAGAGAGTTTCAGAAAAATTTAATAGGCGATATACTACTACTATGTCGGTTTAGAACGTTTGTATACTCCACCTTCTATTTTCTACGTTGTCCAATGCCTATTCTCCACCTCCATCGACCCTGACAATCATCTTCTGTCGGTTTTTTTTTGACTTTCGATTGACTGTTGCCATTCCAGTTTACGATGCCTTTTTTTTTCTGCGCCCTATTGGTTGCCATTCTATTACCTACTTTGGTAATCTTTCGTCGTTCATTCGTTGTACATGGCCGTATCATATCAGTTGTCTTTTAGTGATGTCATCCGTTATGCTTTCCTCGATTCCCATTTCTTATATGTTCTAGATATTCTCATTGATGTTTTTTCATTTTTGTTTTGTATTTTTCTGTTACGCGACATGTCTCTATTCCATACAACAGGGTGCTTTTCACAATTATTTCATACATGGTAAATTTGACTTTTTTTTATCTCTCTGCTGCATAATACACTGTTAAGACATCCACTAACCTTTTTTGCTTTTACTATTCTTTTGTTCAGTTCTTTACAGCCTGTTCCAGTCTTAACAAATGTGGCACCCAAGTATACATACTCATTCCATGAAGATATTGTTTTTTTATTGGCTAGAATACATAAATACTGTGTCACTGTTAACCCCCACTTTTGTTATTTCCGTTAACTTTCTCATCATATACTCCATGTCTTCTTTATCAATAGCTACAATTACTTGGTCGTAAGCACACTGAATTGTGGACATGATAAATAAATCGTTAAGTTGTATTCCCATACCGTGTACTTTACTTTTCCAGTTTTTAAGAGGTACTGCGACATATATTTTAAAAAGAGTTGTAGCGATACAACATCACAAGTCTTTTGAAGAGAATTTCCAATGTAAATTTTAGATTTTGACCCTTTGTATAGTTTTTGTATCGCTTTTATGCTCTAAAACTGTCCATAATTTTTCTACTGGAACGGTTTCATAAAATGCTCGTATAATAGGCGATATATCTCGCAAAAATTTAAAAAAAAATTCTACGTAAAAACTTTAAAAAGAAAATATTGAAAGTCCAAGTGATTTATTTTATTATTGTTTAAACCTTTTTTAAAAAAAGTTTACTTGCATAACATATTTTCATTGTATTTTAGGTTTTCTAAGAACACAAAAGAATTTAAAAAAAATGAACTTCTACTTCATTCTTTTTGCCTTTTCGCTTTGCCTGATATTTGGTGGAGCGGCAGCTGAATCTACCCCAAAAGAAGACTTAACCAGTTTATCACCATCCACAGAGACAAATAGTTCCAAAAATAATGAAAATCATCAATTGGGAAAAAGATTAAAACGAGCTTCAAATAAAACTAAAAGGAAATTCCGACCGTTAATGGTTTTTGGTTAGAAATTGAAAAATAATGCTAAAAACAGGATCCACTTGCCAATTAGTGGGGCAAACCGGGTCACCGCCCAGGGCGCCAAATTAAGTAAAAAGTTAGGTACATAAGTTTTAAACAAAATAAGCTAGAAAGTAGAAATAATGTTAACTAATAAGTAAAATGTAACAGTAAAAAATATACCGTCAAAAACTTTAAAAAAATTATGTGCTTGTTGAAAAAAATTACGCCGCCGAAAAAACGAAAAAAAAATAAGAATTTTTCTGAAAAATGACGCAGTAGAAGAAAATTTAAATATTTCAAGGAACAAAATGCAAAAGTTTCGGTTAGTTTAAAAATTATAGGCGCTACAGTTGGAAATTTTCAAAGAATTTGAAGCTACCCCCTAATTGCGCCTCTGGGACTACTATCAATAACCACTGGCGTAGTCATACATGGTGGCCCAGCGAAAACGTACCGGAGGCGATTTTGTTTTCTAGGGGGACACTTTTTGGCTATCTTGAAATTTTTGTAGCACGAACCCCCTTCGAGGGGAATACTTTACCCCTATATTTTGAATATGAAAAGTGGGTCTAGTGATACCTTGTTTTGAAGGCCTTTTGAATATCTTTACAACCGTGTAAAAATTTCAAAAATTTATCTGATACTGACTGATAAAATAAAAATTTAATTAGAATTTTATTATTTTTTGGATTTAATTTTTATTTTATCATTCCATGTTAAATTTGAAAATTTGAAAGCAAATATCTCAAAAACTAATCGATGGATTTCCGAAGTTTTTACACGGTTGTTAAGATATTTAAGAGAGCTTCAAAACAAGGTATCACTAGACTCACTTTCCCTATTCAAAATATAGGGGTAAGGTATACCCCTCGAACGCGGTTCGTGCTAAAAAAATTTCAAGATAGCCAAAAAGTGTCCCCCTTGAAACTAAATCGACGGGTCTCTTGCTTTTTCAAAAACTTACTTTAAATACTCGAAATGACCTCCGGTACGTTTTCGGTGGGCCACCCTGTATAAGCGACTTATTAAAATAAATAGCTCGTAAAGTGCAGTGTCGGAGTCTCCCCCTATTTAAAAAGCTAATGCTACGTCCGTGATACCTCTTGTCGGTATTGCTTTATTATGTCGTTTGTTTCTGTGCTCTGTCCGTCCGCCCGCGTCGTTCTTTTCGTTATTATTTCTTTTAGTTTCTTACAGTGGCATATTCAGGGGGGCTGCGGAGGCCAAGAAGACCTTAGAATCACTACAAACATTTTGAAAGCTTGCACCAACCCTTTAATTTATATGTTTTCCAAATACGTTAGAGCATAAATATGGGGCATACCCATGCATTCTCACCAAGCGCGGATCTGTGTGAAAATCTAGGGGGTGGTAATATTCAAGGCAAAAATTATTTGTAATATAAATTTTTTTCTAGGGGCGGGGGAAATTCGCTTATTTTCCCTTTAATCAATAACAAAAAGTGCATATTTTTTGTTCTACCCGCAATGCTTGAAGGCAGGACCCCCATTTCGGTTACTGTGCATGAGTCAGTTTTGGTGGTTTTGGAATATACTCCGCTAAGTCACCACATTATTTGGTAATTGTCAAAAATTTAGGGTTATGTCTATTATTTATTTTCTACAAACTAGTTAATTGGGTGAAAATTTATCAAATTGTGGATTAAAAATTGTAGTTTTTCTAAAACTAATTGTGCAGATTTTTGTGGACACAATAAAGAGTATTTAATGGCATCGATAAACCACTGTTCACTTTATTTATAAATTGTAAAGCCAAATACAAGTACATAACTATGGAGTGACACTCCCTTACTTCTCCCGGACTTTTTTCACAAATCGCACATATTTTACGTGAATTATTGCCCATTTTTCACACAAAAAAACATAATTTTTCAGGACAAACACAAAACAATGCAAAATATAAATAAACAATAAATATGGCGTCTACCCACATAGCAACTGTGTGTCTATGTAATAAAACACACACAGGCGCACTTGAAAATTCGCGTCTGCGAATTTAAATTTGCCATTGTTTCGAAAGCAAGCTATGAATGCTAGAAGGAAAAAGTTGGAGCCCCTTCCAATACTTTTTTCTAATTACGCCACTGTTCTTATAAGTATTTTTTGCTTTTGTGTCTACAGTTTGTCCTATCTTTATACGGAGGTGCACAACAGTTATCGGCGTTTCCGATTTGGAAACCTGTAGAATTTCCTTTTGATTCAAAACTGCCATAGATAAGTTCTTAAGTGGCTAGGATGTTGAAGCAACAAATAAAGCATATAGTAGGAAAAAAACCTTTAAAACCACACGAGTGAACGAAACTTCCCACAGATGGCGCAGACCGCGTCTAAGACAAGTTTCCTTTTTTCACATCTCGGCTAAATTATGTTAGCTTTTGGCATACTTGACCCTCCGTTGCTAAAGACGTTATGCACTATACCTCACTGCGCTCCTATTCCATTTGGTTTTAGTTACAAATAGGCCTACTTTTTACAAGCTTTTATTTAACTTGAGATGTTCTGTCTAACTAACTATCAAATCTTGTGAAGCATTTTTGAAACACTTCCCATTATCCGATTTGGATGAAATTTGGTACACACATAGTGGTCCCATGACAATACAACATTAAGAAAAAAATATCCTCCCACCCCTACCCCCACCCCCTTCCATAGAAAAATTTGTTTTTGACACACATCCCGTTATCCGATTTGGATGAAATTTGGTATACATATAGTGATCCGATCACAATACAATATTAAGAAATAAATATCCTCCCACCCCTACCCCAACCCCCTTTCATAGAAAAATGAGTTTTTAACACACTTCCCATTATCCGATTTGGATGAAATTTGGTATTCACATAGTGGTCCGATGACAATACAACAATAATGAAAAAATATCCTCCCACCCATACCCCCACCCCCTTCCATAGAAAATGCATTTTTGACACCCTTCCCATTATCCGATTTGGATGAAATTTGGTATACATATAGTGGTCCGATGACAATACAACATTTAAAAAAAATCCTACCACTCCTACCCCCACCCCCATCTATAGAAAAATGCGTTTTTGACACACTTCCCATTATCCGATTTGGATGAAATTTGGTATATATATAGTGGTCCGATGACAATACAACAATAATGAAAAATGTCCTCCCACCCCTACCCTTCACCCCCTTCCATAAAAAATGCGTTTTTGACACACTTCACTTCAAATGACTTTTATAAAATTTGGTACATGCATAGAGGTCCGATGGCAATACAGCCCAAACAAAAAATATATTTCTACCTCTACCCCCACCCTCTCCTCCCTCCAATAGAAAAATGAGTTTCCAAACAACTCACGATCAGCGATTTCATTATAATCTAGAATAAACTCTTCTGTTCTGTTATTGAACAAATATTTTCATTTAATAGAGTAGATAGCTGAGACTAAAAAGTAGAAAATAAATTGGTAAAATTTTTTTTTTAAGTCACAAGCTTTTATAAAATGCACTAAAAATTAAAAAATAATTTTCTAACATTCTAATATTATCATAATAATAAAAGCGATGGCCGCAAATCAAAGCATAAGTTAATATAAAGTTGTGATCTAAATCACTTAAAGAATATTCAACATAGCAGGTCATCAAATATATGTTTGATGTGCCGCAATGTTATGCCATTGCCATACCTATGTCAGAGAAATGCTGGGGTATCTTAGGTCGGGTTGGGTGTCTTTGGTACCTCTGCATTTTTCTGCTAGATTGATTCTTGCAAATAGTGATATTTAATTGATACGGATATCTTATCATGCTAACATCGTCAAGATTTCCATCAGTCGGCCATCGCTTTTATTATTATGATAATATTAGAATGTTTAGAATTATTTTTTAATTTTTAGTGCATTTTATAAAAGCTTGTGACTTAAAATTGTTTTTAAACCAATTTATTGGTTTTGCATTCTCCACTGACGACGTGTAACACACACGTTTGGCGATGCTACCTTTAGTAGGTTAGAAATCCAACAAAAAACAAATCCTTCTATACTCGACGACGACTTCCTTCCACGGAACTGTCAGTTCCGTGCTTCCTTCTAACTAAGTGACAAAAACCCTTCAGATCCTTCAAAACAGTAACTTCGGGTAACGACACAACAAAACTTTTTGCAAAAAAAAAAACTTTATACCATGAACAAATTTTTTTAATAAAAATGACAGAAAAAAACCAATTAAAACAAAATATCTATAATTTGAATCAAAAATTATAAAAACCAAAATTAAAAATGAAATATTTAAATTTACCTACATAGGTTAACTTTGGTAACATTATATGAAAATTTGCAATACATATAACTTTATCTCAAAATCCTTCAACTTCAGATAAAAACCTCCAATCCTTCAATAGGCAAAATTTGGCAGCACTGCTTAGCACAATACAGTAAGGTACGCGCGCATTCATATATACCGGGGATGAGGCTTGATTGTCACTTCTTGATTTCCGTGACATCATGTAGATGAAAAAAAAGCAAAATTGGCATCTAGCTAATGTGATCGCCATCGATAATATCTGTCCAAGGACTTAACGTATTTTGCATAAATGTACGCTTAAGTATATTATAGAAACTTGGTAAAATTGGGCCAGTTCAGAAAATGGCAATTGCCTTATTTTGGGGCTTTTCTAATCTTACGCGGTGCCCCATTTTGAACACCGTTTCAAGTTTTCACCTTAAATTCAGAGACAGATGAAACAATGCATCTATTTGATATTTCCCTTGCTCAACCCAAACATATAATCCGAAGCAAACCAAATCAAACCGAAACGAACCGAAACAAACCGAACCAAACCAAACCTAATCTAACCGAAATGATATATCCCTGACTAGCCAGCGATCTAAACTAAAGTAAACCAAACGAAACCAAACCAAACCGAACCGGACCCCCATAGGCAGATATGCGTAGTTAAAACGAAATACAGAAAATGAGGTTCACATGGCAACATTGTGTCAATAAATCCAATTTTATCTCGTTACACACAAAAATTGTGGTTATGAATCGCTTTTTGTTTCAACCGCCGTAAAATTTAGAGGGCATTGGTAAAAGCTCCAAACGCTCGGTGAAAAAGCTCGGAGTGAAAAGCAGTTTTTTTCGCTCGCTCCATGAATAAATGAACGACTAACAATTCGCTCAATTTGCTCGATTAAGAATAAACGAAAGAGGAAACGGGGCGTTTGGAGCGTACAGGTTGAATACAGAAACGCTCTTAATGATAAGTTGAGTATAAGGTCTTAACTTAGCGTTTATACGTAATATTCCAATACTCCCTGTTACTCATTTACACAATGGTTGGCGTTTGATGCAAACATTCATAAATAAAGGTACAAAAATGCACAGGTACCAAATTTACACAGATAGAGTTTTTGTCAACTGTACGCCGATGATTTGACGTAACGAATACAAGAATATAATAATATTCATGCGTAAAAGTATAACCAATCAGGACATTTTATCTTAAGGACCGCAAAGAGGATAAACTTATACCCATTGATATAGCTATTTCAAATATGTTTTCATTCTGCATCGTAAGATACCGTAGATATTGCAATAATACGTACTATATGGAAATAATATGTATATGTCTTTGAAAGCAACCAATCGGGTCTTTTTGGCTTAAAGACCCCAAGGCCCTTATGTTTGCAGTTACCGTGGGTATTGAAATATTATGTATATGTATAGCACCCTCAGAGTAATAACATTTATTACTCTAAGATAGCACCCGTTTCCAAGAAAACGGGAGGCGCGACATCTTTTTTTGTTGCACGACAAATTAGTCCATAGGTTACTTTTTTAAATTTTGGTTCTTTCCTGGTGGTAGTGCTAAGTGGAAACTGAACTTAGCATTACCCTCCTTTATAGGAAAACGGGTGGCGCGACAATTTTTTTTATTTTACGACAAATTTACGACAGATTTACGACAATTAATGCAAATATTGCGAATATCCAATTCTTAAGTGGTAATGCTAAGTTAAAGGAGGTTATTACACGCCCAGAGTAGCTATTCTGGGTCTTGAACGATGTGAAAGTTCTCATTACATGCTTCGGCAAATGGCAAGCTCCAAATTAGCTGCGAGCCGTCACGTGCTATGCGAAAAGACCTCCATTGCGCACGCTTCTCCTACGATCCGACCGAGAAACGTTCAGTCGGTACGAGGCAGGAGAACTGATTTCACTTCAAGTGCGTAAAATTTACTAACTCTGAAAATTCATTTCGCACAAGACGCGACCGCTCAAAGTTTGCTATTGGCTAAAGCGTGTAATGTGGATGGTCACATCGTTTAAGACCCAGAATAGCTACCAAGAAAAAGATCTGTTTATAATTTGTAGTGCCTACATTTTCTTAGTAACTCTATGTCGAAATGTCTTGGCTGCAAGAAGGGCAAAGACAACTAACTTACTAAATAAGTGACAAAATAACTAGTTTTTACAGAGGTGTTACTAACTCAAGTAATGAGTCTAATAATAACTTATAAGTAATTATTACTTAATAGGTAATGATTAAATTATTACCTTAATGTTTATGGTATTAAATGAAGAAACAAGAAAATATTATGTTTTATATTTTTAGAATCATTACGATAAATATGGATAAAGTGACATTTTTAACTGTTTATGTCTGGTTTGTTTTTCCAGGTGTGGGGCGGAGTTACTAGGTATATTAAATATACCAAAAGATAAAAGTGGCACTTTTTATTTAGAGGCGGAGAATTTTTAGCACGAGCGATACAATGAGTACAATGTAATAAGGGATAAAATCTCACTTTTATCATGAGGTTTATACATTATTTTTCGCACTTTTGGAGTTTTTAGTGATTTTTTAACCCATATTATTGGCATTCTCTACCATTATTATTTATAGTTTCGCTTGAAAAGTTTTTATCAATTTGCAATTTTTTTAACAGGTTGGCTACCATATGAGTCACCGATGATACATAGCCCGAGTCCCCCTACAGCCCACTGTTAAAAAGTAGCACCTATCCCCTGTGTACCAACGCCTTTTACAACCTATATCGTGGAGTTTTATCACAAGATGTCGCTAGGATGCATTGAAACACGCATGTGTACGGTTTTTTAACGGATATACGAAAATATCATAGGTGATTCATATGGTCCATAAGTGAACCATTTTTAGTCCCTCAGACATAAAATTCATATAATAATTATTGTTTAGCTTTAAGTTGTTTTAGTCCTTCAGACGTAAAATATTTGTTTGTGTTTAATTTTTTAGTTCTATAATAAAAATACTCTGCCAATCTATGAGCACCTAAGCTCACACTGGGTACTATAGTTCGGTTCGGTAGTGTATCTACGTGAAAGCTAATATAACTAAAAACTGAAGTATGTTTTATTGAACTCCAGACTCAATTACCTTTCGTTTGATACCACACAAGCCATGTTTTGACTTATACTCTAATTTTTCAAATCTAACCCCACCCTTTTTTTTAAAACTAAAATGTATTTTGTTTAACTCCAGACTCAATTACCTTTCGTTTGATATCACACACGCCATATTTCCACTTAAACACTAATTTTTGAAATTTACCCCCCCCCCTTTTTTTTAAATAAACTGAAATGTATTTTGTTTAACTCCAGACTCAATTACCTTTCGTTTGATATCACACACGCCATATTTTTTCATAAACTCTAATTTTTGAAATCTACCCCCACCCTTTTATTTGGCTTGTGTTCGGTGGATTTTGTTCATTTTTAAATGGGACCATCTCGACCCAAAACCCAGCCTGGGTACCAAATTTCATTAAAATCGGGTAAGCGGTTTTTGAGTTATGCGCGTTGGTCGTTACAGACAAACATACAGACACACAGACAGACAGACAGACAGACAGACAGACAGACATACAGACAGACAGACAGACAGACAGACAGACGGCGCAACAAAAAAGTTTCAAAATCATCTGAAACGCAAAGATATATAAAAAATTTTGAAATCGGAGCAACTTTTTTTTTCTCGAAAAAATTAGGATCACCATAGCTCACACTACTATAGTATAGTATATGTGTGAGCTAAAATATCCGCCGTTTCTGTTCGAATAGATTTTATAAATAATAAAAAAAAATAAAACATAACCTTTATTTTGTTAAAGATTTACCGAACCATTGTGTATCACCGGTGATGCCCAAGGCAACCAGAAATTTTTTAGTTCATCCCTGTATCATACCCAAAATCTCATTCCTTTCTTTATACACCGGCGTTTTTTACAAGCATTTAAAATGACTTGTGTTTGTTATCACCGGTGATACATAAAGTATAGAAGTAAACTGTACTGTACGAGTCACCGGTAATTCATATGGTACCCTGGACCAGGATGCGAAAATTATGCTTGGTAGCCAACGTGTTAAAGAAAATATTTTCGTTTCCATTATATAACGTTTGCCAACAAATGAATGCATGGCATTTTTAAAAATATGGAATTTATAAGATGCAGTCTGGTTGACATTTCTCGGTTACTTTCTTGAAATCTTTTGCATACCTACCGAATTTTTATTGCCAAACACATAACATATCCATAAAAATTTCCATAATAGGGTGTGGTAAGTGACGCATTTGGCCCTTAATAAGGAGGGGGCATTATTGCATTTTGTTTGTTTAGGATTTTTAGTAAATACCTACATACCTACTATAGTGCTAGTCCTATATCATCGTTACACTATTATAGATAGTAGCCTTGTGTTCTTCTTCGGTACGACCTTGTAGAAGGCAATGACTTCCGCGCGTTCCGCGACCACGCGGTACTGACGGCTCTACGTACTTTTTAAACGAAATTAATCCCCCGTGATTCACTGGATATCGATTCGGGCCGTGTACCCTCTAAACACAAAAACGTTTTAATAATGTCAAAATAATGTATAATTTAAAAACATAACGTTAGGTTGGACGTTAGTTCTAACGTCCTAACAATTTCAAGGCGCCTATTTAATTTAGCATGAATGCAAACGAAGCATTCGTTTGGTCCCACTACTGCAAGGCTTGCGAATTCTGCCTCAAATGAATACGCGGCTTAAGGTCCGGCGGCTAATCATTCGCGGTGAATTGTCGCATTCCCTGTCTGATTACCTATAACGTTAGGTATGCGATATTTCAAACAAAACTATTTTTTTTCTTTTGTTGACTTAGCTTAGGTTGTTGTGCATACACATTTGTTGCTCTTTAAGTATACCATCTTTCCCACACAACTGGAGTAATATTCCTATTCAAATATGTATTCACTATCATTATTAATAATTGTGCTTTTAATTTGCCATGTTTGTTTCTACAAAAGGTAAATATTGTAACCAAAATTGTACAAAGCGTATCTGCTATCGACTCGTATGAGCTCGCAGCGAAATGCAACTAAACATGGCGATGGCCCGTTCTGGTAGTGGAACTATGCGGCATATATCTTAAATTCAACGTTAGAAATGAGATCTAGGAAAAACATTATCATATAACCATATATTGATGGTATTATTTTTAATGTTAGAGAAATTATGGTTTTTTTAATGCTGGTTTCTTAACGTTATTAAGAAATATATTTTTGGTAATGCTTTTACATGAAATTTCAGTCAGGATTTTCTTCATGTTTTTTTAATGTCAAAAGTTGACTTTATTTAAACACAAATTTGTGTTAGAAAAAAAACATTTTTGACGATTTTGTGCTTAGTGGGTAAGATTGAATTCATCAGTTCGTACGAACAGAAGACGTCACTCTGACGTCACGTGTTATGCGAAAAGACGACTGTGACGCAGGCTTCTCTTGCGGAACTCCTATAAACGTTTTGTTATTTCTCTTTAAACCACGCGCCACTTTTCCATGCTGGCTATTGGTAGAGACGAGGCATTTAGCACGATGTGATGAATATAGCTTATCTCTCGCACTTGTGACTTCTCGATGCAAGAATTGAAGTACCATAGAGTACCTACAGGCTGTGTTATTGTTATTTATGAAGGAAAGGGTTTTCTTTTTAATTGCAAGTTTGTATGATGTATGAGGGCCATCTTCTTAAGGTCTGTTCTAAAGGACAGCACTAAAATCACCGTTATTACACCTTCCAGTTCCTCTTCTAGTTTATGTCTCCCTTTTTCATGTGTATCAAATATTTGGAGAGAAAATGTGCAAAAAGTCCCGGAGATCTTTTCTATACCTTCCCCACGCTTTACATTAAAAAATGGAATGTACGTGTTTCTCCTGGACCTCTAATGGACGTTCAACTTAATGACATCTCAAAGAGATAGTGAAATAAAGAATTTCACAATTATTTTGCTCTTTTGATGGTACTGATACACTGATCTTTATAAAAGTATAAATTGAACAATTACTTCAACCAGAGATATGGAAGGGGTAGATAGTCCCTAAATTCTTCTCCTATACCTCTATCTATCTATTTAGCCTTCTTCGATCCATCTTTGGACATAGGCCTCCCCCAATATCTTCCACTCTTTTCTGTCTGTCGCCGTGTTCATGCATCTAGTTCTCGCAGGTTTCTTCAAATCGTCCGCTCATCTCATTTGGGGTCTTCCCCTACTTCTTTTATTCTCCCAATGTCTCCAGTTTACAATACATTTGTTCCATCGATCGTATTTCTGTCTGACATTATAACAGGCAAATTTCCATTTTAATTTTGCTATGTCTCCTCTAACATTCCTTTTTTTTTTATTCTTATCCATTCATTCCATTCTCTATCTGTTGGCTTTACCTGTAACATTTGTCTTTTCATTGATCTTTGGGTTTTTTTTTACCTTATCCATGTTTGATTTTGTACGGGTCCAGGTCTGGGATTCATAGGTAAGTATAAGACCAGGAAGGATACATTGGTTAGACACGTTTTGAGGTACTGAATATATTATTTATTTTTAATATGTAGCTTAATTTACCGAATGCTGTCTAGGCCAATCTTACTTTTCTTAATTTCAGCTGTTAGTTCTCTTTTTAGTTTAATAATTTTTCCCAGGTATATATATTTTTCTACTTGTTCTATTTTCTCTTGGTTTATTCTGATCGTGATATCTTCATCTATGTTTATTATGATTTTAGTTTTAGTGTAGTTCATACTCAACCCGGTATTTTTAGCTGCTGTATCCAGTTCTTCCAGCATTTTTATCAGTTCTTCTTTCTTATCTGTTATTAAGGCGATATCATCAGCATATCTTAGGTGGTAGTAAACCACCTAAGATTAAATATACTAGTCACAATAAATGATAAAAAATCATAAACTTTTTTGCTTACTACAAGATTGCAAAGCGATAAATACTTAAATTTTTCGTTACTAAAAGTATAAGAATAATAATCTTAACACAATCATTTTTTTAAATCTGACTTAAAGAAGAATTCCAAAGATTATAGAATAAGAATTCCATGGACACGAACTACTTCTGTCTATTAGACTATACCGCGTGGTCTAGTCTATTGAAATCGAGCGTCTGGTCATCACTGTAGGCATTCAGTCATCCAACACGCATGGCTTAAAACAATGTTTTTATTTTTGTCGGGCGCATTATTTTCTTGATTTTCGGTGGGGAAGTTTTTAATACGAGTTGTATTATTTTATTAAATGTTTTGTTAGTGACTAAAACTGCAAAACAGAGGACTTTGTGTAGTCAAAGAACCTATTTTAGTGATTCATCACTTCTCAATTAGAAATGAATGGACTATAGACTGCCAGCAGTGACGTCTCTTAATGTAAAAATTGACGTCCAGGAAATCTAAACGGTAGCACAGAAAGGAAATGTAATCTACTCCCGTCCCATATCTCTATTTCTAACCTATTGATTGTGTAGCAGGTGGCGCTTTGACAGTAGGACTCTCAAATTGAGAGGACAAGGCTAAAAAGTTTCAAGCTCCAATTTGTGCAAGAACTTAGATGAATTATAAAAGTTTTAAAATTTATTACCAATATATTATTTATTTGGCGGTTCTTGGAGGAAGTAGTGTTTTTCTTAATTATGTAAACAATGTAGTAAACTTCACATATTTACTTCTTAATATTATATTTAATTTTGTTGTTGATAAACTATTTTACTATTTTGCAAGTATTCAAAATCTTTAAAATTTTAGGATTTAGGAACCTTTTGTATGTTTATTGTAAATATGTTTATTGTAAATATGTTTATTGTAAATATGTTCATTTAGCAACATTTTAAACGTTGATTGAATAAAATTATTCAATCAATTGTTTAATTTCCTTAGTACTACTTTTTAGGTTTAAGATATTATTAATGTTAATGTTAATAAAAAACTGAAAAAGATAGAAATAATATTTAAAACACTAGAAACAGCAATAATAGAAAGTTTTAAATTTAAAATAAACTCTAAAAGCAAAGATCAAAACACTTATGAACAACAAAGATAATAGGATTATATTAGTTTAAAAAAAAACCGTAAATCAAGCGAAATGAAGCCAACGAAGACCAACTAAAGAATGCCTTGCAACGATTTTCTTGTCTCAGCGAAAGCCACCCTGCTTTCTAGGCACTCATAGCTTGCCGCTGATTGCCGCTGATTCATCCAAACTCTAATATAAAGTGAATTGTAGATTGTATTTTGTAAAAATTATGTGTTTATGTCCGATTGACTAATTTTTAATCTGTATGGTGTTTTAGACTATTTTGAATGTTTTTTATTTTTTATTTTTGTGTGTTCCAGATTTTGATTTGTTTTAAAGATGATTCTTAACTGTCTACCAGACCACTTGATAATGGTTTTTTAAAAACCGAAACGCGTCGTGGTTAGACAAAAAAAAATATTTGTGAAGTAAGCAGGACTTTCCGTTTCTTCTCCTTTAACAATGATATAATGCTAATGGCTGCACAAAAAAAGAGACTGTGCTTTAAACGCTCTAGACAAAGAGAAAAGACACCAGCGTTAACCAGAGATGCGTCGAAAACCATTGCAAATTAAAAATACACAGTGTGTATTTTAGAAATTGAAAATAGTTTGTTAAATTTGTTTCCACTTACAAAATATTAATTATTGTGATGTTAGTGACTCAAAGGACAGACTAGCGAATACAGCTTTTATTAAAATACAGCGATCCGGAAAATATGCCTAAAAACAAGTTGCTGGGTTGCCATAAATTTTACTTGTTCTTGATAAAAGAGTAACCACCATATTGCAATATATTAAAAATTCGTCATGCCGAGCCGATCAAGTGATTTTACATTTAACCAGAGACAGATGAAAATTCATCAGTCCCTGATTTAACGCAGTGCCAATGCAATATAAACAGAGAGGGTAGCGGCCAATAGCTTCGTTAGTAGTTTACAATTACTATTAACTTCAGTGTATCGTTGAGTTACTTATAACCGAAGCGAAGAAACAGAAAAATTCTTCGACTTTATTTTTGTTTACGTTTATTCGTCTTACCCGGTAATGTACGGTCAATTTTTTTCACTTTGTTTGGAGTCCTCCATAACCATACCCATAATATATGTATAATAATCTAGATAACGCAATTTTAGTTATATAACTTTGGACTGTGGAAAAAATTTTAATTTTGGTAGGACAACTTCAGCATAAAATAAAAAGTATTAATTCATTATAAGTTACCTATAGTTTATACAAACATTATTAAATCATCACTGATGGAGGTCTTGGGGGGACCTGGCAGTAGAGATAAATGCTCACAAAATGTGTCACTCTAGATCAAACTCTCACCTGGACGGCCTATTTAGAAAATGTAACCCGCAAACCCACAATGTTCTTATGGAGATGCAAAAGAATTTACGGAAAAACCTGGGGCACTAGCCCCAAACAAATGTATTGGCTATATATAACAGTCATTAGACCAGTGATTGCGTACGGCGCAATAGCCTGGTGCGAGAAGGGAGATCAAACTACCTCAAGGGCCAAAATAGCTAGAACCAGCTTGCAACTATGTGGTGCAATGAGCTCTAGCCCATCGAATGTCCCTGAATGCTTACTAAACTTACCCCCGCTTCAAATTTTTCTTAGGCGGAGGCACGAAGAGCAACATACAGAATAAGGGCCAACCACCAGGATAATAGTACAAACAAAGTGATATCAACAGCCCTAATTAGGTAACAAGGGATGGACGCAACTCTAGAAATGATATACGACGTCTGCCCAATATGGTGTACAAGCGCGGATTTGAGGAGGGGTAACGGGGTAATTACCCCCCCTAGAAAAAAAATATGAACTTTTTCCTAATAAAATCAGGGAAAGCATGAAAATTACACCCCTTCCTGGAAAAATTATATTACGAAAAAAAAACTATTACCCCCCTAGATTTTTCAAGAGTACCATGCACAGAATGGGACAAATAGAAGAGGCCGAATGTAGACTCTGTATGGAGGATAACGAAACAGTCAGACATCTACTATGCGAATACCCGGCTATTGCACGTTTACGTCAGAACACTTTCGGTAAACCTCAGATTGATTCAGAAGATCTGAACAGTGTCTCACTTAAACTGATAGCCAACCTTTTTGGATGATTATGCATACAGTGGTGAGAAACTACTCCAAAGTGAGCTGCAATAGACCCATTAGTGATCGCAGTGGAAGGGCAGCAATGCCCACTCACATATGAATCATCATCAACACTGAAGGCTTTTTGATGTAATTATTTGTAATTTTTTAAGCTATCACCGATATTTTTTGCAGAAAAATTCTTCCCGTATCTGCATGCCAAAAAACACGCATGAAGTTTCAAACTCAAAATCCTCAAAACCGATGTTTGAGACATAACTTGTGCGTTAGTGTTAAACAAAAAGCTTTAAACATTTTGAAAGTTCATTTAATAAATAGATAATGGGTAATATTTTATGAATTATGAATATTGCTGGTGTTTGGTCTCTGGTATTGTAGGGTAAAGGTACTTCTTGGCGCGATTTTTTAATTTTTTATATATTTACTTCATCTTTTCAAGCAAGAAGATTGTTAAGGTCGAGCAAATATAAGCAAGCGAGTTCATTAGTTTTCTTAAAAGCTTTACATTTATTATTGGTGATTTATTTCTACTTTATTTTACTTTACTCTTTTCAGTTTAAATAGGTATTTATTAGTGGTAATTTTATTCCTAAGTAGAAATTGACAAATAGTGTCCTTAATGCATTTGAAAATACCGTGTGTGTTGCTATCTTCTTATACACCCTCTTCAACTGCAATTCTAGCATCGAGAAGTTTCTAGTACGAGAGATAAGGTATCTGAGGCCACAGCAGTGCCTCGCTAAGTTCGCATAAGTGCTTTACCATCTTTTCTTGAAACATTTCAGCCCATATGTGACATATCTAAAACTCTACTTCGGAATGAGCGACGAAATTCAAACTTTGCACAGTCACAGATCTTCATAGAGTTAACAACCCCACCGAGTTTCATAGAGTTCCATAAAATTTTTCAGAAAAATTTCAAAAAACCTCGAAATTGCCACTCACTCTGTCACTCACTCACTCATTCATGTATAGATCATCAAAATTCTACTGTACGTTCAGACATGCTACAAAGCTGAAATTTGGTAGACTGATAGAAATTATGACCAAACCACAACAAAAAAACCCCAAAGTTCTAATTTACTCCCCTCCCCTATACATGTGAATTTATGTAAAAGTGACTTTGCCTACTTCCAAAAATGCTAGAGAGCTGAGCATCGGCAGACTGATAGGAACTATGATAAAACTATAAGAAAAAATTTAAAAACCCCAAAATTAAAATTTAATATCCTTCCCTATGAATGTAAAATATTGGTAAAGTAACATTGCCCACTTCCAGAAACGCTAGAGAGCTGAGCTTTGGAAAGCCGATAGAAACTATGATAAAACTATATAAAAATACTCTGCCAATCTATGGGCACCTAAGCTCACACTAGGTACTATAGTTATAGTGTGAGCTAATATAATCAAAAACTGAAATATATTTTATTCAACTCCAGACTCAATTACCTTTCGTTTGATACCACAGAAGCCATGTTTTGACTTAAACTCAAATTTTTTTAAATCTATCCCCCACCCTTTTAAAAAAAACTAAAATGTATTTTGTTTAACTCCAGACTCAATTACCTTTCGTTTGATATCACACACGCCATATTTTCACTTAAACTCTAATTTTTGACATCTACCCCCACCCTTTTTTTAAAAATAAACTAAAATTAATTTTTTTTAACTCCAGACTTAATTACCTTTCGTTTGATATCACACACGCCATATTTTCACACCGAATGAACCCTTTTATTTGGCTTGCGTTCGGTGGATTTTGTTCATTTTTAAATGGGACCATCACGGCCCAAGACCCAACTTAGGTACCAAATTTCATTAAAATCGGACAAGCGGTTTTTGAGTTATGCGGGTTGGTCGTTACAGACAGACATACAGACAGACATACAGACAGACAGACAGACAGACAGCAAAACAAAAAAGTTTCAAAATCATTTGAAACGCAAAGATATATAAAAAATTTTGAAATCGGAGCAACTTTTTTTTTCTCGAAAAAATTAGGATCACCATAGCTCACACTACTTATAGTAGTAGTGTGAGCTAAAATTAAAACACCCCAAAATTCTAATTACTTCCCTCCCCGATAAATGCCAACTTCCAGAAACGCAAGAGTTGAACTTTTTAAGACTGAAAGGCACTATGATAAAACTAAAGGAAAAAATTTAAAAACACCAACATTTTAATTTAGTAACATTGCCGACTTCCAGAAACGCTAGAGAGGGAACCTCAAAATTTTAAATAAGGCATTGCAAAAGTTTTGAATAATATTCCGCATATTTTACTAATTTAAAAATTAAATATTACCCAATTCCTTTAAAAAAGAAGTGAAATCATAAAAAAAGCTAAGTACGCGAGAATGGTATTCCGTAAAAAGAATTGAGATAAAAGTAAAGCAAAGTTCTCCAATACAAATTTCAAAATGAAAAATTCCTACTAGTTTATATAGTATAGCTACAACTATTACTAATAAGAAGGGTGGGGAGAAGAGAGAGGCAAGGAGAGGGAGGAAGAAAGTAGTAAAATGATGTTGGAAAAAAGTCTTAAAGCGTATGCAGAAAGAATTTTTGAAATTGCTCTATATTTGTGAAAGTTATAGCTACAACTATTACTAATAAGGAGGGCGGGGAGGAGAGAGGGAGAGACGGGGGGGGGGACCGGTAAAATGGTGTTGAAAAAAAAATCTGAAAGCGTATGCAGGAAGAATTCTTGAAATCGCCCTTTATTTGATAAAGTTATGCGAATATGGTTTTTGAATAGTGTGGAGGGAATGGCAGTAGGGGAGTTGGGTAGGAGCAGGGAGGACTACAAAGTAACTACAACAAATTAAAGTACATTTACAATAGGTGATCAAAGGACTTTCATTAAAATCGCCTGAAATTTAGATAATTTGTATGTCTTAATGCCTACATCATGTGACAAAATGGCATCTGAAGACAGCCATATTAATTCCTTCGGGATCAGTAGCAATTCAGACACCTTTTTTGTTAAAATCGGTTCAGCCATTAGCGTGACACAAACATACATAATTACTTACATACATATTCCAATCGAAAAACATTACCCTTCCCTTCGCCGTGCTGCAGTTCGGTAAAAAGGCCTTTTTGTTTCACTGAAATTGAAGAAGCATCTTTTCTTCTGTCGGTTATAACTGGCCCACTGACCACATTTATTTTTATTTGGGATGCTGTAAGAAAGTAGTACACCACCAGTAAATTACCCACGTACCATATTGTGCGTAAGTTAATCAAGGTCATCCTTGAGTGGTTCGCGATTAAGCCTATAGGTACCATTGTTTTAGAGATCATTTATGGAACCTTTTTTATACAAAACTATCAATTGTTTATTGCAAATTAAAAATTTTATTTATTTTTTCGACCCACTGAAAGCAAGCGTTTTCTGAGAGCCGCAGTCAGAACTGGGAAAATATAACTTAAATATATGAGGCGTTGAGAACCAGAGCGGTTTGGTTTGGCACTGACTTAAAAAAGGATAAAATAGTTCATGGTTCGCTATGGCACCGTTTTATCTTTGGTAACAACTAGCTGGACCAACCTATTGTTTGGCAGTGGTAATATGATGGGGAAGAGAGACATAAAATAGAGATGGAAAATCCAAAAATATTATACGGGGACACCTTCTATGTTTACTAATTTTACATATGTTCTATATAGGGAAAATGTTTACTTTAAAGTATTTAGTCGTATGCACCCGGTAAGTGAAGCGAAGACGGCATTTTTATTGCATTTTGTATTGTTTGCGATCACGTACTTATTGAATTTTAATGAGCCTCGCTTAAAAACTACCTTTCAGAGGCGTAGATGTAAGTAACAGCATTAAATTAAAATATGCAAGAGCAATAATTGTAATTTTCCCAGTAATGCTTACAATAATTACCAATAAATTTAAAGCCACATTATTAATAAGAATTCAAAAATGTAATTAGGAATTCCCGTTGCTAGGGATTTAACTACCTGTCACTAATTAATGAAATTAGGACAAAAAGTTGGCTATATATAATACCAGATCAAGGCTTATAGTTTTTTTTTTGGTTTTTGCCTTGTGAGAGTAAGATAGTGCTTATAGTTTGTGTGCAAGTAAATCAAGATAAAATGTCAAAACATCTGGACAATAAGTATAAAGAAATTATTGCAAATGTGATAAAAGTGTGTGACGAAGAAGCCAAACAAAAACAATTAAAGGAATCCATTACTCTTTCAACATTTCGAGCAGCGATATATACTGGCTATAGTTCAACAACTGTAGAGAGGATCAGAAAACAGGTCAAAGAAAACCCTTCAGTTTTTTCAGACAACCAACCAAGAAAACGTCAAAAGTTATCAGTTTCCGATAGTTTTGATGATGCAGATTTTCAAGTCATACGACAAATTACTTCAAGATTTTATACAGAGTATAAAATTGTTCCAACTCTTAGGAAGCTTTTAATTAAGCTAAAAGAAGAAATGCATTTTCAATTTAGCAGAGAAACCCCTTCGTCTTTTGTTAAGAAGTCGGGGATTCTATTTAAAAAAATAGCAAGATAAGAGAAAAATTTTAATGAAAAGACCAAACATTTTGTATTTAAGATACAAATATATGAGAAAAATTAGGCAATATCGTGAACAAAAAAATAATATTGTTTATTTAGACGAGTCTTGGGTCGACAATGATGTAACATTTAAAATACTCTGCGAATCTATGGGCACCTAAGCTCACACTGGGTACTTAGTTATAGTATATCTACGTCAAAGCTAATATAACTAAAAACTAAAGTATATTTTATTGAACTCCACACTCAATTACCTTGCGTTTGATACCACACAAGCCATGTTTTGACTTAAACTCTAATTTTTCAAATCTACCCCCACCCTTTTTTTAAAAACTAAAATGTATTTTGTTCAACTCCAGACTCAATTACCTTTCGTTTGATATCACACACGCCATATTTCCACTTAAACACTAATTTTTGAAATTTACCCCCACCCTTTTTTTAAAAATAAACTAAAATGTATTTTGTTTAACTGCAGACTCAATTACCTTTCGTTTGATATCACACACGCCATATTTTTACAGAAACCCTAATTTTTGAAATCTACCCCCACCCTTTTATTTGGCTTGTGTTCAGTGGATTTTGTTCATTTTTAAATGGGACCATCTCGACCCAAAACCCAGCATGGGTACCAAATTTCATTAAAATCGGGCAAGCCAAGAGTTATGCTATGTTATGGCAGAGTAACGAAATAACTGGTGTTATAGCCAATATATCATCTACAGGTCGATCAGAAAACGGATTTGTAGAAAATGCCGAACTTGTTTTTAAAGCCGGTACAGCCACAGAATTTTGAAAATTTTAGTAAGTGGTTAACAGAGAAACTGTTACCTAACATTCCTCCAAACTCAGTTATTGTAATGGACAATGCGCCCTACCATTCAGTTTTGGATGAAAAAGTTCCAACTAAGTCGTCAACAAAGGCAGCTATGTGTGAATGTTTGACAAAACAAAATATACAACACGACCCCAGCGCTTTGGGAATTGGTGAGCTTACACAAACCTCCACCAGATGAAAAAAATACAAAAGGGATAAATTAATTGAATCACATGGCCACGTGACCCTAAGAACACCACCATATATGTGTGAACTGAATCCAATTGAAATGGCATGGGCATTTTTGAAAAATTTCATAAGAAGTAGAAACGCAACCGGCGAATTTACGATCAAGCGTTTACGGGAATTATTGGAAGAGGGTATAAAATCTATGGACTCCAACTTATGAAATAACTTTGTACGGCATGTGATTGATATTGAAAATAAATATTGGGAAACTGAGAAATATATGGAAGACGTAACAGAAAAAATAATAATCAGGCTTGGGGAAGACTCTGATGATTTTGAAGACGATGATGATTCAGATTCAGAAACTGAAATTTCTAAGTCACCTGACATGACCTATCGTACAAAAAAAAACGGCTATTAAAACAAATATATGAATATAAGTATAATGTATACTTATATACAGGAAAAAACACATTTTTATACTTTTCTAATTCATAATGAAAATAGTTATTTTAAGACTAATTTTATTTTTATGTATCAAACCCTGTTTTGGCCGCATAATACCTTGTATTTATAACATATATTAAAATCTCTGCCACTGGAAAAATAGAGGAAACGTGTTTTTCAGCTGTCTCTCTTCCCCATCAGATTATTCCTGCCATACTGTATTTTGGGCACCATCTCTTATAGGATGCTTGCAACTCAGATGGTCCACTGTGGCCTTGAAAAATTTAATATAAAGTATCGGAAATGGTTGGATAATTAGAATTTTGTGGGATGGTCCGCTCTACTGCATCCTGAAAGCCTGGCGACGCCAAATATTAGATTCTCATAATCACAAAATAAAATAAATATACTGATAGTTGATTCTGAAATGACGCTGTAAGATTTTTTACAGTTTAGGACCACACGCAAAAGACCAAAAATTAATGGAAAGACAAATGTGACATGTAAATTTAACAGATAGAAAAATAAATGAATGGATAAGGAATAAAATAAAATTAAAGGATGTTAGAGGGGAAGTAGCAAAATTAAAATGGAAATTTGCCGAGCATATTTTAGAAAGAAAGAAGATCGATGGAACAACTGTAACCTTGGTTCAAAGGTAAATTGAAGAAGGCTAAATAGATGGCTAGATACCATTGCAACTTTACTGGTAGGTTATACTTTTTTACGTATAAGAAAAAGATTTTCTATAAGTCAAGTTGTCTATGACTTCTGCTGACAAATTTCAGATTTTGTTTATTTTGGTATGCATAAGATGAAGGAAGGTAAGAATACTGACAATCAAACCCACCTAAGTAAATAACCAACTACCTTTAATAGGTTAATGATAATGCGTTAAAATTAAAAAATAGTAAGAATTGATTTATGGGTTTTGTCTTACCGAATAACCTTTCTAAAACTTTTAGAGAATTTTCGCATGAAACTTAAAACTTACAAAATGTTAACTAAAACCAAACGGAACCATATGCCAACTAAGTAGTTGGCTAAAAGTTAAGACATCCGCTTCTTGTGATAGAGTTACGTTTTTTTCCTTGGTAGTCATTAGTTTTAATATCGCTAGAGCTGACGACCAACGGTTTTGCTATTTTTTCAGTTACGCTTTTTGTTCTTTGTTAAAAACACTCTCCCCTTAGCAGTCATTGGTTTTGAACTAGATAGAGCTGGTGACCAAAAGTTTTGCTATTCGCTGTCCACTGTTATTTTCCTTTTTCTCTCTTTTCAAACCAGAGGAAAAAAAGATCATCAAAATCAAAACTGTGGGTCACGCCCTCTAATTCTGCACTAAAAATAATAACTCTACCGTCATGTCATAGCCATTTTATGTTATTTCAGGAGCAAGGCAAGTTGATGCATTTTCTTTTTTAATGTTACTTGAAGAAGAAGAAAAAATTCTCGAAGCGCATTGTGGTAGACATTTTTTCATTAGACACAGGGGTAAGCAGTAAACAACAAGTATACTTAATAGCAGGCCCAAAGGAACAAACAGACAGACAACAATGTATACAACCAAATTAAAAGTAACGATTTTAAGGAAGCAGTTTTGAAAACCAGAAGCTGCCATTGTGAAGTTCCTCCTACCATAAAACAGACACATTCGTTAAAATTCAAATGAGAGAAATTACGATACAAGCACTAACAATAAGAAAAAGGTAACAAAAGGATTTTAGCTTCGGTTCGCTCAGTTGTCATTAGATAGGCAACTCCGGCTGTTTGACAGATCATTAACTCCGTGGCGCCCACTTCTGAGCCTAGTCACGAACTAAAAGGCAAAGCGGGAAATTTGAATCGCTTTTTATAATAAATTTTGTTTGTTTTCAAAGTTTTTCAAAGTTTTTCAAAATAATATTTTATAAAGACATACACACCAGTATTTAGAAAAGGGTCTACAGTGCAATCCTTGGTCTACAAGTCTAGATTTTGGTTGAAGGTTTAACTTATTTTTCCCGGAATGCAATAGTTTGTAATATTTATATAAATTGTTCAAAAATACCTTGCGATATGGGTCATCTTTTTTCGTTGTAACAAATACATTATTTCCACACAAAGGTTAGAAATAAAAATAATATAATATTTTGATTTAGAATGGTAGCCATATTTAAACCTCCAAACGTCACTAGGAGATGTCCAATAAAAACGGGGTAAGTCAGTGTCAGCTGTCCGCTACATTTTACATGTTAATTTTTTAGACAAGTTAGCGATGATTAAACTGATGTTCAATTGTTTTGGTCGATGTGTAATTGAAAGCGGATTCGTATATATCTTGTGCTTTTTACAATAGTTAAATATTGATACGTATTTAATACTGTAATGCATCTAGAGATATAGTTTTAAGTTATTTATGTATTATTCAGCTTTGAAAATGTTTCTATAGAAGTTTTTTTTATCAATCCTGGGTTATTTCTGTTGTTTTTCGAACTTTAAATCACCCCTAAGGGGTGGTACTACAATTTAAGACAATTTTTAACGGGAAAAAAATGATATTTCGTTACAAATTCTTTATGTGGTTTTTCTTAATTTCTAAACTTAATTTGAAATTATATGAGATGAAACTCACTGAGACATGCTTACTATCATATTGCACATTAGGATGAACAAAATCTTTGCAGTAATTTGAGCTGTGAGTATTAAAAAAATACACTTAAACCGGTCGGTATCAAGTCTATAGACTTGATACTTAAACCCGGTCTAAAATGTTTTAAGGTTGTAGTAAATACTGATGACAATGTCTTGTTTTGTCAGGTTTTTTTTCTTCATTCAAAAAAAAAAACAAAATTGCCTTTTCTTTACTTTTTCCGCCGCTATCTTTAAAAAGCAAATTAATTTTATTATTTTGTACATTATAATTTAAAAGTAGCTTAGAGTATTATAAAATTTAATTTTTTAATAAAAAAATTTTGCAAACCAAATAAATACTATTGCTTCTATATTTTGAACGCCGCCATCTTTGATTAAATTAGACATTTATTAATATAATTTTAAAAATGAGCGACCCTTATTTAGTCTAAATTGGTATACTACACGGCACCACCAGTTCTGTCAAACAAGAATGAAAAAATTTTGTAACCTTCGGCCGGCATCTTGAAAAAAAGCTCGGTCACAGTTGATAAAATCCAGAATTTTTTTTGTTAAAAATCAATTTTGGTTTATAGGTTATGAAGGCCTCTTTAATTTTCCTTCCTTTTATCGGTTGGGCAACAAGTTTAAAGAAACGGTCATTAGCTTTAATACAAGGTGTAAAAAAATATCGCACAAAAATTAAAGGAAATATTGAAAAAAAAAATGAATTTTTTGCCATTTTGTTTTGAAGTGATAGGTGTTAATTTTTTTAATAGTTTTAAATTAAGTAGGTAGTGAATACATTAAAATTACTTTTATTTCTCCTGAAACCGGAAATTATTTTTTTTTACTTTGGCAGTCGCCCTTTTGGATCCCCGTGACGATGAAGCCGGAAAATCGGGGGATCATCGAATGAAAATTTATTAATTTTGGGTCATTTATGCCAAATATAATACAAATTCACTATACTATACTCGACAGAACACGAAGAGGGGTAAAAGTGGGCATATTCACTAGAAATCGGTACAAAGGGCGCGCCAAAAGTTTTTGATTTCTAATGTTCCACCTTAACTACAGTACTTGGTATTTTGGTATTCTTATACCGAATCGTGTAACTACGAAAACAAATGAAAATGAAACTAAAACAAAGACAGAATGCATAGACTTCAATTTACGTATAGCGTGTCCCAGGTAGCGTGGGACAATGGACATGTCATATGTCAATCTGTTCAGTGTAGTAGAAAATCACTACAACATTTAGGTGTACAAGGCATTATTCTTTGGTGTGCATATTTTCTCTTTGTTGTTGCTCTTAGTTTAAATGTTTCTTATTTTTTCTATATACAATGTATTTTGTTAAATAGGAAGAGAGTCTGAGATTTGTTCTTGCTATTTATTTATCTTAGTATGAGAAAAACAAAAAAAATTAGAGGCCCTAATCTTGGAAAGCTGATTTCTTGGATGTGGGATTCACAATGGCTCTTATGAGAGGATTGAGGTTTTTTAGCGATATTTTTAAAACGGACTGTGAGTTTTTATCAAATTTGAGTAAAATGTTTCTCCGACACCATCCCCAGGGACGTGCCTAACTTTTTGGTTGCCTGAGGCAAACAGGAAAAATTCAACCCCCTCATTTCGTGCAATCGTTTTCTTTCTGCACCCTAGAAACTAGAATTCGTTTAATCCACTTTAGAGATTAAAAGTGTGTACTTTCAAGACCTCTTTTGAGATACTAGAGGATACTTTTCAATCCTTTGGAAATTAAAAGTAACGAGAAAAATGCAGTAAGTAATACAAATAAACGAAACTCTGAGGAGGCCTACGGTCGCAGTCGAACTCAAAAATTCTCATCTTGGGAATAAATGTCATATACATAATATTCCAATACTCCCTGTTACCGATTTACACAATGACTGGCGTTTAATGCAAACAGTCAGAAATAAAGATAAAAAAATGCATAGATACCTTTACATAGATAGAGTTCTTGTCAATTTGACGTGACGAATACATGAATAAACGAATATGCATGTGTAAAAGTATAACCAATCAGGATATTTTATCTTAAGGACCGCAAAAAGGATAGACTTATGCCCATTGATATTGCAATTTCAAATATATGTTGGCGTCATATATCGTACGGTAGGTACCGTGGGTATTGGAATATAAGTACAATATGGAAATAATATGCATATGTGTTTGAAAGCAACCAATCAGGACATTCTTTCTTAAGGACCGCGAGGACTTATATTTGCATCATGCATTGACAATTACCTTGGGTATTGGAATACTATGTAGGGGAGAGGGGGCAAAATGGGGTACGGGGGTAACACGGAATGTCGCAGTTTTAGATAAACTGCGCAAGAATAAAACCTCTTACATCTTTGTTTACTTCCCAAATCCTGGGTTCACCTTTGATACTAAACGATCACATTCAGTTTGACTTGTAGTTTAAGTATTGTTTAATAAAAAATAAAGCGGCTAAAAAAAAATAACGACAATAAGTCTAGAAAATTATGTTTTATAAGGATGTACCAGAAAACAGTGGAAAAATTGCCTTAGTTTTCAAAAAATTCAAAAAATATTAGTTGTTCATCTCATATCTAACTTTTGTTTACAAAAATCAGCTGGACCACCAGTGACGTGAAAAATTCGACATATATATATATATATATATATATATAAGATCCTAACACCGGTCTATTCTATCCCCCGTGACTCTTGACCACGAGCCTTCACTGTAGGTATCGAACATATGTTCGAAGCGGTAGGCAACACTGGCGAAAATTCTAGTAAGTGTCCGTCGATATACATTTCGACAGAATGGATTGTAGTTTGCATTTTTTTAGTAAAAATGTCTTGTTTTAGTTTATGTTAATCTCTGAAGGATCTTTAAGAGCCGCACACAGGTCCCTTATTTGGTGCTTCAAAGCCACTTGACAGGCATTTATACTCAAATCTTTAAATCAAATTCGTGATTTTGCCTTTTTCTGTCATCCGCCGTGAAACATCTTCATGTAACATTGAAAGCTAAATTGTAATACCGTATTAATAAATTGGATTACAACTGTGGTTTACATAAAATAAATATAAAATTATATGCACATGGACTATTTCTCCATCATTTAAAAGTTTCAGCCCTTAAAACCCGCCCAAGGCAAAGAGGCAGATTTTTTAGGGTGGAATCTTCGAGATTTTCTTCCTAATTTTTACGTGTTTTACGTCTTTCTATCCAGACAGTAATAGTGTTTTCATACCTACTCGTTTTTTTAAACACGATAAAAATATTTTTATAATAGCATTTTTTTTATCAAATACCGAATTGCAAATAATGCAAGGACCTAAAACTATAAACAACAAGTGAAATTAAGGAAAGAAAAATAAGAAAAAAGTTTTTGCTTCGGCCGGTACTCGAACCCGGGATCTCTTGCTCTGTACGCAAACATTCTAAACATTGAACTACCGAAGCCATACATAAATTTTCGGAAAACTTTCATCTATGCAGGCTGCGGTGTCTCAATACAAGAACAAGAAACTCTCAGGGTATTAACTTAAAGTTAATACCCTGTAAGCCATAATAAAGTTTTCCGAAAACTTATGTATGGCTTCGGTAGTTTAATGTTTAGAATGTTTGCGTACAGAGCAAGAGGTCCCAGGTTCGAGTCCCGGCCGAAGCAAAAACTTCTTTCTTATTTTTCTTTCTTTAATTTCACATGTTGTTTATAGCATTTTTTATGTTTTTGCGGGATTAGAAGTTTTTCAAAAGCTTAAGAGGAACACTATTTTCAAGTAAATTTTTTCTACGAAATTTGTTTTTAAAGTGTTTAAAAGCGTATAATTCAACACTTAAATGTTTATTATCGTGCAATTTCGACACAATCGAGAGGGCCAGTGCAATGATATTCGTTGTGCCTGCAGGTTGGAGGGCAACCTCTTATATTGGCCGTCTAAACAGGCCTTATGTAGGCCTGGGTGTCCTACCCAGGAGGACGGAAACTCAACAATTATTAATTATTGGGCTTTAATTAATCAATCATGCAATAGGTAGGTACCAATCTGTACCTAGGTATATCTATTATTTTTACAAGAAACACCTAAAAAAATAAAACACGGAAGTATTTACTTACTTCTGTCAGAACCCTTAAGGAAACAAGGTTTTATATGTCCGCCTATTTAAATAATATGTAATATACAGCTATGGGTAACTATAAATACAAAAGAATTAAGATTAACTTTAAGCTTTCCTATAAAACCTTTTTAAAATGCCTAAAAGTAATGGCAAAAACCAAAAGTCTAAAGTTTATATTTACCACTCTTAAAAACCTTAAGGAAACTAGGTTCTATATGGCCACCTATCTAATCATATTTACTTTTAAACTACTGGTAACTATAAAAACAAAAGGATAACCTTTCAGCTCTATTACAAAATACTTTTGTGATGACCTTAAGTAATGAAAAAAACTAAATGACCAAAGTTTATATTCATTTCTTTTTAAAAACTTTAGGTAAAATGGTTTTATAAGACTATCTTTATAAATCAGAAATCAATAAAACCAAAAGTATTTAAAAGGAACAAAAGGAATATCAGTTTTATTATACTTCCTTTACAAATCACTTTTTGGTTGTATAACACCCCTTTAGGTAATTGGCAATATAAATTACCTTTATGTAGCCAAATTGATCCTAAAACCCTTAACAGCACCCTCTAAATAAACTAGGAACCAAATTAATAAAACCTTGAGTGGTAATAATGTTACTTGGGCTAAGAGTCATTTTGCAGCCGTTAATAACCAAGTTTAGAAAAACATTTTCAAACTAGTAAGAACCCTTCATTTTGAAATTTGTACTGGAGAACTTGGCTTTACTTTTATCTCAATTATTTTTACGTAATACCATTTTCGCGTAATTGGCTTTTTGTTACATTAAATGTTTTAGTTATGATTTCACTGCTTTTTGAAAGGATTTAGATAATATTTAAGTTTTAAAGTAGTTAAATATGCGGAATATTGTTCAAACCTTTTGCAATGCCTTATTAAAAATTTTGAGGTTTTTTTTAGTTTTTTCATATGGTTTTATTATAGTTCCTATCAGCCTTTTAAACCTCTGCTCTCTAGCGTTCCTGGCAGTGGGCATTGTTCCTTTTACATAACTTTACATTTATAGGGGATAAATCTAAATTAAAATGTTGGCGTTTTAAATTTTTTTTCTACAGTTTTATCACAGTTTCTCAGTCTGCCAAAGCTCAGCTCTCTAGCGTTTCTGGAAGTGGGCAATCTTACTTTTACATAATTTTACATGTATAGGGGATGGATGTAAATTAAAATATTGGTTTTTTTTTTCAAGGGTTTGGTTATAATTTCTATCAGTCTGCCAAATTTCAGCATTGCATGTCTGGAAGTACAGTAGAATTTTGATGATCTATACATGAGTGAGTGGCAATTTCGACGTTTTTTTTAAATTTAGCAACTACTTTACTACTTTATGGCAGTTTACGCGAAATTCGCGGGGCAAGACCCTTAGATTTTTTATAAAATAGAAACCATGCACTAGAAACAATTTTTTTCAATAATTAATTGATTTAATTTTTATTAGTAGTTACGTGAGCTTATCGTGAGACTTTGTGTTTTCACTTCCCTGTCCTGAAGGCATCAAACAGAGGAAAATGCACAAACTAGGAAATTGTTGCCTGATTTTCTGAATTCGAAATCAAAAGTTTGTCTGATTTCAATTTAAAAAGTGTCAAGTACGGTTAGCTACAAAATATTCAAACAAACTGTTAAAAAAAAACAATTCCGCTTTAACATTTTCTGTAAGTTGTGCAAAATGCACAAAACATCTTTCTTTTAAAGTCAGACTTGGTATGTATAGACATAAGATTCGCCCGAACATTTTACGAAAGGGAAGCACCTCTCAACCGTTTTTAATGAATTCAACTCGACAAAATTAAGTTTTAATACTTATCAAAAATATTTTTTACTCATTGACACAGTTACAAAAATTAATGTTCAAAATTTTTGTTTGATTTGAGGATTTCCACAAACATATTTTTATTTCAAGGCGGCTACTTTTAAAAGTCATGTCTAACTTATTAAATATTTAACTGTATACAATGGGTTCTTGAACAAAAATACTTTAATGTGTTAAGGATACAAGAAAAAAAAATTTAAAAAAAGTTCCCTTTTTTCGTAGGCCTATGGAACGTGCACCACTGCCTCTAGAGGGTACAAAGGTATATGGTTAAAAAGGAAATTTTATCCGCTTGCAAAATGATCTTTAGAATATTTTTAGAAAATTTGACCGTTTTCGAGTCAAAAAGAACGTTTATATAGGAGGGGCGAACCACCCCCCTGCCAGGGTTGGGGGGATGGTTCCCTTTCGTAAAATGATCGGGCGAGTCTTATGTCTATCCATACCAAGTGTGTTGCTTCTATCATTGAACGCAGTATCGGACCCCGTAGGGCCTGAACTAATAGTCAATAGTCAACAGAAGTAGCTATAATAATTCCTTGTTACATAAGCTGACCTGATCTGACCAACCTTTTTCAGGTATATTGTGCATGGAAGTCAAGAATCACTATATTTTAGACACTATTTGTAACAAGATAACAATGGCCGAAAGGCCAGAATCGATTTAATTATTTGATATTTTAATGTCACGCCCCATTTTATTTACTGTATTTTATTTTATAATGGCTTTATTAGCTCAAATTGTTAAGTTATATAATCTGCATGCTTATTAGTATTTGCCATAAACATTTCATAGCAAATTTTACCAAAATAATAAATAAAAAAAAACGTTTTTTATAATTTGTTTGTTTTTTCCTACACCGACGGACCGGATATTTTTTTATCCGGCCCTTTTGTCCCTTATTAAAATGGCATTTTACACTCGCCCAAGAAATGGAAAATGCTATATATGTCTGTAGCACCCGACCTCTGCACCTATGGGATTCGAACCCGAACTCTAGCAAACGAGGCTCCTTTTATTAGTCCACAGTACATCGGTCTATTTTTAGCTCACACATATACTATACTATAGTAGTGTGAGCTATGGTGATCCTAATTTTTTCGAGAAAAAGAAAGTTGCTCCGATTTCAAATTTTTTTATATATCTTTGCGTTTCAGATGATTTTGAAACATTTTTGTTGCGCCGTCTGTCTGTCTGTCTGTATGTCTGTATGTCTGTCTGTAACGACCAACGCGCATAACTCAAAAACCGCTTGGCCGATTTTAATGAAATTTGGTACCTAGGCTGGGTCTTGGGTCGAGATGGTCCCATTTAAAAATGAACAAAATCCACCGAACACAAACCAAATAAAAGGGTGGGGGTAGATTCCAAAAATTAGAGTTTATGTGAAAATATGGCATGTGTGATATCAAACGAAAGGTAATTGAGTCCGGAGTTTAACAAAATATATGTTAGTTTTTGTTTTTTTTAAGGGTGGGGGTAGATTTCAAAAATTTGAGTTTAAGTCAAAACATGGCTTGTCTGGTATCAAACAAAAGGTAATTTAGTCTGGAGTTGAATAAAATATATTTCAGTTTTTAGTTAAGGATGATTCTCAAAATTTGGGACAATTTGATGTAACCATCCAATATTATTAAAACAAGAATACTCTTTATTAATCTATAATTTTTAGGTAATAATATAAAATGCCTTTTATTAGGATCTTTTATTAAATTATTTGTTTTCAGTTTAAAAATATTTTTAAAAACAGCCCAAAGGCATCAAAATTCCGCTCCATGGACTGTAACCATCACGTTTTGCCTAAAATATTGCTTCATTTAAAAAAAACTATTTTTTTTCGGGTCATAACAGCCATTTACATCAAAAGATTAAATGTCAATAAGTATTATACTATAGCCAAAAACAAATATTTACTAAAAATAGTTATTAAAAATTATTAAGAAAAGTGTGTACCTACATTTGAATTCTACTACGTGGACTTGGGAGAATTTAGCCGCCAAGGGTTGGTACTAGATTATTAAGCGCGCCTGGACTATTTGACACTTGCGTTTTAGTTTGGTTTTGTCGTTCGATATGATAGCATTGCTCAATTTTGTGCGGATTGGTCATCATGATTGTCGAAGTGCTCGTTGGCAGGTACGTATTTTTATTGTTTTCTACTCCATGGACGCGTTTAAAATTTCTTAGCAAAGTTACATTTTTAAAAAAAATATGCGTTTAGTTGACCATTTGTTGGCATTTTAATCTTATGCGCCAATTAGTACAGCTTTTTTTGTTTCGCGAATATGTAACTATTTTTTTCCAAAAAAATTCTACTCCATGGACTTCTGCTCCATGGACATTTATAAGTCCATGGAGTAGATTGGTGTCTATGGAGTAGAAATAATAAGTGTTTTTTAACCTTAGAAGACGCTTTAATTTAAATTAATTGCTAGTATTTGTTAAGTACTTGTACTGGGGTTGAAGAATCATCTCCTAGGGTGGGTTAATATTTAGCTATATGACTTTGTATTTATTTAAAAGAACAGCAAAAATAAACTTTAAAAACGTATACATTTTTGCATTAAATACAGGATTTCTGTTCTTGTTTTCGTGCTTGTGAGAAAATCAACAAATAATTTACTCATGCTGCATTCTGATTTTAAACTAGAATAGTAAAGCGGTCATAAAAATTAATTATTTTTACATAGATTTTTGTTTAAGCAAAAATATGGCGAAACCAAAGCGAAGACAGCAAAAAAAGATTGTCAGCAATATGAAATGGCAAAGATATTACAAGCGGCAAAAACAAGGCAAAATTAGGCTTATTGGGACAAAAAATTAACGCAGCGGTACAAAACAAGACTATATAGAATAATAATAATTATAATAGAAAAATTCTCCATTAACAAACACCAAAAACTTGTTAAAGGATCAAACCGTTTCTTCGGAAGTCAGAAGTTTTAAGAAAACAACTATTTACCAATTTTATGTCTATGAACAAAAGCTATAAGGCTAAAAGACAGTTTATAAAATGCACATCCAGGTAAAAACGATATAATTACCTCCAAAAAAAGTAAGAAACAAAAGTGATACTTAACAGACATAGACTAAATCTCGAAAAACTGATAAGCAACAACATAAAGAAGATAACTCAAAATATGATATAGTACTTAGCCACCAACAGCAAATCTAAACATAATACTAATCTTGAATGGATTCAATGCCTAAATTGTCTTAAATGGATCTGTAACAAGTTCAATAAGAGGAGCTAGAACGCGTTTTTTACTTGTTCTGTATGCGACGACAGCGACGACGGTTATGCATGCAAAATTATTAAAATAAATTATTCTCTGTTTAGCGTTTTTTTATGTATTTCATACATTTTTAAACTAAGTTATTTAAAACCTGTTTTTTAAATACGAGTTTATTGTTTCTTTGTTTATATACTAAAACAGAAAACATTTCTTTTCTTTAAAAAAGTAGGCTTACCTTCCATGTTTTATTTTCTCTCTCCTTAATACAGCATTTTTAGTAACATATACCATGCGAAAATTTTAGTTTTAGAATTTTTTAAATATTAAATGAATTCTACAACTACATGAAATTACAACTCCGTGGAGAAACCATTCCACTCCGTGGACACGAATTTTTATTTTTTATTAATAATATTTCAAATTTTGACATAGATTTTTGGCCACACACCTAAACATTATCAGAAAGCGATATCCCATGCAAGTAAATTAAAAAGAATGTTAATATTCATAACTTTGGTCGATTACACTTTTACCCCTCATATTGTCCCAAATTTTTAGAATGACCCTTATATTAGCTTACACGTACACTATAACTATAGTACCTAGTGTGAGCTTAGGGGCCCATATATTGGCAGAGTATTTAAGTGATGAATAACAGGCCGAATTCTTCATAGAGTACGTGGGCGTAGAAATCTTCCGAGCTTTTTACTGACTAAATCAAGAATGCGAATTTGGCGACAATGTTACTAACAAAATACTCTGCCAATATATGGGCCCCTAAGCTCACACTAGGTATCTACTATAGTTATAGCGTACGTTGAGCTGATATAACTAAAAACTAAAATAAATTTTATTCAACCCCAGACTAAATTACCTTTCCTTTGATACCACACAAGCCACGTTTTGACTTAAACTCAAATTTTTGAAATCTACCCCACCCTTAAAAAAACAGCCTAGGTACCCAATTCCATTGAAATCGGGCAAGCGGTTTTCGAGTTATGCGTGTTGGTCGTTACAGACAGACATACAGACATACAGACAGACAGACAGACAGACAGACAGACAGACAGACAGACAGACAGACAGACAGACAGACAGACAGACAGACAGACAGACAGACAGACAGACAGACAGACAGACAGACAGACAGACAGACAGACAGACAGACAGACAGACAGACAGACAGACAGACAGACAGACAGACAGACAGACAGACAGACAGACAGACAGACAGACATACAGACAGACAGACAGACGGCGCAACAAAAATGTTTCAAAATCATCTGAAACGCAAAGATATATAAAAAAATTTGAAATCGGAGCAACTTTTTTTTTCTCGAAAAAATTAGGATCACCATAGCTCACACTACTATAGTATAGTATATGTGTGAGCTAAAAGAGCTGGTTGCTAATTCTGTAAACTGTAACTTTTTTCATCTTATAAATTATGAGATGAATAAAGAAACAGTAAATAATTTTAACCGGCGATTTTTTGTTCTGCTGTAGCTTAAGAAATGTTTGAAAAGACAATGGCAACATTGTCGCCAAAATTGCATACTTGGTTTAGTCAGTCCAAAGCCCGCGCACTCTGTTAGAAATGTTCGTCTCTGCAAAACAAACCTATCTACAAAAATTCAGCGTGTTACTCATCACTTAAAAAATAGACCGATGTACTGGGGACTATTATGCTTTGAAGGGGTTCCGGCCGAACATACTTTGTAGATGGGTTCTAGCACCGGGAACGCCAGAGGGCTTTTCTAGTTGTCATAAAAAATACTCTGCCAATATATGGGCCCCTAAGCTCACACTAGGTACTATAGTTATAGTGTACGTGTGAGCTAATATAACTAAAAACTGAAATATATTTTATTTAACTCCAGACTAAATTACCTTTTGTTTAATACCACACAAGCCATGTTTTGACTTAAACTCAAATTTTTGAAATCTACCCCCACCCTCAAAAAACAAAAACTAAAATGTATTTTGTTAAACTCCGGATTCAATTACCTTTCGTTTGATATCACACACGCCATATTTTCACTTAAACTCTAATTTTTAAAATATACCCCCACCCTTTTTTTTAAATAAATTAAAATGTATTTTGTTTAACTGCAGACTCAATTACCTTTCGTTTGATATCACACACGCCATATTTTTACATAAACTCGAAATTCTTGAAATCTACCCCCACCCTTTTATTTGGTTTGTGTTTGGTGGATTTTGTTCATTTTTAAATGGGACCATCTCAACCAAGACCCAGCCTAGGTACCAAATTTCATTAAAATCGGCCAAGCGGTTATTGAGTTATGCGCGTTGGTCGTTACAGACATACAGACAGACAGACAGACAGACATACAGACAGAGAGACAGACATACAGACAGACAGACAGACAGACAGACAGACAGACGGCGCAACAAAAAAGTTTCAAAATCATCTGAAACGCAAAGATATATAAAAAATTTTCAAATCGGAGCAACTTTTTTTTTCTCAAAAAAATTAGGATCACCATAGCTCACACTACTATAGTATAGTATATGTGTGAGCTAATATTTTCTCAGCTCCAGTGAAAATAGCACAAATGTAGGATCTGAAATTTTTTACAAAATCTACTGCTACCTACTTTCTTTTTTAATTTTCGTTAAAATTCATTTATTTTTCAAAAATATAAAAAAAAAAACTACTACAAAATTTATATACCTACCCAAATTTTAGGAGAATTAAGTAAGTAGGTACCCACTTTTCGATGAAAATCGCGCCGCAGAAGAAAGTTTTGGAGAAATTAAGTTCTTTTTGTAAAAATGGCGCCAAAATTTTTGGTAAAAATTGGTATATAAAAATAAAATCATATAAAAAATCGTGAAAATTGGTACCGAAAATCACACAGCGGGCAAAAACTTGAGAAAAATGAAGTACGTTTTGGAAAAGTGGCTCCCAAGAATAAATTTAGTTGAAAGAAATTGCAAGCAAACATTTTAGAAAAATAAAATTATTAAAAAATAAATGGATCCATGACGGATCTGATACCTTCCTAGCTAGATTATTAGCACACTTCAAGTGAAGTCATGATGTATCAGTCTTCAAAACCGTTTTTTTTAAATATTAAGCGAAATGTAGTCTACTATATTCCGAAAACCGCATATTGATACGATGCTCCGTTAAAAAGTTAGAATTTTTTAAACTTTTTAACTGTCAAAATTATCATTAGCATTAATGGATTGTAATCAAAATCTAATCAACTCGCAGTGTCCAACGCTATTTTACCTAAAAATTTTGTGAAAATCGGTTCAGAAATGTACACACACACACACACACACAGCCAGACATCACGACGATATTGCTAAGATAGGTCAAAATACATTCAAATAACACAATTTCTTCGAAAATAATACCTTCTCTAGCCATTGCTATGCGGGCTAGGAAGGCAAAAAAACTTCAAAGTTGATAGCAAATGCAAAATTTTTGTAAAAGTATAAGCGCGCAGCGGCACGCAGTCGGAAATTTTCACGGACAACAGTTTGCTCCTGATCAATTACGTTTGGGGAGCGTAATCTTGAGCTTGGGGAGCTACGCCCCCTTCTTATTGCGCCTGTGTTCTTGCCCTTTCCTTCTAGAAATATTGCTGGATCGGCCACTGCTATTTTTCAAAATAAAACGCCTTTTTTAGTATTACCTAAGCCGATGCAATCCGTTTATACACAATGGGTTAAATTTTATCTAAAAAGTCAGCCTTTGGTGAAAGTCTTCAAAAAGGTTAAGATCACTTTTGGATCGTGGCATGGCGCCACGGATTTGGACCACAAGCATATTGCCGAGCAAAATCAGTATTACCACTATATAAGAGAGTCTTTTTTTGGTTAGTTAACTTTCGAAAATTGGACCTTAGTTTGTTTTCTTTAATAATAATTACAATTTGTACATATGTAGAACCCTTAAGGTTTCTAATTTACTAAAATGATATTAATTAAACAAATCTATACGAGTTTACTTTTATTTAATGGTGAATTGATTGAATGTTGTTGATTTTTTTGTCACGGTCCGAAACATCTCAATTTATAAAAAAAAACTGATGCTGATTTTTGCCTGAAAAACTGATGAAATCTCTAAGTCCGTCAAAATTAAGCATAAGTGGTCAGTTAACATCTCAATTTATAAAAAAAAAACTGATGCTGATTTTTGCCTGAAAAACTGATGAAATCTCTAAGTCCGTCAAAATTAAGCATAAGTGGTCAGTTCATTTGAACGAATAGGGAAAATACCATATAAAGACTATTTTATGAAGAGGGTTTGACAAAAGAAGGGTGATTTTTCTTTGTGTAATGAAATTTTATTACGTGGCTTAACAGGTCTATTTGAAAGTTTTAGTGAATATCTTCTAATTACCGTCAATTAAATAAATTGTCCTTAAAATTGATACGAGGTTCAAAAATCCAGAAAAACAAAGACTGAGTTACGTGTTTACGTGTGAAATATGTCCTGGACAAATGTAAATAAGAGATATTTGTCTTTGTCCAGAACGCATCGTTTCCACCGTCCAAAACGCAGTAAATGGTGTTGCGGACTGTAGACGCTTGTTCGTTCTGGATAAGGACAAACTTTTAAAAAAATTCGTGGCTAGCTACGAAAAATTGTACACGGGTACTAAACTTTACGTTTCTAGTATTTTTGGCTCACAATAGCAAAGGCGGTAAAAATGCAAAATGCATTGACCCGACATGAGGGAAAAATTATGTCATGGGTAGAGGAAAGGTGCCTATTATCGCATAGGTTCCTAATATCGGATAGTCAAGTATTTCCTAAACTAGTGGCCCCATCTACCTGCGTGTGCATGCACCGATGCTACACCAAGCTGTATAGATTCTACATAAATTACAGATTTCTGCGGTAAGTTTTTATTTGCGGTTCAGTTGTTTCCGTGAAATCTTAGTGCACGAAAACTTTACCGCTGCTGATTATAGGCAATCTATTCTTAGAAGGTAAAACAAATTATTAATTTGATATACATCATTTAATTAAGCATACTGTAAGGTTTTATTTGATGTATAATTTATTAGGTTTAGTGCAGATTTGTCTTTTCGAAAAGGTTGATAGCCTCACATATAATGTATGCCCTAATATCGGACACTATGGGTTTCCCAATTTTGTTGTAGCGTTGACAAATTATTTTTGTATTCCAAAAATATTATGCTAGTGTATGGTTTTAACTGATTAAAAAGTATAATAAAAAAGCTCTAACTTTTCTATAGGTTCCAAATATCGGACATTTGCGATATTGGGACTACCTCCTATCCGATATTAGGACACCATTTTTAAAATGGTGATTTTTGTATTCCAAAATATATTTTTATCTGTCTCAGAAAAGAATTAAGTTTGACATTTAGCATTTCAGAATATTGAAAAATATAGGTTACGTAATTGTTTGCCAACACGTACTTCTGATATATAGGTGAAAAAAAAAGTTATAGGCCAAAACGAAAAAGTATCCGATAATAGGCACCTTTCCTCTAATGTTTTTCGTTTCATCTGCCTGGCTTTTGTTTTTACTCTGGTAGTCTCTTTTGTATTTATAGATGTCGTCAGTTTTGTGAAAGCATACGGTATCGCGGACATTATTTTTTCATTTCTCTTACTAATATCGTAAGATGAGATTCATATACCGTCTCTATAGCTTTACAGAGGTGTCACATTGACCATGCAGTGTTCTGAAGAGTCCCTTAAGGTCGAAACAGTAAACTGTCAACACTTAATAGGTGTCCATTAGATCTTGGACAGCCGTCGGTGTACAGCTTTGGAGCTGCCCAGGAAAAAATACATACTCTTTCAATGCCCGCTTAGCCACGAAAAATTGTTGCAGATAACAAAGTAAGGGCACTCATCGTAGAGTATACGATGAGTGTCCAACAAAAACAAAGGGTTCAAATGCGACATTTTACGATGTTTAAAAAAATATGTAATATGGATGAGAGTACTGCTTTGCATTTTAGCGTTGCTATAACAACAACAAGAATCGAACTCCTCGCGACGTAAATTTAAAACTTTCAAGAAATCAAATTTCAAATCTCGACAAGGAAGTATTGCATTGTACTCACTACTGTATTCAGTTTACTTACAAAACAATACTTATTCATCGACTGTGTTTGAAATTAACAGATCTGGTAGGTTAAGGGATCAAGCGCGGATCTGAGTCAAAATCTAGGGGGGATAATATTCGGCGATTTGTAATATAAAGTTGTTTTAGGAGGGGGGGGGGGTAACTCACCTGTTTTCCCTTTAATTATTATTAAAAAATGCATATTTTTCTTTCTAGGGGTGTAATTATTACCACATAATAATCCAAATTACACACCAATGCATCTTTTATTTAAACATAATCAAGGAAGTCATTTCGATTCCTCTTTCCTTTAAAACAATATTTCGGACTTCCATTGTTTTTACTTTTACTTTTAAACACGACGTTTCGGTTAGTAATTATCTCTAAGCGTTTTCAAGCTTAAGCTCTTCAATCCTATCCCTATACGCAATAAAACCTAAGTAAAAATATACTTATTTAGATTTCGATTATGTAGACATTTGGTTTTGTACATATCCTACGAATAAAATTAAAAATTAATTTTTTACGCTGCTGTTGTCACGGCATAGCCAATTCAACAGCTTAAAAAAACTAAGAATATGTAATTTTAAAAACCTTACAAATTCCTTTCAAGAGCTACCAAATCAATCAAATTAAAGCTCAAACTTGCCACCCTGTTTTGCTAAACAATAACCTAAACAGTTATAAAAGCCCTGCAGTACATCAAATGAAAAGCCTCTATAATTTTAATTCGAAGTTCGGCTAAATTATGAGCTCAAATGTGATCAAATGTAAATATCTTATTTTTGGCATAAGACCAAATAAAAAAATTACATACAGACAGGACAGGGGGCAATCTGTTAATATTCGTAGGCGAAAAGTTTCGTCTAGTCTAAAAATTCCCTGATGAGTAAATCGTCATTTCCCGGACACCCATCCTTGAAACCAAACTTGCTGAAAATCAACATCCAACAATTATTGAATTTCAGTAATCACTTGATTTTGCTTGATTTTGAAGTTAATCTCCTGCAAAGACCCCCGACCAGACATTTATTTTTTAAGGGCATTGTGTTCGCACATTTACCGTTAAATCTTTATTTTGTTTTGCGAGTAATTGATGGATTGTGGGCATTTTGTAGGGAAAAAGTACTTTCGTTGATAAATAAAATATTACTGACAAGATTTTCATCCTGATTTGCACGATACATCATTTTTTCACAAAATTCCATACTTAAAATATTGTCCTCAGGAAAGTTTCTGAGATTTTTTAACTTTGTACGCTTTGTCTTTTTAAAATATTTTGAATGATTCTGGGAGGGATATCATCAGGTATCTGTTTAGCAATGGCTGAACTTAAGCAAGAAGTGAGTACTTCAGTTGCAGCACAAACGGCAGTTTCTCGCTGTTGCCTTTGTTCCGACATGGTCCTGGACCCTCATTCACCTCTTCATTGTCGCTACATTTCCTGCAGAGCTTAACGCATCCAAATTTATCAAAAATGGTTTATTACGTTCAAAATGGTAGTTTTGCCAGGAATATCACGGTCTTCATACTACTATTTTTTATCTAAGCACCTGCTAAATAAGTTTTTTTCTGTCTAAGAAAAATCTTCATGCTTTTACCCTAACGGTATGTAAGAAAACTTAAATACTTAGATAGATAGATATCGAGAAAAATAAAATATTGTTGGAAACCAGTCGCCGTTAAATCAAGTCAACTTGCATTGAGACAAGATAATACACAGCCGCCTTAAATTAATTTGAGGGGCTGTGGATAACATTATCGAGAAAATACATTTACTAGAATTGATTTTGATTTCAGAATGTACCAGATATGTCAATTTTATAGGGATCCTTATACACTCAAAGCTTTCTATACAAGGACGAGAAGACATGATTTCGGCTACGACCTTTGACCGTATTTTCCATTTTTCACTGACTGCGCGTTTGCATTCCGTCGTACGTCAAAATTTTTAAATATGATCTTGATCGGCTATCTATTGATAATAAGGAAATATGTGACTTACTTTACATATTGAATCCGGTATTAAAAAAATTGGCATCAACAGAGACATACAGTAGGATTGCCAGATATGTTCTAGGCCCAAACGGGACTCAAGTTAAAAAAAGAAGCACAAATACGGGACAAGCAGAAAAAACAGGACTTTTAAAATGAGATAGAAAAGGGTATCATAATGATAGCTGAACATCAATGAAGAGTTGTTGTTACATTTGAAGACGTTCTTAGAATTTACAGTGAGGAAGGGTTAGCGGGATATAAGGACAACGTTAGAGATTTAACCCTCTTTATTTTCTGGCGACGTTTCGACGGTTGTTTAATTTTGAGGCTTGAAAAAGACGGAAAACAACCGTCGAAACGTCGCCAGAAAATAAAGAGGGTTAAATCTCTAACGTTGTCCTTAATTCCCGCTAACCCTTTCTCGTTGTTGTTACAGTTAATCTGAGTAGAGAGCACGCATTCTTAAATAACGTAACGCAAAATTAACGCCTACAAGGGATTTGACACAAGGAATACCTCTTTTGTTTAAAATCTTGCGACAGAGCTTTTTCAACTACTCAATTTCCGATGAACTACAGATTTTATATTTGACAGGTGTATAGATAGAGTTCCGTTGACAATGCAATTTAATATTTTTTAACACAAAAAACTTAAATTGGCAAATCCAAATTAACGGAATTTTTTATTTACAAACCTAATTGTCTCAAATTTTTAAACCGGTATAATGATAATATGTCAAATTTAGAACTTGGGGTAGGTATATATTTATTTCTTTCTAACATAACATGTAAAAGTACAATGTAATTGCAGTTCAAGATCGCTAATTATGACTTTTGACCTAAATTTAAAATAAATGTCAAAATAGCGGATCCAAAATGGCGAGTTTTAAATAACGGACCTTTTCATTTAAAAATTGTTTAAAAACCGATATTTAATAAATTTTGGGTCTTAAGAGTTTGATTTTTGAATCAAACCTAAAAAAAATTAAAATAGCGAATCCAAAATGGGGGCCTCTCCATTTCTTAACAGATACGTACTACATTTCAAACTGTCGCGAATTATAATTTTTGATTTTAGCTTTGGAAAAATCAATGTTGCGGATCCAAAATGACGGACTTTTCTAGTTATTTTAAGGTGATTTTTAAATTAAACTTGAAAAAAAATCAAAATGGCTAATCCAAAATGACGGATTTTTTCGTTTATGAACCGATATGTATTATATTGGGAACTTGGGGACGTCCAAAGTTACTGGTTCTAAGTTTTGAATTAAACAATTGGCGATCCAATACAGCGGCCTTGTCCTTTAATTAATCGATATGTATTAAATTTGGAATTTTATGGCTCATAAATGGAAATATCTGCCATTTTAAATTTAATTTAATTATGAAAATCGTCAACCTTAAACACCGCAAACTTTAAAATTTAATACATGCATATCAGTTCTTAAAAAAGAAAGTCCGCCATTTTAGATCCGTCATTTTTTTGCGATAAAAACAATTATAAATTGCGTTGGAAATGGAACTATAAACACCTGTCAAAATTGCAAACTGAAACTGACTTATCCCACTCAAAACGCAAAAAATCCTATGAAAAAATCAAAAATTTAACCCACCCCAAATGAATTTCCTAGATCTGCCTCTGCAGTCATCCATAAAACGAGCTAATCCAAGCGTAAGCACAGGTTAACCAACAAAGTGATCCGTGGCGTAAGACCGACACAGAATTTTTTTTTATATATACTCTTCATTCTGCAGTTAAATTGATTAATATAAATTATTTTATTTAAATACTCGAGCATTTCATTCAAATATTTATTGGTCAAACATGTGATGTATTTGTATCAAATATACAAAAATCGTTAATTCAAGTCATTCGTGATTAGCTTGTACAGCTACTTAGGTCAATTCAACATAGGTCAAATGCATGATGTAAATAACTTGGCATGATGGATTTTTTTGTGCGTAGTTGTTTTAGATATCGATGTAGCTTTATTTTCGGGATATATCTTGAGAATTTTCTATTCTTAGAAACTTTGACTATAAATTTTAACAATAAAACATGTTTTCGTAAGGTTTGGGTAAAAATAAGTTTATGTTTCTCTCATATCTCTCGAAAGCTTAACTTCACGGGGTCCAAGATATAATGGACACCTAATAAGTATTGACAGTTGACTGTTTCATCCTTATCGGGCTCCTCAGAACACTGCTTGGTCAATGTGACACCCTTGCAGAGTTAGTTAGTTAGTAGTATTGGTGGGGAGACCATTTTTGGTCTAGCGACTGGGCACACGGCGCGCCCTTTTCGCAAACCCCGATTTGTCCGTATATTATATATCAAACTGATGCACGTGCCCCATAGGATGCAAGTTTTCTTTCTCTAAGAGGACCTAATTTTGCCTGACACCTCTTTGTCGAGGGCAGGGATCTTTATACTGCGTAGCAAGTATACACAGTGGACCCACGCTTTTACACCCCTTCCGAAAGGTGGTCCTACTACATGTAGACGTGCATCTATCTAACATGGCTATCGGCCCAGCAGAACTTGGTTATTGCAGAGTTAATCAGGCCGTTTTGTCTCTCATCCTACGTAGTGAGAAAACCCTCGCAAGAAGCGCCATCTGCCAGATACGAGACAAACTAGAACAAGAGCAGGTGACTACAAACTGCTATAATATCGATCGATGAAGGGATCGATTCCAAAGAAGAAGAAACCATTCGTAACCTACGACAGAGCACTTCTGTCTTACAGGCGAAATTAACGCTGAAGAGCGTTTTTACCCACCTTCAGACGGAAGTGTCAATAAGCGGAATTTATAAGCTAAATAACACTAACAAAAGTAAATTTTAGTATTTGTGAATTTAAAAATCAAACAAGGTTTCGTGGCTAATCGAGTGAAAAGGAGTTTTTTGTCCTTAAAAACCTGAAAATGGTCATAACTCATTATGAAAAAAATTCACCATGTAACATAAACTTAAGTAAATCTTACTTGATTCAACAAATTACCGGGTGGGCCAAAAAAAACCGTACAATTTTTTTTTCATTATAATTTTTGAACTGCACTTGGCAGAGAATTAATCAGAGTTTTGACTGAATGTATACTTTTGTCCGCCATCTCAAAATCCAAGATGGCGGACGAAATTAAAATGTACCCTTTAAAGATGCTCGTTTATTCCCATGTTGCGAACAAGTCTTAACTATTTTTTTAAATTAGTAAAAAAGCACGCCATATTAAATAATCAATTATGATTCTGTCCACCATCTTAAATTTTAAGAATAAATTTTGATTATGATCTTTAAGAAGTAATCAATTCTCACCAGGATATTTTTTATTTCATTAAAATCGGTTCAGTAGTAATGAATTTACAAGGAAATAAATGCAGACATGATTGGCAAGGCAATCGTATAATATTCAAAACAATGGTTAAAACAAAAAAAAATTTTTAGAACCACCAAACCGATTTTACTGATTCATACCTTGTTGTGCATGGCAAGAATGCTGCGTTTTTAGTGATTTAAAAAAATTGTTAAAACATGTGCGCAACACAAGAATAAACGAGCATCTTTGAAAGGTACAATTTTATTTCGTCCGCCATCTTGGATTTTGAAATGGCGGACAAAAAAATTTATTTATTTAAAACTCTGATTAATTCTCTGGCAAGTGCAGTTTGTCTCATTCAAATCGATGGTATAGTTCAAAAGTTATAATGAAAAAAATGCATTTAATAATGAAAAAAAAGTTGTCCGGTTTTTTTTGGCCCACCCAGTATATGGCAAATAAATGACTTGCCACCTAATTGCATTGCTTAATTGCTGGCCGGGGGCCGATTTTTTTCTGTGTATTTTCTCTTAGGACACTGTGATATCTACGTGCTCAAAATAATCCCAAGCGAACTAAATGATTTTAATCTAATTTAGTCATCGTCCAAATAAAGACCGAAAAAGGATTGCTCATACCAGATAGATGAACCATGAGAACCAAACAACCACGCGGCTTTTCTTGAACTTCAAAGAAGCAACAGACCGCTTCTTGGTTGAGGTCAAAAGAGTTTATCAAATCAGCAGGATTATAATATGTATAGGTACTTTAAAAAATAAGTACCTAAGAAAATTATTTTTCCTTTAGAACTTGGAAGAAATATGGGTATTTTAGTATGAAGAAGATTTAAAAATAAATGTACTTGCATAAAGTAGGTAGGAATACTAGGTGCAAATGTTAGGCTAAACCTAAAAAATTCCCCAGGAAAATAATATATACTTCTTCAAAATATTAAAAAAATTAAGGGAATATTAGAAATAAGTACACATTTTTGACCAACTTAAAAAAAGTCCCCAGGAAAAAATTTATTAAAATAAATATATTTTTAATTTGTAAGTTACAGCAAAATAAAGAATAATTTATTATTAAATAATTAAAAATCCCATAAATTTAAAAAAAAATAAGTCTAAGAGTTTTCGTCTAATCCAGGTTCTTCTTTCGTTGTGCCTAAAACCGATGCTGCATTTCCCCGTTGTACTGCTAAGCTTATTCTTTGGATGATATAATTTTTTGATTCTTTTACTGGTAATTTTGCACTTATTTTTAAAATATTTTTTTTTGCCTTATCACCTAAGGGCCCTAAAGTTTCTACAGCAAATGGTATGAAAATAATTCTGTTTATTAATTCCGAATATTTTATTTTGTTCCGATAAGTTTGCCGCGGCCGGCGCCTTTGGATTTCGAAGTTTTGTCTAAATAACTTTTTGATAAAGTATGGGTGCATGTTGCATCCCATAATAATTGTTTTCCCCATTTCCAGAGAATCAACGTTATTCCGTCTGCTCGTTTTCCATCACTTCGGCATATTCCCAAAGGTTCTATGGAAGGACATTCAGCCGAAACTAAAGCCCTCTTGATAATATCATTGATCTGCCTGTGCCTTGATGCACGCCCTGCACTTTTTTTACAGGTTAGCCCATGTGAGCCATATATATCTGAATTTTCGCCGCAAATGCAGACGTGCACTCCGTAAACAGGGAGACCAAGCCTTAGACCAATTGATATCCGAAAAGTATTATTATCAAGAAGGTTTCCTAATGACGCAGACGGAAGAGCATGTAGCCATGCGTTGCTTTCAGGTGTTTCAAGATCGTGCTTTATCTTCGTCACGGGAAAAATTACAAAAAATAGTTTCTTTTCGAACTTTACAAATCATGGAGTCAAATTCTTTTTGGTTATTTGGTATTTCTTGCATAGTTGAATTAATATTACAAATGGAAAGCCATTTTTTAAAACAAATGTTATATTCTGTATCATTTGATTGAAAAATCTTTAAAGGTAATAACAATTCAAGTAAATTAGAGACATTTCTAACCGAGCCTAGGAAGGCTGAGATTGAAAGTGATTTTGTATCTCTTATTCTGAGGCCTCCCATCCAGCGGCGTAGCGTGCCCGAAAGGGCGGGGGGGCGACAGCTAAAAAGGGCGCTTCTGAAAACTGATGAAAAATCTTGTGACAAAAAAAAACAAAAAGGGGCCTCTCACAAATCTTGCGAGCAAAAAAAAAAAAAGGTCATCATGTGTGAGGGGGCGGCCGATAAGTCACAAGGGCGCCTCTTACGAATCTTGCGACCACAAAAAAAACAAAAAAAAAGTCTTCATCTCGTTAGTTTCCTTTGGCACCCACTCAATTGTCCGTTACCGGCCCGACTTAATAAAGCTGAGGGCGCTTCGGCCACCTATGGGGCGCCACTACCCTCGGGGCGGGGGGGGCGACGAACCCCCCGCGCCCCCTCCCCCACGCTACGCCGCTGCTCCCATCCCAATAGGTAGAGTGCTCTGTAAATATGAATTTGTTTTGATTTGATTATTGCATATTTCTTGAAGCAAATTTTGAACAATGTTATCAAATTCAGTTAAATAGTCAGATTTCCAGCATGGTGAACCTCGAAGTAAATATGTCATTTTAGGTATCGCAAAAGAGCATTTTAATAAAAAATATGCTAAATAGCTATATTTTTTAAAGTTTCTATTTTCTTTTTAATAAAGTTATTAGTTTGGTTTTATGAAAAAGGATAACCTAGAAGAGTAAAATCTACAATTTCCGTTTTCCTTATGTTTGGAGCAACATCAAGAAATTTTAAATAGATTTTATCAGGATTATCTGATATAATGGTAACTTCACATTTTTCAAAATTTAATTTTAATCCTAATTCAGAACTTGATTTAATTATCGTTTTAAAATTTCCTAAAATATTGTCTGCGTCACCGGCTAAGCAACCGTCATCGAGATACCATAAATTTAATTCAGAATTTAGAGAAGAAACGAGAGGATGGATTGCCAAATAAAATAGAGGTGGTCCTAATGGATCGCCTTGTTGCACACCACGTTGAGAAAAAATTTGATGTTTATCCAAGGCCAACACAAAAATAGAGGCCACGACCCTGAAAAAATCAGCTGTTCTCCCGGGGCTGAATTTTACATTGGGTCTTATGGGAGGTCAGAGGTTTTTTTATGGTATTTTCAAAATGGCACTACAGATTTCCGCAAAATTTCAGTGAAATATTCTCAGACACCATCCCGATATTCTACCAAAGGTTTGTAAGGAAGCAACATGATTAAAAGGTTAAAATCTTCAAGATTTAGCATTCCTTATTTTGAATTCAAATTACCCGCCATGTACCACATGCTAACTGTTATATTTGACATGTATTTGACTTTGTCATCTGTGATTGTCACATTTGCTTCTGCTTTAAATTTAATTTTTGTGTGAGCTAATGAAGCGGCTATGAAAAATTAAGGGTTACTATACATTAAAAAAAAATTGTTCTGCCAGAATAAAGTAAAAACAATCTCAAAAATGACTTTATTTAAAAAAAAATCAAATATTCATGAACCGTCATTCCAACTTCAATTTTTTAAAGACAATCAGCTGTGTCGTAACGTGACCATCAAAAAAAAATCAGCCCCGGATGTGACGTCAAGAAAGTGGAGGATCGTGGCCCGTCCGTTTTGATAGCCCTGGTTTATCATATGACAAAATTGTTTTTTCCATATAACATTGTGAAATAAAGTTATAATATTCTGGGAGGAATTGTTTTACTCTTTTCATAATGACATTTCGGTTCACCATGTTGAAAGCCTTCTGATAATCAATTTAAAAATATATATATATATATATATATATATATATATATATATATATATATATATATATATATATATATATATATATATATATATATTTTTTTTTTTTGCAAATTTTTTAAAGCAATACGAGGGTTTTCTTTTAGTTTTGCTTAAACAGCTGGAATAAAATAGTAAATTAAAGACTTTATTGTTTCTCGAAGTAATATCCACAAAAATTAATGGACTTTTGCATGACCTCAAACCAGTTGTCAGAGCTGTAATGCCACTCGTTGGTTGGTACTGTCAAAATTGCATTCTTCGCGTCGACTTCTTCCTCTGATGACTGAAATCTTTGACCACGCAGTCCATTCTTGATTTTCGGAAAAGTAAAGGAATGGTTGGGACCAACGTCGGGACTGTATGGAGGATGGTCCAACAATTCGACGTTTTGTAGGGTTAAAAATTCAATGGCTTTTTGTCCTTTGTGCGAACTTGCATTGTCTTGGTGTTGGATGATTCGTCTGTTGGATGATTCGTCGTTCGGGGTTCGTTTTTCGAAACTCAGCGATGACTTTCTAAAAACAAATGGTAATGTACCAATTGGCAGTAACAGTCCTTTGATCTTCAATAGCAATTTTTGCTATATGACCTGCTTTTTAGACAAATTTCTTGTACATCTTTTTGAATACCCTTCGAGAACGGATGACTTTTGTTGGCTTTTCTTTAGCTTCGAACCCCCAAACAAACGAATGACGTTTATTTTCGGGTTCGTATAAGTAAATCCATGATTTATTACCACTGGCAATCTTGTACCCGTTTTTCGAGTTTTCTTTCTCAAAATGGTCAAGACTTTTCTGACCCCAATTGACCTTAGCTTCTTTCAGTTCTTCGGTTAACAGATGTGGTATCCAGCGGAAACTAATTTTATTACCTCTAATTCTACATCCAAATTTTTTTGAATTGAGGTCTTTGAAATCCTCAATGAAGCCTTAATCTCGCGATATGTCACAATTTTATGACGAACTGGCGGGAATTTCCCAAAAGCTCCATATTGCCAAAACTTTAAGATTTATATTTCACAAATTATAAATATTTTCAACAAAAAAATTAAATGCAGTGTAGGTAAGAAAAAAAAGTTGAAATTAATAAAAATATGTAAGTTTACGATTTTTGGGATATGAAAACTATATCTATAAAAGCACAGAAATCAAATCGTGAGGTAATGCAAATACATCAACCAACGATTTTGTGCTTAGTTTGAAAATGTTTCAGTTGACAACCATCCAAACATTTTTAAAAAGCAATTTCAGGAGCGAACAAAATGATAACCTTTAAAATAACCACTAAATTTAAATAAAAAAAATATATATTAGTAAATATTGGTTATAACGACATTGAAGGGACCACTTAATTTCGGTCGTGAAAACCGAGCGTCGTTATAGAGAAAAAAGGTAACAAAATGGGTTATATTAAGAACTCGGTCGGAACCTTAATATATCGTCGCTATAACCGATATGTCGTAATATCCGATATCGTTATAAGCGATATTTACTGTAGTTACATCAATAAGGAAAAAAACTTCAACTAATCGTCAATCAGTATACCTCTTCCTCTAAAATACGAAGATTGTCCAATGTATAAGAGAAAGACACAGAATGACAGATCAAATATTTTTAACGAAAGAAGTATCTGTAGGCAGTCTCCCAACTTTTTCAATTCATGCACAAAAGTTGTCTCTACGAGTGTGCAACAGTTCTCTTAAACAATGGCCTACACCTGTATTATATGCCCTAAATGGCAAAACAAGCTAATCATCCCTGAATTGGTAAGTTCTGTGCTGAGATTCATTATAAAGAAACTGAGGTACAAACATACATTAAAGAAGTATTTAAAAAAATAGAAAAGAAATAAAATAACTAAAAAAACAGTATAGAATACTGAATACAAGCAATCTCTGCTTAAAAAATTTTTGACCCACAAACAAGAAAATAGAGGGCCATAATTTGATATATCATAACTTAGGAGAATAGGTAAGTATTAATTTTTTAAAATTTTAACTCAAACCTTTTTTATTTTCTATTATTTTAAATTTTTAAAAACCTAAAAAATTGGGCTTAAAGAATGCAAGGTGAGTGAATGGCTCTGATAACCAGATAAATATTTCACAATTTATGAAATAGGATGCAATACAGTTGGAAAAGGCATGAAAAATTTTGCGCACAAAAAAATTCCATTAAAAAAATATAAATTTAATATTTATATCACGGATCACCTAACAGGTGATCCGTGTTTATATTGTTACGATTTTCAATATATAGTAACTAAAATTTTAATTTATAGAAAAAAACGGGATACTTAGAATTCATTTTTGCAATTTTTTTTTTGAAGAGATACACACACAATGGAGATTCTTAAGAAGGGAACCTAAAAAAGGACCCAAATACCATCGCTTAATAAACTAAACCGAGAAAGGAACACTGAACACTAAGTATTGATAGTCTATTTGCTATCTTTGACAGCGCAACGCCAATTTAGTATATATTTTTTTTTAATCCGAGGTATCCTATATAATTCTTGTCTCTATATAATAACAATTGTTTTATTTGAGATTGATTTTTTTTTCTGATTATGTATTTTATTATTTCTCTTCAGTACCATTTTATTTTGAGAAGTTCACCTGTGGACCCAACCAACACATACTAATTACCACTATTATTATCTAATCCAGTCTTCTTGAGAATGTATTTTGTTGCTTCCATCTCAGGATTTTATTCCACGATTGATTTGTTCTCGCTTCTTTGATAAGTTATCTAATTTTTTAAACTGATTTTGCGTTGTTTTTCCCTATGACTTAATGGTGAGTTTTTTGTAACGATTTTTCACTTTTTTTGTCTCATAACTAATACTTTTTCCATTAACCGATTATGTTTATTATTCAGCATCAGCACTGATTAAACTTGTCTTCTATGATTTTATACAATTCTCAAATTAAACGCTTCTTCCTATTTTATGAATGTCTGCGGTCATTTGATTTTTATTGGAGAACTCCATTCTATTTTTCAATCAGAGAACCATTGGATATGTTTTGATAAATGGGAAGCTATATAGAAGTATCGCATGATGAAATTGCTCTCTGATCAATCAATCTTAAGTTAATTTTGCTCCATTGCATTGTATGTATACTCAGAAGTTCCTGGTTGTTCCTGATATTTCATAGTTCTTTTTCTAGCAGAATTTCGACTTTTTGTAAATTTGGCAATAGAGTTTTGCAAAAAATAGTTGGTTCAGTGTTTTCTAGAGCCATCTTCATCTTATTTGGTCGAATATCTCTTTGTGTTGGATGTTGGCTAGTATTTAGTTTGGCACTAGATTTGGCTAAATTGGTATTTGCAGTGGTTTCCAGGTTTGATGGCACCATTTTCATTGCATCAAACGTTATTATTATGGTATTTATTATTCTTGAAATTGGTTAAGTTTCTTTACTGGATTAAGGATTTATTTTTCTTTACACAAGTATCAGTAGAATAGAGTGAACTACGTCCCAATTTATTCTCAATTCTTCCGGAACTCCTTTAGTTTGTGGTTTTTTCCAAAGATTTATTAATTAATTTTAAATTTTGGTTTGTCCATGTTTTATTTGGTTTCCTTCTTCAGAGCTATTATCATTTTCTTCGTTGATATTTGGTTGATTATACCATTGCTTATTGTGTATACCATTGCTTAATTCTACTTTTGTTTTAAGAATTTGGTTGTCTTTGCACAAGTGTCGATAGAATAGACTGCGCAAAAAGGTATTGGATTAAACAACGAACCGGTCTCAAGTAAAAAGCTATGACTTGACTTTACTTTAGTCAAGTAAACGCTCTCGGACTGGAGAGTGTTACCACTTGAAGACCGGCTCTCTGGTTTTAAATCCGAGAAGTTTTAACCGTGTGTGGAAATGGGCCTTTAGATAACAGAAAAGGCGCTTTTATGAATGAAAGTTGGACTTGTTTAAAACAAACTTTAATCTAAATTATTTGTAAATAAAACACAATTTTTTTACGGCAAAAAAACGGAGCTTGTTGAGTATTTCTACAAACAATTGATGATATTAAAAAAGTGACATTTGTTTAACGAACTTTCAATTGTAATTGATGTTTTCAAAAATAACAATTTAACAATTCGCTGTGGAAAAATTTTAAAAATACATAGGTCTAAATATCCAAAGTGTTTTCTGTGACTTTTTAATGAACTTTTTAATAATAGAACAGCTACACTAGCAACAGGTAAGCCAACTTTACTGTATTTTTATAGTGGTTTAGAATTTTTTGCTACAATAATTTTGTTTTTTCGAAACTTTTATCGCTCTGAGGTTTCTATTTTTGTCGGTTTTTGTGGTATTAGGTTAAGCTCTTAGGAAGTGCAACAGACTGGCAAAAGATTTGATTTTTTAGAAGATATAAACAAGAACCTTCTTTTAAATAGATAGCTATATTAACTGTCTACACTTTTAAACAATGGATTTATATAGAAATACAGGATGAAATTATTGATAGTAACAAGATGAAATTATTGACAGTAGGCCGGTATTTTTCTAGTTTTTGTTTTTGCTTTTTAAAATTTTTATTTATATATTATTTATCATAACGTAAAGTCAAGTCCCTAATGAAAAGAATGCTAACTTTTTAACGGAGCATCGTAATAATATGCGGTTTTCAGAACCTAGTAGACTACATTTCGTTCAATAATTTGTTTTATTACCCAACACTGCGTGGCAGCTTTGGTTTCTGAAATATTTACAAAAAACTGTTTTAAAGGCTAATATATCAGCTTCACTTGAAGTCTGCTAATAAGCTAGCTAGGAAGGTATCAGATCTGTCATGGATCCATTTATTTTATATATAATGGTACAAAAAACCTGCCAAAAAAATTCTTTAAAAAAAAGATGCTTACTTTTTTTAAATAAATTAATCCGTCCCTCCCAGATTACTGGGCTGGATATACGCCACTGGTGCACTAATGCAAACTAATTAAGGAAACGACAATCTTGCTAATAAATTACCACGTACTTAATAAGCAAACCAAAATCAAAATAAATAAATTAAACTTTTAATAAATATCAATAATATGTAAATTTAATTCACGAAACAGTTATAGAATCATCGTAATTTTGTAATGTATTTTCTGACTATTTTTGCTGTTAAATTTAAATATTTAATATAAACATTAAAAAGGAAGTATGAATGAGTGAGTAAATAAAACGTTATTAGAAATACTCTGCGGATTAACAGAATGACAGTGCTGTGTTTAAAGTTGGTTAAGAGGTACAATACTGCCCCCTACTCGTTAATTAAAAGGGGAAAAATGTTGTTGCGGCTTTTTAACTAAAGGAGATACAATACTCTCTTTAAGGTTTCCCCAAAATTCCAATAACATGGCCGAATCCAAGATCTACAAAATTTTGATCGGAAATACCATCAAATACATTCCTAGTACTACTACTAAAAAGAAAACTCTTTTATTCCTAGTCTGTACTTTTATATGTAGGTTTACCTTTGCTTTAATATCTCCATTTTGGCTCCCTTGTGGCGGAACATCCAGGGTCCTTTTGTATAGGTCTGCATTTCTCCGGGCCGGTACAGGAACGTATCATGTACCACGAGGTTTTGATGCCCCTCGACCCGTCTCATGAAACAAACCTTCTGCTCCTGGATCGTTTCTAAGAAATCCTCAATATTGAGTTCCCTCTTGATTTGTACGTTACGCACAAACCAAGGGGCTACCGTAATCTGACTAACAACTCTGTTTTGGAAGCTTTGTAACCTTCCCATTTGAGTTTTGCACACTTTATTCTAGCATGCGACTGCATATGTTAGTACGGGGCGAACGACTTGCCTCCATATTTGTAATTTTACTCTCCGGTGTATAGTGCTCCTGTCATTTAACAACGGGTCTAGTCTACTCTGGCTTTTTAAAGTGCATTCGATATCTGGTTGTTCCAGGTTAGTTTCTTGTCAAAAACTAACCCCAGGTATTTTATGTTCCATCTTTGCCAGGCTATCCTTCGAACACCCAGAGAAATCTCTGTTTGCAGATAGTTCCTTTTCCGTGTAAAGACAATCGCTTGATTCTTGTCTGGGTTGATCTTAATTCTCCACCTTTTAGTCCAGGTATCAATTTCTGCCTTGTGACCACATATTGGATGTTATTACACTTTGACTCTGTCAAGGTGTCACACGCATACACATAAGAGTTTCGTTTTTCGCTCTTTGGGAGCGGTAGCGGGGAGCCTTGCGGGATTCCCGGTCTTATATGTCTTAACCGGGATCGTAAACAAACTACTTTTACGATAAAAGCTCTCCCTCCCAGGAACAACTGTAATAAGTTGAGGATACGTACTGAAACACCGTTATTTCGCAGTTTTAGAAGAAAGTCGTTATGCGAGACTTTGACAAATGCCTTTGACATGTATAGGGCTACTGCTTCTATGTTCTTTCTTTTGTTGAATCCGGTGACTATTTAAACTAGTTTATTGGCCATTTTGTATAAAATTATGGAATGGTGGAATTGTAAATAGTGGATGCGATTTTCGGAAGGTGGGGATTTGACCTGGTTGCCTGGTTTATTATGCAAATCACTGAAAAATAAAAATGACATGAATACCTCCTGTGAAGCCTGGCACAACCTTAATTTAGAAAAACCGAACTGCAAAAATGGCATGCAAAAATATCCGAAATTATTTTTGGACGCACGGTAAACTGAACATTAGAGAAATATAAAATGATATCAAACATTTTTTCATCCCTTAGCAAAGGATACAGGTAAATAGCCCCCAAATCTTTGCGTGAGAGTTGCCGTGTTAATCCAAAAGGGCCTATGTGAATTCTATAAGTTTTCATGAAAAATAAATTTAATGCCTAATTTACAGCTTTCATGAAAAAGAAATCTTTGATATTAAACTTAATTTTATTGTGGTTTATCTAATAAATGATGTTTTTGCTATAGTTAATAATAAAACTAGATCCTATGTAAAATTTTGTAAAATCATAAACACCCTTTTGTAAACGACAAAGACAAGGGAGAATGTCGGCACTGCAATGCTGTCAAGTGGAATTTAATTTGTATCACTAAAAATATTATATTATTCACTTGCGATATCCGAAAGCCAGAAAACTGTCACAACATTTGCCGATGATACTGGTTTATTGACGGTAGAAAAATGTATTGAAGAATGCATAAAAAAACTTCAGAATGCAGTCACCGAAATTCACGGTTGGACCACAAAATGGCGAATAAAATTAAATGAAACCAAATCAATCGATCAATGACACTTGATGCCAAATTGCGCTGGAAAGTACATGTATTATTAAGAAAAAATAAGAAGAGCTTGAGGTAAGGTATAGAAAAATGAACTGGCTAATTGGAAGGAAGTCCAATTTAACAATTCATACTAAGTTACTGCTTTATAGACAAATACTGAAACCAGTATGGGCATATGGTATTCAACTATGGGGTTGTACTAAAGAGAGTAATATTCCAGTTTTACAGAGATTTCAAAATAAAGTATTAACACACATTGTGAATGCACCTTGGTACGTCCGAAATAGTGACCTTCATCTGGACCTAAAAATCGAAACTGTAGCAGAGACCATAAAAAAGTACGCAAAAAGCCATGAAGATAGACTCCATCGAAATGTGAATATGGAAGCAATTCAGCTTCTAGACAATACTATGCTAGTTCGAAGACTAAAAAGAGTGAAGCCGTTTGATCTAATGAACTAAATGAATTATATAAATCAAAATATCCGGTCAAATTAGAACAAAAAATGCATGTAAGGGAACATAAATTCGCACTAGGCTGAAACTTGGTAGGATTGTTCAAAACACCATTAAAAATGAATCCTAAAAAGTCCTCATCAATCCGACACCTGGAAAAATATTTATTCGGGGTCAAAGGTCACAAAAATGGGTTTTTCGCGATTTTCAGCAAAGCGGTAAGTTTTATCACAAAATTAGCTCAGATCAAAATTGTAGAGCAGCACAAAAAATGTCCAAAATTTTTTTTCCTAAGAGCCACCGTTTCCTCGATATAACAATTCAAAAAGTTCGAGGAGTTGGAATTGTCGTAATATGTATAAGTACACTACGTATATACATCACTGAATTTCTTACAAACTCCTCGAACTTTTTGAATTGTTATATCTAGGAAACGGTGGCTCTTAGGAAAAAAAATCTTGAACATTTTTTGTAGATAATTACCTGCTCTACAATTTTGATCTGAACTAATTTTGTGATAAAACTTACCGTTTTGCTGAACATCGCGGAAAACCCATTTTTGTGACCTTTGACCCCGAATAAATATTTTTTAAAATTGTCTATACAAGATGCGATTGGATATGTCAATAAATATTTACTTTTCATTTCTTACTAAGTCATTGTGCCATTAGACCTTAATTCAATTTATTAAAGCATTTTCAATTTCCAGACGTAGCTTCATTTAAAAATTAAAATTGCTAACAACTCTGACATACCTACTTCTATTCTAATAGACTCAATTGTTTGCTTGTTAGTTCTAAAAAGAGGCGAACGTAGCTTAGGGCCACCGGTTGCTCCAGATTTTAACGATTCAGTCTGTATGTACATAGCTGATCTGATTTGAATCTTTTAAATCCTAATAATAGCCAATCATATATTTATGAAATCCTTGTTAGCAATGTTGGCAATACTAGTACAAAGGATGCACATAAATCTGCTGAAGAAAAAAATATAGTGAAGGAAGGAAGATGACTTGGTGACGTAGACTTATTAGAAGTGAAATACGGCAGGCTTTAATAGGAATTTTGCTAGCCTTTATTAGAGCATTAACAAAGTCATGCATTTATGTAACTTGGCCTTATTTTGACGGTTTGTTGAAATTTGTCAGCTGAGCTGTCACTTTTTTAACTAACCATTTTGCATTCTATGTTTGTTTCCTTTTAGGGAGGTGTTTTATTACAGATTTTTCGTAGTTTTTGAATCGTTTATTTTTTATTGTTTTATTCAGAAAAAAAAATTAATGAAAAAGAATTTGATCGTTATTTCTGTAGGAAAATTACATATTGCTCCTCGGAAAAATGATAAATATCCAAGTTAAAGGCATTTCTCGCTTGCAACATATTGTCCTCATCCCTGCCTCCCAGCAAATGTTCTATTATAATAGGTAGAGAGGGCCCGCTTTTAGCAAAGACCTACTTGACAACGTTGCTAATTTAATCAAAGTACAAGCGCCAAATCCAAAATGGCCGCCGCCGCGTCCTTTTTAATCATTGACATTTCGTTCCTTGGTTTCGAAATGTGCAGTACTTGTCAACCGCTGTTTTTGTTTATTTGTGTTTTGACAGCTTTTATTATTAAATTTGGGATGAAATCTAACTGTTAATAACAGTTCAAGGTCTTAAAACATTAGCTTTTCCGTTAGAGTAGGAAAAGTCCGAGAATTCCTTTCTTTTTCAACAAAAACACAACAAAAATTACAACAACTGACAGTCTCCGCTATTTTGACAAGGCCGTCATAAAATCAAAGTATATGTAAGTTTGGTCTGGCTGCCTACCAATGCCCAAGTATTTTAACTACGTTTTCAATGGTAATGTCAAACGCATGGTGTATCCCCTCTTTCTATTTTGGTTGGTTGTAAAATCAAACCTCTAGCTGTTACCACATTACCTTTGTTCAAATTCAATCCGTTAATGTTCTATAATCCGTGTTATTAACAAGAAAAATAAATAATAAAAGCTCAAAAAAATATAAAGAATTCAATTAAGTTTAATACTACCTTAACATTTAAACATATCCTTTAATCCAAAGAACAAATAAATATAAATCAGATCTAAGTAATTCCGAACGATTTATAACACGGCTAGAATTGCAAATACAAATAGAAATAAATAATTATAGCAAAAGCCGAACTGTCAGATCGCTTTTACAAATAATATTCTTGTAAATGTTTATTTATTGTAAAACAGCAAATCTGGCGATAGATCAGGATAATATGTAGAACAGAAATGCGAGCAAAGAAGCAAAGAAAAATTGAAGAAGAACGAGCTAAGGAATGAAAGCATATGAACATTAAACCTAAGTCTAGAAGAAAATATAGCTGAAAAGGCAAATAAAAAGGATCAACAATAACAGGAGAAACCTTTCAAGCAGTGGCGGCTGCTACAGGGAGGGCAACGGGGCAGTGCCCTCCCAAAACTAGACAACAAACAGTATTTTTAATTGATCTATCTCTAATAATTACAAGCCGGCAGCACCGCGTGGGACAAGATTTCAATTTCACCCGTTTTTCAGCGGTGTATGGGTGGCTGTTCCCGCGCGGGGACGGAAGGAATGTTTGTGCGAAAACGTTCGTTGCCCTTCCTACGTGTTGCCGGTTCTATCCTTAGTAAAGACGTATGAGTTTGTTTTGATTTGGGGTAGGTGAGTAGTTAAAATCCTTGCCGGTCGCGTGTCCATTGTTTGTTTGCAAAATGGAAATAAATACAGTCGATTATATAATTAACTGTGCAAATTTAAATACGTTGACATATGAACTTTGATTACAAATAAAATCTTTAGTGCCGTGTAGACTGGACCTAAAAATCCTAAAAATTAATCAAAATATTAGTGCAAGTAATAAAAAATTATACGTTGCTAAAAACTGGTTGTGCGGTTGTGAAAATCGAAATGCTTTTTTTTGCTTCATTTGTCTTGTTATGAACAATAAACGAAGTGATCCTGCGTGGCAAAGGAAATGTGTGATATCAAGCACTTGAGTGAAAAATTAAAAAGACACAAACTAAGTGGTATTCATTTAAATAACCACATAGAATTTTCTATACTAGGCAAGACTGATATAAGGTGCTAACTGCATAGTGCCTATAGGCAAAACATTACTGAACATAATGGAAATGTGGCAAAAAATAAACATATACTTAGTAGGTTAATAGACTGTTTAAAATTCCATGGGATTTTTGTGGTTGCTCTACGGGGACATGATGAGCCTGAAACTGGTACTAATCCGAGCACTTTGCACATGTAAAAGAAGGGCGAATAGACTTTTTTATTTGTTTATAGGTTCTATAAACAAATAAACTAAAAACTACACGAAGTAGCTGCTTGTTTGTAAAATGCTAAAATAAAATTGTTTAGGTAAGTTTTTTAGCCCCTTTTCCATGCAATATAAATCCCCCTCCCCTAATCTACAACGTCAGCAACTGCCACTGCCTTCAAGAGTAAAAAGAAACATTAACAAAAATAGGAGAGATGAGCAATGTATGTTATAATAAAAGAAAAATGTATTGAATAATATAGAAAAAACGCAGGATGAAATGAAACAATATCAACTTATCTTGATTTTAGAAACAAAAATATAAATCATATACAAATCATAATTAACAGCATTCCATATGATATTCAAATTAAGCAAAATATCTCGATATGGCACTTTATGACAAATTGCGCTGGACAGCACGTGTTTAAGAAAAGTTTAATTATATGTATTCGCTAATTGGGGGAAGTCCAATTTAACTACGCGTAACAAATCACTCTTTTATAGACAAATACCAAAACCAGTATGGACATAAGGTATTAAAGTTTGAGGTCGTACTAAAAAGAGTTACGACATACTGGTTGTATAGATATTTTAAAATAAAGTAAAGTAAAATAAAGTACTAAGCAATTTATTTATTTATTTATTTATTTGGAATACTTAATAACAGATAACAAAACCCAAAAAAATTATTCACTACTAATCTAAATTGCTTATAAATAAAAAAAGCCTAACAAAATTTAAAAGATACACAAAGTTAAAAATGAAACAGTTGAGACTGAAAACGTAAAGTACGCGGCATGGGAATGCAACTTGACGACCGATTTACCATATACACATTACAGTTTGCTGACGATCAAGTAATTGTGGCTAATGATAAATAAGACATGGAATATATGATAAGAAAGTTAATGGAAGAATACCAAAAGTGGGGGTTAACAGTCAACCTGGAAAAGACACAGTACAGATGTATTGAACGAATCAAGTGAGAACTAGACAATGGACAAACAATATCTCCATGCAATAAGTGTGTATACTTGAGTGTTTGCTAAGACAGGAACAGACTGTAAAGAACTGGAAAAGAATAGTAAAAGCAAAACAGGGAATTGAACTTCTTAGCAGTATTTTATGGAGCAGAGAGATAAAAAGGATGTAAAATTTAACATATACAACAATGGTGTAATAGAGACTGGAAAATACAAACCAAAAATGGAAAGTGTCAAAATGGATGCAATAAGAACATGAATGAGAATATCTAGAACAGATCATATGAGAAATGAGATCATAAAAGAAAGAATGGGAATCGGGGGAAGCATAACGGATGACATCATTAAAAGACAACTGATATGGTACGGCCATGTACAATGGATGAACGACGAAAGATTACCAGAGCAGGTCCTGGAATGGCAACCCATAGGGCGCAGAAATAGAGGGCGTCCTAAACTGGAATAGCAACAGTCAATCCAAAGATCAATGAGTCAAAAAACCTGACAGTAAATGATTGTAAGGATTGTAGAAAAACGTTCTAAACCGACATAGTAGTAGTCCTTAAAAATAAGGGGCGGCCATATAAAAGGCATGTTCCAATAACTCATTTGTCCCAGTCACGTTAAAGTCTAGCACTATTTAAATAAAGTTGTTTCCTTATTACTGCTAGCCTTATTTTGGAATTTCCAATAACTCTCTAATGTAATTAGTATGATCGAAACAGTGACCTTTATGGGGCCTAAATATTGAAACTTAGGAGAAATTATAAAAAGTACGAAAAAAGCCATGACGAGGGACTCCATCGGTATCTGAAACTGGAAGCAATTGAGCCCCAAAAAGCCTCTAGATAATACTAAACCAGTTTGAAATTTAAAAAGAGAAAAGCCGTTTGAGATAGTAAACAAAATAAAAATAAATAAAACAAAACAATGTTCTAAAACAACGAAAATGCGAGTTACAGTTGAATCAAAGCGGTAAACTTCTAGAAATGTAAGTTAAATGAAAATTGCTAATTAGTCTTACTGACAAGAATGTATCACAAATTGTCAGGGAAAAAAATGAACATTTTAATAAAGATTTTTTAAGCACAAGTCCAACTGACACATTATAACTTCCCCTTCCCATACCTATGTGATTTCGAACGCGGTTCTTGATGATACCTGTTTTAATGGCATAATATTGCATAATTTAGCAATAACGATCTGATAATATACGACAATCTCAATGCGATTTGTAGACACTAACAGCCGTTAAGTATCATCATCGTAAACAGATTCTCAATTGTTTTTTAGTTGAGAATATTAAAGGTTTTGCTCCACATACTGCATTAGCAATTTCGATTATGTTGATTTTCGTAATTATATTAATTCTTCTTCCTGCTTCATCTTTAATGAAATTAAACAAGAATTTACAAACACACACACACACACACACACAATCGTAAAAGCGATAAAGAGTATAAATCATACACCAGTAGATGGCATAAAATACAATTAGGAGGCATTTAAATTGGCCTGGCTTAGACACCTATCAATGGAAAGTGAGAAGTACTAAAAAAGATAATTTAAACTTGCTTCCAAATATCAGTATGTATCAGCCAAAAGTAGAGGAACTCTACAAAAGTCCGAGTCCACCCAAATATCTTCTGAACTATTAAAGATGGTTCCAAAATTGGCAGTGATCGATAGTATCAAGAGATCTGTTTTATGAAGTGAAATAGATCTTTTAATGTTATCGATCACTGTCAAATTGGTTCAAACGATATTTTGGTGGACTCAGACTTTTCGGACACCCTGTATAAACAAACACAGTGAAAAGCTTGGAGGAAGCAAGCATAGAAGCTGTTGGATACCAAGATAATCGAAATAGCAATAGGATGTGGTAGACGGAGGAAATACAGGAAATGGTCAAGGAGAAAAACGCACATGCTCAAAATGGCTAAGTACTAAAGAGCAAAGAGACCTAGAACTCTACAGGGAAACCAGAAGACAGCTAAGAAATTTGCACGGAAAAAATTAAATGTTTGAGCGCAAATGCAACGATATAAATACACACGTAGGAATTCCGAAGTACGGAAATTAATTTCCAAATTCCCAGATCATCAAAACTAGAATAATGGACAGAACAATACAAAGGACTGCTGCAGGAAACGAGACCTGAATATCTGTCAGCCTGTTCACGAAGACACATAGAAGTACATGGAGAGGAAGTAGTCATCGAAAAAAAAGGATAAAGAATAGTATTAAAAACGTTAAATCCGGAAAAGCTAGCGGACCTGGGGGAATATACTCAAATATGGATCAAAGAAACTTCTAGAAAATTTAACATATATTATCAATCAATGCATGAACGGACATCCAGTGCCTGATGTTGCATTGCATTCATATTCTTAATACATAAAAAAGGAAACAAGCTGGATTGGAATTCCACTAAACAGTGCTCTAAGAAGATTGTACAGTAGGATTCTTAGAGATCTAATAGAGAATGATTTTCATAAACAAAATTCAAGAAGAGCAAACTGGGTTTCGTGCAGGCAGATCATGCAGTGTGATGTTTTTTCTCTTAAACAAGTAATTAGGAAAGGGAGTGCCAGAGGTAATATCATACATACATAAAAGCGATAAAGAACTATACCTACAAGGGTCAAAATGTAAAATTGAAATTGGAAATCGACTTTTAAAAGAGTTCCTGGTAACGAAAGGCTTAAGACAACTTTTCAACTCTTTAAAATATCTATATATCTATATATATCGCACTAGCTCTAAAAAACTGGAAACGTAAAGTACACGGCATGGGAATTACCTTATACACACTTCAGTTTGCTGACGACCAAGTAATTGTTGCTAATGATAAAGAAGACATGGAGTATATGATGAGAAATTTGACGGAAGAATACCAAAAGTGGGGGTTAATAGTGAACGTGGAAAAGACACAGTACTTCTGCCTTGGAAACGAATCAAGTGAGTTAGAACTAGACAATGGACAAACAATATCTTCATGCAATGAGTATGTATACTAGGGTCACATTTGATAAGACAGGAACAGTCTGTAAACAACTGGAAAAAATAATAGTAAAAGCAAAAAAGGATATTGGATGTGCGAACAGTATTTAATGGAGCAGAGAGAATAGAGAGTCGAAAGGGATGCAATAAGAATATCATTGAGAATATCTAGAACAGATCATATAAGAAGTGAGATCATAAAAGAAACAATGGGAATCGAGGGAAGCATAACGGCTTACATCACTAAAAGTCAACTGAAAGTACGGCCAGGTCCTAGAACGGCAACCAATAGGAAGCAGAAAAAAAAGGCGTCCTAAACTGGCATGGCAACAGTCAATCCAAAGATCAATGATTCAAAAAAATCTGACAGAATTGATTGTCAGGATCGAAGGAGGTGCATAATATGCGTCGGACAACGTAGAAAAACGTTCTAAACCGACATAGTAGTAGTAGCCACAGTATGGGCTAAACGTTTAAAAGTAGAGCAACTTCCTAGAGTTCTTAGTATATAAATCAGATCCTGTAACTACTATCAGATAATAAGCGGTGCATTTACGCCACAAAATCATAGTGCCTTTTTGACACGTTTAAAACAAAGCTGAAGAGATTAGGAAAAAATGGCAAGAATGTTTATTAGTTTTTTCGTCTGGACCTATTACAGTTTTAACCAAAAATCCTTCATCTCTACCAACGATACCTACATAATATATATTTATATCCCATAATTTGGTCTAAAAACATAACTTTTACGTTATGTATGTATCCTTTTTCTCTTTGTTTTTGAAAAGGAGAACATATAAATCATTAATAACAAGATTAACTTCATTTAAACCACCTACTGAATTTTCACTTCTTCGTATTTTTTCTACAAATTCTAATCCTTTCCTCATTGCTTTCATTCTTAAATTTAAATGCTGATTAAAATCTGTTCGAACGTGTGTATTTGTGTGTATATATCATAGTTAATCTTCTTAACATATGTTATCAACTTTCAGTTGGCAACAATATCGATCTAAATCAGTCTTAGTAACTATTTTATTAAGTCTATTATATTATTTGCGATTTCATCATAAATTAGAATTAGTTCCAGAGAAGTATTTCGTAGAATTATTTAAAGTTTTGTTTTATTTTCACAGAGAGTCTATTTTTTTAAACTATTTGTCGTCAGCTTCCATTTCGTTCAGTGATGTATTTATATTGAGCCCCTCCTATCCTTATTTGTCAAAGCGAAGTTAGAGCAATGTTAAAGCATTCTTCTTCTTCAAGTTGCATTACAACGCCAGGGTAGCTATTCTGTGTCTTGAACGATAAGACAGTTCCCATCACACGCTTTGGCCAATGGCAAGCTTTAAATTAGCTCCGAGCCTTCACGTGCTACGCGAAAAAACCTCCATTGCGCTAGAGACCCTGTATATATGACGTATTTTTACAAAAGAGAGACGCGACAAGCCCTTCAGTCACTGAAATTAACATTTTTTGGTTATGTTATTTTTTTGCCAAGTTCATTGGCGTTTCACTAAAATAATTTAAATTGTCAGTGGTGAGTGACATCACGCAACATTAAACAAACACGTTTGTCCGCACCCGCTGTATCAGTTTTGTTAAAAATCTTTTATTTTTATTTTCCGACGCTCATGAATTAACAAGGACAGAAAGTGCGTCTCTCTTCAAACACCGTTAGAGTCTAGAGGACCGCTATTTGCATCCTTTGATTTTAACTTGAACTTTTTTGACTTTGAAGAGTTTGTCGCATCTTTATTTATTTAAAATATGTCATACATACAGGGTCTCTACATTGCGCAAGCGTCTCCTACAATCTGATCGAGAAACGTTCAGTCGGTACTGAGCAGGAGAACAGATTTTACTTCAAACGCGTAAAATTCACAAAATCTGAAGAGCGGGCGACTATGCCATTGGTCAAGACAAGCCATTTCGCGCAACACGCGACCGCTCAGAGTTTGCTATTGGTTAAAGCATGTGATGTGGATGGTTATATCGTTCAAGACCCAGAATAGCTTCCCTTGTTAGTTTTATCCTGATTAACAAAAGCCTTCCATTCTGCCCTTTCTTCTACGATTATTCGCCACCTTTTTCATGGCCTCCTTCTTATTGTCCTTCCTACAGGTCTCCAGTTCATTATTTTTCTTGATGTTTTTGTCTTGATATTTGACAAAAAGTAGTAAATTTATTTATAATGAACACTCAAATTTTATTGGCTTGCAAATCGTGTCAAAACCTTTAGGTCGCTTGTAAATTAAATTGTCAAATGTAACGTTTCAACAAATTTGTGGCAAGAGTTCATTTCAATTTATTTTGAAAATGTCGATAACCAAATTTTATTAGTCTGCGTAAGATTTGAATCTCGAGGCAAACGAATTTTTCGCACTGTACAGTGCGATCATTTATATTTGCACGGACATCTGGAGCGTTTGTTTCAAGCTTTAAATTGTTTAAATAAACAACCAATATAATATAATAAATATCTTCAGGCAGAAAACATTTTTCGTCATGGCAAAAGTTACCAAGTATTTTTCATATATTTAATTTTTTTGAATTGGTCAAACCCTTTTTTATTTCTCTTTCTCTATTCTGCCACGAATTATTTAAATAATACACCAGAAATAACAAAATTCTTGCATTAGTTTTATATATTGCGTCTCAAAATAAGGTGACTTGGTGGCCTTAAAATGTAACCGGTGTTTCACGAACATCGAAACAGGGGCCTTTTTAGGTATTTATAGTGCGAATTTGGAGAAATGCCAGGACACGGCGATTTTGTTTGCGGGAGGGACACTTGTTAGCTATCTTGAAATTTTTGTAGCACCAACCCCCTTCGAGGGGTTTACTTTAACCCAAATTTTGAATAGAGAAAGTGGGTCCAGTGATACCTTGTTTTAAAGGCCTTTTGAATGTCCTTACACCTGTGAAAAAATTTCAAACATCTATCCATTAGTTTTGGAGATAATTGGATTCAAACTTTTAAATTTAATATGGACTGAAAAAATAAAAATTATTTGATTAGAATTTTATTATTTTTGGATTTAATTTTAATTTTATTATTCCATGTTAAATTTGAAAATTTGGAATCAAATATCTTAAAAACTAATCGATGGATTTTCGAAACGTTTACACTGTTGTAAAGATATTCAAGAGAGCTTTAAAACTAGGTATCACTAGACCTAGAGTCCCTGTATGTTGACAAATTTGGATATATTATATCCAAATATGTCAACATACAGGGACACTAACTAGACCCACTTTCCCTATTCAAAAGATAGGAGTAAAATATACCCCACGAAGGGAATTCGTGTTAAAAAAATTTTACGATAACCAAAAAGTGTAGCCCTCGCAAACAAAATCGAAGTGTCCGAGCGTTTCTCCAAATTTCCACCTAAGTACCCAAAAAGGGCTCTGTTTCGGTGTTCGTGAAACACCCTGTATATTAGGTAAATCTTTAAATCGCCGCCAAAATCGGTCGCCTGGAGCTGCTGCTTCTCTGCTTCACCCTTAAGACGGCCCTGATTTGCAACATTGTTCCTGACAGCGTCTGTACTTCCTTTTGAACTTCAATCAAATTAAAAAAAAATAGATAAAAAATAAAATTGATTGAACGGAACCTTACGCCTATCATCTTAACGAGTAAATATAAAAATCTTTAACAGAAAAAAAATTATAACTGTTCAAAAAAATATGCTACACATATGACTAAGTAGTCTTACCAGCTATGCTACTCATAACAACCGTTTAATATGAAACTAATGTTATGCATGCATGTACATGTGGACAGTGCCTTAATCTAAAAAATGCTTTTAATACGGATAACTTTTGAACCGTAACCGTAGCATACCGTTCGGTATTAGTTACGAAAAATATAAAGTATATTTATAATACGCATCCAATTAGTTTATGGAAAGAACCGTTATATTAAGAGCGAAATGTTTTAGAAAAATGTCTAGGGACTGCATCTGCAAGACAAAGATAACAGTCATTCTTCCTATCCGTGATGTAATAAAAGTAGTATAAGGTCCCCACTAAACACAAAAACATTTTAATAACGTCAAAATAATATATGTTAAAAATATAACGTTAGGTTGGATGTTAGTTCTAACGTCATATTCATAGTGAAAAAGAAGCTTAATAACTCGTTTTCTGACGTTAGAAAAATAATCTTATGTTTTTATAACGTTTTTTTAAAGTGTTTTTCGAACGTTAAAAAAATATTGATTTTTAACAGTGAAAAAGAAATGTTTTTCTAACATTGAAAAAAATATGTTTTTTTAACACTAAAAAAATATATTTTTTTCAAATATCTCTAAAGATAAAGGTAACATAAATAATGTAAATAAAATTCTTCTATTTTGGAAACGCAGGGCAGCAACAGTCCGTTAAGGCTTCTGAAAATAAAATTTAAAATTCTATGTAAACAATAATTTTGTAGTAAGTGCCTCGCTACGAGGCCAAACAATTCATGCTCAAGTGAATACAAGGCAATGCAAACGAAGCATTCGTTTGGTCCCGCTGCGCGGCTTGCGAAGTAGCAGTTTGCTAAACCTCGCCTATGTAACATTTATTTATCAATAAAGACGATTTATTATTATTATATAATTCTGCCTCAAATGAATACGCGGCTTAAGGTCCGGCGGCTAATCGTCCGCGGTGAATTGTCGCATTCCCTGTCTGATTACCTATAGGTATGCGATATTTCATACAAAACCATGTTTTTTCTTTTGTTTACTTTTTCTTACCTGATTTTGTGGTGCTTCATTTAGATCAGTGCACACCCATTTGTTGTTCTTTAACTATACCATCTTTCTCACACAACTGGAGTAATATTCCGATCCAAACATGTATTCACTATCAATATTAATAATTGTGCTTTAAATTTGCCATGTTTCTTTCTGCAAAATGCAAATATTTTAACCAAAGTTACAAAAAGCGTCTATGCTACCGACTCGTATAAACTCGCAGCGAAACGCAAATTATGGCGATGTTCAGGTAGTGGGACTGCTATACTATAGAGGGCGCGATGGATTTTTAATGTTTAAAAAACAAAACATTTATTAGCTTCATATATCTTAAATTCGACGTTAGAAGTGAGATCTAGGAAAAACATTATAAAAATAACCATATATTGATGGTATTATTTTTAAGGTTAGTGAAATTATGGTTTTTTTAATGCTGGTTTCTTAACGTTATTAAGAAATATATTTTTGGTAATGCTTTTACATGAAATTTTCGTTCGAATTTTCTAGATGTTTTTTTAATGTCAAAAGTTGACTTAATTTTAACACAAATTTGTGTTAGAAAAAAAACTTTTTTTTCAACATTTATTTAACGTTTTTTACAATTTTGTGCTTAGTGGGTCTTTTATATAAAAATGCGCGTTTCGGGGTTTTTGTCTTGTTAATACCCTTTCCGTTAGGGACATACGATAATCTTTTCCATATTTTAAAAAATATTTTCTTAAGAAACGCCACAAAAATGTTGAACCAATAAGTTCGTAATGTTTTGTCTAACTTTTAAATAGGTAAAATAGGGCTTATTTTGCCATAACCAACAAAAATTTTTTATTGACGTTTTGTTAATTTCCTTGGCAGTACATTTTTATTGTTATTCTTATATAATATTTTTTTACTTGGTATTTCAATTGTTCGAGGTATCTACTACCTAATTATTTAATGTATTGTAAAATAACAATAATTAACGCGACTTGGCTTTAAATAATGACTAAATTGGGTTAATGGATTTATTTTAATGTACTTTCTTGATTTGTCGTTTTCTGTCTTGTCTATCACACCCACGATATACAAATTTCCTGACGTAAGTCGACCACGTGCCTCGAAAGAAAGAAAGAATCCCTGAAAACAAGTTAGTTTACACCACGGTTGATAGAGTAGACCGGTGTTCGGATCTTTTAAATATATGTCGAATTTTCTCGTCACTGGTGGTCTAGCTGATTTTTATAAACAAAAGTTAGATATGATATGAACAACTAATATTTTTTGAATTTTTTGAAAACTTAGGCAATTTTCCTACTATTTTTTAGTATATTCTTATAAAATAATATTTTTCAGACATACCAGTCGTTATTTTTTTTAGCCCACTTCATTTGTCTTTACACAAAAATTAAAATTCGAAGAAAATAATCTGTTCGTTTCAGTTTCAAAAATCATCCGCTGGCATACATCTTTGTTTACTACCCAATAGTCCTCGGTTCACCTTTAATACATGCGTAGATCGGGGCACACGTCCGCATCGGGTAAAAGTCCGCACAGTCGATTCTAAGGCTGGCAACATTGCTTCAGTGACAGTCGTGGTGTTAGTTTAGTCTACTCTGTATGCAAAAACGTGAGGAGGTTTGTTTTTCTGCTGAGTGTTTTTAGATGTTTTAAAATAAAGTAAGTACAAAAAACATATTTTTACTATAACTTTTTTGTCTTACCCCATAAAGGAATATCTCCTTAAAATTTAAAACTAAAAAAATTACAAGTGCATGTTTTCATTGTGCATTTATTGGTCTCTGCCTTTTGGCATTTCCCATACACCACGCCGTATTTTAATAGAACAGGAAATTAAAATGTTTCGCTTTGAAAGTCTGGGGTAAAAGTCCGCAGTTGCGGATTTTTACCCCAATCTGCGCACTTTTGCCCCAATTTTTTTGTCTGCATTTAAGTTCTTTCTTTAAAGTTGTTTGATTTTTCTCTCTTTCAGAATCTACAAACCTTAGAGTAAATACTCTGAGCTACAAACGCAAAATCGACAGAAAGCCTGTTTCTGAAGAAATTTTAGATGACGCAAAAAAGAGACAAGTTAGAAAAGAGCAGATCCGAAGCATTGCCAGGAGGAGATGGTATAGACGTTGTTTGTACTCTTCATCAAACAACGGTATAGATAAGTCGTCAATTAATAAGCGCTTAAGAAAAAACTTTGGGCTTAAAATATTGGGACGATGTAAAGGGACTTTTACTTCTCAACAGGAAACCGAATTGGCGCGACACTGCCAGGAAATGGACAAAAGGTTTTATGGTATGTCCAAGAAGTCATTCAGACATCTAGCCTATCAGTACGCTGTCGCAAACAATATTCCTCATCGTTTCAGTAATCAGTCTCAAATGGCTGCAAGGGCGGTTCTAGAGTCAAATTCTGGGGGGGGGGGGGGGGGCATGGTCAACTGGTGACTGTAAATTGGGGCACAGAAAAAAAGCTCATATGACAAAAGCACACATGAAAGATCCTTATAGGAAAAGAGCGCACACGTCAAAATGCGCTGTTGGATAAAAGCACATATCAAAAAAGCGCACACGGAAAATAGCGCACAATGAAAGAAAGTTAAGCTTCTAGAATTCGAATGTTTCATGTAAAAAAGTAACAGGCTAGATTATTAGACCATTTCGCCACAAAAAAGACGGGAGTGTTTATATTAAAACTTTCATAAAATTTCGATCCAGAAGATTGGATACAATACAATAAATGCACTCAATGGTTGCATGAAAACTGCACCGATTATAAAGTTGGAAATTTTGACACACAACATAGACTTAGGTTTAAAAAGATTAGGTTTCCAAAATTTGTTTATTATTCCATTTTTTTAGCCTTAAGTTTATAGAATATTCTTTTAAGAACATTAGTACAACATACGGTTTTTCTTATTTTATGTTAATTTCTATATTTTATGCATATCTAAGGATTATTTTTTTCGAAATACATATTCAAATTTAAAACCCAAACGTTCGGACTCTTGCCCCGCACTAAAAGGACTCTTACCCCATACCATGGGGCAAAAGTACGAAAGTGCACGTGTTAGCTTTTTTGCCCAAAACTCCTTTATTTTTAGCTTCTTTCAAAAACAGCCGAGAAAATATTTAGGTGAATTCCTATGTTAACTTGATATAGTAATTTTCAACAAAAGTCAAAAGTCCCATTATTATAGAAGTGGTGGGGAATGAAACCTTAAGTGCGGGCTTTTGCCCCGATCTACGCTAAACGATCACATTCAGTTTGACTTGTAGTTTAAGTTTAGTGTAATAAAAAATAAAGCAGGGTAAAAAAAATAACGACAATACGTCTAGAAAATTACATTGTATACGGATGTACTAGAAAACAGTACGAAAATTGCCTTAGTTTTCAAAAAATTTAAAAAATATTAGTTGTTCCGTTGTTCATATCAGATCTAACTTTTGTTTACAAAAATCAGCTGGACCATCAGTGACGTGGAAAATTCGACATATATATATAAGATCCGAACACCGGTCTATTCTATCCACCGTGAGTTTACACTCCTCAAGCAGCACATACTACTACAGGGTTTTAAACTCTACACAGAATTTTAGCTCGCACGTATACTATAAGTAGTATGAGCTATGGTGATCATGTTAAAAATTAGAAAAAAAAAGTTGCTCCCATTTCATTTTTTTCAAAATATCTTTGCGTTTCAGATGATTTTTTTGTCGTGGTGTCTGTCTGTGGGTATGTACGTCTGCAGGTGAGGATCTACGGAAGGGTTAAAAGGGGAAATTTTCCCCCCGAAATCTGAAACTTTACTTAGTTTTGACACAAAGAATATACCTCCTGGTCACTATGCAAAATAGTTTTGTGCAATATTTATTATGATATCTTACGTTTGTCTGTCTATCTGTCTGTCTGTAACGACCAACGCGCAGAACTCAAAAATTTTTTGCCCGATTTTAGGTTGTGTTTTGGCTCTAGATTGTTCCAATTAAAAATTAATAAATCCACGGGACATAACTGAGGGTAGGTTTCAAAAATTAGAGTTCTGGTAAAAATATTACTTGTGTTCTACTATACCAAAAATGTGCATTTTTTAATTCGAGAAAAATACTTGTTTTGATATTTGAGACAATGGATGTCTTATTTGTACAAAATTTTCTGTGTACGTGATCGAAATATATAGCGACAATACTCTATATAGGTTTACAACTAATTTTATTTTTAATTACCTTGATATTAAGCAAGAATTAAAAGTATTTCGTATTTTGACATGCCTGTTAGTGTACTCCGTGATTTTTAAAAACCACAAACTATAAGTAACATTGATATGTCAAGTGACTCAAGAAGTTTCAGTACCTACTAAATGAAAATGTATGTTAAGTATGACATCATTTTTAGATAATCACTACACATGAGAAAATTTTAAGTACTTAGTGACTACAAAATAAATCACTACAAAATTGAGTCAACTGAACAATCTATTTGATCACGCACATGCGTTTTCCTTTAATTTTAAAATATTTTCTATTTTTAATTTCCACCTATCATAATTGATCGTGTCAAGAAAGGACTTCCGTACTCCATTACAAAAAGAATACTCTGCCAATATATGGGCACCTAAGCTCACACTAGGTACTATAGTTATAGTGTACGTGTGAGGTAATATAACTAAAAATTCAACTCCAGACTGAATTTACCTTTCGTTTGTTACCACACAAGCCATGTTTTGACTTAAACTCTAATTTTTGAAATTTACCCCCACCCTTTTTTTTAAACTAAAATGTAATTTGTTTAACTCCAGACTCAATTACCTTTCGTTTGATATCACACACGCCATATGTTCACTTTAACTCTAATTTTTGAAATCTATCCCCACCCTTTTATTTGGCTTGTGTTCGGTGGATTTTGTTAATTTTTAAATGGGATCATCTCGACCCAAGACCCAGGTACCTAATTTCATTCAAATCGCCCAAGCGGTTTTTGAGACAGACAGACAGACAGACGGCGCGACAAAAAAGTTTCAAAATTATCTGAAACGCAAAGATATATAAAAATTTTATTAATTTTAAAAAATCGGATCAACTTTTTTTTTCTCGAAAAAATTAGGATCACTATTATAGCTCACACTAATATAGTATAGTAGTAGGGTGAGCTAATAATTTCCAAGTTGCAATTTAATCTTTTTTTCTGTCAAAAAATTAGGATCACAGTAACATTAAAATTTGTCCCACTGAAATAGCACGTCAGATAACTTTTATTTTTATTATATTTTTAAATACATGACAAACAGAACAATAAGCCTTAGCATAACATAAAAAAACAACCTCGTCCACCAACTTAAAGATTAAACATTTAAAAGAGAGTTTAAGCTGTATAAAAAGCATGTTTCAATTACTCATTTGTCTCTGCCGCGTTATCTTCTTTGGACATAGGCCTCCCCCAATATCTTCCACGCTTCTCTGTCTGTCGCCGTGTTCATCCATCTAGTTCCCGCGTGTTTCTTCAATTTGTCTGCCCATCTCATTTAGGGTCTTCCCCTACTTCTTTTGTTTTTCCAAGGTCTCCAGTTAACAATACATTTGTTCCTTCGATCGTCTTTCTGTCTGATATTATGACTGGCAAATTTCCATTTTAATTTTGCTACTTCTCCTCTGACATCCCATACTCTTGTTCTATTTCTTATACATTAATTCCTTTTTCTGTCTGCTAGCTTTACCTGCCACATTTGTCTTTCCATTGATCTTTGGGCTTTTATTACCTTATGCATGTTTGATTTTGTAAGTGTCCAGGTCTGGGATCCATAGATAAGTAGAGGAAGGATACATTGGTTAGAAACCTTCGTTTTGAGGTACTGATGATATTTTTTAATATGTAGCCTAATTTACTGAATGCTGCCCAGGCCATTCTTACTTGTCTCTTAGTTTCGGCTGTTTGGTTTTCTTTTTTTAGTTTAATAATTTGTCAGGGGTTTTTAAAATATCGAGCAAAAACTAAAAATTATGTATTTTTGAAGAATTGAAACTAGGATGACTAGAAAAAAATCGTTAACGTCATTCGACTGACCGTAGTCGCTAATACAAATCTACTAAATTTTATTATATTTGTTTAACAGATGGCGACGACAATTCAATTGTTTGAAAGACATAATTTCTAATTTTTCCTTAATATTTTTGAAAGCCCCTCTAGATATTTTTAATTTCGGTATAACATCTTGTTAGGCTCGAAATGGTGCAATTTTTTTCTAATTTAGGCAAAATTGTATCTCTTACCGATTCCGAAATCTCCATAAGACCCCATGTAGTTGCATTTATCCTGGACACCCTGTATAGTGGAATGTTTTATTCGTTGGCTTGTTCTATTAGGATTTTCATAGTTAATAGGTGGTCAAATGTACTAAAACCTCATTCTATTGATTGATATCCATCAAATTCAGTTAAGTTATTTTGGACTTTCCAATAAATCTCTATTGACTTGGTAGGAGATGTGTTCTGAAGCAAACAAGGCTTAAAAATTGGATTTAAAGCCCGGTCTAGACATAACATTTTACCTTACCTCTTGCCTGTCAGTCAAAAGGATCAAGTATGACGGTTGAAAGACTAGCGTACACACTTGATAGTTTTCACGTACGTTTTTAGATCAGTTTTTGATACAAAACGATCGTTTTATTGGAAAACAATGCGTGATCCGGTCAGTTCTCTAGGCGGTGTTCCGTCTTAACTCAGTTCCAGTAAAACGTACGTTTTTCAGTTTACACACAAAGTTTTACTTGATGCGTGTTGACTGAACAGGCAAGACGAAAGGTAAAATGGTATGCCTAGACCGGGCTTAAGATGTTTGTCGATGTCACGCTTAAAAACGATCATTTTTATGTAACTATTTTTCGATTCCGAGATACGTTTAAATCAAATATTCAAATCTAAAATTGAAATCATTGTTTGGAAACTTATTTGATCGTAAACTGATCAAAACTGCACGAACAACTCATTTACCATGTTAATGGCATCTATTTACTCGAAATTTGGTCATAACTTATAAACTTTTGCATTTTGATCTAGTTATTTGCTCTTTTTTCATTATGCAACTTCTGGTTCGGTATGGTTACTTTTAAAACACCCACTTAAAACTTAGTATAGTACAGAATGAACTTGTGTATTAAGTGCAATTAGCTCACACATATACTATACTATAGTAGTGTGAGATCCTAATTTTTTCGAGAAAAAAAATGTTGCTCCGATTTCAAGAATTTTTATATATCTTTGCGTTTCAGATGATTTTGAAACTTTTTTGTTGCGCCGTCTGTCTGTCTGTCTGTCTGTCTGTCTGTCTGTCTGTCTGTCTGTCTGTCTGTCTGTCTGTCTGTCTGTCTGTCTGTCTGTCTGTCTGTATTGTAACAAAACGGGATTTGAGCATAAATGGTATTTTTGCCATTTATAAGTTTTTAAAGATTTTTAATTAAATATTGTTTTGACATCAGCAAGCATTAATTATATGCAAGACTAGGTTAAGATTAAGTAAAATTTATGGCAACTCGGCGACTTGTTTTTAGGCATGTTTTCAGGTTCGCTGTATTTTAATAAAAGTTGTATTCGGCTAATATGTCCTTTGAGCCACTAACATCAAAATAATTCTTATTTTGTAACTGGAAACAAATTTTAAACTATTTTCAATTAAAAAAGAAACACACTGTAAGATTTAAACTTTACCGAATTTCTAAATCCACGCATCTTTGAATTGCGGTGGTATTTTGTCTCTTTGTCTTTCTCGCCAATGCGAGAGAGCTTAAGATTCAAACCACGGCAACCAAGAGTGTCTGTAGAGAAGAGTGGTGGAAGAAATCCGTTAAAGAAAGCTTAGATTTAGCCCAATCAGCTAGCGGCAAACTGAGAATGTCTAGAGAGCGGGGTATTGAAACTTTCGAAAGTCGTCAGGGAGGATACTCTTTAGTTTGTCGTTGCCTGGTACGTTACACTTTCATTCAGACTTCTTAAGGGGGGTTTTATTTCAACTGGGGAAATTTATCAATTATTTTAACATTGTATAAAACTGTTAACTTTAATATTCATAATTATTTTTGTCTTTTCTTTTAGAGTTTATTGATTTTAAAGTCATTACTTATTACTGTTTCCAGTGCTTTGAAATAATGTGTTTAACTGTTTTATGGTTTTTTAACAACAAAATACAAACCATTCGTTGCCCTAAAATCGGCATTTTTAATTAATAACATATCCCAAACCTAAACAGTAATATTAAGTAAATTAAACAGTTGATTGAATGTTTCACCCATTCATTCAACGTTTAAGATGTTGATAAATATATATATTTACAACAAATATATAAAAGGTTTATAAAACCTAAAAGTTTAAGAAGTGTAAATATTTGAATATAAAAGTTCAATGGTAGTAAAAATTTGATATTTAAATAATAAATATTAGAAGTGAAAGTGTGAAGCTGCAAGAAGAAAATTGAAAAGGTATGTATGATTATCCTATTAGTTATACATTTGAGAAAAACGTTTATAGCATACTTTTCCTCCAAGAACCGCCAAATTCCCTTTCGAGATCGTGTAAATTTAGTAACATAGTAACATTTAATCTTTTTATAATTTATATAAGTTGTAGCCTAAGTTGGTAGCTTACAACCTTTAAGCCTTGGCCACTTGAGGTGACAGTACCACTGTCACACACAGGCCCCTGTTACAAAGTGGTGTCAGGTGTGGGGTAATTTAGTTTTTGGAAAATTTGTGAAAAAATTTTGGAAAATTTGAAAAAAAAAAATTGAAAAATTTGTGAAAATTTTATGTTGAAAGTTTGAGAAAAACTCAGTAGTACTTTAGTTAACCCATTGGTAGTATTTTGTTGGAAAAACTAAAGGAAATTTTTGTAAAATTGTTCGTTTAAAAAGAAATAGTCTTGTCTAGTTTTTGAAAACCAAAACTAATTTGTTGGAAGATGTGCCATAACTGTTTTTCGTTGTTTAATTTACTAACGTTATAATCTGTGTTACAATTATTTTATGAATTTTTTTATATTTTTGAATATTTTTTTGTCCTTGAATCAGTAAATACAAGGAAAATGTCAATGTCATGACAATGTTTCTATTGATATATGATCACTTTAAATTTTTAAAAGATAAATTGGTAGAATATTTTTTATTGAAAAGTTAAGTTTAAATACTATCCAAATATGCCAGCAAATAAAATGCTCTCCATTTCTATCTGGAGGACGGATTCTCCAGCATGCGAAAGGATCAACCTTTTGCCTTAAAGCTTTACTGAACTCTAGATTTGAGTTATAACTCCAAAACTCGTTGGTAAACTTTAACATTGTTCCATCAAAACATTATTTAAACAAAATGGATAAAAGAGTCCATTATTTTGTCTTAATTGTAGCACAGTGTTGTTAAAATAAAGTCTCATTAAACTTATCATTCTCTTGCCATTAAAAGCCTATTTTGTCTTTCTAGCTGAATTTTTTTAAGAATCTTTTATTAAAAACACCAAAAAGGAGTCCATTGCAACTCTTTATTTTTGATTAGTTGGCTGAAACAATAATTGCCAACCCTTCCTCTGACAAACCACTCATTTTTTTTTGAAGACACCCGTCAAATATAACTAAGGGAGGATATTTTTTATTCATTGTATTGCATTAATAACAGTTTTTTTTGTTTTTTTGAACCATTAAACCTTTTTTTATTAATATTTAATAACATTTTTTGTTTAAATAATACAAAAATTTATGTTAAGTCATTATAACATTGTTTTTATAAGTATTTTTCTTCGTAGATATCGATATTTCTACTTTATTTTGGTTTTATTGTTTGTTTAAAACCTAAAACTTCACTTGACAAAAAGTACGTAAGCCAATTTATTTGACCATCTAAGTATCCAAAATGGTGTAATTAATTAATCTCAAGTAATTTTCCATTGATATTGCATCATAACTTTAAAATTTATAATTTCTAGCTACTTTTTCCATGCAATCATTATGGCAATTTCATCTCTCATAAATTTGTGCTACAGGACATTTGTAAAGTATCTGGTCAGGATAAACTCAAAAAACAGACCTAGCTACTAGCAATATATTGTATAGAATATGTGATAGATGTTTTTTTTTGTCATTTTGTAATTTTTGTACTCTCTATATCATACATATATGATTGAGATTTACCAGTTCAAACTATAAGTAAGCAACCACGAAGTATTTTCAAATTTTATGTTTTTATATTTCCAGATTTTCAAAATGTATTTTATTTTTCAAATTACACACAAGTTTATTTTTGGAAAATAAACATGACTAACTGATTTCTTTGTATCTCAGTAACAACTTTGTCGATTATGAGAAATTTCTTTATTATAAGGTCCACAAGTAAATCTTTCAAAATTTTAAAAAAAGCACTAAATTGTTAAAACCATGGACTAAATAAATGTAGCCACAGCAAATATCGACTCTATACAATTATTATCAAATTAAAAATAAAAATTTACGTTTTATGTTACAAAACATAGCATTCAAACATAGCATTCTTTAAAACGACGTACCTGTCGAACTATTTTTGCTTTATAATTTTCTTATGACGTATTATTCTTTTCATAAAAGAAAATTTGATTTTCTTTTTAAGTTGAATATTATCAGCACTATCTGCAAATTCACAGCTTTTAAGTAAAGTGAGGTAAATGTAAAAACAATCTCCTGTATATTTTTTTGGTTTTTTTGAGAGAGACTCTATTTTATTTATTTTCTTTCACTAACATGTAGGTAAGCAAGTGAATTTCGTTTCATAATATTTTTAATCAAATCAAAAAGTATATTGTCGTTTATTATTGTAAGTTATTGTCAAGCCATTTTTGCATAATGGTATACCTAATTAAATATTATGAAATGGAAAAACCTATGTAGAACCCTTCATTCAATTTTCTATGATTCAGGTAAAGCAAACTAGATTGTCCAAACAAAAACTTGCTTTTGTTTGTAAAGTCATAAACTAATTTTGTCTCAGGTATAGGTATAGCATTATAAAAATATTTTGGGAAAAATCACAATAAAAATTATTTTTGCTTTATTTTGTCATTATCTTTGCCCTTAAAGGAATTAATCCGCTACATGCGAAGTAATTAGGTAATTAACTATTTATGTTAATAAATGAACTCATCACACTTAAATATCTTATTAAATATTAACACCTTTGAAATTAAAACCTAAAACGACTTATTACCAAATGGATCATTCTGAGTTAAAACCATGATCTAGAAACAGAAAAATGACTAAGGAATTTGATAAAAAGCTCATATTATGGAAAAAAAATACTGATCTTTGTCAACATTAAAATTTGGTACATGTCTAACTTTGAAGACCTATTATTTTTTTTCGAAAAAAGATCTAAAGTTATATCCTAAGAAAGGATATTAAGAAAATTCGACCTATTTTAAATCAAATCAATAAAATAACCACCTTTAGCGAAAAATGTACGTTATTTTTCATATTTTCAAAAATCAAAACGTTAACCTAACAGAAAACTAAACCTTTTTTTGTAGAAAAAATAAAAATGGCATCCATATCGGTTTACTAGTTACCATCTTAAAACACAACTTAGCCTATTTAGAGAGAGTTTCATCCTATTTTTTTATTCGTATGTCATTGTATTGAATAATAACTTTACTGAAAAAATAAATAAATTATCCATCAATTAACTTAAAAGTCAAAACACGTTGGCTAAACTTAAGAAAGGACTATATTACCTATTGAGAACTGCCCACAAGCGTTTATCTCAGTACATATTTTAGATCGAGTCAAAATTTTTATTTATAAAGTCCTTTATTTTATCATCTGTTTTTTTTCTGTAAAATGTCACCTAGAGCAATGATTGACATTAAACAATTAAACATTATTTGTTATAAACTACCACTAGTTTTATTGTCTAATAACAAGAGTGAAAATCTCATTTTTCTGTGCATAATGTGTGTGAATTTTTTGACAGTAATTTTTGAGTTAGGTATTTATTCGCACTGTAATTAAACAAGTTTTGCATTGGTAATTTTAACAGTACATTCATTACCTTTAAAAAAAAAATGGTGCTATCTATCTATTTATTTAGCCTTCTTCGATCCATCTTTGGATATAGGCCTACTTCAATATCTTCCACTCTTTCCTGTATGACGCCGTGTTCATCCATCTAGTTCCCGCATGTTTCTTCAAATCGTGCGCCCATCTCATTTGTAGTCTTCCACTACCTCTTTTATTTTCCCAAGGTCTCCAGTTTACAATACATTTGTTTGACAGAGAGACGATCAATTTAACAAATGTATTGGTGCTATCGCCCATGTCTTAAATGAAATAATATTTTGTAAAGCCATACAATAATTTTTGGAAAAAACATAATCTCATAGCATTTTTATTGCATAAGGCTAAAGAAAGCCACAAATCAATGTCCTAACACAGTAAAGATTTTTCTTAACCCTTTTTACTTGTTTTAAAGCGATAATTTGTTATAACAGTGAAATCGTTTTGATTAGTTTGAAGCTAGAAGATATTTTCTTGTAATTTTTATTAAAAAGACCAAGTTTACAGGTCATGTCCATGTCTTTATGACTATATAGGTACATTATTGATTTTTATTAAAAGATATACAAATTAAGTAGCATGTTTTAAATAACTAAAAATATAAACAATTTAAATAAATAAATTCGATAAGATCAAAGTACCATGTTTGATGTAATATGTAGGTTTACAGCAAAACACCAGATAACCTAAAAAGATTGCTTAGCAGTTCCTTTTCCATACTATATAAGAGAAGTACTAATAATTGTTTCTAAAATTTAACCAAAGATAATGACAAATCAATCTATTTTTCTAAATTTGACTTGACCTTTGAAATTGGATAAAGGTATTTGATATTTTTCCTAAAATAAAAACTCGCGTATTTTGAGTTAGTAATAATTTTATACATAATCTTAAAAATAATATTATTTAACATAAATAATAATTATTAAAATAAATATATCATAATTCCCATTTAATAATTAAAGACTGGTTAAAGAGAAAACGCAATATGGTAATACGGAAATTTAGGTTATACATAACCAATAAGCTAACTTAATTATAAAATTAATTAAAATCAAACAACAAATATAAAACCCTTTGGTTAACGAGACATAAATTAGTTAAATGACTTTTGATTAGTGTGATTCAAGCAAATAAACTATTTTGAAAAACTAAATCAACTTTTGAAAATTATTGCAAATACCGTTGCAAAAAGGATACCCTGTATATTTGCTTGAATCAATTTAAGTATAATAAAGATTTTTTCTTACAAATATGGCCTGCATTGAAACTTGAGATATTCGTTTTTATGACCAATTTTAAACGTCTGGGCCATTAAAATGGCTATAAATAGACCACTTGAGTCATTAAGAAACAAAGATGTACTTCAACATTGGTATTTTATACCTACTTTCTAAAAAGGGCCTTTCTTCTATTCATAAAGTCCAGAAAAACATTCTTAGACACCTACCTACTTCATGCCTTTTTTTTTCAATTGGAATAAAATGTTTTCTAACAGTGGCGTATCTATTTTATTTGGGGAAGGAAATATTATAATAAATATTGCATAAAACTATTTTGCATATTGTCCAGACCACTGTATTATGTGTGTCCAAAACAAATATATTTTAAGATTTGGGAGGGAAATTTCACTTTTTTTTTACCCTCCTGTAGATCCGCGTCTGACGCATCTATTCACATTTAACTTTACGGTATCTATCAATTAAACTATGATATAATATTTATAGATCAAACAAGCTTTCGTGAAAAAAAAATGTTTTGTTTCTCTCATATTTTTCCGTGAGCAGCTTGAACGCTCACGGGGGTCCAATGTTTGATTTTTAATTCACGGGTACTATTAAATTTATATTTTTCAAACAAAGATCTATAGTGAGAAATGCAGTTCCTTGATTTAAATTTCATTAAGGTCGGTCGGTTATTTTTGAGTTGTCCAGCTAACTCTAGACACCAATGGCTTATGTACATTATTCCTAATATTCTCGTAACCACATCACATGTGACGATTTTTGTGCGTTAAATTAAAAAATATATAGGATTTTTATTTACAAACTAAAAAAGAAAAAATTGGTATTTTGATATCTATATGATATAAACTTTTTCATAAAAACTTTTTACTTTTATGTACAACGTCGTGTAAAACACAGTGTTACACAATAGACCCGCGTGTACAGTGAGGTACTGAAAACAGCTTACATAAATTTCTATCTATCATTATTTTTTTTCTTAAATCAAAATTATACCATGAAGTAATTAAGATCTTTTGTTTCTAATTTTGTCAATCTTAAACGTGTCATTTGAGCTTTAAACCTTAATTTTTTTTGTTTAAGACAACTATTAAAACATAAACCTATTGGTTAGTATTTTTTTTGTCCAGGTAAGATTTAACAGAAAATTGAGAATATTTCTCAAATTTTGAGTTATGGACAGTTAAGTCAAACTTTTGTTTATTTTCATAGCATTCTGCACAGTTCGTTATTTTAAAATTGACTAATGTAATTTTTCGATAAATTTACCTATAAGATGTTTCATGGTAGTAATCTTTATCAACTGCTAACAAAAAGTAGCCCAAAAGCCAGGCCTACTTCGTACTTCGTACTGTATGTTTTTTTTTTGAAAAGTCCTAATAACACAATGCCTTCTTAGCTAAGCATAGCATAAAGTTCTATAATTTTTCAGTTAAGTTTTCTCTGCACAGTTAATCGAATTACTTCACAGTTTTGACCGCACCTTGTGTTAGTGTCCAACGGATTTAAGTTTTCTTTCTTTTTTTTTTAATATTCATTCGTTTTTTTTCTTTGTGTTCCAAGAAAATGTTGGATAGATACATACATCCAGGATATTCTTAGCATATGTAAATAGCAGTGAATCTCAAAAGTTTTAAGTTATTTACACACAGAGATTCTATAATGTAGTTGTCGTAGCAATATAATAACTTGCGTGCGTAAATATCTTGGTAACCAAAGATTTAGTACATTCGTTTCTTTGCTAACTTTTGTAATCTTCTTATCCTGTTTAATAAAAAAATATTTTTTTTTAATGTGGATTTAAGTTGGACTATACAGTAGTTGTTTACTACTACTATGTCGGTTTAGAATATTTTTCTACGTTGTCCGACGCCTAGTCTCCACCTCCTTCGATCATGACAGTCATCTTCCGTCAGGTTTTTTTTTGACTCATTGATCTTTGGATTGACTGTTGCCATTCCAGTTTAGGACGCCCTCTTTTTCTGCGCCCTATTGGTTGCCATTCTAGGACCTGTTTTGGTAATCTTTCGTCGTTCATCCGTTGTACATGGGCATACCATATCAGTTGCCTTTTAGTGATGTCATCAGTTATGCTTCCCTCGATTCCCATTCTTTCTTTTATGATCTCATTTCTTATATGATCAGTTCTGGATATTTTCATTAATTCTTATTGCATCCATTTCGACACTTTACATTGGAATGGAATGGAAAGTGTAGTTGTTTAAATAAACAATTAATTTTTCTGAATTAGAGGTAGTTGACATTTCATCCCCTACCCATTCTTTGCCAAAAATTTTATTTTTTTTTCTTAATGGCTCAAGCCACACACGTATTGAAAAACCTATAAAAAAAATATTAATCTAGATCCTGGATCAATCTGAAAGTCAAAAGGGACAATCTCTCTCTTGAGTTTTTAGATTAGATCGTCGATGTCAAAAAGGACAATCTTTGTTTTAAGTTTTTAATTTTTTTTTGTTTCAATATTTGCAATTTTGACACTAAAGATATTTTTTTCTCTTGCATTACAAAAGCAAGCCTGTCTATCATTACACAGACATATATAACATAAATTAATTAAGTAATGCTTTAGCATTTTAACTTTTTAAAAATTTTGCATTTGTAGAGGTTTTATTGTTTTATTCGCCTAAAAAGTTTTTAATTATCATCTAATCCTCGTAATTTATGAGCACTCATTTAAATTTTTTATAAACTTGTTTTAATTTTTAATAACTACGAGACCGATTTTAATGAAAAGAAAAATAATAGTGTCTAAACACTTTGTCAAAAGCATAATAAATTCATTAAATGATGTTTTAAAGAAAAAGTTTTATTATATTTGTTTAAACCATGTATAAAATTAGTGTTATAACTTCGTTTTCTTTTATAGGTGAAGACCATGACATTCAACAACTGTAGAGGTCTACGATTCTTCGACTTCCCTCAAAAATTTTACTTAATTAATATTTTTATTTTTATTTTCAGGGATTGTATTGCTTGTATTGAGTTGTAAATGACTGACACATCAAGTTGAAAGTTTTTAAGAACAATTTGTTATAAAATTGTTAAGTAATTTTTGAGATATTTTTATAAATGACAAAAGTCTATTACTATCTGTTGAGTAAATATGTGAGAGGGAAGTATTTTTGAATTAAAGCGTCCTAGAATTTTCTTTTAACGTAACTTTGATATGGCTATATGGTATGGCAAAATGGATCTGTGTTTGTTATATGCATCTTTTGATGTATAAGGAATGTTATAAAACAATAGACCAATAATAATTCGCCAAGTGGAATCGTCGCGTTTTCTTTTTCTTTTGTTGTTTTTTTGTAAGACGAGGGCGAATTATTTTTTTTCGCTGTTTGTATCATTATATTATAGATTATTTTATAAAATGTTTTTTTATGGAATGAGTGTTTTTAGCTGGATTTTAAACTCCCCAGTCATTGAGAAGAAGGCTGAGGAGTAAATTGGGAAAATTTTTCTTCTCCACTCGAGAGGGTGTTTCAATGGTATACCTTTAATTAAAATTTTCTATTGGTCTATATTTGTTTTGTTTGTTGCCGTATCTCCTAATATCGTAACTCAATTTTGAAAGATAGGGTTACGGTATAGTCAGTTAAATGTTTTAACCAATCTTTATCAAGAAAACTACTGAATTAATAATCGTCATGTTATAGCTTACATGGTCTACAGGTGAACTGGTCTAAAACAGCGGAAAAATTTTTGGGTTGGATTCTTTGGGTTTCTTTCAAGTCAAATAATTTTGTAAAAATGGGAATTTAAATTTGGAAAAAACTATTCAAGGTAGAGGTAAAACTTTACCTATGAAACGAATAAAAAGTTATATCAGGGTAGGTTAATGAAGACAGTGACGTCACACCTAGTAGATTTCAGTAAGAGACCTAGGTAATTTTCTATTTCGTCATGTCGGGAACTCATTTTTGAGTTATACTGGATACACAATAGACCGGAAAATTTATTTACCAAGAAGATTTGGACTAGTTTCTTTCTTCGTTGTACACCTGTGTTTTTCTAACTCCAGTGAAGATGGCCACTTCCTGTTAGTGTTGAATCCACAGTGTCTTAGGTTTTCTAATTAGGGAGACAAAAGCGTTGTCGTTGAATAAATTTTATATTTCACAATACAATTTTCAATTTAAAATGGTAGATCTACCTATTCTTTTTATTGTGACGAAACATGATTTAGATTTGGTATACAAGAGTCACTATATGTTTTTGCAGGAACCTGTGTTGAAGTGATGATGGGATATTATTTTAAAACAGGTTTTATGGTAGACATTTGGACAATTTTTCTGACTTGGTTAAAAAAATAGGTTAATTAGATAATATTTGAGATAGTAACTAAAAGTTAGGATTTTTAGAAATTTAGTGTTTAATCGTATAGGAATAGAAAAAACCTAGAAGATACAACCATAAAGAGTAGACGACTCTTGAGTCATGCCATATCAAATGAAAACCGTTATATTTTTATCAGGTGATATTTTAAAAAAAGATATTAACATCAAGAAATAATCAGAGATTGGAAAAACAGACAAGAACAGCAGAATAAAGAAGTATTTTCTTTCATTATAACATTTTATGATCAAATTTTTACTCTTTTTACTTTATAGGGTCGATAAGCCATTTAAGCTAATCTTTATGTCATTTGGTAATATTTACATTATTAAATTTATATATTTTCTTTTGTCTTGAAATTGTATAAATAAAACCACTGTCTTTGGCTTTAGCAGTGATAACACCTATAGACTAATGAAAAAAGTCTCATTTGAATTAGAAAGTTTTTAATCAAAAACATCTTAATGGAAGAGTATATTTCAAATCATGTTAATAAAATCTTTGTATAAAAAATATTTCTAGTGTACAGCAAACAACTGTTTTTTTTATTCTGATATACCCGTAAAACTAATTGTCATAAAACTAAGTGCATAAGCACAAATTTTATAAAAAAATAACTGGTTGGCTGTGGAGATTGGTAGTTGGCATAACAATCGCTGGACTTAGAGACAGTGTCTCTATCGCGTTATGGCCACAGTTCTACCTATAAGTGTACAGAACTTTTGTAATTTTTAATTATGCGTAATAAGTGACAACTATACCGTAATTCTTTAATCTCTTTTGTACTTTGCTTTAGTAGAAGTAAATTGTATCTTTTCATATAATATCTGTATCAATCATCTGTCAGATATGTAATTTTAATCTTGTTTTTTGTGTTACACGGAAAAAGTGTAATATTTAACTTTTTATTATTTTTGTAAACTTTTAATTGTTTTTTTATTTTTGTTATATTTTAAAAAACAAAATATCATTTTATTTTTGTTAAAATCCACACATGCCTTTTGGTTTTGTTCTTTTATGATGGATATGTGTGTTATAGTAAATCAACACCTATTGGTTAAAGTATTAACGTGAAATCGATTATATATAGTATATTTTAGAGTCCATTATTTCAAAAAGCTTTGTTTTTTTTTAATAGGGATCATTTGCTCTTAATCAGTGCTTAAACTCTGACTTTTCTAAGATCCCATAAACCGAATAAAAACTACGTCATCAACGGTTAATTTTTTTTCTCGATTTATGTACATATATATTTTTTTTTCCATTTTGAAGTCATTCTCGAATCCAATTGGATATTATCATAGCAATCTTAACATTGCTAAGATACATTTTTCTATTTTTTTTTCTCTTCTCATTATATTATAACTTGATAAAATCAATATTATCCAAATTAATAACATTTGATTGTGTAAAACTATTTTTGAATTTTTGTATTGTTTATCAATAAAACAATATTTTATTTTTTTATGTTTTTTTCTCCTATATGGAAAATATTCGACTATACGAACTTTAAGTACAGTCTGTACCATTTAAGCCAAGCAAATTCCATTTTAAGGATAAATTTTGATAATTTTTTTAATTTTTTTTTTTTGATATTTTTTAAAATCTACACTATTTTGAACAACTTTAAAAAAAATCTCCACTTTTCTTTTACTCTATGAGTACAATTGTTTTTGTAAAACTTTTCTTTTGGTAACTATGACAAATCACAAAAATGTGTCTTTTTCTAAAAATGTTTTGTTTTTTTTTGTTAGTTTGTTCCTTTCTGTTTGCTGTCCTAGTTAATCGATAAAATAAAAATATTCTCTATAACGTCATTATTAAAATGATATGCTAGTGCACAGGCATAGCATTAATCAAGAACACCTAAATTATTATTTTTGTACTATTTTTATTTCTGTTATAATCTTTAAGTAATTTTGTTATTAACTAAAGCCTATACATAATTTCCTCTATTAATGATAAACAAAAAGTAATGTATGTATACTTTTTGCGTAAATAATCAAATCATTAAATCACTAGTTGATCGTTTAAGGAAAACTTAGCGTAAAACTTAGTCTTTCTAAGATCAGTGTTTATTTTTCATATATTAGCAAGCATTATTTCATTTATTATTATTTTTATTATTATTATTTTTTAAATATTTGCTCATTTTAAGTCTTGCGTTATCTAAAGAACCTTATCGTTTAAGATACCTTTTGTTTTTTTTTGTCAACTTATTAAATTGAAAAAAAAGTATGTTATACCTAAAATATTTTAAAGTATTTTTTTTGTATTATTTTTTTCATATTTTCGAAGTAAGCCCTTGCCTGCTTGGACTCTAAATAGTTCTTATTTAGTAGTTTTGGAAAAATAAGAAATGAGTTTATCACCCAAGAGAGTTTTTTCTTTTCATAACACCAAAAAGAGTCGATTGAAGCAACGATCAACTGTCATTTTTGTTTAATTTTTTTTTTTTGTCATTCGCTTCAATTGGAATATAATAAGACATAATTTTATTTAAAATTTTATTATCAACTAAGTTTATTTTATTTTGTTTGTTTTGATTCATGCACTTTAAAATCGTCTATCGCCACCTGTGTATGTGTGTATGAAATTCGATAAAAACCTAAATTGGTCAAATTTTAAAACATTTGCTTACATTAAGTCAAGTATTTTGAAGCAAAGATATCTAATTTTCAAACAATGACATCAATAATAACCTACTTTGTTTTGCTGCTGTTCTTAGTTTTTCAAAATTGTGTGAAAACAGCTTACAATTAATTGGAAAATAAAATAAAATACAAATTAGTTAGAAAATGAAAAACCCAACTTATCATTTTCAAACATACTAAAATCACACCGAAAATCAATCTGAAAGGAAAAATATTTTTCACGTTTAAAGAAAAATTATTTAGCAAGATCTATGGAAAAGAAAGTTTAAATTGAAACAGGTAATGTTTCAGGAAAGAAATTTTAAAGAAAATTCGGAAAAAATGTGAAAAATTCTAGGAGGAGCTTTATTCTAAGTGATTTTGAAAATGTGTATATTCATCTGGTTGGATTTGTTCTATTTTCATTTGTTCATGAATTTTTTTTTCATTGATTTGTTCTATATTGAATTATATTTTGATTTGTTCTAGTAAAAAAAAAATATATTATATTTGAATTTATTCTGTTTAAAAAATCTATGTGGATTTGTTTCATTTGAGATTACTCTATCTGTTCTATTTGATTTTCTTTATAAAATTTAAAATTTTTTGTATCATTAAAATCTTAACTATGATAAAAACTTGTATTTCAGTTTTTGTATCATTTTGTGTTCGTTTTTGCTAACTTGTATTTATTTTCAGTTATTCTTTCTATCACACGAGTTATTTTTATATGATTTGTTTTTGTTTCGATAGAATATTCCATGTTTGTTTTAAAGTTTATTGTGTTAACCTGGTAGGGTTGTTTTTTATTACACTGAAAACAATAAACCAACTTAAATTTTTTGTCAAATATTGTCAATTAAACGTATTTTTTTAATTCGGTATAAATATATTTTAAAGTCTTAAAGTAATTAATTTTAATATTTCAGTTAGTGTTTGTAATTTCTTACTTGTATCTTTGTTTTAAAATTTGTTTTTTTTATGCAAACACGTTTTTTTGGGTTAGACAACCTTTTGTAGGTTCTTTGCCGTCTAACTAGTTTTAGTTCACCTAAAACTTATTTATGAGATATAATCATAAAATCAAAAATTTTCAATTTTTTTTTATTTAAATAATATATATTTTTTTTTTTTAAACAATTAATTTTGTTTTACATAAGGTTGGTTTATTGTCATTGAAAACATTGTTTTTCCTGTATTAAAATTATTTTGTTTTTAGGTCAGCTATTGCAAAGTGCTGTCAACCACCCAACAAATTTCCTCCACAAACAGTTTAATCAACCAAGCAGCCATTCCACCATTAAAGTCATTAGATCTGCCAAGCAGCCATCATCACTACAATCGACGTCTTCTTACCGTCGCTGTGCAAACCTGCAATTGGATGCTTCTTTCCAAATTCAATACAGAGTCTGCTGTTCATCCTTCATTTCAAAGATGGCCAATGTGGAAACTCAGCTCTTGCTGCGTACCTAGTGTTTGTTTAACACTATGGAGGAAATGGTTTGGTTTGGAGACTCCCTTAATTTATTTACGTTAACTTAAATCACTTTTTTTTTGTCTCCACAAATTTCTGCATAAGCGTCTATATAATATATACCTTAATGTAGTAGTTTTCAAACAATGTGTTATATATATATTATATATTTCTATATATATTTTTCGGATTATTTGTCAATTTTATTTTGCCCTCATTTAGTTTAAGTTATCGTTGTTATTAAGCTGCACTGATATTCTGATTCTTTCAGTACTGTTTGGAATCTACTGATCGTTCACCATGTTTGTTGCTGACTAGCTGATCTAAGATATTGTACCTGATCCAGTGTTGCTGTTTTGTTCCAGAATGGAACTTCAAGTTTTTTCCAGCCAGAATGTTTATTGACCATCATCCACAGAAGGAAAATGGAAACGAAGAGCGTTATAGTTTTAGTTTAGATTTGTGTTGTCTGCACTACTTAATGCTTGTTGTTATAAACCATTTTATTTCGACTTGCGTTTAAAAAAAATTGTTTATACTTAATCAGGGGGGAGTAATGTAACAAAACGGGATTTGAGCATAAATGGTATTTTTGCCATTTATAAGTTTTTAAAGATTTTTAATTAAATATTGTTTTGACATCAGCAAGCATTAATTATATGCAAGACTAGGTTAAGATTAAGTAAAATTTATGGCAACTCGGCGACTTGTTTTTAGGCATGTTTTCAGGTTCGCTGTATTTTAATAAAAGTTGTATTCGGCTAATATGTCCTTTGAGCCACTAACATCAAAATAATTCTTATTTTGTAACTGGAAACAAATTTTAAACTATTTTCAATTAAAAAAGAAACACACTGTAAGATTTAAACTTTACCGAATTTCTAAATCCACGCATCTTTGAATTGCGGTGGTATTTTGTCTCTTTGTCTTTCTCGCCAAAGCGAGAGAGCTTAAGATTCAAACCACGGCAACCAAGAGTGTCTGTAGAGAAGAGTGGTGGAAGAAATCCGTTAAAGAAAGCTTAGATTTAGCCCAATCAGCTAGCGGCAAACTGAGAATGTCTAGAGAGCGGGGTATTGAAACTTTCGAAAGTCGTCAGGGAGGATACTCTTTAGTTTGTCGTTGCCTGGTACGTTACACTTTCATTCAGACTTCTTAAGGGGGGTTTTATTTCAACTGGGGAAATTTATCAATTATTTTAACATTGTATAAAACTGTTAACTTTAATATTCATAATTATTTTTGTCTTTTCTTTTAGAGTTTATTGATTTTAAAGTCATTACTTATTACTGTTTCCAGTGCTTTGAAATAATGTGTTTAACTGTTTTATGGTTTTTTAACAACAAAATACAAACCATTCGTTGCCCTAAAATCGGCATTTTTAATTAATAACATATCCCAAACCTAAACAGTAATATTAAGTAAATTAAACAGTTGATTGAATGTTTCACCCATTCATTCAACGTTTAAGATGTTGATAAATATATATATTTACAACAAATATATAAAAGGTTTATAAAACCTAAAAGTTTAAGAAGTGTAAATATTTGAATATAAAAGTTCAATGGTAGTAAAAATTTGATATTTAAATAATAAATATTAGAAGTGAAAGTGTGAAGCTGCAAGAAGAAAATTGAAAAGGTATGTATGATTATCCTATTAGTTATACATTTGAGAAAAACGTTTATAGCATACTTTTCCTCCAAGAACCGCCAAATTCCCTTTCGAGATCGTGTAAATTTAGTAACATAGTAACATTTAATCTTTTTATAATTTATATAAGTTGTAGCCTAAGTTGGTAGCTTACAACCTTTAAGCCTTGGCCACTTGAGGTGACAGTACCACTGTCACACACAGGCCCCTGTTACAGTATGTATGTCTGTCTGTATGTCTGTATGTCTGTCTGTAACGACCAACGCGCATAATTTAAAAACCGCTTGGCCGATTTTAATGAAATTTGCTACCTAGGCTGGCTCTTGGGTCGAGATGGTCCCATTTAAAAATTAACAAAATCCACCGAACACAAACCAAATAAAAGGGTGGGGGTAGATTTCAAAAATTAGAGTTTATGTGAAAATATGGCGTGTGTGATATCAAACGAAAGGTAATTGAGTCTGCAGTTAAAAAGGGTGGGGGTCTATTTTAAAAATTAGAGTTTAAGTGAAAATATGGCGTGTGTGATATCAAACGAAAGGTAATTGAGTCCGGAGTTTAACAAAATACATTTTAGTTTTTGTTTTTTTTAAGGGTGGAGGTAGATTTCAAAAATTTGAGTTTAAGTCAAAACATGGCTTGTGTGGTATCAAACATAAGGTAATTTAGTCTGTAGTTGAATAAAATATATTTCAGTTTTTAGTTATATTAGCTCACACGTACACCATAACTATAGTACCTAGTGTGAGCTTAGGGGCCCATATATTGGCAGAGTATTTTTTTACTGATTCTTGTTAGCTTCTTGACAGAGCTCTTTCGACTATTTAGTCATCATCAGTGTCCTAAAATGTATAAAATATCTTAATTGCTAACTTAGTGAAACAGTCAGACAACAACACACATAAAGTTGTATGTAGGACTAATCACAATATTTAAAAAAATCAGGTTCAATTCAAATTATAATTTTGATTCAGTTTTTGTTAAAATTTTTGTTTTGTAATGATAAAATTCTGTATTTTCATGTTTGTTTCTATCTATCTATCTAGCCTTCTTTGATCCATCTTTGGATATAGATAGACCTCTCCCAATATCTTCCTTCTCTGTCTGTCGCCGTATTCATCCATCTAGCTCCTGCATGTCTCTTCAAATCGTCCGCCCATCTTATTTGGGGTCTTCCCCTTCTTCTTTTATTTTCCCAAGGTCTCCAGATTACAATACACTTGTTTCATCGATCGCCTATCTGTCTAATATTATGACCGGCAAATTTCCATGTTAATTTTGCTAATTCTCATCTTACATCTTTACTTTTGTTTTACTTCTTATCCATTCATTCCTTTTTCTATCTGGTAGCTTTACATGTAACATTTGTCTTTCCATTGATCTTTGGGCTTTTGTTACCTTATACCATAAACATATTATACTCGTTTCTGCTTATACATGTTTTATTTTGTAAGTGTCCAGGTCTGGGATCCACAGATAAGTACAGGAAGGATATATTGTTTATACACTTTCGTTTTGAGGTACTGAGGATATATTTTATTTTTTAATATGTCTAGCTTAATTTACCCAATGCTGCCCAGGCCAATCTTACTCGTCTCTTGATTTCAGCCGTTTGGTTTTCTTTTTTTAGTTTAACAATTTATCCCAGGTATATATTTATATTCCTCTACTTGTTTTATTTTCTCTTGGATTATTCTGATTCTTCATCTATGTTTGTTATGAATTTAGTTTTAAAGCCAATATTTTTAGCTGCTGTATCCAATTCCTCTAGCATTTTAATCAGTTCTTCTTTCTTATCTGTTATTACGGCAATCAGCATATCTTAGGTGGTTTAAGTATTATCCGCTTACTTTCATCTTCTACCTGGTTAAATAGTTTAGGGGATATTGTGTCACACTGTCTCTTCCTATTCGGATTGGCTGGGTTCGTTCGTGGATTTTGATTGATGTTGTTGCTTCGCATACATATATATTGGCTATTAAGTCTGCGTATCTGTGATCCATTCGGCTATTAATTAAAGATGCTTTTACTGCCCAGTGCTCAATTCTATCGAAAGCTTTTTCAAAGTCTATAAACGCAATATATAGGGGAATGCTGTATTCATTGGCTTCTTCTATTAGGATTTTCATGGTTAATAGGTGGTCAACTGTACTGAAACCTTTTCTGAAGCCTGCTTGTTCTTTTGATTCATACCCGTCAAATTTTGTAGTTAGTCAATATGTTAATATTTTCGTGAAAAGCCTATAAATTACATTGAGTAGTGTTATAGATCGATAGTTTTTTAGGTCTGCTCTATCGCCTTTCTTGTGTAGAATAATGGTTATTGATTCTTTCCAGTTGTTTGAGATTATTTTTTCTTTTAGTATTTTATTCAGGAGAATATGTAGGGTAATAATTACAGCTTTACCACCGTATTTGAGCATGTTTGTTTATTACTTGTGTTAAGTGTTAAGGTAAACTACTTTGCGTTGTAAGAATACGCTTTCTCATCTAAAGAAAGCAAAACATTGCACCCCGTTATTCCAATCCTCCCCATGTTCCCCTACTTAATTTTGGTAAGTGTAAGAAATTGCACGCTTATTAGGCACCTTTTGCACGCACTTCATTAGCGCACTTTATCCTTTATCAACGCGACATTAAACGACAGATGTCACGTGATATTTTGAAGCCCACTTTTTACCTTTTGTATACATACTTTTCATTTGCGTTATTTTTTTTATTCTTTACTTACCTGTCAAATACCTGTTTTGTTCTGTATGCAAAATTAACTAAAAAGTTCAGAAAACAACTAAAAATACTCTGCCAATCCATGGGCACCTAAGCTCACACTAGGTACTATAGTTACAGTGTACGTGTGAGCTAATATAACTAAAAACTGAAATATATTTTGATGAACTCCAGACTCAATTACCTTTCGTTTGATACCACACAAGTCATGTTTTGACTTATACTTTAATTTTTCAAATCTACCCCCACCTTTTTTTTAACTAAAATGTATTTTGTTTCACTCCAGACTCAATTACCTTTCGTTTGATATCACACACGCTATATTTCCATATAAACACTAATTTTTTTAATTTACCCCCACCCTTTTTTTAAAGTAAAATGTATTTTATTTAACTCCAGACGCAATTACCTTTCGTTTGATATCACACACGCCATATTTTTACATAAACTCTAATTTTTGAAATATACCCCCACCCGTTTATTTGGCTTGTGTTTGGTGGATTTTCTTCATTTTTAAATGGGACCCAAAACCCAGCGTAGGTACCGAATTTCATTAAAATCGGACAAGCGGTTTTTGAGTTATGCGCGTTGGTCGTTACAGACAGACAGACAGACAGACAGACAGACAGACAGACAGACAGACAGACAGACAGACAGACAGACAGACAGACAGACAGACAGACAGACAGACAGACAGACAGACAGACAGACAGACAGACAGACAGACAGAAAGACAGACAGACAGACAGACAGACAGACAGACAGACAGACAGACAGACAGACAGACAGACAGACAAACAGACAGACAGACAGACAGACAGACAGACAGACAGACAGACAGACAGACAGACAGACAGACAGACAGACAGACAGACAGACAGACAGACAGACAGACAGACAGACAGACAGACAGACAGACAGACAGACAGACAGACAGACAGACAGACAGACAGACAGACAGACAGACAGACAGACAGACGGCGCAACAAAAAAGTTTCAAAATCATCTGAAACGCAAAGATATATAAAATATTTAAAAATCGGAGCAACTTTTTTTTTTCTCGAAAAAATTAGGATCACTATAGCTTACACTACTATAATATAGTAGTAGTGTGAGCTAAAAAACTAAAAAACCAATACCAGTGAAAAACCGCCAGGAAAATATAGGCTTATGTCTCTGTACTGTGTACTTCTGCTTCTTTTTCTTACTCACTTCACAGAATATTGATGACTTTGGGTTAGGTGATAAACACTGTTGCCAAACAACACACATCTACCAGTTTTTATAAAATATAAGTGTCAATAATTGGCATAAAATTAAATCTGCCGATTATCCAGGATTGGTAGCTCGTGAAATAATTGTGTGTGTGTTAAATTTATATTAAATTTTGTCACAATGTTATATGCGCGGCAACACTGTCACTAAACTAAGTAACTCAAGTCTGTGTTATTCGGCCAGAAGTAAGGCCAAACATTATCCTTTAGTAAAGGTTAAAGTTGAAACTAGGTAACTGCGCATGCCTCAAATAAAGAATAATGTGAAATATGGGACATGCAAAGGGTCTCTACTTTTATTAAATTAAATTAAATTAAATTAAAAGTTTGACAGTCTAGAACACAAAAGCCTTTTTTTAGAATCATGAATAAAGATAACTACACTGTAAAATCCTTGTATGTCACATTGCTTGATACTCACCATTATTTACGCGTTGAAAAAAATTTTACAGATAAAAATCAAAAATTGTTTCAAAACAAAGCTTAGGCGCTAAATTCTCGGCTGTTGATTATTTAAAACATGGTCGTACACAGGGGGCTTGGGGGCCACACCCCCTATAAGAAATTTGTAATTAGATTATATTAAAAATATCATAATCAATGTAAAAAAAGTACGTGAAAGTGGTATTCAGTAAAAAGAACTGAGATAAAGGTAAAGCCAAGTTCTCTATTACAAATTTTAAAATGAAAGGTTCTTACTAGTTTGGAAATGTTTTTCTAAACTTTCCTATTCCAGCGAAACTTCATTATGTTCAATTTAGCACTATGCCTAAGAGTCATTTGCAGCCGTAATAGCCAAGTTTAGAAAAACATTTCCAAACTAGTAAGAACCTTCATTTTAAAATTTGTATTGGAGTACTTGGCTTTACTTTTATCTCAGTTCTTTTTACGGAATACCACTCTCGCGTAGTTTTTTTACATGAAATATTTTTGTTATGATTTCACCTTTTTTTTCCTTTCAGTCTGCCACAGCTCAGCTCTCTAGCGTTTCTGGATGTGGGCAATTTTACATTTATATAACTTTACATGTATTGGAGTGAATTAGAATTTTGGGGTTTTTTGATATTTTCCAAGGGTTGGGTCACAATTTTTATCAGTGCGCCAAATTTCCGCTTTGTAGCAGGTCTGGAAGTACAGTAGAATTTTGATGATCTATACATGAGTGAGTAGATGAGTCAGTGGCAATTTCGACCTTTTTTCAACTTTCGTAACTACTTTACTACTTTGTGGAAGTCCATGAAACTTGGAGGGATTGTTAACTCTATAAAGATCTACGACTGTGTAAAGCTTCAGTTTCGTAGCTCATTGCGAAGTAGAGTTTTATATAGGTCAAATATGGGCTGAAATGTTTCAAGAAAAGATGGTACAGCAGTTCCCGCGCGAATATAGCGGGACACTGATGCCGTGCCCCCAGATACATTTTTATACTTTTTAATGTCTATCAAATAAAAGGAAAAAATGTCGAAGCCGCCCCCACCTAAAAGCGATTTTTTTTATACGCCAATGGTTAAAAATCAGTTTGGACACAAACAATAGGGTCCCGAATTGGGTTCAAGGTTGTTTCAATTGAGTCAATAAAAAATTAAGTTCTTTAAGAGGTTTTAATGATTTTATTAATTGATTTGTTTGATGCAAAACGGTTCCTTTTTAACTAGCGACATGTGCCAGGTCAAATCTCACACGATTTATGGAGTATTTAATTTTTTTTAATTCATTTTTTATGTTTGCATTAACAGTTTCGTTTTTTAACACAAACATAGTAATCAATTCTTCAAAATGACTGTCTGTCGGTACCGTAAAAACTCGGAAACTAACAAACCGACAGGTCCAACTTGGTGAAAAAATATATTTTTTAATATCTTTAATAAATCTTTGTAATTTGGTTTAGTTCTATTTTTAATATATACCTAAAAAAGTTAGATCCAAAAATTTTAAATTTATGAGATTTTGGAATTTAAAAAAATTTGAATAATAAAAATTAAATAAAAAGTTTGGAAACTCATTTCTAGATTTTAAAAATAAATTTTAAATATTTAGAACCTTATCTGTTATATCTGAAAACACATTTTTCAAAATATTTGAAATTTTTTAAAACTATACATTCCTCTTTTTATGAGCATCAACCCGCAATGACGAGCAAAAAAAAATAACTTATATAGTCTTTGGTTAGAGCTGAAAAAATCCCATTGATATTTATTATTAAACCTGGATGTATGGATGAATAGGATACCTACTGTTGTTGACTTTCGCTGTCTCCGTAGTATTCTTAGATTTTCGCCTCAAACCCGAGGATACCCTAGCTAATACTACAAATTAGCAGTTGGTTTTGTAAAGTGTGTATCCACATTTCATTTTCCCTTTTCAGATTTCATGAAAGCCAGCCCAAAAATTGATTTATTTGGTCTTTGACCAAACCTCGAAAAATCCCTCTCATATTTAATATTGAAACTGGGCTTGGGATACCTCCTGAGATTGCCTTTTGCTGTCTGCTGAGTGATATTAGATTTTGGCCTCAGACCCGAGGCTACCCTATCTACCAGGGTAGCCTCGCAACCGAACCGCAAATTGGCAGTTTTTCTTTTTCAGTTTCCACCATCTACATTTTATTACCTTTTCATTTTGGTTGTGTCGTACTGATAAAGTCCAATAACATTGATGTGTGCGGCCGTTCTGAGGACGAGCCCAAGAATTAATTTATTTAGTCTTATTTAAGCGTCTAGTATAAACAATATTTACATTCAAAGATATAATAACGTATGTGGCTGACTCAAAAATTCTTTTGCCACCTACTAAATGCCATATGACTAAGGATATGTTTTTTATTAGAAATAGTGCAATAAAAATACCAAACAACTACTTAGATACTTAACCTTGTGCCTACAATATCCTATATTGAATGCAATTTTTTTTTTAACAGTTTATCTTGTTAATAAAAAACATATATGTTGGTAAACTCTAGCATACACTACACAAATAATATACTTACTAAACAAGCAGTTCGTACCCCTGGATAATGAACACGACAACCTTGTATGTTTTCAAAAAATGTTTGTCTAGTATCTACGCTTGGTTAAATATTGTCGCTTTGTTGTTAGTGTGTATGTAGATCAAATTGTTTAAGCAAATAAATAAACACTGTTGTTGGAAAAGATGATGAACATTCATAAGGAATAATTTTTCATAAAGAATCGAAAAGGAAAGAAAAGAAAAGAAAAATGTTAATAGTAAATTAGTTGTTAAATGATATAATAGGGACCTATTGCAATAAAGCCAGGCACAAATTGTGCCGGGCACTATATTGACAGTTTTGCATTAAAAACTGGCAGTTGATCTTTCAAAATTGACATACCAAAGTCGAATTTAGAAATACAGTCGTTTATTTTCCATTAACAGTGGCGTCACTATTAATTCCGACTCTTATAATACACAATGGCCTTATTTTGAAATAAGACAGCTGTTCTTATAATGCGAAACTGTCAATATAGTGCCGCCCGGCACAATTTGTGCCTGGCTTTATTGCAATAGGTCAATAATACATCGATCGTTAACTCCAGCTGATACTTCCAATATGTTGGAATCTGTTGGAATCTGTGGGAATCCAATATGTTGGAATCTGTGGGAGCGAAGGCATAATGTGGGATGCCACCTGTCGCGACACCTTAGCAAATTCATACATGTTAAAAACAATTATTATTAAAGCTGGAGAACCTGCTCTTATTGGTGAGCAACAAAAAAAAAACACATACAAAGAGCTTTTAGACAAATATATTTTTAGTGTTGAGACCTTGGGTCCTGTGGGAGAAGATGCAAGGCGACTGGTTAGTGATATTTCTAAAAAACTTCTTGTAACAAATCACTAACCAGGAGCTTTATTACCCAATTGATTAGTTTAGCTATTCAACGGGGTAATACTGCATCGAGTCTTGGAACCCTACCCGAACAAATAGGCTTGGAGGGAGTTTCAAAATTAATTGTGTTTATAAATTATACAAATAAAACACCTATTAAATAATATAAACAAAATAGATGGCGCAAACAACGCCTGGTTGGGACATGTATAGATCATGGATGAGACAAGAACACCATGAAAAATAATGAACTGGAAACCTGCAGGAAGGATAGTAAGGGGGAGGCCACGGAAAAGATAAAATAACGATGTCAAAGATGACATCAAAAATATGGGAATAGAATGTGGGGCTTTGGTTCATCAGGCTAAAACCTACCAAGGAATGCAGCTACTTAAAGAAGAAGAAGCTACTATTTTTGATATTAGGCTGAGTGAGAAATTTAAATATTTTATTTAAAAAAAAGTTTTTTTTAAAGCAATAATAAATTACTACTTAGTGGACAATTCTAGAAAAAATTATTTAAAAACATTATGATGTTAAAAAGTTGAGAAACAAGGAAGATAAATAAAGGCAAACACCAGCTTCAAATCTTATAAGAATTAAGTATTTTAAAATAAACAAACTGAATAAGATAGGCACCAATCAATTAATTTTAAAATTTTAACTAACGGCTGTTATTGTTACTGTTGGTACTATCAAAATTGCATTCTTGAAGGCGTCGTCTGTTTCCTCTAGTGATTGAAATCGTTGACCAAGCAGTCCATTCTTGATTTTCGAAAAAAAAATAGAAATCTTCGGGGCTTTGGTCGGGACTATATGGTCCAACAATTTGACGTTTTGTTGGGTTAAAAATTGAACGGTTTGTGTTTTGTACGAGCTTGATGGAGGAGCATTCGTCATTCGGGGTTCATTTTTCGAAGCTCAGCGATCAGTTTCAGCAAACAAATCATGATGTACCAATCGGCAGTAACAGCCCTTTGACCTTCCAGAAATGTCTCGACCATCCTTTTGGATACATTTCAAGAACGGATGACTTTTGTTGGCACTTCTTTATCTTGGCACACCCCAACAAACGACTGACTTTTATTTTCCGGTTCATATGACTAAATCAACAATTCGTCACCACTGACAATGCTGCTACGTTTTTCGAGTTTTCTGCCTCAAAGCGGTCTAGTGTTTTCTAACACCAATTGACCCTAGCTTCCTTCTGTTCTTCGGTGAACAGACGCGCTATCTAGCGGGAAACTAATTTTCTTACCTTTAATTCTTCATGCAAAAATTTTTTGAATTGAGCACTTTGAAATCCCCAATGAAGCATCAATCTCGCGATATGTCACATCTTTCGTGATGAGCATGCGTATAGCATCGATGTTTTCCTGCCGTTTTTGGTGCACCTGACCTTGGATCATCGCTAAGGCTAATCCGTCCACGCTTGAATTTTCCATATCAACGAGAAACTGTCGACTAATGTGATGATTCATTGTTGAAAACAGTAATCAACTCGGCCAGGCATCCTTGTTGAGAGAATTTCCTACAAAAGTTGTGAAAAATTATAGCTCGAAAATGTTCTCGTTTTAATTTCATTTTTCGACTGATTTGTTAACTTAAAATATTCACTGTGGCTATAAAACTAAGGGCCACTTTCTCACTTCGGGTTATCTTAAGTTTTTACTTAAGTTTAAGTTGAAACTTAAGTCTTAAGTAGCTTGCTGATGTTAAGATAAGTTGTAACTTGGCTAAGCAATTCACAGAACAGAAAATATAGTTGAAAACATTCTTTTTGAGACAACTTTTTACAACTTTTGTTCGCTGGTCTATGCTATTTGTTATGGTAAACAGCTGATAACTGTCAAAAAGTTATCTCAAAAATTATGAAATGGAGTATAGTTCAAATGCTCTCTTTTGGCCAACAAAAAAAAGTACATTGAAGTATTCCGTCACTTTTGTAATTTTTTAATGGTTTGTTTTCATCAAAAAAATTTTTAAAAATATTATTGAAAACTACCTATGTGTGTTTAATATATTAAATAAAACATATTACAATTAACTTTTTAAATACAGTCGAACCTCTCTAACTCGAACCTCTATAACTCGAACCCCTCTATAACTCGAACCTTTTAAGCGCTCCCTGCGCTTTTTACATGTATTTTAACCTATGTAACTCGAGTTTCTATAACTCGAACTCTCCATTACTCGAACTGTTTTGGTTGTCCCTTTAGGTTCGAGTTATAGAGGTTCGACTGTATTTATTAATGATTTTTAAAATAATCTTTCAAGAAAAACAAAAACTATTTATTGGTCGTCAAGTGTAGCAAAATAATTAACTATCTGCTGTCTTATCCCTGTGCCTTAAAACGCGGCAGGAATATTTTCCGCCAAGGCGGGTATTTCAGGAACCTGATCCTCTTGCATAATCCTTTCAAATAATGCGACATCACCTGGATCTGGAGGATTAATGTCGTTTTGATCCACGCAAATGTTATGGAGTACTGCACACGATACAATCACTGCCAGAGTAGTTTCAAGTTTCAGCCTACGTCCATATGCCAAAATAGGGAATCTTCTTTTTATAATATAATAAGGGCTCTTGTTCTTCTGTGTGCTTCATTATACCTCTCTTCTGCTCTATTTGCTGGATTTAGTATGGGGGTTAACAAGTATGGCCTTCTAAAATACCCACTGTCACCTAAAAAAACTCAATTTATAAGCAAATAAGCTCCCACAATGAATATGGAGAAATATTTTAGTTTAAAAAACCCTCTCAACAAAGTTTTGTGACCTCCCTAAAAATAAAAATGACCCCAATAAAAACAAATTATTTTCTTTAAAAAAAAATGTTTATTGACCGTTCAAAAAATGTTTTTTTTTTTTTTTGGGAGCGGGATTTTCTATTTCGTTTGGGTTCTGTAAGTAAATTAAGGTAAAAAAAATATACTGAAAAGCTGAACTATATTAGGTACCTACCTTTTTAGACTTAATGAAAAACAATACAATACAAAGCACCAAAAATAAATAATTTAATTCTTTTTTTTAAATGAAAACAATGAAAGAAGCATACAAAAATAAAAGTTTTTGCCACTTAAGTCCTCAAAATCGAGCTCTTAAGTATAAATGCTGAATATGTACTTAAGTTCCAATTTGACAGCGTCTGGAAGAGCTTAAGTTTAAGTCAAAATTTTGACAGCTCCTGCAAGCACTTAAGTCTAAGTTATAACTTAACCAAAGTGAGAAAGTGGCCCTAAATGTATCACACCGACGTTTGGAATTTAGGTTAGCCAAAGATGGAGCAGGGCTATCAAAATGGACGGGCCACGATCCTCCACTTTGTTGACGTCACATCCGGGGCTGATTTTTTTTTTGATGGTCACGTTACGACACAGCTGATTTTCTTTAAAATATTGAAGTTGGAATGACGGTTCATGGATATTTGATTTTTTTTTAATAAAGCCGTTTTTGAGATTGTTTTTACTTTATTCTGGCAGAACAATTTTTTTTAAATGTATAGTAAGCCCTAATGAATGTGACAATCACATATGACAAAGTCAAATACATGTCAAATATAAGAGTTCGCATCCGGTTTATGGCGGGTAATTTGAATTCAAAATAAGGAATGTTAAATCTTAAAGATTTTAACCTTTTAATCATGTTGCTTCCTTACAAACCTTTGGTGGAATATGGGGATGGTGTCTGAGAATATTTCACTGAAATTTTGCGGAAATCTGTAGTGCCATTTTGAAAATATCATAAAAAAACGTCTGACCTCCCATAAGACCCAATGTAAAATTCAGCCCCGGGAGAACAGCTGATTTTTTCAGGGTCGTGGCCTCTATTTTTGTGTTGGCCTTGGATGGAGGTTAAGTTTTGGTAACGACATTTGATCAGTGTCGCCCTCTATGTTCCTATATGCAAAATATAAAAGACAGTCTATGTATAAATGGTCCTTGCCATAGGCAGTTACACTTTTGTGACATTTTCAACCTCTTCATTTATCATATGCATACTGAGAGCAACAAAAAAAATCTGAAAAATGGTAAAAAGATTATTCCTAAACAATTCAGGAGAATGTATTCTAACAACAACAAGGCAATCTAATAGCGCTTAAAGTGCGCTAAAAACAAGCGAAATAGTTTCGATGCCAATTGTTGATAAACTTTATAATAACGCACCTAACTACCATTAACTACTACTACTGTTTAAATTCTTCTTTCTGGCTCGCTGCAGTTGATCTTTAACAATTATTTTTATATTTCCTTTCTCGGAAAGACCCTGGTATACGTTGCCTATAGCCTACCATATATCCCATTTTTTCTAAAATAAGATCACCAGTAATTGATATAATAGCTACTGGGTATTCTGTATTTAAGTCACGTGTTTATTTACAGTGTGAATGGTTAAAGGGGAGCGGGGGGGAATGGGAGCCACCTAAGGAAGAAGTGCTATAAAAACTAAAAATACGTTTTCTGCTATTTGCCCTGGTAAACTTTAAATACTGTATGTCTCGCAACTTATGACTTTAAAGTTTTAGAATAAGAAAACAAGAAATTACTTTTTTCTTCTTTTAAAAAAAAAGTGCATTTGGCTCCCATTACACGCATAGGGGGTTCTTAGATACAAAGTAATGAAAACAAACAACGCTCCGTGCACTATCGACAACAAACTGAAAAGCTTACGCAGGTAGCTAGGGCTAGTAGGGCGAGCAAGCCAAAGCGTTGGATGCATTCGGATTTGTCTGATCGTTATCCAGGGATGAGTAACCGTGGTGGCTCCCATTAACCAACGGCTCCTATTACCCCGCGCTACCCTACACCCCTGGTAATGCGTGAAAAACCTTTAAATAAACAGGGTTCGAAAAGGGAGCTGGCTAATTTTAAGCTATACCACAGCCCCCTCAAATTAACATGCCCGATCCTTCTTTCAAATACAACACTGTCGAAGTACAAGACATAACAAGACATAAAATACATAACTAGGAGGTCATATGTGTCATATTTGACAGGTATAGCCAAGCAACGCGAAGCAAGGTCTCTTTTCGAACTCTTTTTATTTTTACACGCATTAACAAAGCAGTTTTTTAGGGTGTAAGCGTTGTTTGATGGAGAGTAATATCCTCAAACAACGGTGTAAGCTTACAACCGATCACACTGTATGGTCTTTATCTTCTTAACCCCTGCCCTGGTGAGTTTTGCCTCGGTAATGACTTTACAGGCCTGCATGATATTTGTGATGACCCGATTTTTGTTTTTTAGGCTTAGTGTTTATAAAAAATAACTAATTAAAATGCCATTTGTCTCAATAACCCACACATTTTTCTTTTGCGAATTTTTTGCCCAAAAAAGAAAAAATTAAATAAAGCAATTTATCTTTTCAGGATGACACATGATATCTTAAAAACCGTTCTACTAATTTTAATAAAACTTGATCAGTTATAATTAATTTTCTTAATAAAGGATGACATGATCTTGAAAACTGTTATACTAATTTTAATAAAACTTGGACAAATTATCCCTTGGATCCTTCTGAACAATTTTTGTGTTACTTGAGACATTTTTACGTGATGTGTTCTAAAAAAATTAATTTTCTTAATAAAGCATTCATCTTTTCAGGATGGCATGATTATCTTGAAAACTATTAGACTAATTTTAATGAAACTTGATTATCCCTGGACCCTTCTCTTTCTCTCAAGATATTTTGTATTCTTTTTCGAGATATCAGACATAAATACATAAGTTGGACAATAACAAGGAATCTTCCTTAAGCTAAACATACCAGAAAAACAAACAAATGAAGTTTTTCTGGAAAAAGAGAACGTTTTTTTAAGAAGCGCAAAGAATAAACAAATATTTTTAATAGTTTTAAGGTGTATATTTTGTATGTTTTGTCTTTTTTTTCTTTAATATATTATAAAAGTACCTTTTCAATGTAGAAAATTATGTTTTTCTATATTTTTGGATTTAACTGTTTTGAAAAATAAGCTTGCGTGATAAAAATCTAAAAGCAGATTTAAAATAAGCACTACCCCAAGTCACTAGAAAAAAGTTAAAATTTTTAAATCAACATTACATGTGTTAAAAAATGCTGGCCTGTGTTTTTGTTCCTACTGCAAATAACATAATTTAAATTGACGCATATTTATTTCATTTTACTAACACATTTTTTTTTAGAAATAAGGTTTTTTTAAATAACTTTTGATAAAAATTTTAAAACCATCAAAATAAATTCCGGCCACCCTATAGATACCATCTCCCATTTAAACAAAATAGTAAGTGTACTTACTGTTTCTAACTGCTAAATTACTTAAAATCAAATGAGGAAGCTACTGCCAATATAAAACATAACCTCATTTAACATAAACTACTTTTTCTTAATTATCTGTACCACCAAGATATGCGTTACATAATATAATAAGCTTGTATATAGGTTTGTATAGATAATTAAAACAATACTTATGACTACCAACATTCTAGCCATCGCTGATGAGAAGTTAATTAAGAAGATACGGAAAGTTCATTTAGCTACTGCCTCGGATTGGTATGGGTTGATATATTACATTGCGATGACCAATCATATTAAGATAAATATTAATACTTTGTATTTGACCTACATTTGATGGAGCCACCTATAATATAGCTTTTTTTAATAAACTTTTTAAATATATATATTTTTATTATTAATTTTTACCTTCATAGCCCGCGCAGCAAAGGCGAGAGAAGGTATTATTTTCGACGAAATTCTTTTTTTTGAGATAACGCCAAAAATGTGTTATTTGGATGTATTTTGACCTATCTTAGCAATATCGTCGTGATGTCTGTCTGTGTGTGTGTGTATGTGTTTCCGTAACACAATAGCTCCTAAACCGCTAAACCGATTTTTACAACATTTTTAGGTAAAATAGTGCTCGAGACTGCAACGAGCTGATTAGATTTTGGTCAAAATCCATTAATGCTAATGACAGTTTTCTGATAATTAAAATTTCTTAAACATGCTAACTTTTTAACGGAGCATTGCATCAATATGCGCTTTTCGTAATAGCGTAGGTCACAGTGTTCTCAATAATTTGTGTTATAACCAAAACTTTCGTAGGAGCTTTCATTTCTGAAATATTTACAAAAAACTATTTCCAAGGCTGATATTTCACGAAGTCCAATTGAGGAGCAACTGACCAAAATGCATTAAATCCAAAATATGTTGTTTTGAGAAAAACTTAAAAAAAGAGCAAAGCGAGGAGTGATCAGCTGCCCACAGTAGGTGTACAAATTTCGTCGACAGGACCATACAGGAATCCACAGGAGAATATACAGGACTCTAAAATACACTACAGGACCAAGACTTTATTTTCCTGTAGGATGCTGTACAAATTTGGCCCAGCTGATCACTCCTTGGAGCAAAGTAAGTTAGAACAAAAATTAAGATGTTGATGTTGATGTTTGCCTATGGCTATTCTGAATAAATTTAATGCGCTTTGTTTGAATTGGGTTCTTTTTATTATAGATTGACAAAAAAGCAAAACATTTTTATATTTAGCCCGAAAATCACAAAAAGTGGACTTAATGCATTTTGGTCAGTTGCTCCTCAATTGAAGTGTGCTAATAGGCTAGCTAGGAAGGTATCAGATCTGTCATAGATCCATTTATTTTTTTTGTTTTAAGCTTTTATTTAGCAATTTTTTTTATTTGCAAAATTTACAAAAGAAATAAATAAATAAGTATAAAGTAACACTATAATAATAACATTTAATAACTTTATATAAATTGTATTGAAAAGATTTTTTTAAAACTTTTTTAAAGAAATTTTAAATTTGGTTTCGTTTTAATTCATACTTTTAATTTATTGTATTCACTCAAGCCTTTTGAAAATAATTATTTTTGAACATCTAAGTTTGTAGTGTAGTGCTTAAATGAATATCTTCCTTAGTCCGGGTATTGTAAGTAGGATATTTAGAATGTACATTTATATATTGTTTAAATTAAACATCATTTGTTTATTATAATTTACAATGTAATAAACAAGTTAGTTTCTACAAAAGTTTTACTGCACTCAATTTTTTATGCCACTGCCCCAAATAATGTCCTTAAATAAAATGCAGTTCAATCAAATTATTGGTTCAACTCAACAAAAAAAAAAAAAAATAATTAGCAGGTTTTTTTTATATATTGGAAAAAAATTAATGACTTGTCGACATTAATTTAAAAAACCAATGAATTAAAAAAAAATAATACTTAATACTAAAATATTGGAAAATTGTGAAATTGAAATGCTATCTCAGGAGATTGGGTGTGCCAGGACTGCGGAAAGTGTGCGTCTCCAGAATTGGCTTATATAGCCATCGAAGAACGCACAACAGACTACCACAATGATGAAAAGCTAATAATTATACTCGATTTAGGATTTAGGTTAGGTATGATTCAAAAATATCAAAATATTGTTTTGTTTAGAACGTTTTTCTACGTTGTTCGACGCCTATTCTCCACTTCCTTCGAACCTGACAATCATCTGTCAGGTTTTTTGACTCATTGATCTTTGGATTGTGTTGTACATGTCATCCGTCATGCTTCCCTCGATTCCCATTCTTTTATGATATGTTCTAAATATTCTCATTGACCTTCTTATTGCATGCAATTTCCATTTGTGTTTTGTATTTTTGTTTGCCAGTGTTATTATTGTAAGTTTTTCCTCAATGCGCTTTTCTTCGCGTGCGATTTATTCCGTATGCGCTTTTTTCCTGTGTGGATATTTCCTGTGCGCCTAATTTCGAGAATCTGACAAAGCCGACGAAAATATTTTTGTTTAGCCTTTAACTTATCCGTAGTAGCTACCAACCTTTATGCCTTTACATTTTTCTTTTGGGCTCTGGGGGGGGGGGGCTAATTAAAGAATGTTCTCTTCTGTCCAGGTTTCTGTTATCAAACCTATTGCAGGGCTTGAAGATATGACGTAAACAAGATGATAGTTACTTTTCTGGTACCGCGGGTACCACTAATAGATTCAATTTGATGTCTCAGACCACCGTTAATACAGTACTTTCACGTAGAACTTCAACATACATGTCGCGAACCCGTAGTCGTACTTTAATTAGAAGCGTGATCAATCTTTGATGTTTGGTACTATCTTTGGAACTCGGTTAGCTTGTACTTGGCTCTCGTACTTTTATAGCAATGCCACGCAATGGCATCATTAGGTATCTTCTCAATAGATAGATCTGTGAGATCTTTTAGTTGTATGTCTTAAAAGGAGTTGCATAACTTTCCTACATACTAAACAGCAAATTAGAGGACTTCAAAACACAGAATACTGCTCACAGTTAACAAAAAACTCATATAACATTAATTTCTTGGCCTTAAAATCGTTGTTTTTGGATTTTTACACTCTCGAGAGGAACTCTCGAAAGGAGCTCTCGAGAGTCTTTCTACCAAATAGACACGTGGCCTTAAAGAAAAGGTTTGCAGGTTTAATTAAAAAATTGCATAAAAACGCATCTGACAGCCTTTTAAATTGGGAACCACCAATACCAATGCAATAAGGTAACCTGATGGTAGCACCGCATAAGTAACCAACTGTTGGGTTTCCTTTTTGGTACCATTCAAGCCAATCTTTCATTATATTATTATTGCGGTTCAGGAAGATGACTGTGTAGATCCCTTTACAAAATCGAATGAAATTTTGTGCAATTTTAAATAAAATTCATACGTTTTACGATGCTAATGCCTATAGGCTTTTGTTCTTTGAGCCTGTTTTTCTTTTTGATATAACTTTTTTGCAAATTTTAGCAGCTTACATAACACTAGACGTCAATACAGGTATCAAGAAAAGGCGCTGACTGTGACGTAGCACGTTGAAAAGGACAACACGGCACAAAATATGATTCCGGAACTTACCACCATCCAAAGCCCCCTCCCCTTATATAAAAATTAACATATCTGATCGTTTTTTTGACTTTTTAAACTAATGTATTAGTAAGGGCGCCTAATAATCTTAAACACATATAACATTGACAACTAAAAAGTGGTATACTCGTTTCATTTACTAAACTGACACATTAGAGACATTAGAATAAAACCTGACCTTATTTTAAAATCGACCCTATGGTGACAGATTTACATATAAAAAGCAGCTGCTCTGCTTCAAAATTCGGCATTTGTGTATTTAAAAACCGGATTTATTAGTGTCGGTATTTATTAAATGAAAGTTAGCGTCTGTATTATTAAATTTGGCTTTGGTATGTCAATTTTGAGAGGTCAGCTGTTAGTTTTCTGTGCAAGTGTGTCAGAATAAAGTCGACTCTAAAATAAAGTCAGGTTTTATTCCAATAGGTCTCTATTATCATACAGTTACTTACTAACTTTAATTAATTCAATGTATTGGGACGGGCGCACACCAATCTAAAACAGCCATCGGATTATTTTACAAAGAGAAGTGTTTATAAGATTCCATTTGGGTTATTAATGTCTACTCGCGCTATGAGTTGGACAGCAATCAAAAATTAGCTCTGCCTTAAAAAGAGATGCAAATGAGTATGTTCCAAAATTACAAATTACCTTGGGGTGCAAATTTAACGCTACATCACGAGTCAGAGCCTTTCCTGGGGCTCACAAGGGGGCAAATGAAGTCGGCCCTAACAGAGTGGACCCAGAAAGAGATACAAAGGGAATGGACCAACACAGGATACGCCAGACAGGCGAAGGAATATGTGACAGGATACAGCAAATCCCGTAGGGACTGGCTGCTCCGTAGAACACGAAGAGAGGTAGGAGCCATAGTGAGAGTCCTAACCAGACACTGCGTCCTAAAGGGACATCTGGCAAAGATGAGAGTGAAGGAGGATGCGACGTGCGAGCGATGTTGGGCCGAGGACCAGACCTCGGCGCATTTCCTCTCATCATGTGAAGCATACAAGGAGGCAAGAAGAAAGGTATTCGAAGAGGAAGCCTTTGAGACGGAAGACCTTCTGAATCTGAGGTGGCCCGATATTCTGGCCTTTGTACAGAAGACGGGCAGATTCCTTAGCGAAGGAAGGACGCAGTAGGGGGATGACCGGGGGTTGGCGAAAAGGGCGCTTCATGTACCTAGTCGCCAGGCCTAGAGCCTACCCACACTACTACTACTACTACTACGAGTCAGCGCCTAATTAAGGGTGAAATTTATAGTCGAGCTTTGAGGCCGGCCTTTTGCGAGGCGTCCTATGATATTTCTAGCGTTTTCATGTTATAAATCTTTTCTCAAGAAAGGCTGTGTCAAAGAAGCGAATGAGATGGCAACATTAACATTTATATTGATTGAGAGTGCTGCGCTAAGAACAATCATTATCAGTTAACTTAACTTTGATGGGTTTGTCAACGTTCTCCACATCTTCCCTAAAATATGTCATATATACAGGGTCTCTAACCATTTTTTTTTAGAGAAATAACTTTAATTGGTATAAAACACAATTTTGCAATAGTCTTTGAACTCCAAAAGTTGCCGTATAATGAGTAAAGTTGAAAAAAGAGAAAAAATAGTGCTTTTCGTTTTTCTTTTCCGGACCTTATTCTTCAGACATTTTTGCGCCAAAAAGGCCTCAGTTTGCAGAAAACTTGACCAATACGCCTGCAAGCAGACGATAAAGGCTTTCGTTGGGAAATGGCGTTGACCTCAAACCAAACGAGTTTTTGGACGTTCTCAACGGTCTCTTGGTACGGACTTCTTGGATTTAGAACAACCAAAACATATAGAAAAGTCCTAATCCAAAAATTAAACCAAATATTAAGCCATCTAATTCACTTTCGGATCCGCTGCATGTCCTGTTTTATTTATGAAAAATTTATGAAAATGGCGGACTGCTTCACTTTTCTCCTACAAAAAACTGTAGCAGCTAAAGGTCTCCTTTTTCATGAAAAGAGGTCAGACGTCTATTCAATCGGGCGAAGGAGACGGGTAACTGAGAAAGCTATAGAGAATAGTTAAAGAACAGGACCAATTTTTTAAACAACGATAGCTTCTGGGATACCGACGGATCCAAAATGCCATCAGGCGTTGGATCTGGAGTGGTTAGTATCCAAGAAACAGTCGAGATTAAACATAGTCTTGGCTACTATATTTCAGGCCGAACTCGTAGCCATTGAACTGTGTGTCCGGTGGATTACTGACCACGAATGGACCAACAGAACAATAAAAATCTTCTCCGACACTCAAGCAGCCTTAAAAGCGCTTGATTCCTACACGGTCTCATCGAGAATCGTAAGGAACTGCAGGGACTCGCTGATTGTGCTTGGTGTCATTAGTATAGACACCAGGGCATCCTGGACACGAGGGAAACGAGACCGCAGACCAGGCAGCAAGGGAAGCGGCATCTGCCGAATTTTTCAGCCCCGAACCAGCCCTGGGGATATCATACAATGCTGCTAAATTAACCATATTGAGATGGATGGAGAACAGCTTCCAACAATACTGGATGAATATACCAGAACTGGCTCACTCTAAAGAGTTCATTAAAGGACCTTGTCAGAAGAGAGCCAGGAATATCATTGGACTTACCAGACAGGAGATCCGTATAGCGACTGGACTCTTTACGGTTCACTGTCGACTAAGAGTACCCATGCACAGAATGGAAATAACCAAAGAGACCGAATGTAGACTCTGTATGGAGGATGACGAAACAGTTAGTCATGTACTGTGCAAATGTCCGGTTATTACACGTTTACGTCAAAACACTTTCACAGCCCCAGATTGATTCAGAAGATCTGAACATTGTCTCACCCAAACTGATAGCTAACCTTTTTGGAGGATTAGGCATACAGTGGTAAGAAACCACTCAAAAGTGAGCCACAAAAGACCCACTAGTGGTCGCAATGGAAGGGCTGCAAGGCCCACTTACATATAAATCATCATCAAGATTGTGTCTCTATTTTGATTTACTTTTAGTTTTAAGTACCATGTATTTATTTGTATGTAAGGCATTAGATTTTTGAAACAAAGTTGTAGACAGAACAATTCCTACGTAATTTCTATCTTTATTTTTTTAATTTTAGCCCGCATTTTGAAAATTGCAATTGAATATTTCCATAATATCAACAACAAAAATATACCTACAAGTAAATGATCTATGAATTAACGACAGTCCAAGAATTTTGCACTAATTGTATGATTGTATTGAATACAGTTACAGTAATCAAAGTAACGATAGTAGCTAATATATAAAATGATTACTTAATAGTCGAGTAACGATTAGTAACGAGTATTCAAAAGTAACGAAAATCAACACCTCTACTATGTAGAGAAGCTTTGTGAGACCAACAGAAATCATTACTCTTAAATACCTTGATTCACAGCTAAGCTAATTTTCTTTATGGTAAATCTAACCGATTGATTTTAATTGAACTTTAATGCAATTTTGCGAATCAACATTTGCTTCATTGCTCCAAGGACCTCAAGTTTCAGTAGCAACTGAAATAAAGACTAAAATAGGCACAAAGCAATCCTACATCAGCAATCTTTGTAGTATAAGTATTAAGGTACGGCTAGAGTCCCTGTATATCCAAATATGTCAAAATACAAGGACTCTAGGTACGGCTACACGTAGAGTTCCATCAGCTCTCTTTCGTTTCAAGCTGCTCTAAAACTGCAGGTATTCTTCATCAATTAAAGCCCGCTTTAATAGATCATTCGTTTGACCATGCCCAGATGTTTATTTTTATAAGTTTCTAAATGCATGATGTTTCTAGCATTTCTTTCTTACTCGCTGTTTTCTTCGTCTTCAACTGCGTTAATACTAAAAGTCAGCAGGATTTAAGCAGGCAGCCGGTTAGGTCCGTTGGTTGTCAATTCACTCAATTTGTAAGCCCGAAAATTATTCGAAAGATTTTTTTGTTCGCGATTTTCCGCGTTGAGGCCAACCCACTTCGACCATATAATTATACATCAGGTTAACTTTTTTAGTGGAAGCTGTTTTTCAATTACGTTTATACAAAGGTATTACATGTTTTGAATTGAATCAGCCATGGTCAAGGCCATCAAAAGTCAATGGTTCTTTGGTTGTTGTTAAAGCTGCAGGGGTTTTTGAAGAAAGAAGATACATATCTGATAAGGTGGAATAAATCTCTGATGAGCGTTTCGTAGTATGTGGATGGGAAACTTGTTTCTCCAAATCATTCAGTGAAGGTTTCGTTGTTTAAACTTGTATATCTTCAGAATGAGTTGTGTTAGAAAATATTAAGGCCAAATAACATTTAAACATTATTTTGTTTCCACATTTAAAGACTGTTTTACCAACTTAATTTTAGTATGGAAGCCTGCAAGTTAGATCATCCGGCATAGCTAAGTTAGTAACTTTAAACTCTATTGCCTCTTCAAACAACCTGACATTTCCTTGTCCATTAAAGTGGCCAGTTTGCGGTGGTTGGTTTAGCCAACAAGAAAAGTAAATTTTTCACGAATCAGTGGCTAAAAAATCAACCAATGCAGATCAGATTGGACCAAATAAAAGTAAAGCTTTGAACCCTAAGAGCCAAAAATTAAAGATTCAAGGCAAAGAATAGGAAGGAATGAAAGTTGTTATAGAACAGGTTAAAACCTTCCTGGGTTGTATAGCCAATCTTTATGCAGGCCACAGTTCTTCGTGAACATCTGTGGACTCTTCTTTTGATTTTGATAGATCATATACTATTGTTGGCAATAAAGGGTAAGCAAAAAATCAGGCATTTGATTTATTTAATAAAAACGCTGCCTTGGCAAAAACTTAATAAGAATGATGTTTAGACTGGGAATCAAATTCTAAATGATTAGGAATTGATAAAAATGATGACTACTTTAACCGCAATGCAGTGATACCGAATACCATCACACACATGGTAGTTTCTGGTATTCTTGTAAACCACAAAACATCTGGTATTGATACTACTATTCAAAGTCAACAACCTAAAGAACCATAGCAAGTGATAATGTTAGCATAAAATAAAATAAAAAGTATGTAATAATAATTAAAATCCAAGAAAATAAAGAATACAGGATTATTCTCTGAATTCTGTATAGTGTTCTAATTAGTGACAATTTATCCTGAATTTTATGTTTGATTTTGCTTATTCCAGTGGCGTATATAAGGGGGGGCCCGGGGGGCCGAACCGAACCGAAGCTAAGACTTTTTTAGATATTTTCCACATTTTTCAAGAATACAAACATAAAATAGCATAAAATACGGCCTCATGAGGTCTTGCCCCCCCCCCCCGTAACTGTCTAAACGGTCTCGCCCCCCCCCGAAACTTTTTTCTATATACGCCACTGGCTTATTCTCCACTAAAAAAATCAAAGCAAAAAGTTGGTTCGGTTCGGTTTGGTTCAGTTTTTTTACTTATGGTCAACAGGCAAAATTAAAAGTCTGTATAATGTTGTAAACTTTAATGACTGTGAATAACTATATATTATTTTTTTTTAAATAAAATATTTCAAATCTAGATAACGGTTGTTCATATCGAGAAAATTACTTTTTTGGATTTTACAAAATTAATGTTTTGTTTTTAAAATTCTAACTTGTTTTTTTTTCCTGAATCGAGAGAGTATAAATTTCTAATTGAGAAAATAATGGTAATTATTCGAGAAAAGGAATGTCTTACCTGAAAAAGCTAAAAATGGAATGACCCCAGCCATCGCTAACTCGATTTGAAACATTTTATATTGCCTGATAATAAAAATTAATATTTTTTAATATAGTTTAGTTTTTTTTTGTGAGTATATATTGTTTAATTTTAAGAATTCTTTTTCTTCAGGTAAATCAATATACTCCAGAAAACTCAAATATTTAATTTGAGAAAGATTTTTTTTTTTTTAATACTGAGCCTCTTCAAAACTAGATATCAAGAAAAATAAAATATGAATAAATATAATATTATCTAGTAGAGTAAATTCGTAAAAAAAAGCTACAAAAAGGGTTCGGTTCAGTTTGGTAGTACCTATGAGCCAAAGCTAGATTTTCATTCAATTTTCCGGTTTCAGAATCCAAGATGGCGGTTGCTAAATTTAAGAATAACAACGAATTTCCTGTCTTAGGAGAAATTAAATTAATTTCGATTGATTCTCTTTAAGCGGGACCTACCTAATTTAAAACTGTAAAAAAAATTGACACACTTCAAAACAAAATGGCGTAAATATTTTGAAAAATTATTTTTTTATCTATATTTCAATTTTTGACACCTCATATTAAAACTAAGCCCATTTCTTCAAACTTACTAAAAACAAAAATTTTGATGCACAGCCGATATAAATGCTAATATGCTAAAAATAAAAGACCTTTAGACCAAATTGGATTAAAACAAAAATTCTGGATTTTATCAAAAGTAATCCAACTTTTGTAAGTATTTATAAAAAGTTACAGTTTGAAATTCAACATTGAGTAGGTCAGGCTTAAAAAAATGGATATAGAAGAAACCAGAAAAGGGGATTTTGGATACGGCAAAAGAAATGACAGGGGCACAACCTTAATGAATTATCTAGAGCAAAACCGCAACTAAAGTGGACATGGCTCAGCCCTAATGGAATAGCGAAAAACGAAATCGATTACATACTGACTACTGAGAAAAACATCATTAGAGATGTAACAACTTTACAACAGGCAGTGATCATAGGATGGTCAGAACAAAAATCTGCATTGATAGCAATTTCGAAATAAAAAGAAAAATTAATACTAACAATGAAAAACTTGACATGAATAACTTACAAAAAATAAAGGTATATACAAAGAAAGGCTAAAGGAAGAGCTAACAAAAAACGTAAGATGCGAAAATGAAAATATAGATTAAATAAATGATACGCTGACAAGAGCTATGACCAAAGTAGGAAAACATATTGCGAAAAAAGATAAAAAGACAGAAAATGGTATATCAGAAGAAATAAAGAAACTGATGGAAAAAAGGCGGAATTTGAACAAAGAACGAAAAAGAACATCGATAGAATACACAGAAATAAATAAAACTATAAGAAAAATTATAAAAGAAAATAATAGAAATAGCCAAGAAATGAAAATTGAGAGTGTTATAGAAAATAATAGAAATATGAAATGCCTAAGGCCGACTCTAGGTAGATATAAAATAATTAAAATAAAGGATATGAATGGCATAGAAACTAACGTTAAAGAGGATATTATAAATATCACACAACTATTCTATACGGAATTATACCAAACAAAAAGGGAGCCATCGCAAGAAACCATGAAGAAACTCCAAACAAAAATAAAGAACATAAACTATATTGGGGGGAGGCCTATGTCCAAAGATGGATTGAAGAAGGCTAAATAAATAGATAGAGGACCCGCTTAAAGTAAATCGACTCAAATTAATTACATTTCTCCTAAAACAGGAAATTCTTTTTTTTCCTTAAATTGGCAGAGGATTCTGATGCCAGAAAATCGAGGATCTTCGAAGAAAAATTTAGCTTTGAATGTTAGGTACCACCATGCCCAATACCAAGAAATATATACCCAATTGCAGCTTTTTCTTAGAATACCCTACAAATTTACCTAATTAATGGAGAAAATACGTTTTCTAGAATTTATATAAATTTCATCTCTTTGACATGAGACAACAAGGCGTGAACAAATTTAACGTCAATTTTCATAAAGATTTCAACTAATTCTAACTTTAAACTTTAACTATCCTACCACTTTCACTTTTATTGAGATGTATGGCTTTTCGTGTCCAAGATAACCACTAAGCCCGATTGAACCTATTGCAATGCGCGCAGGTTACGCCCAATTGAGCTTATCTTTACTCTAGACTTGTGGTGCTATTTTGTAAGCGAAATGGGTACCAAACATGTGAGATGGTACGGTTAGGTAACTGCTCGTACTGTTTTTTGCGATTTTAATCTTATAGTTTAGATGTTTTAAATTCGGTTATTACCTCAGCGGTGCACGAAGGAATATGTCTGGGGGGAGGGGGGGCGAGGCATCTGGGAGGGCGTCCTCAGGATGTCGTATTTTAGGCTATTTTATCTTTTTATTCGTGAAATATCAAAAAATACCTAGGTTTGGGGGGGGGGCGGGCCTTGAGACCCCCTTGGGTGCGCCCATGCATCTTATAATGTAGACAGAGAAAAGTCGGGGATAATTATTTTGAGAATTACCTTTCTATACTGAGGACACTAACATCTTAAGTGGAAACTTGGTGTATTTGTTTTAATACAATATTTATTACTATAAAAATGTACAAGTGGGAATAAAATATATTTTCAAGAAAAATGGAAATTGCAGTGAAATGTAAATACAAATCAAAATTTAAAAACGAAAACGAAATCATAAAACGAAAACGGTTTGAAAACTGTTTGGGTTAGATGGAGCGACCAAATAACTAGTCCAAGAAACAAATGCTGTTGGCGTAGTGATCGATTTACTTCACTCATGTGATAATATGCAAGAGTTGCAAATTAAAAGTCACGTGACCAAAAGATAGGGTAGGTTTCGCCGTCGAATTACATAGGATTATCAGAATACATTTTTAATTTATTTCTTTAAAATGCTGGTAAAGTAACCTTAATGTAATTTATATTCACAAAATATAAACCACTACAGAGTGCCTAATAAACTAAATATACTAAAAATTGAAACCAACTTGCATTAGCACATATTTTTGGGCCAAACTTGTTAAAAAATAATAATGTGAAATTTATAAGTATATTTATTTAGAAATTACCTACATATTATAGAAAGCCTCAATATTCACAAAGTGTTTGGGATTTTATTCATTTTTAGGAAATATGGATCATGATACTTCTAAGAAGTTAAGAAAATCACATTTTGTAGCTTGTACTTTGGTAGTTATATATAGTGTATGACTTTTTGTTATTTAAGAACCGCCAGGACCATAAGCAAGAAAAAATTTCGGAGAAAGATTAAAAAATTTCAATAAAAGTTTACATATGTATTGTGCAATTTTGATTACCCTTGATCCCCTGAGTTAAGACATGCTACATATTAAAATACTCTGCCAATATATGGGCCCCTAAGCTTACACTAGGTACTATAGTTATAGTGTACGTGTGAGCTAATATAACTAAAAACTGAAATATATTTAACTCCAGACTAAGTTACCTTTTGTTTGATACCACACAAGCCATGTTTTGACTTAAACTCAAATTTTTGAAATCTACCCCCACCCTTAAAAAAAACAAAAACTAAAATGTATTTTGTTAAACTCCGGACTCAATTACCCTTCGTTTGATATAACACACGCCATATTTGCACTCAAACTCTAATTTTTAAAATATACCCCCACCCTTTTTTTTAAATAAATTAAAATGTATTTTGTTTAACTGCAGACGAAATCACCTTTCGTTTGATATCACACACGCCATATTTTCACATAAACTCTAATTTTTGAAATCTACCCCCACCCTTTTATTTGGTTTGTGTTCCTTGGATTTTGTTCATTTTTAAATGGGACCATCTTAACCCAAGACCCAGCCTAGGTACCAAATTTCATTAAAATCGGCCAAGCGGTTTTTGAGTTATGCGCGTTGGTCGTTACAGACAGACATACAGACTGACAGACAGACAGACGGCGCAACAAAAAAGTTTTAAAATCATCTGAAACGCAAAGATATATAAAAAATTTTGAAATCGGAGCAACGTTTTTTTTCTCGAAAAAATTAGGATCACCATAGCTCACACTACTATAGTATAGTATATGTGTGAGCTAAAATATTTGTGTATTTATGAAACTTTCCCGGCATTTTGTGATGTGTTTAAATTGGTTGTAAAACTTAATTTTCCCTAAATCTCAAAATTTTAATTTTTTTGGTTATTCAATGTTTTTTGTAATTTTCGCAGACGAATGTAATGTAATTGTATGGTAGTTTTATCACAGGTGATGTAAACTAAAAATGTGTTTTCACAAAGTGGATGAGAATAGAGATACAATTTTTCCAGTGCAACATGATAAACACAGACAAAGAAAAGAGTGAAATGCAAACATTTCTAATGCGCCTGTCCCTCGTATTTCGGAGGAGTCCGAAACCGGTTTAAGTGGCCTGATGGAACGGAAAACTAACAGTACAACGTCGACCTGGAACGAAAATTGAATTTTCCGGACGGTTTTTTGACTGTTGAACGGGCTGATGGAACGTACTTAATGTATAAGGTACCTAATCAACTGTCCATTGATGATGTAGAAAAGAGACAGAGTGAGAATCTCTAGACGCTTATACACACCAAAAAATCTAAGATGTCCTTTACCAAGAACTTTTAATAGACAGGACCACAGATAAGGGAAACGAGCCTTATTTTTCTGTGGTACATTCGCCAGATTTCGCGCACGCGGATGATACCCAATGCTCTTCTCGGATGATACCGATGACGTCACCTGCAATCTTGGACGGTTTGTTTACATTTAAGGCTGTGCTTTTTTCGTCGATTCAAATACGTGATTTAAAAGTTAAGGAATTTATGTTTTTGACTTCTATAGTACTAGTAGCGTAACTTTGAAAAGTAAAGCTGCAAAAAGAGTATATTTTTTTATATTTGGCATAGTAGTACCTAACACCAAAAGCTAAACTTTTATTCGAGGATTCCCGATTTCCAGGCTTTAGAATCCAAGATGGCGGTTGTCAGAAAATAAATGAATTCCATGTTTTAAGAGAAATTAAATTAATTTTGATGGATTTACTTTCAGTGGAAACTACTCAATTTAAAAATGGAAAGAAAAATGACACCTGTCACTTTAAAACAAAATATCGGCTATATTTAAAAAAGCTGCTTTTCTTCGATATTTTCTTTATTTTTTAGGCGATATTAATTTTTAGTGCCTCATATTAACCAACCGAACCAGTTCTTTAAACATGCTAAAAAAAAGGTAAGTTCCCCAGCCGACAAAAAGATGGCGCTTAATATGTCAAAAATAAAAGAGACTTTCATAACTTGTTGACCAAATGAAATTTTTTTAAAATATATTTTTGAGTTAAATCAACAGTAAGCCAAATTTTGTAAAAATTTATAAAAAGTTACAATTTGACATTTAACATTTTAAGATGGCGGCCGAAGTTCTAGCAACTAGTGTTGCCGTGTAGCAGTGGCGTATATACGGGAGGATAGCATAAAATACAGCCTCATGAGGCTCGGTCCCCCACCAAAACTGTCTCGGGCCCACCCCGAAACTTTTTTCTATATACGCCACTGCCGTGTAGTATATTAGTTTATACTAAATTAGGGTCGCCGATTTTAAGTATTTTGTAATAAATGGCGTCGTCTAAAATATAAAACAAATCTTTTTGGTTTGGTAAATTTTTTTACTAAGATAATGTAATTTTATATTACCCATAATTGATTTTAAATTATAATGTAAAAAAATATAATTTATGGATTTTTTAAAGATGGCGGTCAAAAAAGTAAGAAGTTGGAAATGTCACAAAAGTGTAACTGCCTATGGCAAGGACTATAATAATGTTTTTTTGCACTCTTTTATGCTAATTTATACACATTTGCAAACGTTTAACATTTAATTCTTAATTAATTTAAAGTAAAACATTCATTATTTAGTCAATTTATTTAAAAGTATTAGCCATAACAATCCTATGAAATACTGATGTATTTTACCCAAAGTGTCGAAGACAGCAGGTGACGTCACAAATAGCGTGTGTTTTCGAGAATATTCACGTGAATACGGCGGGCACTTTTTGTTGATTGGGTATTCTTGTCTATTAGTTCTTGGTCTTTTGCTATCTAACATATCATTTACTTAGGAAAATTTGCTTTAAAACTCACTGGGGTGACATATTAGTGTTTCAATAATAGACAATAGGCTATCAAAAACTCAAATGATTAAATAGAATTAAATTTTGCAACTTTCAGCAACATTTAAATGCAAAACCATTGAAATGCTAAATTACCATGTTTCAAAACGTTCATAAATGTGCATTTTTTCTGCACTAAGGAATAATGCTGTATTATCGGGGCTGTTAAGTAAATTTTGCAAGATCAAAATATTTTGGTCGACTAGATACACTAGATATTATTATATATAATAATTGGTTTAAATTTTTAAAATTTAAATTGCCGTTTTTGTGCGATTTTGATAGGTCAATTTATTATAGTAATGCGTTTCTTTTATACACCGTGCTGAAACTGTTTTTATTGAACAGAACTAATCTAACTAAAATATAAGTATGCAAAGTATCGCGCTATTTAACATACTTTTTTTTTCGGCATTTTATTTTAATTATACACACATACTTAATGAAAGTAACCATACTAAACAGTGATTTATTAACCACGACGTCATTGCAAATAAAAAAGTACTGCTAGCGTTTAAACTTTTAATTCTATCTGGGGGCACGGTAGTGCCCCGCCAAGTTTGCGTCAACTGCTGCACCATCTTTTCTTGAAACATTTTAGTCCATATTTGACCTATCTAAAACTCTACTTCGTAATGAGCTACGTAACTCAAACTTTGCACAGTTGTAGATTTTCATAGAGTTAACCCCTTCAAGTTTTATCGACTTCCATAAAATAGTAAAGTAGGTACGAAATTTCAATAAACGTCGAAATTTCCACTCACTTACTCACTCATAAAATCACCATAATTCTACCGTACTTCCAGACATACTACAAAGTTGAAATTTGGCAGACTGATAGAAATTATGACCAAACCCTTGGAAAAAATCAAAAACCCCAAAATTCTAATTTACTCCCTTCTCCTATACATTGGAACTAGTAAAACGGTGTTGGAAAAAATTTTTGAAAGCGTATGCAGAAAGAATTTTTGAAATCGCTCTATATTTGATATTAATGAAATTATGCGAATATGGTTTTTGAATAGGGTGGGGGGAATAACAGGAGGGGAGATGGGTGGGAGCAGGAAGGACTAAAAAATAACTATAGCAAATTAGACGACATTTGCAATGGGTACCCAAGTAACACAAATTGCTGAAAAACAGCTACCAAAACCCTTTAAGAGCAAAACTGAATGTAAAATAGCTATTACAGCTGTATGACGTTTCACAGCTAAGCAGCTTCTAAAGTGTTGTCGTTGCTGATTAGGCAATCTTTGTTTAGCTCTCAAGGTGTCCATAAGAGCTCCAAAATATAGCACGTTAACATTAAAGTAATTTTGTCTAGAAATAAACAAGAAACAATGGCAACTATTGCAAAATAACTATTTCCTGTAATGGACAGAGACTTTACTAAAATGGCTGAAGAAAAACTTGTTATGTTCTACACTACTGTGATATAATCGCGCAAAAAAGGCGGTTTTCATCGTCAAAATGTTTGCCAGGTTAACTTTTCTGATGAAACAGGTCAAGATGGCTCGTCAAAACGCAAGCGCCTCGAAAATTCAGAATAATAAACGTTTTTTTTCGGTGTTTGTTTTTAGGTTAGAAATTATTTTATTACAATTATCCTCTAAATACCTGATAAATCAATTCTTAGTCATATTTTATTGAATTTTGCACTTTCTAGAATTTATTTAGGCCCGGGATCCCCTGCACATTAATATTTTTTAGTCCATAAATTTAAAGAAAAATAAATTGGAAAACCATCATGGCCGCCTCGGCCGTCTCATTGGTTTCAGCAGTTTACCTCTAGACAAACTATTTTTTAATATTTAAGCCTAAATAATGTTGATTTCTAGCTAACTTGCCTTCTAACAATTGGCCCAATAGGTAATACGAAAAAAAAAGAAGAGTCACAGATGTTATCTTTCATCTTGGGCGGTGTCACAACAACAAAATAAACAAATATTTCAATTAAAAATAGTGCGAACGTTAGAAGATAAAGTTATTACGTGCCCAACCACAGTACCCCACCAGTGGGAAGCAAAAAACATTGTATTGGTCATCGCCATCAGAAACCCTTAAGCTGGGTTTATACAGAAACATAGCATATCATAAGACATAGCATGACATAAGATATCATTACAGAAGGAAACTGTAAGGCTGTTTATACAAAAAATATAATAACATGACAACATACAAGCTTGGTCCAAGTTCTTTAAATGAGGCCCCACACACTCTCAGTAATTGGTAATTGCAAGGTGAGAATTTCCACAGTGCTTGGTACTGGCAATTGACTCTGGTGCACTCTGCTTGGAATCAGGTAAGTCTAAATAAACAGACTACTAAAGCCGCTTGACTTGAAGTAAAAAAAACAGAGTGTCATTCAAACCAATGAGATTAAAAAAATATTTTTTGATCTGATGGATTCAAACATTGTGTCATGACATAATTTGTCATTAAGAAACACTATTTTTTTTTTTGAACATTCTAATTTGACTGTTTTTTACTAAACACCAAGGGGTGAACAGCTCTCACAATCGGTGTACACATTTCTCACAATCTGTTCACAATCTTTACACAATCCCTCCCAATCAGACCGGTGTGAAGATGGCAGATTAGGCTAGCAGATTTTTTCAGCCGATGTCGCCCGAACGCGATACACTGCACAACAAAATTTTTGACATTTTATGCTCAGCAGATTTTGCTGGCAGATAAAATGGTGGGAAGTTTTTTATGGAAAAAATAATGAACAAGATATAATATTTTTGCTTTGCCATAAAATTCTGCTTATAAAGCTATTTAAAACCTTAAAAATCCTCAAAAACCCTAAAATTCTTTAGGCCTTAAATATCAGTAAATTTAAAAAAAAATCATAATTAAAAAAACATGAATTTGTAATGAAATTTGCAAAAAGTAATAGATAGGATAGTTTATACCCTATACCCCACCCCTAGCTAACAGTGGCATGGACTTGCAACCCGTAGGATGCAACATATTGGTTGTCCAAAAAAAATTTAATTTAAAAACTATGCTTTTGTAATAAGATTTATAAAAAGAACCAGTTAGAGTGGTTCATACTTCATCCCCGTATACCAGTGGCATGGACTTGCAAGCCGTAGTTTGCGAGATATAAGGTGTCCAAAATTTGAAAACGTTAAATTTAAAAAAAATTATAATGTAAAAACTATGCTTTTGTAACAAGATCTATAAAAAGAACCAGTTAGAGTGGTTCATACTTCACCCTCGGATGCCAGTGGCATGGACTTGCAAGCCGTAGGTTGCAAGATATAGGGTGTCCAATATTTAAAAATGTTCAAATTTAAAAAAAATCATAATTTAAAAACTATGCTTTTGTAATAAGATTTATAAAAAGAACCAGTTAGAGTGGTTCATACTTCACCCTCGGATGCCAGTGGCATGGACTTGCAAGCCGTAGGTTGCGAGATATAGGGTGTCCAATATTTAAAAATGTTCAAATTTAAAAAAATCATAATTTAAAAACTATGCTTTTGTAACAAGATCTATAAAAAGAACCAGTTAGAGTGGTTCATACTTCACCCTCGGATGCCAGTGGCATGGACTTGCAAGCCGTAGGTTGCGAGATATAGGGTGTCCAATATTTAAAAATGTTCAAATTTAAAAAAAATCATAATTTAAAAACTATGCTTTTGTAATAAGATTTATAAAAAGAGCCAGTTAGAGTGGTTCATACTTCACCCTCGGATGCCAGTGGCATGGACTTGCAAGCCGTAGGTTGCGAGATATAAGGTGTCCAATATTTAAAAATGTTCAAATTAAAAAAAAATCATAATTTAAAAACTATGCTTTTGTAATAAGATTTATAAAAAGAGCCAGTTAGAGTGGTTCATACTTCACCCTCGGTTGCCAGTGGCATGGACTTGCAAGCCGTAGGTTGCGAGATATAGGGTGTCCAATATTTAAAAATGTTCAAATTTAAAAAAAATCATAATTTAAAAACTATGCTTTTGTAATAAGATTTATAAAAAGAGCCAGTTAGAGTGGTTCATACTTCACCCTCGGATGCCAGTGGCATGGACTTGCAAGCCGTAGGTTGCGAGATATAGAGTGTCCAATATTTAAAAATGTTCAAATTTAAAAAAAATCATAATTTAAAAACTATGCTTTTGTAATAAGATTTATAAAAAGAACCAGTTAGAGTGGTTCATACTTCATCCCCGTATACCAGTGGCATGGACTTGCAAGCCGTAGTTTGCGAGATATAAGGTGTCCAAAATTTGAAAACGTTAAATTTAAAAAAAATTATAATGTAAAAACTATGCTTTTGTAACAAGATCTATAAAAAGAACCAGTTAGAGTGGTTCATACTTCACCCTCGGATGCCAGTGGCATGGACTTGCAAGGCGTAGGTTGCGAGATATAGGGTGTCCAATATTTAAAAATGTTCAAATTTAAAAAAAATCATAATTTAAAAACTATGCTTTTGTAATAAGATTTATAAAAAGAGCCAGTTAGAGTGGTTCATACTTCACCCTCGGATGCCAGTGGCATGGACTTGCAAGCCGTAGGTTGCGAGATATAGGGTGTCCAATATTTAAAAATGTTCAAATTTAAAAAAAAACATAATTTAAAAACTATGCTTTTTTAATAAGATTTATAAAAAGAGCCAGTTAGAGTGGTTCATACTTCACCCTCGGATGCCAGTGGCATGGACTTGCAAGCCGTAGGTTGCGAGATATAGGGTGTCCAATATTTAAAAATGTTCAAATTTAAAAAAAATCATAATTTAAAAACTATGCTTTTGTAATAAGATTTATAAAAAGAGCCAGTTAGAGTGGTTCATACTTCACCCTCGGATGCCAGTAGCATGGACTTGCAAGCCGTAGGTTGCGAGATATAGGGTGTCCAATATTTAAAAATGTTCAAATTTAAAAAAAATCATAATTTAAAAACTATGCTTTTGTAATAAGATTTATAAAAAGAGCCAGTTAGAGTGGTTCATACTTCATCCCCGTATACTAGTGGCATGGATTTGCAGGCCGTAGTTTGCGAGATATAAGGTGTCCAAAATTTGAAAACGTTAAATTTAAAAAAAATTATAATGTAAAAACTATGCTTTTGTAACAAGAACTATAAAAAGAACCAGTTAGAGTGGTTCATACTTCACCCTCGATGCCAGTGGCATGGACATGCAAGCCGTAGGTTGCGAGATATAGGGTGTCCAATATTTAAAAATGTTCAAATTTAAAAAAAATCATAATTTAAAAACTAAAACCAGTTAGAGTGGTTCATACTTCATCCCCGTATACCAGTGGCATGGACTTGCAAGCCGTAGTTTGCGAGATATAAGGTGTCCAAAATTTGAAAACGTTAAATTTAAAAAAAATTATAATGTAAAAACTATGCTTTTGTAACAAGATCTATAAAAAGAACCAGTTAGAGTGGTTCATACTTCACCCTCGGATGCCAGTGGCATGGACTTGCAAGCCGTAGGTTGCGAGATATAGGGTGTCCAATATTTAAAAATGTTCAAATTTAAAAAAATCATAATTTAAAAACTATGCTTTTGTAATAAGATTTATAAAAAGAGCCAGTTAGAGTGGTTCATACTTCAACCTCGGATGCCAGTGGCATGGACTTGCAAGCCGTAGGTTGCGAGATATAGGGTGTCCAATATTTAAAAATGTTCAAATTTAAAAAAAATCATAATTTAAAAACTATGCTTTTGTAATAAGATTTATAAAAAGAACCAGTTAGAGTGGTTCATACTTCATCCCCGTATACCAGTGGCATGGACTTGCAAGCCGTAGTTTGCGAGATATAAGGTGTCCAAAATTTGAAAACGTTAAATTTAAAAAAAATTATAATGTAAAAACTATGCTTTTGTAAAAAGATCTATAAAACTGGACTTGCAAGCCGTAGGTTGCGAGATATAGGGTGTCCAATATTTAAAAATGTTCAAATTTAAAAAAAAAACATAATTTAAAAACTATGCTTTTTTAATAAGATTTATAAAAAGAGCCAGTTAGAGTGGTTCATACTTCACCCTCGGATGCCAGTGGCATGGACTTGCAAGCCGTAGGTTGCGAGATATAGGGTGTCCAATATTTAAAAATGTTCAAATTTAAAAAAAATCATAATTTAAAAACTATGCTTTTGTAATAAGATTTATAAAAAGAGCCAGTTAGAGTGGTTCATACTTCACCCTCGGATGCCAGTAGCATGGACTTGCAGGCCGTAGGTTGCGAGATATAGGGTGTCCAATATTTAAAAATGTTCAAATTTAAAAAAAATCATAATTTAAAAACTATGCTTTTGTAATAAGATTTATAAAAAGAGCCAGTTAGAGTGGTTCATACTTCATCCCCGTATACCAGTGGCATGGACTTGCAAGCCGTAGTTTGCGAGATATAAGGTGTCCAAAATTTGAAAACGTGAAATTTAAAAAAAATTATAATGTAAAAACTATGCTTTTGTAACAAGATCTATAAAAAGAACCAGTTAGAGTGGTTCATACTTCACCCTCGGATGCCAGTGGCATGGACTTGCAAGCCGTAGGTTGCGAGATATAGGGTGTCCAATATTTAAAAATGTTCAAATTTAAAAAAAATCATAATTTAAAAACTATGCTTTTGTAATAAGATTTATAAAAAGAGCCAGTTAGAGTGGTTCATACTTCACCCTCGGATGCCAGTGGCATGGACTTGCAAGCCGTAGGTTGCGAGATATAGGGTGTCCAATATTTAAAAATGTTCAAATTTAAAAAAAATCATAATTTAAAAACTATGCTTTTGTAATAAGATTTATAAAAAGAGCCAGTTAGAGTGGTTCATACTTCACCCTCGGATGCCAGTGGCATGGACTTGCAAGCCGTAGGTTGCGAGATATAGGGTGTCCAATATTTAAAAATGTTCAAATTTAAAAAAAATCATAATTTAAAAACTATGCTTTTGTAATAAGATTTATAAAAAGAACCAGTTAGAGTGGTTCATACTTCATCCCCGTATACCAGTGGCATGGACTTGCAGGCCGTAATTTGCGAGATATAAGGTGTCCAAAATTTGAAAACGTTAAATTAAAAAAAAATTATAATGTAAAAACTATGCTTTTGTAACAAGATCTATAAAAAGAACCAGTTAGAGTGGTTCATACTTCACCCTCGATGCCAGTGGCATGGACATGCAAGCCGTAGGTTGCGAGATATAGGGTGTCCAATATTTAAAAATGTTCAAATTTTAAAAAAATCATAATTTAAAAACTAAAACCAGTTAGAGTGGTTCTTCATCCCCGTATACCAGTGGCATGGACTTGCAAGCCGTAGTTTGCGAGATATAAGGTGTCCAAAATTTGAAAACGTTAAATTTAAAAAAAATTATAATGTAAAAACTATGCTTTTGTAACAAGATCTATAAAAAGAACCAGTTAGAGTGGTTCATACTTCACCCTCGGATGCCAGTGGCATGGACTTGCAAGCCGTAGGTTGCGAGATATAGGGTGTCCAATATTTAAAAATGTTCAAATTTAAAAAAAATCATAATTTAAAAACTATGCTTTTGTAATAAGATTTATAAAAAGAGCCAGTTAGAGTGGTTCATACTCCACCCTCGGATGCCAGTGGCATGGACTTGCAAGCCGTAGATTGCGAGATATAGGGTGTCCAATATTTAAAAATGTTCAAATTTAAAAAAAATCATAATTTAAAAACTATGCTTTTGTAATAAGATTTATAAAAAGAGCCAGTTAGAGTGGTTCATACTTCACCCTCGGATGCCAGTGGCATGGACTTGCAAGCCGTAGGTTGCGAGATATAGGGTGTCCAATATTTAAAAATGTTCAAATTTAAAAAAAATCATAATTTAAAAACTATGCTTTTGTAATAAGATTTATAAAAAGAACCAGTTAGAGTGGTTCATACTTCATCCCCGTATACCAGTGGCATGGACTTGCAAGCCGTAGTTTGCGAGATATAAGGTGTCCAAAATTTGAAAACGTTAAATTTAAAAAAAAATTATAATGTAAAAACTATGCTTTTGTAACAAGATCTATAAAACTGGACTTGCAAGCCGTAGGTTGCGAGATATAGGGTGTCCAATATTTAAAAATGTTCAAATTTAAAAAAAAAACATAATTTAAAAACTATGCTTTTTTAATAAGATTTATAAAAAGAGCCAGTTAGAGTGGTTCATACTTCACCCTCGGATGCCAGTGGCATGGACTTGCAAGCCGTAGGTTGCGAGATATAGGGTGTCCAATATTTAAAAATGTTCAAATTTAAAAAAAATCATAATTTAAAAACTATGCTTTTGTAATAAGATTTATAAAAAGAGCCAGTTAGAGTGGTTCATACTTCACCCTCGGATGTCAGTAGCATGGACTTGCAAGCCGTAGGTTGCGAGATATAGGGTGTCCAATATTTAAAAATGTTCAAATTTAAAAAAAATCATAATTTAAAAACTATGCTTTTGTAATAAGATTTATAAAAAGAGCCAGTTAGAGTGGTTCATACTTCATCCCCGTATACCAGTGGCATGGACTTGCGAGCCGTAGTTTGCGAGATATAAGGTGTCCAAAATTTGAAAACGTGAAATTTAAAAAAAATTATAATGTAAAAACTATGCTTTTGTAACAAGATCTATAAAAAGAACCAGTTAGAGTGGTTCATACTTCACCCTCGGATGCCAGTGGCATGGACTTGCAAGCCGTAGGTTGCGAGATATAGAGTGTCCAATATTTAAAAATGTTCAAATTTAAAAAAAATCATAATTTAAAAACTATGCTTTTGTAATAAGATTTATAAAAAGAGCCAGTTAGAGTGGTTCATACTTCACCCTCGGATGCTAGTGGCATGGACTTGCAAGCCGTAGGTTGCGAGATATAGGGTGTCCAATATTTAAAAATGTTCAAATTTAAAAAAAATCATAATTTAAAAACTATGCTTTTGTAATAAGATTTATAAAAAGAGCCAGTTAGAGTGGTTCATACTTCACCCTCGGATGCCAGTGGCATGGACTTGCAAGCCGTAGGTTGCGAGATATAAGGTGTCCAAAATTTGAAAACGTTAAATTTAAAAAAAATTATAATGTAAAAACTATGCTTTTGTAACAAGATCTATAAAAAGAACCAGTTAGAGTGGTTCATACTTCACCCTCGATGCCAGTGGCATGGACATGCAAGCCGTAGGTTGCGAGATATAGGGTGTCCAATATTTAAAAATGTTCAAATTTAAAAAAAATCATAATTTAAAAACTATGCTTTTGTAATAAGATTTATAAAAAGAACCAGTTAGAGTGGTTCATACTTCATCCCCGTATACCAGTGGCATGGACTTGCAAGCCGTAGTTTGCGAGATATAAGGTGTCCAAAATTTGAAAACGTTAAATTTAAAAAAAATTATAATGTAAAAACTATGCTTTTGTAACAAGATCTATAAAAAGAACCAGTTAGAGTGGTTCATACTTCACCCTCGGATGCCAGTGGCATGGACTTGCAAGCCGTAGGTTGCGAGATATAGGGTGTCCAATATTTAAAAATGTTCAAATTTAAAAAAAATCATAATTTAAAAACTATGCTTTTGTAATAAGATTTATAAAAAGAGCCAGTTAGAGTGGTTCATACTTCAACCTCGGATGCCAGTGGCATGGACTTGCAAGCCGTAGGTTGCGAGATATAGGGTGTCCAATATTTAAAAATGTTCAAATTTAAAAAAAATCATAATTTAAAAACTATGCTTTTGTAATAAGATTTATAAAAAGAACCAGTTAGAGTGGTTCATACTTCATCCCCGTATACCAGTGGCATGGACTTGCAAGCCGTAGTTTGCGAGATATAAGGTGTCCAAAATTTGAAAACGTTAAATTTAAAAAAAATTATAATGTAAAAACTATGCTTTTGTAACAAGATCTATAAAAGGAACCAGTTAGAGTGGTTCATACTTCACCCTCGGATGCCAGTGGCATGGACTTGCAAGCCGTAGGTTGCGAGATATAGGGTGTCCAATATTTAAAAATGTTCAAATTTAAAAAAAATCATAATTTAAAAACTATGCTTTTGTAATAAGCTTTATAAAAAGAGCCAGTTAGAGTGGTTCATACTTCACCCTCGGATGCCAGTGGCATGGACTTGCAAGCCGTAGGTTGCGAGATATACCGGTGTCCAATATTTAAAAATGTTCAAATTTAAAAAAAATCATAATTTAAAAACTATGCTTTTGTAATAAGATTTATATTACATTTTTAAATATTGGACACCCTATATATCGCAACCTACGGCTTGCAAGTCCATGCCACTGGCATCCGAGGGTGAAGTATGAACCACTCTAACTGGCTTTTTTTAAATCTTATTACAAAAACATAGTTTTTAAATTATGATTTTTTTTAAATTTGAACATTTTTAAATATTGGACACCCTATATCTCGCAACCTACGGCTTGCAAGTCCATGCCACTGGCATCCGAGGGTGAAGTATGAACCACTCTAACTGGCTCTTTTTATAAATCTTATTACAAAAGCATAGTTTTTAAATTATGATTTTTTTTAAATTTGAACATTTTTAAATATTGGACACCCTATATCTCGCAACCTACGGCTTGCAAGTCCATGCCACTGGCATCCGAGGGTGAAGTATGAACCACTCTAACTGGTTCTTTTTATAGATCTTGTTACAAAAGCATAGTTTTTACATTATAATTTTTTTTAAATTTAACGTTTTCAAATTTTGGACACCTTATATCTCGCAAACTACGGCTTGCAAGTCCATGCCACTGGTATACGGGGATGAAGTATGAACCACTCTAACTGGTTCTTTTTATAAATCTTATTACAAAAGCATAGTTTTTAAATTATGATTTTTTTTAAATTTGAACATTTTTAAATATTGGACACCCTATATCTCGCAACCTACGGCTTGCAAGTCCATGCCACTGGCATCCGAGGGTGAAGTATGAACCACTCTAACTGGCTCTTTTTATAAATCTTATTACAAAAGCATAGTTTTTAAATTATGATTTTTTTTAAATTTGAATATTTTTAAATATTGGACACCCTATATCTCGCAACCTACGGCTTGCAAGTCCATGCCACTGGCTTCTGAGGGTGAAGTATGAACCACTCTAACTGGTTCTTTTTATAGATCTTGTTACAAAAGCATAGTTTTTACATTATAATTTTTTTTAAATTTACCGTTTTCAAATTTTGGACACCTTATATCTCGCAAACTACGGCTTGCAAGTCCATGCCACTGGTATACGGGGATGAAGTATGAACCACTCTAACTGGTTCTTTTTATAAATCTTATTACAAAAGCATAGTTTTTAAATTATGATTTTTTTTAAATTTGAACATTTTTAAATATTGGACACCCTATATCTCGCAACCTACGGCTTGCAAGTCCATGTCACTGGCATCCGAGGGTGAAGTATGAACCACTCTAACTGGCTCTTTTTATAAATCTTATTACAAAAGCATAGTTTTTAAATTATGATTTTTTTTAAATTTGAACATTTTTAAATATTGGACACCCTATATCTCGCAACCTACGGCTTGCAAGTCCATGCCACTGGCATCCGAGGGTGAAGTATGAACCACTCTAACTGGCTCTTTTTATAAATCTTATTACAAAAGCATAGTTTTTAAATTATGTTTTTTTTTTAAATTTGAACATTTTTAAATATTGGACACCCTATATCTCGCAACCTACGGCTTGCAAGTCCATGCCACTGGCATCCGAGGGTGAAGTATGAACCACTCTAACTGGCTCTTTTTATAAATCTTATTACAAAAGCATAGTTTTTAAATTATGATTTTTTTTAAATTTGAACATTTTTAAATATTGGACACCCTATATCTCGCAACCTACGGCTTGCAAGTCCATGCCACTAGCATCCGAGGGTGAAGTATGAACCACTCTAACTGGTTCTTTTTATAGATCTTGTTACAAAAGCATAGTTTTTACATTATAATTTTTTTTAAATTTAACGTTTTCAAATTTTGGACACCTTATATCTCGCAAACTACGGCTTGCAAGACCGTGCCACTGGTATACGGGGATGAAGTATGAACCACTCTAACTGGTTCTTTTTATAAATCTTATTACAAAAGCATAGTTTTTAAATTATGATTTTTTTTAAATTTGAACATGTTTAAATATTGGACACCCTATATCTCGCAACCTACGGCTTGCAAGTCCATGCCACTGGCATCCGAGGGTGAAGTATGAACCACTCTAACTGGCTCTTTTTATAAATCTTATTACAAAAGCATAGTTTTTAAATTATGATTTTTTTTAAATTTGAACATTTTTAAATATTGGACACCCTATATCTCGCAACCTACGGCTTGCAAGTCCATGCCACTGGCATCCGAGGGTGAAGTATGAACCACTCTAACTGGTTCTTTTTATAGATCTTGTTACAAAAGCATAGTTTTTACATTATAATTTTTTTTAAATTTAACGTTTTCAAATTTTGGACACCTTATATCTCGCAAACTACGGCTTGCAAGTCCATGCCACTAGTATACGGGGATGAAGTATGAACCACTCTAACTGGCTCTTTTTATAAATCTTATTACAAAAGCATAGTTTTTAAATTATGATTTTTTTTTAATTTAACGATTTTAAATTTTGGACACCCTAAATCTCACAACCTACGGCTTGCAAGTCCATGCCACTTGTAGCCGGGGATGAAGTATGAATCACTCTAATTGGTTCTTTTTATAAATCTTATTACAAGAGCATAGTTTTTAAATTATGATTTTTTTTAAATTTGAACATTTTTAAATATTGGACACCCTATATCTCGCAACCTACGGCTTGCAAGTCCATGCCACTGGCATCCGAGGGTGAAGTATGAACCACTCTAACTGGCTCTTTTTATAAATCTTATTACAAAAGCATAGTTTTTAAATTATGATTTTTTTTAAATTTGAATATTTTTAAATATTGGACACCCTATATCTCGCAACCTACGGCTTGCAAGTCCATGCCACTGGCATCCGAGGGTGAAGTATGAACCACTCTAACTGGTTCTTTTTATAGATCTTGTTACAAAAGCATAGTTTTTACATTATAATTTTTTTTAAATTTAACGTTTTCAAATTTTGGACACCTTATATCTCGCAAACTACGGCTTGCAAGTCCATGCCACTGGTATACGGGGATGAAGTATGAACCACTCTAACTGGTTCTTTTTATAAATCTTATTACAAAAGCATAGTTTTTAAATTATGATTTTTTTTTAATTTAACGATTTTAAATTTTGGACACCCTAAATCTCACAACCTACGGCTTGCAAGTCCATGCCACTTGTAGCCGGGGATGAAGTATGAATCACTCTAATTGGTTCTTTTTATAAATCTTATTACAAGGGCATAGTTTTTAAATTATGATTTTTTTTAAATTTGAACATTTTTAAATATCTCGCAACCTACGGCTTGCAAGTCCATGCCACTGGCATCCGAGGGTGAAGTATGAACCACTCTAACTGGCTCTTTTTATAAATCTTATTACAAAAGCATAGTTTTTAAATTATGATTTTTTTTAAATTTGAACATTTTTAAATATTGGACACCCTATATCTCGCAACCTACGGCTTGCAAGTCCATGCCACTGGCATCCGAGGGTAAAGTATGAACCACTCTAACTGGCTCATTTTATAAATCTTATTAAAAAGCATAGTTTTTAAATTATGATTTTTTTTAAATTTGAACATTTTTAAATATTGGACACCCTATATCTCGCAATCTACGGCTTGCAAGTCCATGTCACTGGCATCCGAGGGTGAAGTATGAACCACTCTAACTGGCTCTTTTTATAAATCTTATTACAAAAGCATAGTTTTTAAATTATGATTTTTTTTAAATTTGAACATTTTTAAATATTGGACACCCTATATCTCGCAACCTACGGCTTGCAAGTCCATGCCACTGGCATCCGAGGGTGAAGTATGAACCACTCTAACTGGCTCTTTTTATAAATCTTATTACAAAAGCATAGTTTTTAAATTATGATTTTTTTTAAATTTGAACATTTTTAAATATTGGACACCCTATATCTCGCAATCTACGGCTTGCAAGTCCATGCCACTGGCATCCGAGGGTGGAGTATGAACCACTCTAACTGGCTCTTTTTATAAATCTTATTACAAAAGCATAGTTTTTAAATTATGATTTTTTTTAAATTTGAACATTTTTAAATATTGGACACCCTATATCTCGCAACCTACGGCTTGCAAGTCCATGCCACTGGCATCCGAGGGTGAAGTATGAACCACTCTAACTGGTTCTTTTTATAGATCTTGTTACAAAAGCATAGTTTTTACATTATAATTTTTTTTAAATTTAACGTTTTCAAATTTTGGACACTTTATATCTCGCAAACTACGGCTTGCAAGTCCATGCCACTGGTATACGGGGATGAAGTATGAACCACTCTAACTGGTTCTTTTTATAAATCTTGTTACAAAAGCATAGTTTTTAAATTATGAATTTTTGAAATTTTAAATTTGTTTTGGACAACCTATATGTTGCATCCTACGGGTTGCAAGTCCATGCCACTGTTAGCTAGGGGTGGGGTATAGGGTATAAACTATCCTATCTATTACTTTTTGCAAATTTCATTACAAATTCATGTTTTTTTAATTATGAATTTTTTTAAATTTTCTGATATTTAAGGCCTAAAGAATTTTAGGGTTTTTGAGGATTTTTAAGGTTTTAAATAGCTTTATAAGCAGAATTTTATGGCAAAGCAAAAATATTATATCTTGTTCATTATTTTTTCCATAAAAAACTTCCCACCATTTTATCTGCCAGCAAAATCTGCTGAGCATAAAATGTCAAAAATTTTGTTGTGCAGTGTATCGCGTTCGGGCGACATCGGCTGAAAAAATCTGCTAGCCTAATCTGCCATCTTCACACCGGTCCCAATCAGTCACAATCCCTCACAATCTCACCACAATCCCTCACAATCTGTACACAATCCCTCACAATCTTAGCAAAAGATTGTGGATTTTCACAATTGGTGTACACATTTTGGGGTTAGCTGGTCACCCCTCGGTTATTAAGTAGCAGGGCCGGTAACAGTAAATTAAGAGGGCGGCAAAGGAAACTATAGACACGGATCAAGGTGATCTGTGCTATAGACATGATGACCTTTTTGTTTTTTTTTTTTTGGTCACAAAAATTTTGATGGGACGGCCCCCCTACGCCGTCCCCAAGCCCCTCACAATCTTGCCACAATCCCTCACAATCTTAGCAAAAGATTGTGGATTTTCACAATCGGTGTACACATTTTGGGTTAGCTGTTCACCCCTCGCTAAACACACTCTTGACTACTAATTTTCACTTGTCCCAAGAAAAAATGAAAAAAGCATGGCACATTGATTGCCTTGTTTTTTTTAATTTTTAGGTAAAAAAGTTTTATTTACATTTTTTAATTTTAGAAGCAGTTAAAAGAAATGAAGTACAAACTCCAGAAAGCAAACCAGAATGGGGCCCATTTGCCCAGCCCTTGGGAATGTCAGCAAGGAAGCCAAAAAGGGGGTCTGCTTGCAATTGACTCCTACTCATTTTACACATTTTTTTTTTATAATTATTAAAATTAAATTATATAATGTACAGGGAATTAAACATCTTTGCTTTATTACCATGAATGTATGTGGGGTCAATCATGCGAAATTGGGAGGGTTTTTGTGCTTCAGAAACGAATCTTAAGGAAGATTTTTTCCTTGAGCCCTGTGGAATCATGTAGGCCTATATTTAAAAAACAAAAGCTACTTACTATTTATGGCATTTTGATACTTGAGGCGGCTATGTTTGTAAGGAGAAACAAAAGCAAATTCCCAACAGTTTCAACAAGTCATAACTATAATACTAGGCAAACAAGTAAAATCTTGATTCCAAATTTTCATCTATCAGCTTTTAGGAAAAGTCCAAAATGTTTTGCTAGTTATGTATATAACAAAATTCCTAATCAAATAAATAATGTCACATCAGAAAAACAGTTCAAAAAAAGACTACAGAGCTACCTTATTGATAAATGTTTCTATAGCATTAATGACCCTTTTGATCATTGACTAGAGTTAAATGTAATATTATATAGTATTTTTTGATGTAAAATTTGACATTGTATATACTTTTATAAGTCGATGTACAATAAAGAATTGAATTGAATGTACGGTAGTGGCGGTTAGCACCCTTAAAGGATCTAACCTGGCACGTAGGCATGCCTTTCTGGGTATGTTGTGCTGTGTACTTACTGTGTATGACTCGGATAACAGTTTAAATTCTATCTAGTAAATAGAACCCAGTAGACTTCAAAATATATTTTAGGCCAGAAACTTAGTCATGATATACCACATAATGCCATAATTATAGCCTTAGAGCACTGGTGTACCTTTTGACATAATCAACAGGGTACAGAGAGCCACAATGTGCCTGCACTAGCTGTTAGTTCAAAATAGGCACTCCATATACCATACCTTTTGACAATCAACAGGGTACGGAGAGCCACAATGAGCCTGCACTAGCTGTTCTATATTTTTTTACCTACTGGTCAAAGCTTGTCCATTACCAGACTACCCATGGGTCAAGGTTTCTTTAGTTAGCTCTTACGACAGGCCTGGGGGTTACCTTGGTGCTATTATGCATATTCATAATCTAAAAAAATCTAATAAGAAAGGGGCCCCTCTTGCCTCCCCAACCCCCATGAATGTAAAATAATAAGTTTGGAATTATTGTTATAGAAATAGCGGTGAATGTATTAACATTAACATTTAAATCTATGTTTTTATGTTAATGTTTGTAATTTGAAATAGCATGATTGGCTAATAAAGATTTATTCAATTCAATTCAATACACCATTGTATCAAATGTGTATTACATTGGTGAGTGGTCCAACAGAAGGGTTCCAGAGATACAACAAAAAGAAGGACAATTTAGATTTTTTGAACATACATTGTATAGACTTAAAAAATTAATTAGGCAGTATATGGTTTTCTTTTACAAAAAAATGTTTTTTTTTCTAACATGCCAAAAAAAAGTTTTTTGTACCTCTAAGGATTTTTCGAAATACATTCTTTAAAATAAATGGAAATTCTTGAGAAACCATATTTATTACACAATTACCAAAATAGTTTTTTACTTAGTTATGTAATACACTAGAATGTGCCCTTTGTATTTAAAGTTCTCTAGAAAAAGGGGGAGAGGTGATCGCCTCCATCCTCTCTGGGATCACCACTGGTAAGGCAGGCCTTAGTAGGAATAGGTAGAGGAAATTTTTGTTATTAAGGTAACTAGGTAAATAAAAACAAGAAATTGATTTATTTAGTTATTCAACTAATAAACTGGCTTCTTAATGCCCAGGGTGCAGCACCTTAGAGGGCCCAATACAATGGGTTACACAAGTGGGTCCATACCTTTTTGAGAGCCTGGCCTGATTATGTGCTAAGTTAAACCAATTCTACAGTACTTACTAAAAAATTTGTACACTTGCTGTCGGCAGCTCACATAGTGCATAATGATGACAAAGTTAGTGCTTAATTATATATCATCTATTAATGCTAAGCAGGCAGAAAAATGGAGGACCAATGTACCAAAATCAAGCATTATGTTTGTCCATGGTGCATTATGTTGTTATATACACCAGCCCTTGAGTTACAACAAAAAACAGACAGACTGATGAAAAAATTTTGACAGCACTTTTAAGGTTCACTCAGGACTGATAAGTACCAGGCAGGAACCCCTTGTAATGGCTTCATTGTGTGCCCCCTGACAAGGCATCGCACCAGGGTTTCAAGGAACCAGTCACTGTTTACCCAACTTTAGTTCCCTGTCAAAGATAAAGGGATACTCTAAAAGATGGGCAAGTAACTATCTTTTATGGCTGTGAGTGGACATTTGTTTAAACAAACATCAAATTGCTTGTTTAAATAAAAAACACAACACACAACCAGAGATTAGGTTAGAAAAGAAAACAACAAACAGAAGACACGGTCCGTAAAGAAACCGGTTGCGTAACTCGGTGTTTAGGCGGCCGGGCCGTGACGTCACGGCTACGTCACAGTTTTGCTAGAAATCAGCAGTCAAACGCTGTTTATATCGAAATTTCGTCTTTTGCGAGGAAATTTTGTACATTTTGGGTCTTTTCGTCGTGTAAGTGTTTAAATACCTATTACGTTCTTACTATAAATATATTAAAAACTAACTAAAAGAGTTGGTGAGTTTTTAAATATAATTAAAAATTTTAACAAACACAAATTTTCCTGTGTCGGTTGTTTTCTACCCATACAATGTGGGTCATACAAGGTTACAAGGGGAGCTGGGACATAGACCTTGGGGTATGGGTTTTCTCTCTATACTGCATCTGATATCTGCAACCAACACATAATTTTTAAGATAACTTTTTGATAGTTATCATCACAATCAGTATAGGCCAGGACAAAGATTATGAAATGAACTTTATATACACATAGAAAATTACTAATAGTTTAAAAAATACTCAATGTTGTTGGCTGTTTTTAAGGCGCCTGATGCTAAAAATAGTTCTTAAATGATGTACCTATTACACAGTGTTCACGCACAAGCGTTTTCCATTAATTTTAAATTTTATACCTATTTTGTTCCCTCCCGCGTATTTCCTTCTTACCCGCAACTGTCTAAATATATTTGGGCACATTGAACGCAATGCGCAGGATCAAGAGAGATTCCAACATGTCCACTCTCTAAAAAGGACATATTTTCCGTTCTTCCTTACTTTTCAACGAAGTGACAACATTTTCCGGGTTTTAAACTAAAGCTAATGACTATTTAGTGCTACCTTCAATCAACTTGGTAATGATGATGCTGTAAGCAGGGCCCTGCAGAAGAATAACAAGAAAATCGACTCGGTAAGTGCCCTAGCAATAAGCAGTTGTAGATTTCCTTAAACGAACCTATGGCATAACTTTCACCCTTCCTTTCCGATCAATGTTACGCAGGTAATTCCTTCCATACAGTCCACTCTTCCTACCCGCTGCGTGAACACACAGCATACCTACCTTTTCATGAAAAAAATTAAACTTAAAAAAAAATAATTTAAAAATTTCGTAAAAATTGAGGAAAATAATATTGCTGGTAATTTATTTTAAATATTTGATTTATTTTCTTAAAGTTAAAAATACCGAAAATATTCCAAATTAAAAATTACGCTTAGACTACATGCTACCAACTAAAATTAAAATACTTACGTAATTTTGAATTTAAAATTTCTTCGTTATTATTTTAAACTTTAGGCAAATTTTTTTTTTATAAAATTGTTTAGAATTAAAAGGCCTATCAGAAAAAAATATAAAATACAGGATATATAAATTTTTTTAAATGTTTTTTGAAAAAAACCAAAAACCGATGCTCTATTTTTTAAAAATTTAAGTATCTTAAACAGCATTAAAAATTCTACTAGTTTGCCAATTTAAACTTTTTTCTATCTTTATAATAAAAAAGTTAGCAATGGTGGACACTTAACTTGGAACACTCTGTATAACGCTCAAGCAGGAGGGAAGGCATATTAGCCTTGCGTTACAGTCGATGTATTTTTTATGATATTTCTTGAAAATGCGTTTTGTAGGGGTGATCAAAAAAAATCCCTTACTGCCTTATTGACTTTTAGTCATTTTAACTTCCTTTTTTTAAATTTTTTTGTATAAATTTTACACAAAAAAATCTAGTTTTAGTTATTTCCTACCCACCAAAAAAAACCACTAATATTTGGCTAGTTTGCTTTAGAGTTCGGCGTAAAAAATTTCATTAAATTGAACAAGAGAGTAGGAAAAGTATTTATAATCGTGTCCTGAATCTGATATTTATAAAACTATTGGAATTTTTATCATAAAATTTTAAATGATTTAATTTTGTAATAAATTTTGGTATTTTTTCGGCTTTTAAATAGACCTATCTCTCTTTCTCTCATAATGTAACGTATAGGTCTTTCTTTAGTGACCGTGGAACAGGCAAAATGCCGCGTCATTGGCTGGGAGTTACCACACAACCGGTTTCTTTACGAACCTTGGTTCAGGCATGACAATAAATCTCCTTTTTTCAAGAGTCATAATCGCACTGCTCTTTTGGCCAAGCATTTTTGGGGGCTGTTCAAAAGTTTTGTAATAAACAGCTTAAAATACAAAATTGCTAAATTGTTGCTTTTTCTAGCTAAATAATAGGAATAAGAGCTTAAAATTTATGTTATTTAGCTAGCTAAATTTTAGCATGCTTATAAGCAATTATTTAACTTTAAAAGAGCAAGTCCTGTATAATATTACATCAAAAGCCATTTCACCCATAAACACCTGCTATCAGAGAGGTTCTATAACTAAAATAATTTCTAAACCACAACTAGCTGTTTTACAGCAAAAACTAAGCTCTGACAACACTTTCACAGCAAAGTTTTTGCTTTTAAACTATATTGTCCACTTTGTGTTACTTGGGTAATCAAAGGAATTTCAATAAAATCCCCTGAAATTTAGATAATTTGTATGCCTTAAAGCCTACATCATGTGACAAAATGGCGTCTGAAGACCGCCATATTGATTCCTGTTTAAAAAAATATAGCCTATAGCACCTTCGGGATCAGTAGCAATTCAACGACACCTTTTTTTGTTAAAATCGGTTCAGCCATTTAGCCACTAGCGTGACACAAACATACATATTTACTTACATACAACAATCGAAAAACATTACCCTGTCTTTCGCCGTGCTGCAGTTGGGTAAAAAACTGTTTTCGAGGCTGATATGCCGGGGAGTTCACTTGGTTTGGTTCGGTTCAAAAGGACTAGGAATGTATCAGATCCGTCATGGATCCATTTATTTATTTACGTGTTGGCTTAATTTTTGCACTTATTTGTATTGTTTATGAAGAATGAGAATATATAATAGCCCCTAGCATAATTGTAAATTGTGTCGATTTACATTTACATACAATTAGCAGTAAAAAAATAATAAAACAAGAAAAACTTAAGCTACATTTAATGAAGTTCCGTTTTTAACACATAAAAAAACAACATTTAACATTAATTCCTTTTTAGCATTGCACTACTTAACCTACTTTAACCCACATGAACAGAACCGACCCTATGGCACGGGTCATCCCTCCATCACACAAACACGGGTCAAAAAAAATCAAGAAGTGAAGCACTCACAGCTTGCTCTGAACTTCCAACGCAAATGGACAGCTGTGTTGACATGTTTTCATTTTATTTACATTTTGTATAACTGGAAAAAGCCGAGAACTGTAGGAAATTAGCTTTGTCATTTAAAAAATCTGATAGGACTTACTGATGCAGAGTGGGCTCAGGAAACTCATTTTTGGCAAAAGAGAGTTAAATTAAGAACATAATGAAACTCCCAAAAACCTTCCTAAATTAGAGTAGACGGACTAGAAGGCGTTGAAAAAAAGCTATGATTTGGTTAATGCAACTTTGAGTTATTTTTGAGAAGTGTCATTTTCCTTTGTGAGGAACACGTTAAAAGTACCGTATTTGTATAGTTATTTGATCCAGATTTACAGCCATTTTAAGACATTATTTGGTGTCGTATAAAATTCTCGTAAAATGGGTCTTGTAGCGGGAGGTAAGTAGATTTTATACCTGTACATTTTGATTCCAATCTTGATGTGTAGAAAGGTCTGACGATCGTTTATGTTTGGCATGTCTGAAATTCTATAAAAATATAGATTTCTTATAAAAGTTGGACAAAAACTTTGATTCCGTCATCAACCGTTTTATTTAAATTTTTATTTTCATAAAGAGTGCATATCTTCCAAAAATAAAGCTTTAAAATTTGGTCCCGCAAGTTCCCTATATGAAAGATATTATTAATTTACTAAAAACGGATTTATTAAAGAAAAACGAGGGTTATATTAATGATATACAACAAAGCATGTCAATCTTAACAAAAGTGCTTGCCTATTATTTTTAAAGTATTGTATGCTTACTAAAACAAATAAAAATATAAAAAAAAATAATATTCAAAAATACAAATAGTGTAAGAAATAATAACAAAGTTAAAATATTAAAAGAAAAAAAGTTAAAATGTTCATTGTCCACCACAAAAAATCAAAAATCAACCTTGACAGGTGGATTATTTATAAATAAAACTGAATAGAAAAACTTTTAAGGTACATTTACGCAATAAGGACATCCGCTCGAGGGGTGGCTCGGTATTTCCTTTTGGTGTACAGGTTAGGGGAAATACCAGGAAATACTTGGGAAGTACCGTGAAATATACTAGGAAATACTATTGAAAATACTAGGGGGGGGAAATACTAGGAAATACGATTGCTTGGGAAATACTAGGAAATACCATTGAAATTTGAGGAAATACTGGGAAATACCTCAGGAAATACTGTAGGTATTTCCTTTTGGTGTACAAAAATGGGCGATCGAGCCACCCCTCGCATCCGCCAGGCTAGTTTTTTTTGTTTCAAAAATCATAATTGGCGATTTTAAACACCGCAGAGTTTCAAATTTTAAATATATAGTGGTTTATAAATGTACAGGTCTGCCATTTCGGATCGGCATGTGTTTTTTTTTAGGTATGAGTCAGTAATCATTATTATCGACTACACCTAAAAGTTTCAATTTTGATATGTATCGGTTCATAAATTATCGGTTCATAAATATAGCCCATTTGGATCCGCTATGAACTTCTTTATTATAATCAGCCACTTTATACACGCCAAAATTCCAAATTTGATACATACCGATAAATAAATTTGAAAGTCCGCCATTTTGGAACCGCCAAGTTAAGTTTTTTTTAAATTCAAAATTCAAATTAGCGACTATTAGCACCCCAAGGTTCCAAATTTCATACTTATCGGCTCATAAATAGGAAACTTCGCCATTTTGGATCCGCCATTTTTATTCATAATTACTATTTTCTTGCTAATAAAATGGTTTTGAAATTATTTAAGCTATATTTTGCTTATTTCAATACAAAATATTTTCACAAAACCTTTTTTTATACTTTTTCCCAAAAATCATGTCCAAGAGCCCACTGTGCGACGGGATATTGTAAATAATACTCTGGACCATATTTTGGTAGTAATATTTACAGCCAGATACAGTATAAGGTATTTGTCAAAAACTCAACTAATACTTAGCAAGGTAAGAATACATTCATCCTTCAGTTACCTTATTATTATCTAGTTCATAACTTATATTCGTGTTGAATCAATTATAATATGATTTTGCAATACACCTAATTTTATAATTATTATAATTTAATTCCATGATCGCGGTTAACAATAAAGAGCGCTAAAATAATAAATTTAATTCTAGTTGAACAAGAAACTATTAAATTGTTGGACATAAATTTTCTTATAGGTCAAAATAAATAGGAATGTACATTAAAAATACTTTTTTTCCTCTTTTCCTATAGCGATAAATCTACTCTTCTAGTTACTTGTCTGACTACAACAACAACCCTCTGTGATATTTGATCTTTTCGACCAACTAGTTCCATCTTTTTTTTCCTCACTTCTCCCCATTTATGCCCATTTTCTGGACACTCGACAGGGTTTGGCTTCCAGCTAGTAGTGCTATTGTTATCCGACTACAGATGTGACTAAGCCATCTTAATTTTGATGCCTTTGTAAATCTTGTGATGTTTTTATTTATGTCTTTTAATGTATAATTTGTTTGAGGTTGGATATCGTGTTGTTCCTTAAACATTTCCAAGTGTATCCTTTTTGAGCATTGTCCACATTTAGCATCCATATGTGACCAGTAGTCGTATCAAGCTTTTGCAGATCTGTCTGTTAATTTCGTCACTTAATAAATTTACAGAAAAATCCACATAAGTGAAAGATGATATTAATTTTTAAAATAAAATATACCTTGTCAAGGTGGCCCTGCTTAAAGAATATACCTACCATTTAAATTTATTTCTATTTCTAAACCAAAAACACTAGGGCGTGTGGGTGCGGATAAATAGGGTTCTGTGTTTACTCTTCCCACAAGCTATGTCAAGGGACAGGTGTTGTGGGTGTGATGATGTGCTGAGTGCCTTTTTTAAATTTATGATAATTTTATATGGCACCTTTTTAGTTTCTATGCTGATTAATTCTGTTAGACGCAGCTACTAGGATTTGCTGATCATTTTTAAATAAAATATCAACCCCATTCTTTAATAACATTGATTCACAGTTCTATAAATATATTTGAGTTTTTTAAATACCAGAAATTTTAGAACAGCTATAGATTGGATTTTACAACCAACTAAAATAAAAAGACTGGGAACTCCATGCGTTTAACATTATCATTGAAAAAGCAGAAATAAGAGCTAAAGGGGCAACTAGTTAGGCAGCCTAACTCGCTACACTTTTTATTTTTTAAATGGCGGAGACTGTCAGCTGTTGTTATTTTTGTTGTGTTTTTGTTGGAAAAAAAAGGAAACTTTCAACTTTTCCTACCTTGATGAACAGAGTAATGTTTTTAGACTCTGAACAGTTTTTGACAGTTTCATCCCAAATTTAATTAAAAAAAAAACTACCGAAATAAGAATGAGAAGGCCATCATTTTGGATTTTCCACTTAGCTTAGGTTAAATCCACTCCAAACCAAAACCACAGAATTGTCATACAACAAGATTTGCCCATGCTAATGGTTTATAAGTAGTAGGATGCAGTTATTCATGCTCCCAACTGAACCAAAAATTTTCGAATAAAAGTAAGTGAATCCAAATCAATTCCTGTTGTTACAAACAAAAAATCACACATTCAAGTAACTAGTAACAACATTTCCGCACCAAATTCAAATTCAGCAATATATTTTGTTACGGCGATACTTGATGCCGAATCGCACTGGAAAGGACATGTTACGAAACAGAGAGAAGAAATTCTTACTAGCTAATAAAAATATCTAAAGATGAAAGATTTTACACATTTATAAAAAGTTACTGTTTTAAAGATAAATACCCTGAAACCAGTATGAACTGATGGCATTCAAGTTTGAGCTTGTACTAAAGAGTAACATACAAGTTGTACAAAGATTGCAAATAAAGTAAACATAATCGAAACCTACAAATTGAAACTGTAGCAGACTACAAAAAGTAAAGGTAAAAGATCCACTGCACTGGCATGAGAATATGAAAGCAATTGAGCTTCTAGACAATACTGAGTTAAAGACTAAAAAATGTAAAGCCGTAAAAGAGTTAAGCCGTACAAGACAGACCGACACTAAGTTTAAAATTCTTGCACCATTAATTACTATTGTATTGTAATATTGCTCAGACAATTAAAATATTACAGGTTCAACAATTTTTTAATTGTCTCACAACGCAGCTCCCTGCAACGAATACCCGTCATTTAATAACTCTTGAATAATCTTAGCAAAGCGTACCTAGTCAACCATTGTAATTTTCAATTATTGTTCTTAAGCATAAGGTATGCAACTGAGTGTGTAACAATTCATAACACTAACAAATCACAGTCACCTTGTACTGCTTTACGCTTATATAGGAAGGAATTTCGAAAAAAGTATTATTATCGTTTGTCTGTTTGCTTGGAAATGAGAATAAGACATTGACATTTTTATTGTGATAGTTTATCATAGCATAATGTTGCAATATTACCTCTATAGCCGAATTGCCAGAGGTCTCACAGATTTGTGATTCCAACAGTGTTTCGACAAACCTTCTCTTTTACATCCAACAGAATATCTCCAAGCAACAAAACAAGAGATTAAAATGAATAAAAACAGTTAGTATTCTTGGTCTTCCTTGATCCCTTTCTGACTTCTTATCAACAATGTTATCGATTAGATTATTATCTTTGTTCCTTTCCTTTTCCTCCCAGATTTGATTATTTGAATTTCAATTGGATCTGATTGCATCATACATGAACTCCTGGGAATTTGACCCAATATCTTTCGCAGCAGAATTTTTTATTATTATCATAATACTCTGAGACCCGAGGCGGTATAATTCTTGCACTGAGCAGCATCAAACACTTAAGCATCGCATCTCCTGAACGTTTTCGTATCTTAAGCCGTGGGCAACGTTTTTTTAAACAGTCAGAAAATTGATTTGGATTGGTGTTCCGGTGGGTCACGTTTTGGGGCCACCATTTTAGACGTGGGTTTACATCCACTGATCATTTTTAGCTCTAAAAACATAAAATATTTTAAATGAAGAAATAAAAATATAGTAGAAAAAATAAAAATAAAAGAAATATTAACAATAACTATAAAAATGTTGTACAAAAATTACTAAATATATAAATTTTAATCCAAACCCTGCTCAACAGGGATGATCCCAAGAACTGACGCTGCATTTATTTTTGTATCGTTAGACAAATCCTCTAAATAATGAAGCTACGTGTTTTATATTATTACTAATTTCATTGATTAAATGCTTAGCATCATTACCCAAAGGACCAAATGTCTCAACACCAAAAATAATAAATAAAAATCCCCGGTCTTAAAACTCTTTATATTTTACTTTTACTTGTAACTCACCAAGGTTTGCTGCTTCACCTAGTCTTAGCGGAGTTCATGGTAAATAAGTTTGCGCAACGTTTCGCGGCATACAAAAGTATCTTACTGCTGTTCCAGGGCAACCAGGACATACTATACACCCATTTTTCGTCACTTATACGTATACCAGGCGCAGACTTGTCATCAGAAATCGATCTCAGAAGTAGAAATCTATTAACGGGGTAGTCATAAAATAACTCCCCAGAAAAGCTATCGTAAAACTATGCAACCTAATTAATGCGTCCTTTAGGCTTAGGTATGTCCCTAAACTGTGGAAAGTTGCAGAAGTTATCATGATCCCAAAACCGGGAAAACCACTCCATGACGTGTCATCTTACAGGCCAATATCTTTGCTGCCAATGATATCCAAGCTCTATGAGAAATTATTGCTTAAAAGAATAAAACCCATCATAGAAAGACAAGTTTTCGAGACAAGCATTCTACGATAGATCAAGTACATAGAATTACTAATATAATAGAAAAAGCACTAGAAGAGGGAAAAGTTTGTTCTGCAGTTTTTCTAGATGTAGCACAAGCATTTGACAAAGAGTGGCATGAAGGCCATACTTTTAAACTAAAACGGTTTCTGCCAAAACAATATTCGGATATTTTGGAATCATACATATCTGATAGATATTTTAGAGTAAAACAGGAAGACTCATACTCAAATTTAAGAGAAATTCAAGCAGGCGTGCCCCAGGGTAGCGTACTAGGCCATTATCTATACTTATTATTCACTTGCGATATCCCAAAGCCAGAAAATTGTCACTTAGCAACATCTGCAGATGATACTGGTTTATTGACGGTAGAAAAATCTATTGAAAAATGCATAGAAACACTTCAGGAAGCAGTCACCGAAGTTCACAGTTGGACCACAAAGTGGCGAATAAAATTAAATGGAACCAAATCAATTCATGTTGATTTTACAAACAAAAATATAAATCACATACAAATAACAATTAACAACATTCCCGTACCATATTCAAATCAGGCAAAATATCTCGGTATAACACTTGATGCCAAATTGCGCTGGAAAGCACATGTTAAGAAAAAAAAAAGAAGAACTTGAGATAAGGTATAGAAAAATGAACTGGCTAATTGGAAGGAAGTCCAACTTAACAATTCATAATAAGTTACTGCTTTATAGACAAATACTGAAACCAGTATGGACATATGGTATTCAACTATGGGGTTGTGCAAAAGAGAGTAACATTCTAGTTTTACAGAGATTTCAAAATAAAGTATTAAGAAACATTGTTAATGCACCTTGGTACGTTCGAAATAGTGACCTTCATCGAGATCTAAAAATCGAAACTGTAGCAGAGACTATAAAAAAGTACGCAAAAAGCCATGAAGATAGACTCCATCGGCATGTGAATGTGGAAGCCATTCAGCTTCTAGATAATACTATGCTCGTTCGAAGACTAAAAAGAGTGAATCCGTTTGAGCTAGTAAACTAAGTGAATTATATAAAACAAAATAATGCTATAAACACAACACAATTGTGAGTTACAGACTAAACAAAGCGGGGAGAACTGTTGAGTGAACCCTAAGTTTAAATCTGAGTTTTCTAGTAAATTAAGTTAAAACAAAATTGCTAATTAGTCTTACTGACTAGATTGTAATACAATAAACACAGTGTGTTTGATAAATTTAAAAAAAAAAGTAGAAAAACATAGTGTGGATAAACTCCTAATTCCCAAGCCTCTTAGTTTTGCTGGTAAACTGTAAAGAGATCAAGCGTTTCGATTAAATAACAATTTGTAATAGACTCTAAAAAGTTTTTAAAAGAGCAATGTTGAATTAGCCTAACCTAATTCTAAAGTAATTGCAGAATGTCCTAAATAAAATAAAAAATGGTCGTTCTCCGTTTCCCAAATATTTGGTGATAAGTGACAATAAGTTTTAATATCTAGGACTGAAGCAATTAGTCGACGATATAGATACATCAAAAAGTTATGCTGGTTAGGCTAAGGACGCTCATCGTAGAGCAAGCTTGCTTTGTGATAAGTGTGTAAGGTTAGGTGGCCCTAATTGGTCATGTTAAATGCGGAATTGTATTTAGATTAAATTTTGATAGAGTTGCAGTTATTAGGTGTGATTTTACTAATTTTTCCATACTATTGTGTAACATACTGGGGCGCTGGACTACGAATTTATTATTGTATATACTCGTAAACTTGTGTTTGGGGTTTGTTGCAAATCCACCTCTTTTATGCATACTAATTTCGGAAACGGCAAAAACTTGAAAATACCCACCGAAATTCGTGAGCTGTTTTGTTCGACAAAAAAATCTGTTGTTTTGTCAACAGATCGTGAAGGCTTGCAGCTACAGCAAAAAGCACAGAAATTGTTTTAAATTGAGAAGTACCTCAGGGTTCCGCTTCGAGGCCCGAAATATTTAAATGTTGATGTAACAGTTATGGGTTTTGAATGCATAATTGATTTGGCCCATTTTTAAAAAGAAAGATACTGAGAATAGTAAGTCGAATGCCTGAATGTCCCGTAAGATAAATTAGGGCAATTTGCACTTTATTTATTTAGAGACACTGTTGAATTTTAAGGGGTAATCGACAGATTTGATTTCATGCCAATTAATATAACTTATTTTTTATAAAAACTGGTATATATGTGTTCTTTTGCAACAATGTTCGCCAACTAACCAAAAGTCATTAATGTTCTGTAGGTGTGTAAGAAAAACAAGAAGTACACAGTACAAAGACCTAATCCTATATTTTCCTGGCGGTTTTTTACTGGTATTGGTTTTTTGGTTTTTAGCTAGTTGTTTTCGGAACTTTTATATTAGTTTTGCCTACAGAACACAAAACAGGCCTTTGATAGACAAATAAAGGATAAAAAAAATAACGTAAATAAAAATGTGTCTGCAAAAGGTAAAAATTGGACTTCTAAATATCACGTGACATCTCTGATGTTTAGTGTCGTATTAATTAAGGATAAAGTTAGCTAATGGAGTGGGTGCAAAAAGGATAAAAAACAATTTAAAATTGACAAAAAAGTGCAAATTCCACTTCGAATTTACCTTTGGAATGCGATGTCACAAAAAATATAGACTTTATTAAAAATGTTAACGATTTTGGCCAAAAAAACGCAAGGAAGAAACCTTAGAGTAAGAAAAAAACAGAAGAAACCCTTATAAATATTGTTTTTTTTTTTATTTAGAGTTGTTATATGAGTTTGATCCTTCTTTTAAATAAAAATATTTTAAAAATGTTATAATTATTTTTATTAGTGGCCCTGAATAAGCCTGTATAGCTTCAAATATTGAACGGATTTTGATGTGGTTCTTTTCTGGGCATTTTTAGTTGCGCTTGGTGGAAGAAAATAGGTCAGGAGTTTTTAAAACATTGTAAATTTTTATGATGTTTTTTAAAATATTTAATGCAATATATTTCTTAATTTAACAGTTTTATCTCTATTGCTGAAAAAAACAAAATCATATAATAAATATTATGCGCAAGAGTACACAATAAATTTGAAAAAATAATAATAAAACCAGTCTTTATAAAACGCCTATTAATTTTATCCTAAAACTCAGTAGGCTATGAAAGTCAGTGGCCGATGGTCAAAACAATTTCTTTTTTGCCACGCACAAGAAAACCGATTACTCGAGGTCACGTAGCTTTTGACTAAAATTGTAATCCTAAAACACTAAAACGCAAATTTACGACACGATTATTTTTTACGTTTTAGAATTAGAGCATGTATTTACCAACATAAACAAAGAACTCAAAAAATAATATTACATAATTACAGAGTAGTGTGAGTTTGGACAAGGGGAGACTGTCTTTTTTTCTCGGTATTCGGTAGCCCTTCATACATAGAAAGACTTAGATTTGCCGACAAACTTAAGTAATAACACTAGTAGAGTAAATTTGTAAAATAAAGCTGCAAAAAAGGTATATTTTTTGATATTTGGATCGCCGGTTTTATCGGTATCAGAATCCAAGATTACGGCTGCCAAAGTTGGGAAAAGAAAAATTCCCTGTTTTAGACGAAATTAACTTAATTAATTAAGCAAGACCTACTTAATTTAAAAATTAAAACTACTATATTTCAAAAAATTCGTTTTTTTTTTCGATATTTCCTTTAATTTTGATGCGATATTTATTTTTAATACCTCGTCTTAAAGCTACTGAGCTTTTTAAACTGACTGAAAAAAAAGTTGCCCAGCCGAGCCGACACAAAGATGGCGCTAGTATTTATTAAAAGTTACAATTTGACATTTAACATTTAAAATGACGGCCTTATGAACTAGTATATCAATTTATACTAAATGAGGGTCGCTTATTATAAGTTTTTTATAATAAAAGACATAAGTCTATTATAATCCAAGACGGCGGGGTCAAAATATGAAAACAACAGTATTTTTTTGGTGTGTAGATCAAAAAATATTAAATAAATATTTTTTTAACTTTTCTCATAATATAACGTTTTTTTTCATACCTAATATAATATTTTAACAGCAAAAGATAAGTTTTTCAAGTTAATAATTCACTTAGTTATTTTTATTTTAATAAAAACTATATCAAGGTAATGTGATCGTAAAAGGAATAGATTATATAATATTGTCGAATGTTTAAGTTATTTTTTTGAAGTGTAAACTTCTTTAGGCGCGTTTAGCAGTTTTTGTGGGTAGTGAATTGAACTGAGGCGTCAAGCTCGGGTATGTAACGCTCATTCGGGTGAAGTCGGCTCGAGTCGACTAACTGTGAGAGGAACATTCAGCGAGCGATATGATAATGTAGATGAAGGCCAGTATTATTAATTTCGCTTTGTTGAAGTTTACAGTTCTGCCGTGTGGTCTTAAACACACACAATTTTTTTATTTTCTTATGTTTCTAGGTCATTTTTTATTTGTATTTTTAAGAATACCTTTTTAAATAAATATTTGCTATGATTCTGCCAGATGTTACTTTTTAATAACTTTCCATGCAGTGTCCATTGTGTCCCTCGTAAAGGGGAGAAATTGGACACTTGCGACAATTGTTAAAAAAACATATTTTTTAATTACATAGTCGGAAGGTAGATATAACCCTTATGCTATCGTACTTTTGGTTCCCAATAACTTTTATGTTTAACGAAATATTACAAAACAACTAACGAGTGTCCAAACTCAACCCACCTTCCCCTAAGTTTTGAAAAAACTGTCAAATCTTAATAAATCCATTCATTTATAACGTAGTTTTTTTAGGAGTCCTCTGGCATTACGGAATTTTAAGTGTACGTGTGTGATGCGTGGTACCACCGAGTTTAAATGACCTTGACGTACCGCGAGCCGTACACCATGCAATGTACCGCGGTAACCGCAATGCAATCGGTTTAGTATCAATTGTTTAATGTCGTTCATTACAGACAAAAACACTGTAAAAAAAAATGTCTCAAACAAATAAAAACTTATTTTTTCCTTTACTGATAAAAAGGTTGGTTCAAAATGTGGACTTCCCGATCCTTTTTCCACCAGTAGTAGTAGTACTAGTGGGATAACCCGTAGGTCTGGCAAATGGGACTGAGTAGATCCTTCTTGACATACCCAGGTCTTTGCGTCGGGGGATAGATGGGGGATAGTGTTGAAGAATCAGTGGCGGCTCGTGAAGTAGTGCCACGATCCAGGGCACTACCCTATTTTTCTGCAAAAACACGTTCGTTTTTCACTTTTAAAACATATTTATAGGTTTTTATTTTAATTTAGGCATTTCTTTTTAGTCTATTAAATACAGTCGAACCTCTCTATAACTCGAACCTTTTAAGTGGTCCCTGCACTTTTTATATGTATTTTAACCTGTTTTATTCGAACTTCTATAACTCGAACTCTCTATAACTCGAACTCTCTATAACTCGAACTGTTTTGGTTGTCCCTTTGAGTTCGAGTTATAGAGGTTCGACTGTATACGAAATTTGGTAACCCTGTGCAATTCTATGAATCAAACTTCGACTCGACGCGACGCGATGAATGGGTCACTGAAACCCCAAGCAGCATAGAACATGCTGCCCAATGAGTATGTGCCACTTTTCTGTTGGCTCCATTAAATAGAGATCGATGTTGGATATTTTAGCGTTGTTTGAATAGGAAAAATCAAAGAAATTTTGTGCCACCAGTCACAGAACACCAAGGGGACATCAGTTAGTCATATTACTCGCATTTTTATATGCGTGGAGCCTGGATGTTTTAATTTACGCCCTTTACAATAAATTTCAATTATTTCAGCAGAATTTTTTGATAAATTTTGAGTCATTTTATGTTCGCTCTTCTCGGACTATAGTAGTAGGTCTGTTTTTTAATGACTTGTCGGTAAACATTTGGGAGCAACACCTCAATTTTTTTTACTGACTCAAAATTATTGCACTTCTATGTTGTATTGAGCCGCACCGCTGTGAACAATTATCATTTAAATTTCGAGAAAACAATTGTACCTTTTTGAAAATATCATGAGTCCTCAATCCTCCTACAAAAAAGGCCATTTCATAATTTTTGAGATAACTTTTTGACAGCTGGTTATCATAACAAGAACACAGGCCAACGAAAAAAAAGTTGTCTTAAAATTATGATATGAACTGTACATCTTTAAGCAAGGCCAACAAAAAAATCAGGCCATGACCCTGAAAAGATCAGCTGTTATCGTTTTTTCTAATAGAGGTTTATTTGTGATAATTTAAAAATGACACTTCAGATTTTCTCGAAATTTCTCTGAAATATTCCCAGACACTCTTCCAATATTCTACCAAACTTTTGTGAAGATGAAAAATGATTAAAAAGTGAATATCTTCAAGATTTAGCATTCCTTATTATGACTCATCTGTGTTGGTCATGGAATTTATTTATTTGTTTCTATTGAAAAACTTTTTCAATGTTTTAATGATTTTCTACAATAAAGTTTATTTGACATTCAAAAATACCAGTGTCTTCTTTTTCTTTTAGAAACAAAATTACACTATAAAAAAATAATTTTGTGATGTTCAAATTTTTGTAAACACATGTAAGTAACTATATTAAGTTTTAAAAGTAGGTGAGCTGATCACTTTCCACGCAGAAACGAACACATTCGTTTTCCTTTAAATTTAATTTTGTGTGAGCTAATGAAGCGGCTCTGAAAAATTAAGGATAACCATACATTTAAAAAAAATTGTTTGACAACAATATTGTAAAACAATCTCAAAACTGGCTTTATTTAAAAAGAAATCAAATATTCGTGAACCGTCATTCCAACTTTAATTACTTTAATGACAATCAGCTGTGGCGTGACGTGATCATCAACAGAAAATTCAGCCTTTGCTGTGACGTCAACAAAGTTGTAGATCGTGGCCCTTCCTCAAGAAAAGAGTATGATCATCCCTTTTTTTATTTCACAGCTTTTACAGACCTATCAAAAACGGCAAAGAAAAAATATTTTGATATTTTTTGCCACTTTGTCACGTCCCACCCCCCACGACAATCCTGGAACCTCCACTGCTACACTATGCCTTTCGGTATGTGACATTTAATACAAATAATCGAAAATAAAAAATATGGCAGGCATTTAAATGGCAAGTGTGCTTTAAATCGCGATTGCATGCGGTCCGTGTGCATGTCTGTCTGTCTGTGGGCCGAATTTTATTGTTACTGATTCTGAGAACGTAAGTGGTTTAACTCAATGTTGTCAATTAGTTTTCAAGTTGTGCAAACAATGCTCTGGCAACAGTTCGTGATTAATTTCTATCCGGTCAGACTAGGCTGTCATCCTTGTCAGTGACCTATGATTTGATGTGTAATAGATCTTGATAAAAAAAAAGTTTTTAACTAGATCTTACAGTTATTATTATTCTTTTGATGCAATTGTGCTAAGTCAAATTACAAGTTAAAAGTTTGAGCCATCCGAAATTTAGTTCTTAACAAAACGCTTAAGATTTCAAGAAAAATAAATGATAAAGCTTCCCCTAGTTTTAAACAATAACAAATCAGATGTTAAAGTCTTGAAAAATTAAGTGCTGAACTCTTAAACGAAATTATAGAAGAACATACTAAAGGTTCAAGAAGTCTAGATCAAAAACTCATCCTCTAATTTTTATTAGGAAAAGGAATTAAAGAAAAGAGATATCAGACCGTTAAAAATTTTAAGTTTAACTGTTAAAGATGATGTATTTATAAAAACAAAGCAGTTGAAATACTCAGTGAACACATTTTTTACATTAACGAAAATAAAAACCAGAAAGGTAGACCAAGTAGGTGATAAAACAGCAAGATATGATGTTGCTTTAAATAAAAACGGATATTTAAAAACTGACAAAAAGCTCATTGACAAAAATAATGATGGTGTTTTAGAGGTGCGTTACTACCGTTTTATGTTATGAGCATACGTGACCGGGCAGTAAAAAGTAAGAATTGTTTCACACTTTATAGCCACAACGACTGCCAACTTTGCAATCTTCGGTAATAATATAGGTTTGAAATTACATCAGGCGTGAACCTAACAATTAAAATTTTAATACCCAAGAGTCGGTTTACCTTGACTTTGAATAGAATTTATTCTTTGAGCAGGACGTTGCTTCTTGGAAATCGAATCTGTAGCGAAAATAAACTTGATTCGAACTCTTTTTAAATTGTAATAAGCAATGATTTTCATAACAATAAATAATGGAAGATCGTTCAACAAGTAGAATAAAAATAAGAAGCTGAAATAACGCCAAACACAAAACATGTTGGGTGAAGAGATATCAAACCTACACAAGAGTAAATGAGTTTTTAAGAGAATAGGGTAATTATTACCCACGGCTTGATTTGATTTATTTGATTGCTTAACTTAATGTTTAAATATCCCTTCATATTAGTTCGGTTGAGAAGAAATCTAAACTATCAGATTCTTCTTTTCAGTTCCCAGTTTAAATCTTTATTCAAGAATAAGTTTTGCACTTTGAAGAATTTCAATCTGACACACTACACATCAATATTAGGTTTTTGTTTTTTTTTTTATAATTTAAGAGGTTTGAAGGCCTCGCGAGGGTTAATAGCCCCTTTCTTCGCTATTTCTGATAGTATGTCTACTGGGAGTGGTCTTTCTCCAGCTGTTTAGTTTAAGGATGTCACAGGTGATTAATATTGTGGGGAACCTCGTAATTCACTTGCTGTGGTTTCCATGTTGTTTATCCACCCATCTCTTGATACAGCTTCGTATCAAAGTTTTTGACTATTTAAGGAACACATTTTGATATAGGTTCATAGATCTACTATTTCATTTTATTTTAAACGTTACTAATCACCGCTGATTCATTGTGTTTTTTTAGTTTTACCAATGACCCCAGCTCGTATAAATGTTTTTCTTGTTCTTGAATTTCTTGGAGTCATTCTAAGCCAGTTTGCAACTAAATATCCACATACTTAAGCGTTGTCAGTTACGTAACCAGTTTATTCATCAACTTCAGTGTTAATTGTAAAAAAGCCTTTAACCTCTATATAGACAACGGCAATAGGTATCTACTACTAGTCGCAACAATGTATAGCATGCCATATTTACTGCCTTATAAATGAACGTTACCTATACTATAGAGCTGTCTTAATTTTGTTTTAATGTTGCTGTTGTAACAGCGGCGTAGAACGTTTAGTTTAAAGTAAGTTAGTTACTTCCTAGTTCTTGTCTTTATCAAAACGATTTTTATGGTTTTTGTTTTGTAGATCCTTAGATAGCGCGATGGCTTTCCAAAGAGATTATTAAGATTGCTTGATATGCGCTTGCTCCATTTTACTACCATTATGTATTGTAAGACAATGATTTGAAGTTGAAAAATTGCCGCATTTCACCGCAGTAATGGTAGCGGTATATAATAAATAATGCTCTTCTTGTCTTCCTTCAAATAGTTAGCTTTGTGTTTTAAATCTTTTTAAAATCTCTGCGGCTATTTTCTCAATACCAACGCCCAGTTCTAAGAACGCTAATTTGGTTTTTTTCCAAATCTCTCAAAATGTTTGATAAGAATTACAGTTAACATAAGTTTTCTAAAGAAATTTTGGGACTCTTTTGAAAACAACATTGAAATATTTTGGCTTTAGATCCATTGATTGTGGCTAGCTAACTAATATGTAGCCTGCAAAATGTTTATTATTATTTCTTGCCAACTTCTTCACAATCTGAAATCACCCAAAATATTTTACCACCAAATCTATTTGAGTCGTTGAACATCAGTGCCGTCAATTGCTAACAGAACTAAGTGTGTTTGTTCCATTTTTTACTGCTAATTTGAATGTTTTATTTTTTTGGACAAAATTTTGTCAATCGTCTTAATGTATACTATTATCATCGGTAGGTTCATTAGTAAAGTTCTATTCTTCATTTCAATGTTTAGTTATTTGTTGTCGCTCAAATTTTTTGAAGCTTAGAGGCATAAGAAATTTAAATTTCTCTGGTAATTTTATTGACATTTAATATTAATATCATCAGTAAGCTCATCCTCAAGCTTAAGTTTTAAGTCCTCTTCTTCATTACAGTGTTACAAAAATTTTGACCAAAAACTGCATGAATAGTTTTAATATTACTATCATCAGCTCATCAGTGAAGTCCTGTTCTTCATTCCAGTGGTCAGTTGAATTTTTTTCTGCTTGCAGGCTAATTTGAATGTGTGTAGTATTTCTTGCCTTCGTCCCTTCGAGGCGTACGCCATAAATCCAACACATCAGTGCCTAATGAGCAAGAAAAGGAAGACAGCACGTTAAAACAATCAGCAAGTTGGTTTGTTGGAACTTCTTTAGCTTCTTTGGTACCTTTGGTGTTCGAGAGTGCTTAAAAAACAAACTTTTAAATTCTAGCTAGAGATGAGCCGTTAATGTCTCTTAACGGCTCTTCTGATACTAAGTAGCGCACGCTTTCCCCGATGCCTAATACTTTGAGCAAAACTCGGTATCATTGCGCCCGCTCTCACCACACAAGGCACGCTAAGATTGGTTAAAACCAACCCTTTACCATTATATTTCCGAAGAAGACATATACATACGAATTATGTATATGGCAGACTCATGAAGATGTTTAGACAAGATAATAATAATAACATATTTTATGATTACTCTCATGTTAAAAAATGATTGAATTGAATAAATTTAGGGCCGGTTTCTCAATCAAGATAACCTCGGGCCAACACTAACCCGCGCTTTTATTAGAGGTTAACCCTCAATCTATGTGGAAATATAACTACTGTAACAGGCGGGTTTCCTGTCTAAGTTAAAGCGACCTTGCGCTTGAAGGGACAAACATCTTGGCGTTGATTGGCTAGAATTCTACTCCCTTTCGCCTTGGCGATAAAGAGATAGACTGCGCTTTAAACGCTCCACTAAGAGACAAAATACCAACGCAAACCAGACTAAAAAAACCGTTAGAAAGTAAAATTACACAGTGTGTTTTTTAAAAATTGAAAATAATTTAGCAAATTTGTTTCCAGTTACAGAATATAAATTATTTTGATGTTAGTGGCTCAAAGGACATATTAGCCGAATACAAATTTTATTAAAATACAGCGGATCTGAAAATATGCCTAAAAACAAGTCGCCGGGGTTGCCATAAATTTTACTTATTCTTAACCTAGTCTTGCATATAATGCATGCTTGTTGATGTCAAAACAATATTTAATTAAAAATATTTAAAAACTTATAAATGGCAAAAATACCATTTATATTCAAATCCCGTTTTGTTACACCACAGGTAAACTTTTAAACCGACATCGAGATAGTGATAGGGATAACCTGCCATTGAGAAACCGGCGCTTAAAGGGTAAAATAAATGCTAGTAGTTGTTTCTGTTGGTCCTACACAGAATGCTGCGTTGCCAAACTGGAGCTCTAAAGCCTCATAGTTCCGCTCGAAAATGAATATCATTTTCAAATGTGTCCGCTGTACGCGAAGATAATGAAACGAATGTGTATTAAAGTATTCACTAAAGATTTTTAAAAAGGTGTTAGATGAATTATTAAATGTCTGCTAAAGGACATATTTACAATATAAGGAATTGAAACGTGCGACCTCCTTGGGTTATATTTATGATATATTTCCGTAATAATGTGATGTCCCGATATGTCAGTTACGTCTTCAAGAAATCTTCAAGATATCCTTGTGCTGTCTGGGTCTATACATAACTTTTCTATTGGCCAGATGAAGAAGATACTATTAACTAAAAAGACGAACACTTATTTTTACACGAGTTACTTTTAGTACTGCGAGTACTGCTTGCTTAGGCCCGAGGCAGAACAGCTACTGTTTAAGAATGTTCTCTTCAAGGTCTTCTGAATGTCGATAAACGTCTTCTTCGTCTTTTTTTTCTTCTTTTTTGTGTGATGATCTTGTGCTCTGATTTTTTGTAATTATGTATTGCGTTTTCTTGTTTATTTTGCTTGTTTGAGAGATATGTTTTATAAATAAATGTGGTATATATAGTATAAAGGAAATAACAGATAAAGCAACGTAATCCTCAAAAATTGCTGCATCAAATCGCTTTGAAAAAACGGGTTAGGAAAATTTGCATGTCAAAGTTGGCCAAGTCGCCAATTCCTTTTTTTTCGAAAACCGTAGTACATTCTTGTTTTTAGGAGATTTTTAGGTGTCCAATAAAGTCGTTTTGATTTTCGGATTTCCATCTGTCTTACTTACAGGTATGAATTCAAATTTTTGGCACCTTTTGTGGTTTATCAATATTTTAATAGTTTCATGACAAAAATGGATATTTTTTTAGTTGTTTTTAGCCCAAAGTTTGTAAACATTTTTATTATTTTAAAAGTGAGGAGATTTTTATGACACTGAGAAATAATAATACTTTTAGAGAAGAAGGAATATGAAACTTATTCTAATATGTTGAAACAAAAACGATATATTTTTACACAAGAGGGCGGACAAATGTAAATTTTTTTTAAATAATTTTTTTTCCAGTCTAGATAGCGGGTTTGTTAATTCAATATCCAAATTAATGAATAACAGTCTCATTAAATAAAAATTTTTTCCAAAACTATATTAACAATTCAATTTAAAAAAACTTCTTATTTTAATTTTATTCTATGATGCCCTCCCGGCAGCATTTTAGAAAATTTTTGGAGTTATGATTTTATTTCTTTTTATAGGAGAAAGTTTAAAAAGATAGTGTTTTTTGCAAAGTTTTTTGAAGGAAAATTAAACAAAAATTTAAACATTCTTCCGGCACAATTTTTCAAAATATTTGATTAGGTGGGCATTTTTTTTAGGTTAAATTCTCAAATGTCACGTAAAAAACTGCTTTTTAATTAAAAGTAGCTTTTTGAAAGAACTCGCAACTGCTTTCACTGTTTTTTTTGACAAAAGCATCATGGTTGAAAGCAAAAGCGAATTAAAAATTCTAAAAAATTTTCCCACACACGTAATAACCATCCTTCTTCGTTTCGACATACTGCACATTACTTTTGGACCCTAGAATTACATTTTGTCGCCTTAATAAAAATTCTTCTAACACACTGTACGCGTTACTTTGACAAAATTAATTAAAGGTACCTGTAACCTTTACATGGTGTCCCAACTAGGTATAATTTTATAAATTTTATTTAAAAAGCCAAAGCCCCGGTTTGCCTGAAATCTTTATTTGAAGTTTCTTCAATAATTGGTATTAAAATCCCTGATCGATTTTAGCAATGATCACACAATTTCTATAGATATGTCACCCAACAAACTTAGTAACAGCAGCGGACAGATGGCTCTGCCGTATATTATATTCATGTAGTTCCAATGATGACACGGCAGAGCCATCTGTCCGCTGCTGTTATTAAGTTTGTTGGGTTGCATATCTTTCTATGTTCTATAAATATTGGTTTTAGCCTGATTACTCATTGCATTCCATTCTGCTCTCTCTGGTACGTTTGTTCACCTTTTTGGTGGCCTCCCTCAAAATACGTTAGAGCATAAATATGGAGCATACCCATGCATTCTCACACGCGATGCTTGAAGCCAGGACCCCTATTTTATTCTTAATGTTTCTTTTTCGGGTAGACAGGATTTCGGTTACTGCGCATGTGTCAGTTTTGGTGGTTTTGGAACATACTCCGTTACGTCTCTACATTATTTGACAATTGTCAAATGTATTTTGTTTTTTCTAAAAACTAGTTGATTGGGTGAAAATATATCAAATTGTGGATTAAAATTTTAGTTTGTCGAAAACTAATTGTGCAGATTTATTCCGGACACCATAAAGAGTGTTTAATGGCATGTACTATTAACTTTATTAACAAATTATAAAGAAAAATACACGTTGTTACCTATGGAATGAAACTCCCTTACTTTTTTCGGACATTTTTCCACAAACCGCACATGTCTTACATGCATTATTTCCCATTTTTCACAGAAAAATACATTATTTTACACGACAAACGCAAAACACCGCAAAATGTCAATATGGCCTCTAGCCACATAGCAGCTGTGTGTCTACATGACAAAACACACTCATGCGCACTTGAAAATTCGCATCCGCGAATTAAAATTTGCCATTGTTTCCAAAGCCAGCTATGAGCGCTTCACTTTTCGATTATTTAAACATGTATTTATGCTATAACGTATTTGCGTCCCTCTTACTTTCCTTCCTGCAGATCTCCAGTTCATTATTTTTCTTGGTGTTGTTGTCTCATCTATCCATTGGACATGTCCCAACCAAGTTAATCTACTACTTTTGATGAATCTCACGATGTTTCCGCAATCTATCAGCTGTTCTACTTCATAATTCATCCCTAACTGGCAAAATCATCTTCTGATTGCACATTAGATACCTACATATTGACTTGTTCTAAAAATTAAGAGCAGTTAAAATGTTTTTAATTTATTTACATAAAACTAAAAAATGTGTTAAAAAAGTTAAGAAAAAAATTGTTTCCCTTATACCTTATACCTATTTTTCAAATTTGCAAAAATAATTTTTTGGACAAAAACAGAAATATACAGTGCATTTTATTATTTTTTAGATAATTTTTTGACAGTTATCATAAAAGGCCAGCTAAAAACAGTTGTTTCAAAAATTATTAAATGAACTTTGTATATATCAGAGATTATAGAAGAGCTAGAAATAGGATTTCACAACCAACCAAACCAAAAAGAGTAACTAGACCATTTGACATTCTATTTTATTCTATTTAGCCTTCTTCGATCCATCATTGGACATAGGCCTCTCTCAATATCTTTCACTCTTCTCTGTCTGTCTCCATGCTCATTCATCTAATCCCCGCATGTTTCTTCAAATCGCCCGCCAATTTCATTTGGGTCCTTCCCCTACTTTTTTGTTTACCCAAGGTCTCCAGTTTTTCTGTCTGATATAATGTCCGGTAAATTTCCATTTTAATTTTGCTACCTCTCCTCTGACATCCCTTACATTTGTTAATTTCTTATCCATTTATTCATTTTTCTATCTGTTAGCTTTACATGTAACATTTGTCTTTCCATTATTCTTTGGGCTTTTGTCACCTTATCCAAGTTAAATGTCCAGGTCTGGGATCCATAGGTGAGCACAGGAAGGATAGATTGGTTATACACTTTCGTTTTGAGGTATTTAGGAAATTTTTTAATATGTAGCTTAATTTACCGAATGTTGCCCAGGCGAATAACTCCTCTCTTGATTTTAGCCGTTTGTTTTTCTTTTTTTTAGTTTAAGAATTTGTCCCAGATATACGAGATATATATTCCTCTATTGGATGGATTATTTATTGGTTTATTCTGATCGTGATATCTTTGTCTGTGTTTTTTATGATTTTACTTTCAGGGTAGTTCATACTCAAGCCTATATTTTTAGCTGCTGTATCTAGTTCTTCCAGCATTTTTATCAGTTCTTTTTTCGTATCTGATATTAGGACCATATCGTCAGCATATGCTAGGTGATTCAAGTATTATCCGCTTACTTTGATACCTATTTCTTCCCAATCTAATTTTTTAAAACATCCTCAAGGACCTGTTTAAATAGTTTAGAGGATATTGTGTCATCATGTCTGACATCTCTTCTTATGCGAATTGGCTTGATTCCTTTGTGGATTTTGATTAATGTTGTTGCTTCGCAATATATGTTGGCTATCAAGTCTTATATTGTTCAATATACCGTGGTCACTTATGTAAAAAAAATTCAGCAAGTCAAAAATGTTGAAACTTTTGTTTATACAGCTGAAATTTATTTAATCCACCCTGTACAAAATAGACTTACATTGTAAGTGCTCGTCTTGTACATTAAACGCACGAATCACGCTTTATATTTAATTAAATTTAATTAATCTAGGCTTAGATTGAGACACTTAAACTAGCTGTTACTGAAGGTAGTAATTTATTTTCGTTTCCACCGAGGTATTTTCGATTCTATTGGAGCTATTATTTTCCTTGAACGGATTAGATCATATGCTACAGGTTTCCTCCTTGCTGAGACCCATCGGAGCACTGTACACTAAAGGCAACCAAGTAATGTCAGGCCAGAATAAAATGAGGCGCAAAAGAAATGGCTCAACTCAATCTATCTCCCACATTTTTAGCAAATTTAACATGAACAAAATTTTAATATTACAAGAAAATAATGTACTTTGTCTGGTACGTTTAACGAAATCGACTCCAGCCCGTTCATAATTCACACCCTTTTATTTAGTTTCTATTTTTACTGCTGGCTCAATTAGACTCCGACCCGTTCACTATTCACACTCTTTTATTGGGCTTCTATTCTTATCGCTGAACTCAAACAAGATGCCAAGGCACGTTTCATACACATTCTAAAATTCAAAAAGAAACAGTGGAGTAGCATTTACACTTTTTAAATTTTTTAATAAAAGTGTGTGGAGTTTCAATTTTGAAGAAATAGCGAATGGTTTTATATTTTTGCAATTTTTAGAAAGTCAATTAATATTTCTTTAGGTTTCTAGGTTTGTACGCACCTACCTAATGAAATAGGTAGGTACGTATATAATATAATAAGTATAACAGTAATCAAATACCAAATTGCAAATAATGCAAGGACCTAAAACTATAAACAATAAGTGAAAATAAAGAAAGAAAAATAAGAAAAAAGTTTCTGCTTCAGCCGGGACTCGAACCCGGGATCTCTTGCTCTGTACGCAAACATTCTAAACATTGAACTACCGAACCCATACATAAATTTTCGGAAAACTTTCATCTATGCAGGCTGCGGTGTCTCAATACAAGAACGAGAAATTCTCAGGGTATTAACTCGACCAAGTCATCCAACTGATTTCTTTAATTCTTCTTTCCCACTGTCAAAGGTATGATAACTCAAATTAGACGTAAAGCATCAACGTCTGAAAGCATGAGATCACCTTTTCGTGTGTTAAAATTTCTGATCGCAATGGGCGATTGCCAATATAATTATCAAACGTATGGCTTCGGTAGTTCAATGTTTAGAATGTTTGCGTACAGAGCAAGAGATCCCGGGTTCGAGTCCCGGCCGAAGCAGAAATTTTTTTCTTATTTTTCTTTCTTTAATTTTACTTGTTATTTAAAGTATAACAGTTTTGAAAAAATATTTCGTTTTAAGAAAAATATGGAGTTTTCGAACAAAAAAAGGCTTAGGAGGAGTAAAATACAAAATTAAAATTAACAGGGTTCAGTTATTAGATTTTAAAATTGTATTATTTTAAGTTTTTAAATTCTATTGAGATCTTCCTACCTCGGTCGTGAATAAAATATAATTTGTAAAATTTATCTGCGACGTTTAACCTAAAAATAATTACCATCACAAAAAAAACGATAACAAATCATAATCGTGCCATTGCATTGGAAAGGAAATCCTTCGAAAAAATCTTCTCGAGATCTTTCCATTTACTTACTTACTGAAAAAAAAATTGTATCTCATGATTTTGTACTGATTTACTTTATAATGATGTTATGCTTTGGGCATTATTTAGCGAGTATGCTATTTTATTCTTAGATTTTAAATACTTGATTAAGGTACAAAGACAGTGGAGTACTTAAATTTTACATTTTTAAGGCCAGAGTTTAAAACAGCGCTAACGAAAAAAATACAGGCCTAGAAAAATTTACATGATTTTTTGAGCGCGTGTTTTCTAAAACTCTTTAGATATCTCCAATCTGGACAGGTTTACGCTATATTCTTTCTAGTCAAAGGTGTTCACACGCAGCGGCAGCGCTTTATTCATTCTGTAGGTGTTTTACAACCAATGCGAATCTCGGTATTTTCAAAATTTAAAAAATTTAAAAATGGAATCGGGTAGTTGCGATTTTTGAGCCATGGTTTTGTATGACTACAAAAAAAGACTTAGTGAGTTGGTTTGGGGACTCTGCCCCTTCTAGGGCTAAATTGTTCAATTGGTTTGCAGAGTATGAACCTTAAAGGGGCCGAGTGTCATTGGATGATGAGCCTCGCACAGGTCGACCACCAACTGCTGTGATTCCGGAAACAGTAGAAGCTGTCCTGAAGATGGTAAAAAAGATCGACGAGTGACCCATATCGAAATTGGTGGTTCTCTCGGCATTGGATCGGCAGCGGTTAAAATAATTTTACACGATCTTCGCCTAAGGAAGCGGTGTTCCACATGGGTGCCACATTTGTTGACCAATGAGCAAAAAGAAACAAGAGTTGATTGGGCTAAGTTAATGCTTCAGAAATTTGACAATGGGTAAAGTAAAAATATTTTTGACATCGTAACGGGTCATAAAACGTTTATATCATTATGATCCCGGAACTAAACAGCAATCATCAGTTTGGTGCTTTGAAGGTGAGCAGCCTCAAGTGGATGCATCACGACGGTAGCTTCGGAAAATCAAAAGACGGTTACTTCTGAATTGTATATAACCAAATGTGTTCCGGTACTTTTCCAAGAGCCAAAACGTCTAGAGAATGGTCTACTGGGTATTGAATGGCACCATGAAAATTCACCTGCCCACAGCGCCGCCGCACAATGGGTTATATGGCGGAGCTAGCACGACATTAGCCCTGTATATGTTTTTTAAATTATGATAACCAAACCCACCCAAATGTATTGCAGAAAGTACAATTAATAAAAAAAATGCAACTGATAAAAAAAGTCTTCATGTATTTCTCTGTAACAGAGTCCCAAAGTTGAAAAATATCTTGGGAGAAAAATTTATGTATTTCTACAGTATTTTTAAATAAAAAAAATGACAATACAAACAGCACTTTTTGGGTATATGGGTATAAAGTGGGCATAAGCAGTAACTGCACTTTTAAAAACTACTAGTAATTTCCTAATTCCAAAACCATTTTTATGGTTAAAATTTTTTTAAATATATTACGTTTATTTTCGTCGTTATTTTTTTTGTAAAGCCTGTAGAAACAAGCTTAGCAAGGCTTAGTAAAATCTCCACCAGAATATTAGAGAGACGGGTCTAGATGACCAAAAAAACAAAAAATTTGCTGCCCCTCGCTATCCCTGTTTTTTGGGGGTAGCCCTAAACACTGCCATGTACGTGGTCTTTATACAGTCAGATTGAATTTAGATTATTCTGAAAAATCCAAAAGTACTTCGACTAAGATTTTTAACAAGCAATATTTCTGTTCGAAATTTTTTTGTATAGACCTCCTGCAAAGGGGTCTACTCGCATAAAACTTTTTTTTTTCAACTTAGATAACCCCACTTGTGGCACCTTGCTCGAAAGCTTATCAAAAAAGAAAAACGATAAACTACTTTTTTGACACCTGTCAAATATTAAAAAAAGGTAACCTTTACTTTTTTGCCATTTTTAGACAATAAAAAATATCTTTTTAAGTTAAATTTATAATTTAATTAAAAAACTTAAGTAAAAAGTCAGCAACATCTAACCTCTTTTGCAACTGGTAGACCCAACTTGTGAAAACTTGTTCGAAAGCTTATTAAATAAGAAAAAATATGGTACGTGATCCTAAACCCCGAAAACCCCTCCACTATCCTTAAAGGTGGAGAGTTTCCAACTTTAGAGCTTTATAATATTGTATTGTCGCTGTAACTATAAGTCCATACCAAATTTGATGTTGATCGAATATGTACAAGTTGGTCAACATTGACTTACAAGAGGGACAAGGGCGGCGTCAATTTCACAATTTTAAACATATAAAAAAAATTCGTGACCCCTATCCCCAAAAGTCCCTACATACCAATTTTGAACAAAATCGGACATACTTAGATGGTCCCCTTCCACCCTCTTCAAAGGGGTGAGGGATTGCCAACTTTAAATCATTATAATATTGTATTGTATTGGCACTGTAACTGATAATAACTATAAGTCGACAACAAATTTGATGTGATCGGATATGTACAAGATGGTCAAAATTGTCCAAGGGGGAGGGGGGCGTTACTTTTACAATTTTAAAAATCTAATTAAAAATTCTTGATCCCCATCCCCAAAAGTCCCTGCATACCAATTTTGAACGATATTGGACACACTTAGATAGTAGCCCCTCCTCCAGCATTTTCAACGGAGGGGGAGCTATGAACTTCATAATATCCATAGTATTGTCAATGGAACTTTAAGTGTGTACCAAATTTGAAGTTGATCCGATGTCTAGAAGTGGGTTAAAACTGAGTTAAAATTGAGTGTCGCGCTAGTCCTCTCATATAACCCATTGTGCGCCGCTAGAACATTAGATTTTTTTGCTGAACAGGGGGTCAAACTGTTGCCTCACCCACCCTATTCTCCCGACCTAGCTCCTTGTGGCTTCGAAATGAACCTTTCACAGGTTGGTCACAAAAATTTTAAAGGTGGTTTAACCGAATGCGCAAAAGTATTGAGGTTGGGGGAGAATATATTGAAAAAAGAAAATAAATTTTCTTGAAAACATCTTGTAGTTTTTCTGTATCTAAATCCTGTTCCTGTAAATTTCCTGGCTTGACCTGTACAGTTTACGCTTTGGGTCTAGTAACATAAATACCTATTTTTGAATAATTTATATTGATTTTGTTTATTTTTTTCAGAATTGGAAAACTTGAAAATCCATCAAAAACAACAAGGTAAGGAGAAGAAACTTTTAATTATTTTATATCTAGCTGGATAAAACCATGTTCTTAGTATTATTTTTATTAGTGTTATTTATTTTCCTACCCGCATGCGCAGAATAATTTTAACTTGAACTTTCCGCAGGAAAACACTTTGTGCACTCATTTTTGTTTTGCATAATTACCGCATTTATAGATACCATTTTTATTTAATGTTTTTCTAAAATAATAATTTTTAAAACATAATTTTTTCGAGGGGTGGGACACTCATAAAAATTTGTACACCTATTTAAGTTAAATACTGTATTTATTAAGGTATTTAATTGTATTTTGAAGTATTTAAATGTATTTAAATGCATTTAAAAGTATTTAAATAATTTTTGTATTTAAATGTATTTAAATGTATTTAAATGAATTTAAATGTATTTAAATGTATTTAAATGTCTTTAGTATTTAAATGTATTTAAATGTATTTAAATGTATTTAAAAGTATTTAAATGAATTTCAAAGTATTTAAAAATATTTAAAAGTATTTAAAAGTATTTAAAGGTATTTAAATGTATTTAAATGTATTTAGAAGTATTTAGAAGTATTTAAAAGTATTTAATTAAAAGCTATTTAAATGTATTTATTAAATACTTGTACCAAATTTGTACACCTATTTAAGGAGTGTCCCACCCCTCGATCTTTTTGGTGGTTCACAAAGGAGGTCTAAGATACTTCGAACTCCGATTCGTGCCCTTTGTCTCACTACTTTTTCCACGGATCACCTAACAAATGGGTGATCCATGCTTTTGCGTTCGGAAAAGTATAAATTTGCTCACTGGTTATTGGAAAATAACCATTATGATTTCGACATAACATAGCTATGACGTAAGTTAAATTATTTTTACCTCAAACAACAAGAAATTGTTGATTTTTCATTTAGATAACGTAGGTTGACCTGTGATACCTCTATTAATTTTCTATCAGCATAATACACCTAAATGTCGCCACTATTAAACATTTAGAGCCAAGTGGGCTGCGCAAATGTCAAGTGTCAAAAAATCTGTGCCACAGATTGTGAATTAACTATACCTTAGTTGGGTTAGTGTTTATTTGTTACAATACCTGTGTAAATAACCGGATGACAGTATCATAAGAACAGTAACACCACAGTTTAAACATATTTATAACGTCAACAATTGCAAAAATGTAGTCCCGTGCGTTGGAAATGTCAATAATGATTTTACTTTGACATTGACATCATGTGCAGCCCCTCGTTTCTGCAATTTACACCTTAAGTAGGATGGTATGCCCTTGGATAGCAAATTGTGTACAAAGTCTGTTTTGTTTGGTGAGTGTTGGTTTCCCAAATTGAAGACATAGGCATTCATCGTAGCTCTTTAAGTTTCTGTGTAACTCTATTATACTTACGTAAATCTACAACAGTAATTTTGTTTTTTTGTACTCTATTCCTGGTGACGCAATCAAAATCGGGGCCGTAAACAATGCTCGCATATTGAAACAAGTACAATACTGATAATACGCAAAGTTTTTCCAAATATTGAAGCTTAAGGAATGCCGATTTAAGTAAAGGATTTTCAGCCTCGCATAGGCTCTTTGCATGAAGGAGTTAACATGAGCATTGATTTTTTTTAAATTCTTTGCTTTATCTGTTATTGGGATTGTATCATCTTCAATGGAAATTTTGAAATTTGAAGATATCGATTCAACTTGTTTTTTTTATCCGAATAAGATAAACTGACATTTTTGAGCATTAAGTTTAAGGCTATGCAAAGCTGAAAACTCTGCAATCTTGTTTAGATCATTATTTATTAGGTTCTGAGCTTCCTGCGCTTCATTTTTGCTAAAACTAAAATAACACTGTTGATCATCAGCAATACGGCTTTAAACAGATCTGCAGTGTAAATCAAGAAGAGGATCGGACCCACTACTGACCCTTGAGGCACACCAGTCAACACGTTTTTTGTGGATGAAATATTATTGTTTTTAAAAACACACTGCGCTCGACCGCTTAGATATGATGATATGAAGGCATTTCCTCATTTAAATATCCCAAGTATTTAAGTTTTGCAAGCAACAACCTATGGCACACCTAATCAAAAGCTTTAGAAAAATCTGAATATTTTAAATTTATTGTATTTTTTTTAACATTATTTCCTTTAGCCAATCTTTTTTATAAAATATGTTAATCTTTTACCTAAAACGTAGATATAATAGGTATATGAAGATTACAAGTTCGTATGTATCTAATAAATATTTTAGGTACTATGTTTTTTTTGTAAATAAAGCTTCAAAAGAGTTTGCATACTGGTCTATTTTTTAATTATACTGTGAGAAAGTCTAAATAGTTGATTGAAGATTAAAATCAAATAATTTGGATGAAAAATGGTGTGGTGTTAAAAGATATCTGGCGCAGGTTATGCAAGAAATTTTTTTGGTTGGTTGCGCGCTCCATAAAAAAAGGTTAAATGAAAAATTATAGCTCACAACACTTAACACAATACAAGTTTACTAGGTATAAATAAAGCTTGAAATATTAAGGAATTTCTTAACTAAGCAATGTTAATTAATTTACAAATTAAAAATCAATGTTGTCATCCATTTTGTTTTATCAAGCGTTAAAGTTTTGCAAATTAAATTGGCAAAAAATGCCACCAATTTGCACGAAACTCCTTCAGTGTGGTAAACAAATGCATTATGAAAGTTACCTACCATTTACCACAGATACATTAGTTTGTACTATGTTGCCAGATTTCAAAAATTAAATGTAAACACTAATTCACTGCAAACACAAATTTTTAAATTTTGGCAATAGTTTTTTTTAAATTACACAATGACCCCCGTTCGATAATAAAACGACGAAATATGGAATTATTAGAAAAATAATCTTAGAAGTAATTTACCCGGTCCCATTCGCCCCCGGGGACAATTCGGCAATTGGAATTTCGTTATAGTAAGCATATTTTTGAAAAAATATTACAAAAAAAAATTGTTTTTATAGAAAAAAGTTATTATTATTATAATTAGTTTTAGAGAAAAACTGCTCTTTAAAAATCTATTTTTGAAAAAAAAATTATGTTAATTTTCTTTTCAGTTTTTTTTATACATTACTTATTGAAGAAGAATTTTTTTTCGAAAAACTAATTTTTTTTTGAATTTTTTTTTACAAAATTTTGGGGATACAGAGACCGGTTAGGATATGTTTGCGATCAATTACCAACGTTTAGGTGTAACACAATTTTGACTTCCCAACAAGGGGACTGTGGAGATCATGAAAGAAAAAATAAATTAAGTTAGATTAAATTAAAAATTAAACAAAAATTCTTGCGACTAATTCTCCCCGCGGTGAGCTGCGTCATCAAAAAATAACTGATTTTGCCGCGGCGAATTATCCTCTAGCTGCCAACTATTTTCACAAAAGTATAGTCGATAGTATTTAAAACCTTAATTTGGTAAGTACTATCAGCTGTCTTAATGTCAGAGCTAATTTCCCACAGTTTATCGGCTTTTTCTAAATTTTTAAGATGCAAAATCCCGAATGACTCATCAAAACGTCCACCCATCTCATTTGGGGTCTAGTTGGATGAACACGGCGACCGACAGATAAGAGTGGAAGACATTGGGGGAGGGCTATGTCCAAAGATGGATCGAAGAAGGCGAAATATAAATAAAAATACAAAATGTAAACAAACAATAACAAAAAACACGCTTGCGCCCTTGGAAGTTTACGTCTGCGGATTGAAATTTTCCATTATTTCCAGAGCAAGCTGTGATTACATCTTTTTTCAATTATTTTGGCATGTTTTTATGCTTATAGGTATACGGGTATGACATAGAAGCATTAAAATGAGGAGAAATGAGTAATGAAAGCTCTCAAATTGAAACATAAACGTACGAAAATCAATCTAGCAGGAAAACGTAACTATAAATTAAGCGTTAGCAAAATAACAACTATTAACAACGTATTAAAATGTAATTTGCTTAATCGCTTCTCGTTAATTAGGCCTAATTTTTTACGTCCGAGACAATTAGCATGGTTTTAATTGTTGCATGTTCATTAAGAAAATGTTATATCGACCATCAATCACCCACTAAACTCGTAACACTACTGTTATTAACAAAGTTGGTTGCGTAAAAACTGGAAAGTTGATTTTATGTTTCTGATTTTGAATCGATTTTTAAGTTACCGTACTGTAGGGCTATTTGCTATTTGGCATTGGAGCGTGCAGAGAGCAAATATTATCATATTGACGATTCCGGCCCTAGCGTTCGTTTGAACTATCCCATCAAATTAGAATCGGTTCTGTGCGTTCGCTTAAACCACGGATCACCTTAGGTGATCCGTGCTTAAACGATGCTCCACCATAGACCTATAATACGAATGGACTGGGCCTCATGCTCAAAAATTGATTGCAGAGTGAGATGGGGCTAGTCAGGGCAAAACACGGACAAAAACGAATTATATTGTATTGTATGGGAAAGACCTTTTTCTGAAATAATTCGAAAAAAAAACTACTCTATTGAAAGTAAGTGTTTGCAATTGCTCTGGTCTAGCAAGGTAAAGTTTAATACAATTTTTTATTTAAAAACATACTTACACTTAATTTAAACTATTCTTTTTTTTATTTTCCTAAAATATAATTATAGTTGATGTTGTATATAAGCGGCACCGCGTCATAGCTATGGTAAACCAAATTTTGCGGCAAAATCTAAGTAAAGAAGCCTTAAAAAATTAGTGTTTCACTTTGTACATGCAGTGTGCTGCTCGGGGTTTAATGTTCGAAGGATAAAACACTAAGACCATTTAAAGGAGAGATCAAATAGGTACTTACCTAATAAATAAAGATCCGAAACATAAAAGAGGATCCAAAATTATATTAAAATATGCGCAAACATTGATTTAGTTGCAGAAACAGTAATTTGTTTTGTAAAAAGCTCCGTCATAATTTGTTTGACATAAACAGTTAAAACAACAATGAATAGAAAACGTCAAAGCCTGGCTAAATCAATAATATGTTCGTAACAAACAGATAAGAGTATATATGTTCCTTTCTAATGAAGTCGTTTAGAAGAAGACATCAATAAAAAGCAAGTAAAATAGTAAGCTAATGACTAATTAGTGCAGTGCCTCATTTTGGGAATCAATATCAATAAAAATACTCTGCCAATATATATGGGCCCCTTAGCTCACACTAGGTACTATAGTTATAGTGTACGTGTGAGCTTATATAACTAAAAACTGAAATATATTTTATTCAACTCCAGACTAAATTACCTTTCGTTTGATACCACACAAGCCATGTTTTGACTTAAACTCAAATTTTTGAAATCTACCCCCACCCTTAAAAAAAACAAAAATTAAAATGTATTTTGTTTAACTCCGAACTCAATTACCTTTCGTTTGATATCACACACGTCATATTTTTACGTAAACTCTAATTTTGTTAATCTACCCTCACCCTTTTTTTAAACAAAAATCTATTTTGTTTGACTCCAGACTCAATTACCTTTTGTTTGATATCACACACGCCATATTTTCACATAAACTCTAATTTTTGAAGTCTACCCCCACCCTTGTATTGGGCTTGTGTTCGGTGGATTTTGTTCATTTTTAAATGGGACCATCTCGACCCAAGACCCAGCCTAGGTACCAAATTTCATTGATATCGGGCAAGCGGTTTTTGAGTTATGCGCGTTGGTCGTTACAGACAGACAGACAGACAGACGGCGCGACAAAAAAGTTTCAAAATCATCTGAAACGCAAAGATATATAAAAAATTTTGAAAGCGGAGCAACTTTTTTTTTTCTCGAAAAAATTAGGATCACTATAGCTCACACTACTATAGTATAGTATATGTGTGAGCTAAAATTAAAGGAAGTGCGTGCACTGTATGTACCCCTCTACTCCCTTCCCACCCATCAAGGTTTTGATGACGCGGTGTCACTTTAATACAACATCAAGTATAGGACATAAGTTTAGAGGTCTAAAATGCCTTTCTTGAGACCTTTTTTTAGGTCACCACCTATAAGGTACCGACAAGACACCAAAAGTTGCTATAAATAATCTACAGGGTGACTCAGGAAAATTTTTCACTATTGCAAATTTTATTTTAAAAAATCTTATGAAGCTTGTAATGGTAGATCAAATTACAAAAAAAATAGGTAGCAACAGATATTTTCTTACTTGCATACATACAGGGTGTTACAAGTTAAGTGTCCACCATTGCTAACTTTGTTTTTATTAAAGATAGAAAAAAGCTTAGATTGGCTAATAAAACTGGTAGAATTTTTAACGCCCTTTAAGATGGTCAAATTAAAAAAGAATCGAGCATTGAGTTTTCGAGTTTTTACAAAAAACGTATAATTTTATTTAAATTGATCACCCTGTATTTTATAAATTTTTCTGGTCTTAAGGAAAAAATATCTGATGTGTGTTTTTCTCTCTTTTCTATTGTGCAGTTTAACTAAACCTGCGGTCGCCCGTTTTACCCCCGAACCCCATTTTCCCCCCTTTCTCCTAAGTACCTTTCTTTACTGTGCCTACTTTTATTTATTCATGATACCTATTAAATTATCTATTTTATTTCATTAAAGTATTTGAATGTTCTATATAGGCCAACAATTACATAACATTCAAATTAAACTTATTACTGATCCTATTTAGCCTACATTTTCGCCTCTCGTACAGTTTTTTTTTCTAATAATGTTATTTAATTTCAAACTTTTTGATATTGTTATTATAATTTAAAACCAAATTGTAACAATGGTTCAAAGAATACAAACAAATTGAAATTTCATTGCGTGCACCCATAGGGTCACCACAGCAATATTCAATCAATTTTAATGAAATGGTTTTCTTAAGGGAGATCTATGGGAAGTAAAGGTAAGAACTTGGAGAAAAAAAAACGGTTAAGAAAAGATAGGAATAATACTGCCCTCCTTATGAAGAATGCAGTAACTTCAAATTTGACGATTTTGAGATATTGAGAATTTAAAGAAAAATTTTTTTTTTTATTAAAAAAACGCATAACTAATATGCAGTATCTGCAAAACGTCACAGTCTTCGGGCCGAGAATGCAGCAACTACATAATGCGCCCTAGGCAAACCATACTTTTTTATGATTTCTCATCATCCTGCAAAAAAAATTCAAAAATATGCATTTGGATAGAAATAGAGCAAAAAAACGTTTTTTGCGTTTTTCTCAAAACTAGGGTTTTGTAAGCTACTGCGTTCTTCATAAGGAGGACAGAATAGTATAGAGGCCTATGGTATCCCGTGAGATAGTTGTGAATTTTTTTGTTAACTACGCTAGATCGATTGGTAATTGATCACACAATTTTAAGTTTCTGAGTGACTGGTTCCAATTTGAGTCGAAGGGCCGGTGTAACATCATAAATCCAAGATGGCGGCTTCGTTCATGTTTTTCCCAAACCTTCGCTTGTAACTTTTGCAAAATTAATTTTGCAGAAAAACTGTTAATACATTTTTTGTTTGCAATAGATCAGGAATTAAGATAGTGCAGAAATTAGCTGTAATGTCTTAAAAACTAACAAAGAAATATATTATTTAGAAATGCTAAAATATAGAATTTTTTTTAACCAAAATAAATGTTTGGAAGGAAGTTTTAGACTACGCTAAATCGATTGGTTATAATTAATTATTATATACATTATTATTACTAATTTTTTTTAGTATTTAAAAAAGTAACAGTATCTTTTTTAGGTCTTAAGATATAAAGCTTATTAGAAAGACAATTAAATTACTGTTCTATTGCGAATAAATCATAACCTATAAAATTTTTCTGTAAAGGTGATGTGACAAAGGTTAAAAGCAAAAGTTTGTAAAAAATATGCAAAAAATTGCTTTCTTGAATTTATGACGTCACACATACGCTTTTACTCAAATTTAAGGCAAACACCCGTCAACATAAAACTAATTGATAAAGCTTCCTTCGTCAATTTTTTTTACGGTAAAAAAACTTACTATTTATTAGTATTTAAAAAAAATCAATATCTTTGTTTGTTTTTGAGATATGAAGCTAATTTCTTTAATATATTAATCGGTTTTCTCTTGAAAATAAAAAACGTATTGATAGTTTTTTTGTATTCGCGAAAGTTATGTCAAAGTTTGTGAAAAGAAATGAAAAAAGCCGCCATCTTGGATTTATGACGTTACACAGGCCCTCCCACTCAAATTGGAGGCAAACAACTGGTGTCCTAAAGTTGTGCGATCTATTACCAGTGGATCTAGGGCAGTTCTAAAAAAAAATTACAACTATCTCACGGGACACAATCTTGACTACAAGCTACTATAATGGAAAAAAGATCCCCAGAGTTCTAACTCAATGTGGAAAACATTGGTAACTTCTTGAGTTACCTTGTTATGATTCAGTGACCCCGTCCTTTGTAATGGCAAATAATAATTTTTTGAGAAAATTTAAGTAGGTCTTTTTAATAAAGTTTATTATGAATTAAAATAAGGTGGTTTGCATTGTGGTATTAGATAACCATAGCCTTAACAATGATCCAAAATCCAATTTATTTTTTTTATAATTTGGTTTGTATTTTTTTTAGCAATATTTCTACAGAATACAAAAATATTAAATAAGATCATACCTATAAAGTTGATGGAATTCAATAAAAGATCAGTTTAATAAAACTGTTTACCAAAAATTTTACCGCATAATTTTTTCAAAATAATTATTTATTATTCCTAAAGATTAACGCTGTGTGTTTACTGGGTTTTATAAGCGATAACGAAAAAAAAATGGATCCATAACGGATCTTATACCTTCCTAGCCCATAAGCACACTCCAAGTGAACCCCACGCTATATCAGCCTTCAAATTTAAAAAGAGTATTTGGTAAATATCTTAAAAACGAAAGCGCCTACCAAATGTTTGGCTATAACACAAATTATTGGAAATAACTGTTCTAATTTACTCCGAAAACTCGATATTTATGCGATGCTCCGTCAAAAACCTGATATAACTATCAATGGATTTTCAAAATCTAGCTCGTTACAGTGTGTAACATTATTTTTTATTCAAAATCTAATGAAAACAGGTCCAGCGGATAAAAAAATATCGTGGGTCGGAAAAACACACAAACACAGACGGACGTCATGAAGAGATTGCTAAGCTGGTTCTAAATACGAGGACTGTCTTTTACATTTTGCATATAGGAACATAGAGGGCGACACTGATCGAATGTCGTCACTAAAAGTTAACCTTTATCTTTACCTAAACTAAATTCAAAACGTGATCGTCAGTGCAATGCATATAGTTTTATAGATACAGTGAATTTTTTAAGTTAACAAATTATTCGAAAGATAGAATTAAGCCGGATACATTTTCGGGCTATAATTTGTTACAACTTTCGATGGAAATTATCTCAACAAGAATGCCTTGCCAAGTAGATTTCTATTTTTGGTAATCAAGCACCACATCAGTCAACAGTTTCTCGATGCTATGGAGAATTCAAACGTGAATAGATTAGCCTTAGCGTCTATCCAAAGCCAGGTGCATCAAAAACTAAAAAAAATAGTTTCCCGCTGAATACCGCATCTGTTAACCGAAGAACAGAAAGAAGCTAGGGTCAAATGGTGTCAGAAAACTCTAGACCACTTTGAGGTAGGAAACTCGAAAAACGTGTACAGCATTGTCAGGTCAGTCAAAAGATGCAGGTCATGTAGCAACAATTCCTGTGGGAGATCAAGTGCAAGTTCGCAAAAAGCACAAAATAAGGTTAAATTCTTAACCCAACAAAACGTCGAATTGTTGGACCATCCTCCATACAGTTTCGACCTAAGTCCGAATGATTTCTATACGTTTCGGAAAATCAAGAATGGACTGCGTGGTCAAAGATTTCAGTCGCCAGAGGAAGCAGTATCAAAAAACGAGTGGAATTATTGGAACTTTGTTGCTTTCTATATTGTGTGCATCATACAGTTTACACCCTGTATACCTATTTTGGTTGAGACTGTGTGAGATTCGCCAGCGTCCGTTTATTTATAAATGGTGACCTACTTGTTCCTGAATTCTTAAAATCAATTTTGATACCATAAAGAAAAAACCTGTTGCAATTGCTGAGTCTTCATTTCGTATAAACCTTTAAAGATGCTACCATGCAATTATCCTGTCAAATTTGGTCAGTTTTAATGGGTCCACGCCGGCTACTGTGCGTGATATTTCAATGGGAACCCGTAATTTGGGTTTTGACAATTAATTTAAGGAAAAAAATTGGTGCGGTGCGGTGAAAGCTTGGAGTTTAAGGTGCTAAAGGAATTAAATTATAAATGCAAGTAGTAGTAGTATTTCGGTAATATGGGAATAGATAGCGAGACGTTTTTTTTTCTATAGCAATAGAGATTAAGGCCCCTAAATTTTCAACGCCATCTATTCGTGAACAACTGAAGTACAGAAATTTTTCCGTATAGGATGTACATATCTATTATAAGCATTATGTAGTCTCAATTAAAAAAAAAATTATATGTGGTCTCATTTTAGGATTTTTTTATTTGAATAGAGTGCTTTTGCTCAGGTTTTTTGCCAGTCTGATACCCTTACTTTTTTTTGCGCGGGCGCACCAGCGTTTGTCCTGCTGTTATATATAAAAAATCAAAAAAAGCAAAAGAAAACATACTTTCTACGTTTTTAGGTGGTGGGTTCTCTAACATATAACGGCTCTAATTAACGCCTGTCGTTACCTATAATAAAGTATCAGCATGGCAGAGTGCTGCTGCGCCCGCGCAGAGTAAAGATAAGGGTAACAGACTGGCAAAAAACCTGACGAAAAGTACTCCACTCGCATTAACGTGGATTCGGAGTTCCGTAAACTAAGTGGTAAGAAGTAAGACACAAAACAAAAATAATCGCGAATAGAACGTAGTAAGAACAAATACATGATTAATTTTTAGTTCATGCGGCATCATGCTTACGAAAGCGATCGCGCCCGTTCTCAAAGTTAGAATCAACCAAAAACCATAGAATAGCATTTGCCGACATTTGAGTGACATTTGACAATCAACAAAACCCAGTGGCGTATATAGAAAAAAGTTTCGGGGTGGGCCCGAGGCAGTTTGGGGGGGGGGCCCGTGACCCCATGAAGCCGTATTTTATGTTTGTATTCAGGAAATATGTGGAAAATATCAAAAAAAATCTTAGCTTAGCCCCCCAGCCCCCCCCCCTTATATACGCCACTGACAAAACCACAGAAAAATATTTCAGTCAATGGTGGTCTGGCGGCTAACCACAGAAACGCGAACGCTCCCTCTATATTTTCTTTGTTTGTCAAGTTTTAACTTCAGGGGTGGGATAAAGTAGATATTTATATAACGCTGATGATGATTTAAATTTGAGTGGACTTTGCAGCTCTCCCAATGCGTCCAGAAACAGGTCTATTGTGGCTCACTTTTGATTGGTTTTTCACCACTCTGCCGGCCTTAGATGCAATTGCGGCCTTTTATCTCACGGAGGCAGCACTGTAGGCCTAGTCCTCCAAAAATAATAGCTATTAGTTTAAGTGGGACACTCTTTAGATCTTCTGAATCAATCTGAGGTTTACCAGAAGTGTTCTGACGAAAATGTGCAATAGCTAGACATTCACACAGTAAATGTGTGACTATCTTGTCGTTCTCCAGACAAAGTCTGCATTTGATCTCTTCTCGGAATGGGACTATTCTGTGCATGGGTACTCTTAGCCGCAGTGACTTGTAAAAAGTCCCGTCACTATACGGATCTCCTGTCTAATAAGTACAATGATGTTCTTGGCTATTTTTCTTTAAGGTCCTTTAATGAACTCTTTGGAGTGAGCCAGTTGTGGAAGATTTATACAGTATTGTTGGAAGTTGTTCTTTATTAATTTTAATATGGTTGATTTATCAAACAGATCGATAGCTTTAAATATCCGGAAGCAACAATAATCAAAATATAGTCTAAGAATAGAATAAATCCCTGACATAATCAAAAACACTAAAAAACTGTTAGGATGTCTTAATAGTTTATGGTGCGAACAACATCTCTAAATAAACAAAGAAATCACTAGATCGAATTCTTGCTGAATTGTTCTTAATGACAACAGATTTAAAAGGCAAAGTCTCCAGATAGATCATTTGAGAAAATCTGCCCAGATACACCCGAAAAAAAGAAGATGGCCAAGAAAGATAATTATAAAATGTCTCCGATAGGAAAAGGAAAATGCTCTGAATAGTCCCTTAAACAGGCGCAGGCGGTCTATCAATTTGGTTGAGATACTCTTTAGATTTGAAAACTTCTGACTTCTAAAGGTTTTATTTGGCTTTCTCGATAGACTTTTTTATGCAATATAACTTTTAGCCGACACAGTCACCTTTATAAACCTCTTCAGTACTGCTGAGAGGTATTATTTTTGGATCCTAAAATGGTAGTTTTCACCAGATTGTATGCAATGTCTAGAGCTGTTTCAGATTCGACTAAATCGCCACGGACAGCTTCTTTAACTATAACTAATCTGCTGCCTTATCCGCTTAGTTAGGCCTAGGAAAAATAGAAAAATCTATAAAAGTTAGCCATGTTTAAGATCATGGAGATCCTAGAGGACTAAGACTATGTAAATTGTAGATTACACGAGGATTCCTATCGGCTACTAATGACTCTGCATCTCATGTTGTCTCCAAGATTCTGCGCTTCTGCCAAAGGAAGATAATTTCTTGTAAGTTAGTTGGCTCACCTCTTGAGCCGATGAAGTACCTCCTTCGAATAATATCCAGATACTGGCGCCTTTTTCGAAGTAAGCATAAATATGCAGATGTTTAGCTGTCTCTGATGCGCTAATGCAGAATCAGAATGTTTTAATCGTTGGCTTTACCTATTGCTTTTAGACGACGAAAATATAATGTTCTCTGCTTTAGGTGATATTGTACTGGGCAGTGTCCGGTAAGCAGTTCGACTATTAACGTTAAATTCTAGAAGCTGTCTTGACTTCTTTGCTGATATGGTTATGAACCGTTTTGATTGTCCTTTTTTGGAGTTTTTCTCAAACAAGCAACAACATCAACCAAAATCCACGAAGGAATCAAGCCAATCCGCAAAAGAAGAGGTGTCAGACAGAGTGACACAATATCCCCTAAACTATTTAACCGCACCCTAGAAGATGTTTTTAAAAACTTAGATTTGGAAGAAATAGGCATCAAAGGAAGCGGACAATACTTGAACCACTTAAGATATGCTGATGATATCGCCTTAATAACAGATAAGAAAGAAGAGCTGATAAAAATGCTGGCAGAACTGGATACAGTAGCTCCAAACATAGGCTTGAGTACGAACTACACCAAAACTAAAATCACAACAAACACAGATGAAGTTATCACGATAAGAATAAACCAATAAAAAATAGTAGAGGAATATATAATATACACCTGGGACAAATTATTAAACAAAAAAAGAAAATCAAACAGCTGAAATTAAGAGACGAGTAAGATTGGTCTGTGCAGCACTCGGTATATTAAGCTATATATTAAAAAATTAAAAACATGGATAAGGTAACAAAAGCTCAAAGATCAATAGAAAGACAAATATTACATGTAAAATTAACAGATAGAAAAAGAAGAAATAGCAAAATTAAAATGGAAATTTTCAAGTCATAATATGAGATAGAAAGACGATCGATGGAACAAAATGTCTTGTAAATTGGAGACCTTGGGAAAATAGAAGAAGTAGGATAACGATTTGGAGAAACATGGGGGAACTAGATTGATGAACACGGCGACAGACAGAGAAAAGTAGAAGATATTGGAGGAGGCCTATGTCCAAAGATGGATCGAAGAAGGCTAAAGAAAGACATCAACTTAGTAAGATTATAAAAGAATTTCTAAAAACTAAAAAATTTTAAAGAAAATAGCTATGCTAAGCTCCACATATCGCTCTTTTTGCCTCTTCAATTCGCATGCTATTTCAATATTCAAATACTAATCATAAGCTCTTGAGTTTCTCTTGCGATAAGGAAGAAGTTTTTTTTTATAAAACTAAGTAATGTCTCGAATAAATTAAATTTCAAGTCTAAGTGATATGGGTATAAATATACAGACCATTTAATATACATAAAATATATCTTATGGGCAGGAATGCCACTTTATTTCTTACTTTATTGAAGATACACACGAAAACTATTCTTGCAGAAAATGGAGGTATTTTACATTAGAACGACTTGATTTATTTATTTAAATTACCTGTCTCTTTTGGCAGCAGAACTACTTAGGTACATTTAAATCGAAGGTGTATTAAAAAAAAAGTAAACAATAGAAAATCATCTTTTGAATCCAACATTAACAAAGCAATTCTAAATTAGGAAACAAAATAATGGCAGCCATCTATAGCGTTCTTTATGGCTCCTTTAATCAAAATACGGAGCTATTAAGTCACATTAAGGCCACTCCTATGAAATAAGAAAATGAACTAAGTAGTAAAAGCACCGAAGAAGTTAGTACTTGGAACTATTTGTTGTAAATTATAGATAATAACTTGCGTTATGATGGTGTGATGGATGAATTGGTTCTTCTAGCTGATTTCTATGAATAATTTTTTAGGAGAAAAGGCGCAGGAAAATTTTCTGTGAAGTGAGTTCCGGATATATTTTTTCTCCTGCCAAAAAAATCAAACCTTGTTTTATACGTAGGATTTTTTCAATTAACGTAATTTAGACAAACCTTTATATATTTTTTTCTAGTGAGTCTATTGTGGCTCACTTTTGAGTGGTTTCTCACCACTGTAAGTATGCCTAATTCTCCAAAACCGTTAGCTATCTGCTTGGGTGAGGCACTGTTCAGATCATCTGAATCACTCTGAGGTTTACCGAAAGTGTTTTGACGTAAAGGTGCAATAGGCGGACATTCGCACAGTACATGTCTAACTGTTTCGTCATCCTCCATACAAAGTTTACATTCTGTCTCTTCTGTTATTCCCATTCTGTCCAGGGATAGTCTGAGGCGACAGTGACCCATAAAAAGCCCAGTCACTATTTTTTTTTATTATAATTGCTTTTTACCCAACTGCAGCACGGCGAAAGGAAGGGTAATGTTTTTCGATTGTTGTATGTAAGTAAATATGTTTGTGTCACGCTAGAGGCTAAACGGCTGAACCGATTTTGACCAAAAAAGACGTCGTTGAATTGCTACTGATCCCGAAGGTGCTATAGGCTATATTTTGTTAAACAGGAATCAGCATGGCGGTCCTCAGACGCCATTTTGTCACATGATGTAGGCTTTAAGGCTTTTACAAATTATGTAAATTTCAGGCGATTTTATTGAAATTTCTTTCTTTACTCATTGCAAATGTCCTCTAATTTGCTGTAGTTACTTTGTAGTCCTCCCTGCTCCCACCCAACTCCCCTCCTGTCATTCCCCCCCACCCTAATCAAAAACCATATTCGCATAAATTTATCAAATATAGAGCGATTTCAAAAATTCTTTCTGTATACGGTATCAGATTTTTTTCCAACACCATTTTACTAGTTCCCCTCCCCCTCGTCTCTCCCTCTCTCCTCCCCGCCATCTTTATTAGTAGGTTATAGCTATAACTTTCACAAATATAAAGCGATTTCAAAAAATCTTTCTGCACACGCTTGAAGCCTTTTTTCCAACATCATTTTACTAGTTTCCTGCTCCCTCTCTTCACCCTTCCCTCCTTATTAGTAATAGTTGTAGCTATACCTTTCACAAATATAGAGCGATTTCAAAAATTCTTTCTGCACACGCTTTAAGACTTTTTTCGACACCATTTTACTAGTTCCCTCCTTCCTCTCTCCTCCCCCACCTTCACTCAATGGAAGGTAACACTGTTCGCGTCCTTAGAAAATCTACACGTACTTTTTGGGTAATGCTAAATGAATTGTAAATGCATAGTGAGTGCTTTTATAAGGCTGAATAAGTATTAGGCCTAGAAGTTAGAAAAAAATTAATTAAAAAAAACACACAACTGCTGAATTAACTTGTAACTACTAGTTGCAGTTGGGTATAAAATTACCCAATAACCTGATTCATGAAAATACAAAACTGTATAATTTCGTAAGTGCACTTTGGGCATCAAAACTAAAAGTTGAAACATGTCGTACATTATAGGTAAAGCTATCAATTTTGAACTCAACTGCGACTATTACTTACAAGTAAATTTAGCAGTTGGATGTTTTTGTTATTAATTTTTTTTTATTACATAAAATGTTTTTGTTATGATTGCTTTTTCTTTTAATATATTTAACCTTTAGCGGGTAAACTCAAAGATAAATCCTTATCTAATTCTAAACAAGTAGGAGGAAGAAACAAGAATGCGAATAAGGCATTACCAATGGCGAAAAAAAAAGTTGCCGTTTTACGGTAATTACGTTACTTTCGGTTAACAAGATAAGGCGCGAAGGATGGCTGAACGGTAATGGACATAATACTGTTATTATGAAGTTTATAAAGTATTCTTTTCTACTGATGGATAAACCCGAAAGGCTTTGGTATTAAGGTACAGGGTAAACCAAAAATATAAATTATCATACGATCGTTTCATATTCGTATTGTGATTGGTTTAAAATAATTGCCTTGTACCGACTGAACGTTTCTCGGTCGGATCGTAGGAGAAGTTTGCGCAATAGAGGTCTTTTCGCATAGGACGTGACGGTTCGTAGCTAGTATAAAGCTTGTCATTGGCCAAAGCATGTGCTGGGAACTATCACATCGTTCAAGACCCAAAATAGCTACCCAAATAGATCAAGGCGATTGTTCCGTGTAGATCATAAGATGTGTGAACCCAACAGAAATAACTACACCCTTACCGGCATTAATATATAAATTATAAGGATGATTTGATGCAATTGTTGTTGTGAAAATAGTCATTAAAAATAACGTCGCATTAAAGTTGTGGACCAGTTCAAACAGAAAACTTACTGGCTACCAAATGACATACTCAAAGAGGGAATACCCTCGGTTGCAATGTTATGTTATGTTACTGTTCTCTTGGAGCAAACTATTGAGTCATGCCAAACTGATGTTTCAACAGCAGAAAAGTATTTGTAAGTCTTATTCACATATGAAGGTGGTCAATTTCCAATGGCTCTAATAGTATTTTATGGTGTTGCTCAATTTGATACCCAAGTTGTCCTTTGATTTCAATTTTTGTACATCATTCTTCAGAAGTATTAGAATATTGCAATCCCAACGTTATAATATCTGCTTACTATTTGTTGCTATAAGCCGATAATTTTTCTCATCACTATAACAAGTCCGAAAAACTCAAGAATAAGACTGGTAAATAACTAGCATGGATACATTCTGGGCATAAGGAAAATGAAGCTGCCGTTTAAACAGCTAGTGAAGCGGCATTATACCATCCGACTTTTTTGGCCCCGAATCAGCACTGAGGATAGCAGGGATACAGTGTTGCTAAATCAACCATATGGAAATGGATCTGGAACAGCTTTCAATTATACTGGATTTTTCTACCAGATCTCACTCTAAAGAGTTCATTAAGGACCTTGTAGAAAAAGAGTCACGAACATCATTGGACTTACCAGATAGGAGATCGGTAAGCGACTGGACTTTTTGCGTTTGCTACCTACTTAGAGTACCCATGCACAGAAAGGCACTAACAGAAGAGCAAACTCTATCTCGAGGATGACGAAACAGTCAGAGAAGTTCTGTGCGAATGTCCGGCTATTGCACGTTTACGCCAGAACACTTTCGGTAATTCGCAGATTGATTCAGAAGATCTGAACCGAGTCTTAACCAAACTGATAGCATTTTTGAAGAAATCCTAAAAAGTCCTAAAAAGTAGGGTAATCGCAGTGCTGCAAGGCCTCCTAACATAATAATAATCATCATCATCATCAAGACTGGTGAAGGAGACATTACAGTTTGAGAACATAAGGTTATTGATACATTTGTATGTTGTATGGACGTTGCCATTGAAATCCATATGTTATTGAATGATTTTTGCATAATTTTGGTGTCCATTATATGTCTCAATAAATTAGTTAACGTCTTTCTTCATGTTTAAACTTTTTTCTGGAAGCTTAAAATATGTTGAAAAAGGAATCCCCTCGAGAGTTAATTTTCGGCTACTCCAGTGTTTTAGGAGCTTATCGGTGTTGCTTTATATGCGTTTACGATGTCTATTTATTATAAGATGGCCTTGTAGCTCTTCCACTGCAACTACCAGTTGGTCTTTTGTGGTAGTCACTCTCAGTGGTTTCTCACCACTGTATGCCTGTTCCTTCAACATGGCTAGCTCTCAGTTTGGACGAGTTTTGGTAAGTATACTGATGTTTCAGGCTCTTTTTCTACAAGGTCATAAAATAAACTCTTTAGAGGGAGCCAGTTCTGGTACGTATATCCAGTATTATTGGAAGCTGTTCTCCATCCATTTCAATATGGTTGATTTAGCAACATTATATGTCATCCCCAAGGCTGGTGCGGGGCCGAAAAAGTCGGCAGATCCCGCTTTACTCGTTGCTTGAAACGTACCTTAAATTAAATTATATCGGGTGAAAATCAAACTGCGCATGCGATCTCACTTGATTTCCGTATCCATCTCTATTGGTCCTGACGGCGTGGGGATAAGCTCATTCTCACTCTTACCCATTTCAGAAATTCATACACTGGTGATATTACTGATGCATCCCGGTGAGAAAGTTAAACTTAATATGTTTATGAGTTTCCTTCGATTCTACTGATTTATTTGGCTCAATCTGTATTTAAGAAAATTTCTACGAAAGACGATAGTTTACAGAATTTTGCCCACTCATACCGGATGAAGCAAACGCCTTTATTATTATTAGATAGAGTTGCGAGATTTAAGATTTTAGTTACGCTCATAATAACTGACAATGGGGCAAAAGCTGCCTCATGCATATCTCAACGAGAAAATTATTAATGATTTGCGCACAAGGAAACTGTAATGGAAGCTTGGGAAGCTACTATCAAAATTTTAGATTTTAGGTACGAATACACCTACGCTTACAATCGCACCCTGACCGCAGGTATGTACCCTGTACTCTCATATTTTTTCCCACCCTTTTAGACCATTAATAATTGATGTAGGAATATAAAAGAAATTGTGTTCGAATTCGCGAAACTTTTACTTTTAAATTGCATTTTGACTTTATTCCTGATGCTTACCGTATTTGACAGGCGCCCAAATTTATAGTTTTTGTAAATTGGATGTTCCTTATATTATTTAATTAATAGATTAGGCTTGGAATATACTTTCCAAAAATACCCCATATGTCGCAGTTTGAATAAATAGTTTTTGAAATATTAGCGATAAATTTTTAAATGATAAAAAAATAACATTACCACTTTTGTATTAATTTCAGTGTCCTTATTTCGAACTATGTTAGTCCCCATGTATAAACAAGGCCAACACAAAAATAGAGGCCACGACCCTAAAAAAATCAGCTGTTCTCCCGGGGCTGAATTTTACATTGGGTCTTATGGGAGGTCAGACATTTTTTTATGATATTTTCAAAACGGCACTACAGATTTCCGCAAAATTTCAGTCGATATTCCACCAAAGGTTTGTAAGGAAGCAACATGATTAAAAGGTTAAAATCTTCAAGATTTAGCATTCCTTATTTTGAATTCAAATTACCCGCCATGTACACATGCCAACTGTTATATTTGACATGTATTTGACTTTGTCATCTGTGATTGTCACATTCGCTTCTGCTTTAAACTTAATTTTTGTGTGAGCTAATGAAGCGGCTATGAAAAATTAGAGATAACCATACATTTAAAAAAAATTGTTCTGCCAGAATAAAGTAAAAACAATCTCAAAAAAGGCTTTATTTAAAAAAAAATCAAATATTCATGAACTGTCATTCCAACTTCAATATTTTAAAGACAATCAGCTGTGTCGTAGCGTGACCATCAAAAAAAAATCAGCCCCGGATGTGACATCAACAAAGTGGAGGATCGTGGCCCGTCCATTTTGATAGCCCTGGTATAAACAGTGACCATGACAACTATTTTTTTAAATGTCGCTTAAAATGACAACCGGTAACGACAACAAAGTTGTGTCATTGTCACTGTTGATACATGGGGACCAAATACCTTAAAGCATATAAGGTATTTGATGGGGCTCTGGAACGAAATAGCGATGTACAAAATAGCGAGTATTAAAATAGCGGTATCGAAATAGCGACAATCAAAATAGCGATTTAATGAAAGGGCGACTATCAAAATAGCGATGTAACAAAATAGCGATTGTAACGAAATAGCGATGTAACAAAATAGCGACTATCAAAATAGCGATGTAACAAAATAGCGACTATCAAAATAGCGTTGTAACAAAATAGCGACTATCGAAATAGCGATGTAACAAAATAGCGACTTTCAAAACGGCGATATTTCTTGGCATATAACTCGACTAAAGGGTTTCTTTCTAAGAAATTTTTTCAAAAAAAAAACTTTCCTGACTTCTTTCCCGGGATCCTAGAGGGTGTGAATCCGAACCGAACCGAACCGAACCGAACCGAACCGAACCGAACCGAACCGAACCGAACCGAACCGAACCGAACCGAACCGAACCGAACCGAACCGAACCGAACCGAACCGAACCGAACCGAACCGAACCGAACTGAACCGAACCAAACCAGCATATTTAAAAAAAAACTTTCCAGAATTCTTTTCCGGAATCCTAGAGAGTATGAATCCGAACGGAACCGAATTCGGTTCATCCAAACCGAATTCGGTTCAGATCGGTTCGGATCGGATTCACACCCTCTAGGATCCCGGAAAAGAATCAGGGAAGTTTTTTTTTGAAAAAATAAGCTGGTATAGTCAAAATACCGAAGGAAATAATAGCGCATTTCGGTTCGTTTCGGTTTGGATTGGTTTGATTAGATTCGGTTTGGTTTGATTCGGTATTTTGATACATCGCCATTTTGATACATCGCTATTTTGATACATCGCTATTTTGATACATCGCTATTTTGATACATCGCTATTTTAATACATCGCTATTTTGATTGTCGCTATTTTGGTTGTCGCTATTTTGATATATCGCTATTTTGATTGTCGCTATTTTGATACATCGCTATTTTGATATGTCGCTGTTTTGTTACAAACGCTATTTTGATACATCGCTATTTTGATAGTCGCTCTTTCATTACATCGCTATTTTGATAGTCACTATTTCATTACTCGCTATTTCGTACGTCGCTATTTTGTACATCGCTATTTCGTTCCAGAGCCATTTGATGGGGACTAACATAATTTGGAATAAGGATACTAAAATTAACACAAGAGCGTTACTGTTATAATTGCTAATATCTCAGAAACTATAGCTCTAAACTGCGACATATGGGGTATTTTTGGAAAGTATATTCCAAGCCTAATCTACTAATTAAATAATATAAGGGGCATCCAATTTACAAAAACTATAAATTTGAGCACCTCTCAAATATGGTAAGCATCAGGAATAAAGTCAAGATGCAATAACAATAAAAATTTCGCGAATTCGAACGCAATTTCTTGAATATTCCTATATCAATTATTAATGGTCTAAAAGGGTGGGAAATATAATGAGACACCCTGTACATTACCCCCCCACCCCCATAACCCGACAAAATATGTAAAGCATTAAAATTATATTTTTGTTGACTTGCCTTATCAGAAAAGCACTTCAGGAAAAAATCGCCTGTGGAAAAAGTGCACACTTAAAAAAGTAGACAGAGGAAAAGTTAAGTCCGGCAAATAAAACCCAAAAAAAAGTAATCTTCATATTTTGATGCACCAAATCCGAGTAATGGGTTTGTTTCCCGTACACCCCCAAATTTTCGAATAAATTGCAAAAAAACTTGATCGAGGTATTGCAATACACGGTGAAGGTGCAAAAATGGTACATTTTCAAAGCCATCAATCAAATTTACTTCGGAGAGCTTCTTTATAAAGCAACGTTGACATCATTAAAAAAAATTTCTATATGTATTTTTACCTTCCTAGCACGCACAGCAATGGCTAGACAAGGTTTTTTTTTTTGAGATAACGCCGAAAATGTGTTATTTGGGTGTATTTTGACCTACCCTAGCAAGATCGTCGTGATGTCTGTCTGTGTGTGTATGTGTGTGTTTTTTTTTCTGTCCGTAACACGATAGCTCCTAAACCGCTGAACCGATTTTCATAAAATTCCATTAATGCTAATAACAGATACATTTGGCTCAATAATTTGTGTTATAAACAAAAACTTCGTGGTAGCAGTAGTAGTAGTAGTTTCCGAGATATTTATAAAAAAAGTGTTTTCAAGGCTGATTATCATAGCTTCAATTGTGCTAACAGGCTAGCTAGGAAGGTATCAGATCCGTGATGAATCCATTTATTTTAAAAAATATCAATGATATTTCATTAATATAAAGAAACTTTGCTAAAAAAATTTACCACATATTTCTTTTACATTCTAATACACGACTTCTATAAATTTTATGTATTTAGTTTATTAGTTTAAATGGCTTCACTCTTTTTACTCTATGAACTATAAACTAGAAGCACAGTCCCGTCCACATTCAAAAGTCGTTCTTCGAGTCCTTGCTACAGTTTCGATTTTAAGGTCCAAAGTGCATTTTTTCTTTTTTAACATATGGTCTATAGTGCAATTTAGTATGAATAACTGAGATATTTTGCCTGATTTAAATATGGAACGGGAATGTTGTTTGTTAATTGTGATTTTGATGTGATTTACCTTTTAGTTTGTAAAATCAACATGAATTGGTTCAATTTCATTTAATTTTATTCGCGATCTTGTGGTCCAATTGTGTGCTATATCTAAAAAGACTGTCGAACAATTCTTGCCTCTGTCTTGAAACACAAATTGATGAGATGGAATAATCTCTTGTCTTTATGTGATGATTTTTATATTTTACGAAATTTATTTTTATAGAGCTTTGATATAGTTGGCAGCAAAGATATTGGCCTATACGATGACCCCTCCCCATTAGGGAATCATGATAACTTCTGCAACTTTCCACAGTTAAGGTACATACCTAAGCCTAAAGGTAGATTGCATAGTTTTACGTTAATATGCGGCAAATTACCACACGACAAGCTACTGAATCTGACCAAACTTTAAGAAATGACAGAAACAACAAATGATTAAATTTAAAAAAATATATAGACTTAAATTAAAATCCTTTTAATTATGAGAATTTTTTTAACTGGCACTAGCGACAAAGCTAATTCATCATTTTGTAATAAACCACAGTGCGACGCGGTGTAGTGTAAAGTTAACAACATCCTATTACATTTTTACAAACAAACTCGACACTTTTTCTCAGAATGATTATTTACCAAACAACAACTCACGCAACAGCAAAGGGTAATTTTTAGGTTTAATTGGAAGTGCACTTGAATCTTGCTTAATTAGTAGATAATATAAAAGTACAAATTACCTATCTACTTCTTTTTCTTCTTCAAAGTAAAATGAACAACCCCTTGGTAGCCAGTTTTAAATAATTAGCTCCGAGCTGCCACGTGCTATGCGAAAAGACCTCCATTGCGCATGCTACTCCTAGGATCCGACCGAGAAACGTTCAGTCGGTACAGGGCAGGAGAACAAATACTTTAAACTGAACAGCGTGCGACTACGCCATTGGTCGAGAGAAGTCATCTTGCACAACACGCGACCTCTCAGAGTTTGCTATTGGTCAAAGCGTGTGATGTGGATGGTCACATCGTTCAAGACCCAGAATCACTACCCTGGCGGGTTTTAGCTTGATTAACCAAAGCCCCCCCCATTTTACCGTCTCGTCTGTGGTACGATTTTTCAACACCTTCTTATTCCCATAGTCCTAATAGACAATTATTGAAATAAAGCCAGGCTATAATAGTGCCAGGCAGAATTTTGACACATTCACATTGTATTATCAGCTGTGATCTTTTAACACACGGACTTTCTTTACTATATGAACCGGAATAAATAGTGCCTTTTTTTATTAATTGAAAATAAACGACGAAAGTTTTAAATTCGACTTAGGTATGTCAATTTTAAAGGATTAACTGCCAGTTTTCAATGTGAATGTGTCAAAATAGTGCCTGGCACAATTATAGCCTGGCTGTATTTCAATAATTCTCTAATATCATCGTCGAGATCGTTTATCGACCTTTTTCGTAGCCTCCCTCTTAATCTCCTTCCACCAGATCATCATTTTTCTTGATCGAATAGTTCTAATCTCCGATAGAGCATTTTTTCAAATGTGTTGTGTGGCAATGCATGGGTCGGTTGCTCCACAAAAAATTTGGAAAAAGAAGCAAAACTACGTTTTTCTAATAACAATGCAGTCTGTATTTCTTCCCCTAGACGCGTTTTAGTTCAGGCAAGATTCGGAAAAATCCACTTTCTAGAAGCATTTTATATTACTTTTTGGCAAATGGGCGATTCCCCCTATTTTGACCCCGCTGAATCCGAATATCCCTGTTACCAACTCGAAATATTGACAGGGGCTGAGATATTCAAGATGGCGGCCAAGATGGCGGCGGAATTTTAAATTGCCGCTGGAAAGCCCAAATTGTCACAGGTGTACATTCAAAATATATATTTGTATAATTAAAAAATAATAACATATTATTTTTTTTTAAATGGCTGCAAAAACCTCCAAAAACCCCCCCAGACCCCCCAAAATCTGAAAGTTTGAGGTTTTTTCAAATTTTCTTAAAAACTAAGCTTCCAAGAGAAAAATGTATAATATACTTTATTGTAGACAATAAAATTCCCTTTTCAACATGGTATAACTTAATAAAGTTAGACTAATAACAAGCTCTCCAGCGGCGTCCGTTAATTGAAGTAATTAAAAAAAGTTGAAAAAATACATATGTTTTTCCAAGATTTATTTAATTTTTTTAAAAACTAATATCTACAGAAAACCACGTATTACATTTTGGTATTTTCAATAAAATTTCCTTCAAAACGACGTATAACATGATTAAATCGGTTTTATAAATAAAACTTCGGGGGCATCCGTAAATTAAATTAATTTTGAAAAAACAGAAAATAAACCATTTTTGTTACACGTTTTATCTAATTTTCTCAAAAACTATGCTTAAAGTAAAAAAACTTGTTCTACAGTTTTTTGTAGACAGGAAAATTCCCTTTTTAAAAATGTGAAACTCGGTGCGGTTTGACTTATAGCAAACTCTCCAGCGACGTTCGTCAATGGGGGTGATTTCAACAAATCATTAAAAAAAACATGTTTTTCATACGTTTTATTCAATTTTCTTAAAACCCAAGCTCTTTATCAAAAAATATGTTCTATACTTCGTCATAGCCAATAAAATTTTCTTTCAAACGGTGTATAACAAAGTGGAAGTTATTTTATATTTAGCGCTCCAGTGGTGTTCTTATTTTAAAGAAATTATTTAAGATTAATCCAAACTAATCAATTTTGTGTCTTATTAGCTTTTCGGTGGATAATAAAGAGCGGCGGATAAAAGGTCGAAAGTACAAAAGGTCGAAAGTACAAAAGGTCGAAAAAATAAGGTCGAAAGTACAAAAGGTCGAAAATACAAAAGGTCGAAAGTACAAAAGGTCAAAAGTACAAAAGATCAAAAAACAAAAGGGCGAAAGTTCAAAATGTCGAAAGTAAAAAAGGTCGAAAGTACAAAAGATCGAAGGTACGGCTGCGGATCCACATCGACTGGACAGGTCAATTTGACTTGATACGTTAAATTTGTATTTTTAATATTTTGTTTTGTCGATTTTTTTTTCGACGTTTTGTACTTTCGACCTTTTATGGCTTCGGCGGCGGGCCCGATAATAAAATGTCCTTTTAAACAGTGTGTCAGTTGCTTTAAAGAACTTATTTAGAAAAATCAAAATATCTAATCTAATCAAAAAACAGTTTATTTTAATTTGGAAACATTTTATTTTAGTAGGTATAAATTACGAAACTTTTTGAAGTATTTATCATAACATTAACCTCACTTTGTAATATATCATTTAAAAAGAAATTGTCTTATCCTCAGTAAAGAATAAAGGCACATTTTTTTCTGAAAATCTTAGTTAGAAAAGATATTTAATTGCATATTTAAAAAAACTGATTATTTCAGTTATTTTTGAAAATAAGTTTACATTAGTACGCCCCTGAAGCCCTAAATATGGCAACAACCCGACATTTTAATAAAGTTTTAAAAGAAAATGTTATGTTCTACAATAAAGTATACTACATATTTTCTCCTAGAAAGTGTAGTTTTTGAGAAAATTTTGAAAAACCTATAATAAACATGTTTTTTCTAAATAATCCCAATTTACGTACGCCACTGAAGAGCTACTTGCTTTTCCTAACCTTATTGACCAATACATCGTTGGAAAGGGAAATTTATTCTCCACAAAAAACTGTTCTTTGGAATTCTTGATAAAAAGGTTAGTTCTCGAGAAAATTGCATAAAACTGATAAAAAAACAGGTTTTTGAGGGTTTGGGGGGATTTTCTCCGTCCGTGTCGATTTTTCAAGTTGGCAACAGAGATATTTGGATTCAGCGGGGTCAAATTAGGGGGAAATGGTCTGTTGCCAAACTAATATGATTTGCTTCTAGACCGAAAACGGAAAGCCTTTTAAAATAATATGCTCTGACTATTTCGGTTTAAACACCATAATCATGAGGGTTTTCAAAGTTTCGGAGATGAATAGACCAGCAAATGCCCAGAATGGAACACCTTTATTTAATATTTACATATAAAAAATTGTTGTAAAAAAATAAAAATTTTCAAAATTTAGAAAATCAAAAAGTTTGGTCAAACATTTAAATGTTGTAGAGGGAGAAATAATTTAGTTCTGTTGCAGGACCATATCATTCCTATGATTCGAAAGGTGTCAAATGTTGATTTTAACCAAATTTGGTTTATGCAAGATGGTTGCCCAGCTCATTACACTTTGCCTGCGATAGTGATTTCAAATTAAATGTTTCCAAGGTGGCTTATTACAAGCAGGCAAGGTACTATCAGCTTGCTTCCGAGATCACCAGATTTGGCACCAAATAATTTTTTTATGGGGTTATGCAAAAAGACAAATTTATTCGCATGGCCATTTAAAAGCACCCTACAATCAGTGACACCTAAAATGCTAAGTAATATCTGAATTGCATTTTATAACAGACTCGGATACTGTTTAGCACAGAGCGGTGGTATTTTTGAGAATTTAATTCGTTAGGTAGTTCTTAAATCAGTATGAATGAATTTGCTTTTAAAACACCTCTCTCTTGTTTGTTTCGTTGGAGAAGCCATAAACTTTAGTTTGTGGTAGACACGGCATTAAATATTAAAGAAAAGAACAAGCTTGAAAAAAAGAATTATGCGTTAAGTTGTTATCGTCTAAATTTCCGATATTTTATTTACAACTAGCCTCGATCAATTTTCTTTACGAGATATCGAAAGAAAAGTTCGCCGCGCTAGGGGAAACAATCGGTGTCATAAATTTTCTCCCTCTACCTTACTGGGTCCCACAGTTGTTCTTTCATACAGTAATAATTTCCCGGAATCCACAGTGGCATTCTCCGATGGCTTGCTCAGAATACTCCAATCCTATGTACTAAGTTCTCTGCAATAATGGTGAGTTTTTGATCAGTTAATAACACTTGTTAGATGTTACTCTCACACAATATGAATAACTGGTTTGTTACATGTAACTTTAAACAACATGTTTTATTTACGTAACATTATGCACAACCAGGTAATGCTTCAGATTGTTGATTTTGGTATAAAGTAATACCACTTGTTACACATAAGTAACACATAGTATCTTGCATGTTACTCCCAACAACATGTTTTAATAACGTAACACAATTTACAACCAGGCATTGTAACAGTTAATACCACTTATTACATGTTACTTTTACACAACATAAATGATTCAGGTTACCAATATTACAACAAGGCAATTTGACAAATGTTAATTGTTACGATATCCAGCACACTGGTTTGTTACATGTAGCTTTAAACAACATGTTTCTTTTACGTAACACTATACGCAACCAGGTAATGCTTCAGATTGTTAATTTTTGGTATAAAGTAATACCACTTGTTACATAGAAGTAACAGCTAGTGTCTTACATGTTACTCTCAAAAACATGTTTTGATAACGTAACACAATTTACGAGGCATTGTAACAGTTAATACCACTTATTACATGTTACTTTTACACAACATAAATGATTTACGTTACCAAATTTACAACGAGGCAATTTGACAAATGTAGATTGTTACGATATCGTGCACACTGGTTTGTTACATGTAGCTTGATACAACATGTTTGATTTACGTAACACTATGCACAAAACTCGGTAATGCTTCAGATTGTTAATTTTTGGTATAAAGTAATACCACTTGTTACACAGAAGTAACATATAGTGTCTTACATGTTACTCCCAGCAACATGTTTTAATAAAGTAACACAATTTACAACGAGGCATTGTAACAGTTAATACCACTTGTTACAAGTTACTCTCACACATGAGTGATGAACATAACAAAATTTACAACGAGGCAATGTAACGAAAGTTAATTGTTACATATCCTGCACACTTTGTTTTTCTTGGTAAAGCCTGTAAAGTGTCTACTAATTTGCATAAAAATTGTCTATTAATTTGCAAAGAAGTTTAATGCGTAGTCCAATACTTTGACACTTCATAACAAGAAAAATTAAGGTTAGATTTGTTACTATCGCAATGCTTTATTGGATGTAAATAATAATAATAATAGGATCAGGATAAAGCTAAAGTAATTACGTTGGTCGTCACACAATTCTTCACATGAGGAGAGGAGAGTACATTAAAAAGTTGATAATTAAAGTGTACTCTGGCATAAAATTGTCTGTAAATCAGCAATCTGACGCGTTTTGTAGTAAGTTCAGTGGTGTGACGACAACATTTTGACACCGTGACTTCCACTTTGGTTCTAAATTACCAAGAAAACTGTTCATTTTTTTTTTCATTTTGGTGTCATTAACCAGTGCAAGGTTGTATTTACGCAAACCATTTATTTCTATTGTATTGTTGTAATAGGGTCATTCCACATTTTTTAAGCGAAGCGGATTTAAGCATTAACTACACAGAAAAAAATCAAAAGCAGAAAACGTATTTTTGTGATAAAATTTCTTAAAGCAAGTTGATTGGACTGAAGGCCCGATAACTTACCATCTAACAACACTGATATCCCATTTTTTATCAAATCTTTATCCTAATAGAAATAGAAATCGAAAAAGCGGTACGGTTTGAAAAAAGGGGCTGGGTTTTTAAAACACTCGGAACAAACGAATCCTTGTACTTTTTTTGCTAATTCACCTTATTCAAAAAATATAAAAAAATATGGCTAAAACAGCGCAAATATGAACTGTTTATGAAGTAAAAAATGTTTTGATTGGTTTTTTATAGACGAAATCTATTAGAATTTATAAAAGCATGGTCAATTTTATATTTAATGCAGGACACCAAATCAGCCGAATCAAACCCCCTATATACCGGGGGTGCTGAGGTTGAATCAATTCAATTGAGAAAATTCAATTAAGATCACGTGATCTGGATTTTCAGATAACTTTTAGAGTTATTTTTAAACAAACAAAATATTATTTATTACAGTTAAGTTTACAGTTTTTCTATTTGCAAAAATATTCTTTGATACTGGCCATGCATCTCATTAATTTTCTTATTGCATCCATTTCGACACTTTCCATTTTTGTCTTGTATTTTTCTGTTACGCGACAAATTTTACATTCCTTTTAATCTCTCTGCTCCATAAAATACTGTTAAGACATTAAATAACCTTGCTTTAACTTTTTTTTCTAGTTTTTACAGTTTGTTCCTGTCTTATCAAATGTGACACCCAAGTATACATACTCATTGCATGGAGATATTGTTTGTCCATTGTCTAGTTCCAACATACTTGATTCGTTTCCAATGCAAAGATACTGTATCTTGTCCACGTTCACTATTAACCCCAACTTTTGGTGTCTCTCCATTAACTTTCTTATCATATACTACATGCCCTCTTTATTATTCGTCAGCAAACTGTAGTATGCATATGGTAAATCGGTCGCTAAGCTAAGTAGTAAGTATTCCCATGCTGTGTACTTTACGTTTCCAGTTTCTTAGAGCTACTGCGATATATATTTTAAAAAGAGTTGGAGAGATACAATATTCCTGTCTTACGCCTTTCGTTACTAGGAGTTCTTTTGAAAGTTGATTTCCAATTTTAATTTTAGATTTTGACCCTTTGTATAGTTCTTTTATCGTTTTTATGTATCTATAATTGATATTAGTTTGCTCTAACACTCTAACACTGACTATAATTTTAGCTCACACATATACTATACTATAGTAGTGTGAGCTATGGTGATCCTAATTTTTTCGAGAAAAAAAAAGTTGCTCCGATTTCAAAAATTTTTATATATCTTTGCGTTTCAGATGATTTTGAAACTTTTTTGTTGCGCCGTCTGTCTGTCTGTCTGTCTGTCTGTCTGTATGTCTGTCTGTCTGTCTGTCTGTCTGTCTGTCTGTCTGTCTGTCTGTCTGTCTGTCTGTCTGTCTGTCTGTCTGTATATCTGTCTGTAACGACCAACGCGCATAACTCAAAAACCGCTTGGCCGATTTTAATGAAATTTGGTAACTAGGCTGGGTCTTGGGTCCAGATAGTCCCATTTAAAAATGAACAAAATCTACTGAACACAAACCAAATAAAAGGGTGGGGGTAGATTTTAAAAATTAGAGTTTATGTGAAAATATGGCGTGTGTGATATCAAACGAAAGGTAATTGAGTCTGCAGTTAAACAAATTACAATTTAATTTATTTAAAAAAAAAGGGTGGGGGTATATTTTAAAAATTAGAGTTTAAGTGAAAATATGGCGTGTGTGATATCAAACAAAAGGTAATTGAGTCCGGAGTTTAACAAAATACATTTTAGTTTTTGTTTTTTTAAGGGTGGGGGTAGATTTTAAAAATTTGAGTTTGAGTCAAAACATGGCTTATGTGGTATCAAACAAAAGGTAATTTAGTCTGGAGTTGAATAAAATATATTTCAGTTTTTAGTTATATTAGCTCACACGTACACTATAACTATAGTACCTAGTGTGAGCTTAGGGGCCCATATATTGGCAGAGTATTTTTACTGGAATAGTATCATATGCTTTTTGTAGGTTCAAAGTAAAGCAATTGTTACTAAAGTTTAAGTGAATACAAAAAGGCCATGGCTATTGTGTGATAAGTTTAGAGATAATTGTGCCTTTTGAGAACTTTTTTGTGATAGAAATAACTCTTATTTTCGGAGTCTAGTCCCATTCATTAATATCCGTTCCAATTTTCGTTTCAAAGTAAATATGCTTGTCTTAATAAAGATGAATAAATAAAGATAACCAGATGATCACATTTTCTTACTTCTTTTATCTCTTTTATCTCTTTTTTGCCGAAATACACAGGTTGGCCAATATTTAATTTAAAGTTGTTTCACTTGACTTGTGATTCCGCATTTCTCGTCACACTTTGCTAAAAATAAACCCAAATTTGCAAGTTTGCGATTTAATATTTACAGATCGATGACTCTCGACCAAGTCAAGTTACCTGAATTTAATGAATATTATTACGTTAAATAAACAACCGGTTATATGGATATGGGTGTTACTCCAACAATTTTATGCTGATAATCAAATAGCCGAACAGTTTTAATAGAATCTAAAGTATAAATGAATGCATGCAATAATATCATCAGCCGCGAGAATGAGAGGAGTATAACTAAGTGTGCGTGCCCATTTTAGAGAGGAACTGTCAGACAGCTTCTAGTAGACAGTTGACAGATTAAATTCGATGTCTGTAGTCCGGGCAATTTAAAATTTTGACCTCTCTAATCAGCACACAGACTAAATATAGCAAATTAAAATAAATAAATTTTGAAGCCAATTTTTTAAAATATAAGTTATAAAATTTTGAAAATAGACTTAAAGTTCTTCAAGTATATGCCCCCACTTCTACCCACGATGACGACAACACATCTCCAAAGCTATGGAAGAACACAAAACCCATCTTACAATAGTAATGAGAGATTTTAATGCCAAATTAGGTAATGAACATAGAAGAAACTAAAATAGGGGATTAAGGATATGGCGAAAGGAATGACAGGGGCACAGCCTTAATGAATTATCTAGAGGAAAAACACCATATATATCCACAATACACAAAAAAGGACGGAAAGATATATGTGACAATTATAGAGGTATATCTGTGACTAGTACGCTAAGCAGAATATACGGTAAAATAATAAGAAATAAAGTGGAAAGCGAATATAAAGGCATGGAGGCAGAAGAACAAGCCGGTTTCAGGGCGGGTAGATCGACTTCTGAAGATCGACTTCTGATCATCTCTTTTGTATAACCCAAGTTATTGAAAAGAAAATGACATACCGACAAGAGCTGCATCTGCTTTACGTCGATTTGCAGAAGGCATATGATAGTATACCACTAAATCTACTTTGGAAAGCGTTGGAAAACACAAACATAAGCGTACAACTAATTAAGGTCATCAAAAAGTTATACCGCAATAGTAAGGCAAAAGTTAAAATAAAAGCAAAACTAACCAAAGGCTTTTAAGTAAATAAAGGTCTTAAATAAGGTTGCTGTATTTTGCCTACGCTCTTCATGATACAAGTCCTTAAAGTATGGAAGAGAAAATGACAAAACATGGGAATTCCGTTGGACGAAACCACCTTGTATACTTTATGTTTCGCCGATGATCAGGTAGTAGTGGCTCAGGATTATGACGACCTCGAATATATGACACGAAATCTAATAGAAGAGTACAATAAGTGGGGACTAGAGATTAATGCCAATAAGAGAGAGTCTATGTGTATCGGTGGAATGAAACATGATCTAATCTTAAATACCCGCAACGAATTCAGTTCTGTGATAAGTATAAATACTTAAGTCTAAAAATTACAGCTGACGGAATACTAGACAAAGCTATAAAAGATCGAAATGGACAAGGAAGAAAAGCAATAACTCTATTAAATGGAATAATTTGGGACCAAAGTATATCAAAACATAACAAAAAGCTTATATATAACACCATTATAAAAAGTATTATTACATACGGCTCAGAAGTATGACCAATCAAGGATAGAACAGAAAAAATGCTTTCCGCTACGGAGATGGACTATTGGAGAAGAGCAGCAGGGAAATCAAAAAGAGAAAGAGTTGCAAATCAAAGAATAAGAGAAATTATGACAGTGGGTGAACGTACTTTAGTGGATGATATAAGAACAAAACAACTGGTGTGGTACGGACATGTACAAAGAATGAATGATGAAAGACTACCTAAACAAATACTACAATGGAAACCAACTGGCCGAAGAAAACGAGGACGGCCAAGGAGAAGCTGGAGAGAAGGAATAGACAGTGAAATAAGAATAAGAGGCCTAGATGATGAATTATGGGCAGCACACAGAAACGAGTGGAGATTGGGTATCGGAAGACGTAGAACGTTGTGAAACCGATAAATATAAATATAAAAACACCTTTATGCAATGAATTCGTTCTATAGAAAGAAACCGCAACGAAAGTAGACATGGGTAGGCCAAATGGAATAACGAAAAACGGAATTAATTACATACTGACTACTGAGAAAAATATCGATAGAGATGTAACAGTCCTAAACAGCTTTACAACAGGCAGTGATCACATGATATTCAGAACAAAAATAACAAGAAACATTAGTAATAACAATGAACAACTTGACATAAATAAACTTACTCAAAATAAAGCTATATACAAAGAAAGGCTAAAGGAACAGCGAACCCAAAACTTAAGAAGCGAAATCGAAAATATAGATGAAATAAATGATATGCTGACAAGAGCTGTGACCAGATAGGAAAAGATATTGCAAAAAAAGATAAAAAGACAACAAAATTTGACAGATATTAATCAAAAAAATAAGCAGGCTTCAGAAAAGATTTTAGTACAGTTAACCGCCTATTAACCATGAAAATCCTAATAGAACAAGCCAACGAATACAACATTCCACTTTATATTGCGTTTATAGATTTTGAGAAAGATTTCGATAGCATTGAGCACTTGCCAGTAAAAGTATATTTAATTAATAGCCGAATAGATTACAGATACACAGATTTAATAGCCAATATATACAGCGAAGTAACAATATCAATTAAAATCCACGAAGGAACCAAGCCAATCCGCATTAGAAGAGATGTGAGACAGGGTGACACAGTATCCCCTAAGCTATTTAACCAGGCAATAAAAGATGTTTTTAAAAACTTAGATGGAAATAATAGGCATCAAAGTAAATACTTAAACCACCTAAGATATGCTGTTGATATCTGCTTGCTGCACTACTGCATAACAAACACATATGAAGATATCACGATCAGAATAAACCAAGAAAAAATAGAACAAGTAGAGGAATATACGTATATACCTGCGACAAATTATTAAACTAAGAAAATAAAACACAACTGCTGAAATCAAGAGACGAGTAAAATTGGCATGGGCAGCATTCGGTAAGTTAGGCTACATATTAAAAATTAAAAAATAACAACAATAATAACATGGATAAAGTAACAAAAGCACAAAGATTAATGAAAAGATAAATGTTACATGTGAAGCTAACAGATAGAAAAAGGAATGAATGGATAAGAAATAAAACAAAAGTAAGAGATATCATAATATCAGAGAGAAAGACGATCGATGGAACAAATCTATTATCAACTGGAGACCATGGGACAACAAAAATGGTAGGGGAAGACCTCAAATGAGATGGGCGGACGATTTGATGAATCATGCGGGAGCTAGATGGGTGAACACGGCGACAGACAGGGAAGAGTGGAAGATATTGGGGGAGGCCTATGTCCAAAGATGGTTCGAAGAAATCTAAACAGATAGATAAAAAAAATTATCTACTCTGTAGACATGCAATCTAACATCAGCACAAGAACGATACAAACAGACACAAGGGCTACCAAAAATCTCTGCTGAATACCTAGAAGAAACCACTGTCCATATCTCCCCCTGTCCAAACTCACCCCACTCTCCGCTACCATACGAATCTACTAGAAATTTTGCGGCCAATTTGTTAAAATATAAGTTTTTAACACTTCAATAATTGAAAGTAGTGAAACCTAACCCGGAAGTGTTCAATCATTTTTGGATTTTTTCGTCTTAAAATATAATTTTTATCATTTTTTGCCATCCCATTGTCTTTTCAGTTTAGAACAACGAAACAATGCATCCATTCTGATGGTCGAACATAGTTAAGAATGTTAAGATAATTAAGATTCTTTGATGGGTTATTTTTTTTTAATGGTCGTGTGACCTATTAAACTCGATGACACTGAAAGATAAGAAGAAATTTTTTAAACAAGAAATGCAGTTAGATACTGGTAGTTTTTTGTTGATCAAAGTAGAACAACCCAGGTTGATATTTCTGATAGCTATTCAATAAAATCCTCAGAACAATGCCTTTTTGTATAAAGATAGGTCCAAAACATTTTTCTGTGTTTACACTTCATCTTCATCAGTTAGGTTCTCTTCACACCTGCCGTGATTCTGGGCCGTGGACGATGAGATCATTCACATCATGCGATCAGGATACTTATTCTTAAATCTTTGGGAGGAGAATGTGACTAATCCTCACCATAAAAAGGTGAATGCTCTATTCTCGAAAGAACGCTCCCGTGAATTCAAGTTCACCACCTCTTACCCGGGAGAAAACGAGTTCCCGAGAAAGTTTCTAACCTCACATTTTTGTTTTTTTTTTTATATTGTCAAAGTTTTTTTTTGCCAAACTAAAAATATAGTTTTTAGGTAAAGCCCTATTTAGATATATGTGTATATGCATTGAAACTCAATTGCTATACTGCGGTGCCTACGTTCACGGGATCACTCCCTTCACAAACTTTGAAGAATACGGCTCCAGAAAGGCTTTGGCCAATAGTCACGTGTTATAAAAAGCCCTCTATCACGCAACGAACCGTCTGCGGAATGCTCGAGTGCTTCCGGGGGCTCTATTCTCGTACTTGAGCGTGTCCCCTTCCACATCACACGCTCTGTTATGCAAAATGACTTGTCTCGACCAATGGCATGATCGCCCGCTTTTCACAGTGAAATCTGTTCTCCTGCCCCGTAACGACTGAAAGTTTATCAGTCGGATCGTAGGGAAGCTTGCGCAATGAAGGTCTTTTGGCATAGCACGTGAAGGCCATTGGTCAAAGCCGGGTAGGAGAAGAGATTTCACTCTCTTTGAACAACGCGCGATTATTTTATTGTTTCCTATTGGTGGAGGCGGGATATTTGACACGATGTGATGCATCACTTCTTACGAGTATAAGAATAGAGCCCCAAGTTAACAAAAATTTAAAAATTTAAAAATTCAAAAATTCAAAAATTCAAAAATTCAAAAATTCAAAAATTCAAAAATTCAAAAATTCAAAAATTCAAAAATTCAAAAATTCAAAAATTCAAAAATTCAAAAATTCAAAAATTCAAAAATTCAAAAATTCAAAAATTCAAAAATTCAAAAATTCAAAAATTCAAAAATTCAAAAATTCAAAAATTCAAAAATTCAAAAATTCAAAAATTCAAAAATTCAAAAATTCAAAAATTCAAAAATTCAAAAATTCAAAAATTCAAAAATTCAAAAATTCAAAAATTCAAAAATTCAAAAATTCAAAAATTCAAAAATTCAAAAATTCAAAAATTCAAAAATTCAAAAATTCAAAAATTCAAAAATTCAAAAATTCAAAAATTCAAAAATTTAAATATTCAAAAATTCAAAACTTCAAAAATTCAAAAATTCCAATTATTTACTTGAAGCTAAATTCAATATTGTTTTGAGAAAGTAGCTCTTCACCATTTTTTAAAGCTGCGAGCCGCCATTGCTGAAACTAAAATTTTACTGAAACCTTCTTAAGGGTTTAAGTGTTCAGACATAAATAAGATATAAACAAGACACCTTGTTATGTGTCTTGAACTATCTGGGTAAGTATCTAATTTAATTTATTAATAGTCCAAAGGAAACAAACAGGAAGGCCAAGCGTATCTACCTAAATAAATAATTAAAAGACATACAAGTATTGTAACTGAATTGACATGGCTATTGGCTAGTTGTTGCCATTGCAATCGACGGTTCTATTGTATAGCGCTTTTATTTTAAAAATAACAATTTATATTTTAAAAAATAGCACTCAACCCATTAGGTACGCAGAAGGTCAATAAAATAATTCAATATCATTATAACAATGCGCCTCGCCGTAAAATTCTATAAAAAATTAAATTAAAAAAAATGCAAAATAATAAGCTGTATCGTGACAAAAATTAACCGTTGTTCATAAACCGACACCCACGTTTTAATTCTATGCTATTGTTAACTTTTTTTTTTAAATTTTAACTTACTTTTTTGTCACAAAGAACCAACTAATTAAAGATTCTATGCTGATCTTAATAAGAGAGAACACACGGTAGTAGACCTATTAACCCCAAAACAATTTGTAACTTTTTTTACATTTCGTTAAATAGAACAAAAACATATCTTAAAGTCACTGGACATGTTCCAAATTGGAAGTTTTCTACTAGTATTTACTAAGCTCTTAAAACTTAGTACTTAGGCTAGGGTCTAAGTACTAAATCTATAGACTTGACCTCGAGAAAAGCCAAGTAAATTTTTTTTAAGGATCAGTTATTTAAAAAAAATCTAGTCCGTTCAGTCATAGGATTTCCGTTAAAATAGTCTCAAATTTTAGTACCACCCCTACTAAGGGATGGTTTAAAGTTCGAAAAACTATAAAAAAATATATATACAAAAATTCTCAAACTTAAATAATACATAAATAACTTAAAACTGTCTCGGTATTAAACACGTATAAATATTTAAATATTGTAAAAAGTGCAAGATATATTAGAATCTGTTTTCAGTAACACATCTACCAAAACAATTGAAAATCGGTTTAATCATCGCTAACTTCGCTAAATAATTAACATATAATAGTAATAAGTAAAATATCTCAATAGACTTCCTCCGTTTTTATTGGACATCTCCTAGTGACGTTTGAAAGTTTAATTATAGCTGCCAATTTTTAAACCAAAATATTATATTATTATTATTTATTTTAAAGTTTTATGTGGATAAAATGTAGTTGAAAAAGAGGGCCCATGTCGCAAGGTATTTATAAACAAATTATATAAATATTAAAAACTATTCTAGATCTAGAACTTAGAACCTAGGACTTTAGAACCGTTAGTAAATACTGGTGTTCGTGTCTAGCAAATAAAATATTTTTCCCAGAGTGACGCAAGTGTTTTTCACGGATGGGATTCCGCGATCTCATTAAAACCAGCAAGTATTGACAGTCTTAGCTGCTTTGTCCCAATGGGACTCATAAAAACACTGCATGAACAAAGTAGACAACCCTTACAAAACGAACTCATCTCTTATTCTCACTTAATGCTGCACGTAAGAGAAATACTTACGAAGCGGATGCTTTTACAAATGGCGCCATCTGCGAAATACAAGAAAAACTAAAAACAAAAGTTAGGGAATAACTGCCACCAAAGTGTTTTTATTATCAATTTTTAATTATCAAAATAAGTTAAAATATTTCGGACACATTATAAGAAAACAAAAAAGTAGATTATATATGCGATTTTTTATTTACTGGAAACCCGTTCATTTTGTTTGTTTTTAATTATTATTATCAACAAACCTAATAAATCTGCCAGAAAAAAACCGCTACATCTTATCTCTTATTTCAAAAGTAATTGTAACTGCAATAATGTAAAAACATCCTCGTTTTTTTTCCTGCTTATTGTACAGTTAACGACATGAGAGGAAGAGGGCACGGTGTAAAACATTGAGCAGCAGGTAAAGTCAGCTTTAACTGAATAACTCCCTAATTTTACCCTCCTAGCCTGCGCAGCAATGGCTAGAAAAGATGTTTTCGACAAACTTTTTAGATAACGCCGAAAATTTGTCGTTTGGTTGTATTTTGACCTATAATTAAGAGGCCTATGGATAGTCTATTATGGAGGGTTTTTTAAACTATGCTAGATCGATTGGTAATAGATCACAAAATTTTAAGTTACCCGGTGTTTGCCTCCAATTTGAGTGGGAGTGCCGGTATGACGTCATAAATCCAAACTTACGGCTTTTTTCATGTTTTTTCACAAACTTTGGCCTTTAACTTTAGCAAAATTAGTTTTTCAGAAAAACCGTTAATACGTTTTTTTGTTTCCAATAGAACAACCACTAAGGTAGTGAAGAAAATACAGACAAAAATAGGATTTTTTTAAAAAATACTTAAAATTGTAACTACCATAAAACGATTGGGAATATAGATCACTTAATTTTAAGTCGCCAGGTGTTTGCCTCAAATTTGAGTAAGAGCGCCTGTGTGACGTCATAAAACCAAGGTTACGATTTTTCCATGTTTTTTCACAAATTTTCGCTTTTAACTTTTGCCACATGAACTTTACAGAAAAATCATATAGAATAGGATTTGCTGTTAATAGAACAACAATTTAATAAGTTTTATATCTCACGAACAAAAAAATATATTGTTATTTTTTGAAATGCTAAAAAGACTACGAATATTCAAAATTGATCAAGAAACTTTAGCTTATAACAAAAAATGTTTTTACAGTTTTCCTGTGAAATTAATTTAGCGAAAGTTAGAAGCCAAAGTTTGTGACAAAACATGAAAAAAGCCGCCATCTTGGAATTATAAGGTCAAACAGGCCCTCCTACTCAAATTCGAGACAAACACCCGGCGACTTAGAATTGACAGAGACAGGCTCAAAAACGGACGAAAGGGTAGGATCCGGAGTGTTCTCCACAAAGCCCATACTTACGAAGTCCTACAAGCCTCCAGTTTACTGTCACTGGCGTAACTGCAGGGGGACCTGAGAGGGCCGCCCCGCCCAGAGCTTCCCAGGCCCCCCCAGAAATAAAGTAGTCGAATTTTTAAATATTCCAAACGCGTAAGATTTAGGATTTTTGGATTCATTCTAAGTTTCTCCCTAACTTAGCTCACTTACATTGATAATCCAATTAATTTTAGTAGTAGGTTTCCAAACGCCAGCCACGAAAACTCAAAAACTCCTTCAATAATAAATTAACTGTTTTTAGGCTTTGCCCCATATCACCCGTTGAAGCTACTCATTAAAAACTTCACCCCTAAAAAGCCTCTAGGTCTTCCTAACTTCCAGGAGCAAGAATAACTGAGGCACATAGAGCTCTGTGCGTTCGCCAGATTTATAAACAGCTGTTATTTTCTTTTGCTACGTAAGATTGTTAAGATGTGAAAAAGTCCATCTTGGTCGTAAATTTCACCATATGCAAATTGCAAATGATATTATGCCTCAGTAAATTTGCTTAAGTGTGTGCTCTCATTGCACTTTTTTAACGGAAACGCGTGTATCTCCACGTCTTAGCTCATCGTCATCATCGGGATATAAAATCGCTATTAGGACAATAATTGAGTCTTTAAGCCCCCTATGATAAAGTCAGTCTAACAATTAGTAATGGGGCCAACTAGGACGAAGAAGCATTGGGCAGAAATCGTAATGATATTGGACTTATATCTAAAGGAACTTTAAACAAATACGCTATAGCATAAATATTTGTTTAAAGAATCGAAAAGTGAAGAACTCATAGCTGGCTTTGGCATGAATGGCAATTTTAAATTCACCGAAGCGAATCTTCACGTGCGCATGCGTGTGTCTTGTCATGTAGACACACAGCTGCTGTGTGGGTGGAGGCCACCTTGGTTGTTTATTTACATTTTGCGGTGTTTTGTAATTGCCGTGGAAAATTATGTTTTTTTTTGTGAAAAATGGAAAATAATTCACGTAACATGTGCGGTTTGTGCAAAAATGTCCGGGAGAAGTAAGGGAATGTCATTCCATAGGTAACTACTTGTATTTTTCTTTATAATTTGTTTATAAAGTTAAGATTGGTTTTTAGATGCCATTATACACTCTTTATGGTGTCCACAATATATATTCACAATTAGTTTTAGAAAACCTAGAGTTTAAATCCATAATTTGATAAATTTTCACCCAGTTAACTAGTTTTTAGAAAAAAATAATAGACATAACCCTAAACCTTTGACAATAGTTAAATAATGTAGTGACGTATCGGAGTATGTTTCAAAACCACCAAAACTGACGCATGCGCACTAACCGAAATCCTGTCTACCCGAAAAAGGAACATTAAGAATTAAATAGGGGTCCTGGCTTCAAGTATCGTGTGTGAGAATGCATGGGTATGTCCCATATTTATGCTCTAACGTATTTGGAACAAAAAATGATGATTGTGGACATCTTATTGATGGATGTCAGGGCCCACGCGGTCTACTGCAAAACGAATATTCAGAAATATTTTCCACGATTTCCTTTTAAATGAATTATTTTCTAACAATTAAGGTAAAACAATGTACTAAAGAAAATAAAGTACTATCAATTAAGTAAAAATTTAATTTTTCTTTTACTTATCTTCATCTTTATCCAACAACAATCCCCATTTTCATTTAATCGCGGTCGTGTGCTTGTTAGGCGTACAGCTATTGCTCATTAGTACCCTTTTAATATTTTTCTTCACTTCTTTTATTTTCTTATTTTTCTTTTCCTCGGTTTCTGAAATTGATTGGTCTTCGAGACTAGAGACAATCCCTCGTAGTTTGTAACGAAAATTGTCTTACCAGACTACTTTACTTCTTTAAGTAGATTCTAAACCTACTACCTCTTCTACTACTGTAGATTAAGTTTGGAGAATTTTTTACGTGAATTATTCCCCATTTTACGCAGCCCATTTTACGCAGCAGATGTGTATCTACATACCAAAACAGGCATGCGCACTTCAAAATTTGCGTCTGCGAATTTAAATTTACCATTGTTTCCAATTTACCATTGTTTCCAAGGCTAGCTTCAGAATAAGAGCCAACCACCAGGATAGCAGGGCAAACAAAGTGATATCAATAGCCCTAATAAGGGAACAAGAGTTGGATGCAACTCTAGGAATGATATCCGACGTCATGCCCAATACGGTGTACAGCAGAAAGCTATACAATATTATCCTCCCGGAAAGGGAGGACTGGTTAAAGAACAGGACCAATTTTTCAAATAACGATAGCTTCTGGTATACCGACGGATCCAAAATGCCTTCGGGCGTTGGATCTGGAGTTGTTAGTATTCAAGAAAAAGTCGAGATTAAACATAGTCTCGGCCAATTGGGTACTATATTTCAGGCCGAACTCGTAGCCATTGAACTGTGTGCCCGGTGGATTACTGACCACGAATGGACCAACAGGACAATAAAAATCTTCTCCGACAGTCAAGCAGCCTTAAGAGCGCTTGATTCCTATACGGTCTCATCGAGAACCGTGAGGAGCTGTAAAGATTCGCTGAATGCGCTTGGTAGTGCTAACAATATATCATTAGTATGGATACCAGGGCATTCTGGGCACGAGGGGAATGAGGCCGCAGACCTAGCAGCAAGGGAAGCGGCATCTGCCGAATTTTTCGGCCCCGAGCCAGCCCTGGGGTATCATACAATGCTGCAAACTCAACCATATTAAAATGGATGGAGAATAGCTTCCAACAATACTGGATAAATATGCCAGAACTGGCTCACTCTAAAGAGTTCATTAAAGGACCTTGTCGAAACAGAGCCAGGAACATTACTGGACTTACCAGACAGGAGATACGTATAGTGACTGGTCTTTATACGGGTCACTGTCGACTGAGAGTACCCATGCACAGAATGGGACTAACAGAAGAGACCAAATGTAGACTCTGTATGGAGGATGACGAAACAGTCAGACATGTACTGTGCGAATGTCTGGCAATTGCACGTTTACGTCAGAATACTTTCGGTAAACCTCAGATCGACTCAGAAGATCTGAACAGTGTCTCACCCAAACTGATAGCCGGTCTTTTTGGAGGATTAGAAACCACTCAAAAGTGAGCCACAATAGACCCTCTGGTGGTCGCAGTGGAAGGGCTGCAAGGCCCACTCACATATGAATCATCATCAATCATCATCATCAAGGCAAGCTTCACTTTGCGATTTTTTCAACCAGTTTTTATGCTTTAAGGTATTTGCTTAATCCCTACAACTAATACATTTGATAATTGTTCACTTTTCAACAAGTGAAATTAAAGAAAGAAAAATAAGAAAAAAGTTTTTCTGTCTTCGGCCGGAACTCGAACCCGAAACCTCTTGCTCTGTACGCAAACGTTCTAAGCATTGAACTACCGAAGACCATACATAAATTTTCGGAAACTTCCATCTATGCAGGTCTCTCAATACAGGAACGGGAAATTCTCAGGGTATTAACTCGTTCCTGTATTGAGACACCGCGCACCTGCATAGATGGAAGTTTTCCGAAAATGTTTGTATGGTCTTCGGTAGTTCAATGCTTAGAACGTTTGCGTACAGAGCATAAGGTTCCGGGTTCGAGTTCCGGCTGAAGACAGAAAAACTTTTTCCTTATTTTTCTTTCTTTAATTTCACTTGTTGTTTATAGTTTTAGGTCCTTACATTACTTGCAATTTGGTATTTGAACACTTTTCATTAAGCACAGTTAGTTTCACCAATAATTTCGAACAAATTTCCCTAAATCTGACGCACTTTTAATGATTTGGCACCAACGCGGGTTCATTGACCATTTTGAATTACATTATAAGAAGATTGCATCTAATTTTGCCTCCATTACGTCTCTCTGAAGTTAGCTAAGGTCATTTTCACCTACTTAACTACTAAAACATGATCCATTTGGTAAATGCTAATCATGAAAAGTCAACTACTTTTATATGTATTTGGATCAAAATCTTTGAGCCCTTCTGTGCTTCAGTTGCCCTTAATGGACTTATTCACTTAGTCAATATTTGTGTCTTACATTCCATGTTAGGAGATGCGCTACGTGAACACAACACCAACGGGGCATTCTTCTCTGCAAGAACCCGATGCTTCATGCAGCATTCTTGCAGGTTTTTGGATTCCACGAGGATACGTAGTTTGCAATACTAGAGTCACTGCAAGTTGCAAGTTGCAATTCTTTTTGTTAAAACATTTAAAAAAAGTAAAAAATTTGAAGGAACTGAAGTAGAAATAACGAGTCACTAAAAGGGACAAGAGAGAATTCCTGAGGAATGTTCCCTGGTTATTAAACGGCCAATTTACCAAAAAGGTGTGTAAGGCTAAAGGAACAATTAAAACGCCTTGGTTTACTCCTGAACAAAATGACTCTGAAAACTGGTTAAAATATAATTTGACTACAACTTTGGAACCCTCAATAGAAGCACTGAAAAGCTTAATGTATGTTAAGGGGACTCCCAAAGTAGCTAAATCTCCCGAGTAATGTTCTCAAAAGCCTGTCTAAAATCTATATAAATACTATATATATATTTAAGTTGTGAATTTACCTCATAACAAACACACTATAAATACTACAAAAAAAGCAGAAAAAAAATGTTGTTGAGTTTAAATTCTGAAAGATTCTACTTATCGATTTTTTAAGCCTAATTCATATTTCACAAAATTTAAAACAATATATTTTACAAACTATACATTCCTCGACTTACTCTATGATGTGGCTATACAGATGCGTAAACGCCAAATCTTGAAGTGTGCGTTACGTAATTACGTAATGTTGAGAATATACTAATTGTTGGTACTTTAGTTTCACGGCTAGATAAGACCCAGATGCCTGAACCCGGCCGTGGTACTTATAGTGGGTACCTCGATCGGCGACCACGGCACACCACGTATTTGTCTAATATTAAGTCAAGTACTTAACTCAATAAAGTTCATAGAGAATTTTATTTAATTGAGAGGGAAGCTGCCTTCTGCCGTCTCTGGTGCGACTCTTCGCCTCCTTCTTCTTCCAAAATTTATTAAAAATAATAGGGAAAATAATAGTTTTGTTCAACTAAAATAAAATTTAAAATAAAAATACGATTTTGTTTTAAATCGAACCATTAAACAAGGGTACCGTATGGTGGGTGTGCTTTCGGGCTGTTCGGCCGTCGTCGTTGGAAATTCGTTCTCGACGTTTCGCCATCTCGAGTGGATGGCATCTTCAGGAGATGTTGACTGTTTGTCGGCTTCTCGAAGACTGGTGAAAGCCTTTCACAATTTGTAAGGCTACCGTAGTATCTCTTGTGTGTATAAAATAAATATAAAGCAGTTTTAAAAACGTTACAAACTTTTAATAATACAAAATAAAACTCTGTTGCAATTTACAAATTGTTACAAGACTTTTCTTATGACCTGTAAAATAATCAAGCCCCAAAATATTAAAATAAAAACTTTAACTTACCAAAATAACAAACTGCAAAATATTCTTCAAATAGAAAAATCTTATGTTTCTTTACTGATAATTAATTTAGAGGTTTTAGTTTAAGTTCAACAAAACTTAGAATGTGACTACCTACTTGTCTCCTCAAAGTTTGGGTTTTTATTAACGGTACATTTGACCTGAGTTATCCCCTCTTTGAAGAGCTTGGAGGAACCAAGTCAGTGGCCTTGCTGATAATCCTAGAGTTTATTTTACATATGAGCTAATGAGCTAAACAAGAAAACCTAATCGAAAACAGAGATAAGATGACATTTTATAGACAACACTTTCTTATTTCCCAGTTTTTTCATAGCCAGTCTTGTTGAAGGAAAACCTCTCTCTCTACTTGAGGTTACCTCTCGCTTAAAAATTACAAATCCCACTCTTAACTTTTCAGTAGTGTTTCTAGACGTTTAATATTGTGAAGGGTGGTAGCGCTTTTCGTTTTTCCAAGCTGGTTTTGTACAGTGGCACCGTCAAGAGTAGTTTACATTCCTGACAATATTTTTAAATTTTAGTTACTTTGTGAAGGCTGAGAATTTAAAAACTTAAAACAAGTCGTCATCTGTTCAGTTCTTTGATGATGTACATTGACACTAATTGCTACGTGGAAGTGACGCTGATTGTGAATAGTTTTCGTAATGATTTTTAGTTTAAGAGATACGTGCCACAGATACACGGACATACCGGCGCCGCCGCCTCGATACTTGCGAAATGTCAAGGCTAATGCCACTCGCTATATAGCTGCAGCATGCCTAGACCGATAGACATAGTATGGGTTTTCTCCGACAACTGATTTTGGATGGATTCTGTAGAGAAAATAAGTATTAAGTGATCCCGTAGTTTTAGTATTTCTTAGTGCACTAATACTAATTAGCCCTGTCACTGCGACCTCTGAGAAACCCATTGTGGCTTACTATAGAGTATGTTTTCACTACTATATTTCCAGTACCTAGCTTCTGAATCTGAATTTCTCAGTACGTGTCTGACCATTTTGTCATCCTCTAATCCGCATTCAATTTTTTCCAAAATACTTAGAATCATTCTGTGAAATTTTACTTTATTTAGAAGTGTCTTGTGTAAAGATCTACTATCATGCGAATTTTCTGTCTAGTCAGTCCCATACGAGATTCCCAACTCTCTTCTTGCAGGTTTCTTTAATCAACTCTTTAGAATGAACTAATTCTGGTAAGCTTCAGTATTAAAGGAAGGGATTTGGATTACTGCATCAACATCTCACTTAAACATCTCCAAATTTATTATCACTAGATGATATAATGTTCTTTTTATCCATGTTGCAGTCACGTTTTCTTTAATATTTCTTTAATTTTTTTTATTTGCTTTGACGTTTTCTCTGATATATTTTTAAACTATTTCAGCAACCATTCTTCTTGATTACTTTCGCATTCTAATAACAACATTTTTTAAAGAGATTTGTCAATCTACAAATCATACTGATCCAAAAACCCTCCAAAATTTATTAAAGTCTTGTCTAGATGCCACAATTTCTTGTTTTTTTATCTCTTATATTTTTAAAGCTTAATTCGAAATATTGGGATTTGCACATAGCTATGATCCTCTTTAGATACTTTCTTGTTTTTTGTAATTACTTTATTTATATCCTCTCGTTCTTTCTAATCACCTCTATCTTTTATTATTCCCCTTACCTTTAATTCATCTTGCGTTTTATTTTTCTTTTCTCGTCCTCTGATGGTTGTAACTTTTTTCTTCTCTTTTCTTTAACTAAGTCCAATAGTTTGTTCGTTGTTTTTTTATATCTTGCCTCGTGTCGATGTAGAGGCTATTTGTTGGATTTTTTGTCGCCTAAGTTGCACGACGTGGAACACGGTGCCAATAAGACATGTTTCTGGGTTTAAGGACACAAGAATGTCTTGAACAGTGCAAGTAGATTCCTAGGTGACATAGGCGCATTTAAGAGGAGCTGGGTTAATCCAAGTTTAATATTAGCAAAACTAAAAAATATTTTAAATATTTTTTTTTGCTCTTGATTACCTAAATATCAAGATATTTTCACTGATTATATTTATTTTACAGTCCTACCAAAAATATATCATTATTTAGTACAAGCCTCTAAAATTGACCACCTAGTTCTGCTGTTGCTGGGTGAACATCCTAATTGTGGCGTATAAACAAATAACGATTACAATAATTGAAAATAAACACTATTTATGTTTTATCATTAATATTGCTAATTGAGAGTATAACGAAGATACGGTTTTTTTCTTTTGTGACACGGGAAATCCGTTGTGAATATAAGATTCCGTAGGGTCAGAAATAATAAGGACCTTTTGCACGCCCTCCTTTAGCTAACTTTATCCTTTATAAATGCGACTTTAAATGACAGATGTCACATGATATTGAAAAGCTAAATTTTAACCTTTTGCAGACACAATTTTTTATCCTTTATCCTTTATTTATCTGACAAAAGACTGTTCTGTATTCTGTAGGCAAAATTAATTAAAAAGTACCGAAAACAACCAGGGAAAAACTGAAAGAGCAATTCCAATGAAAAACTGCCAGGAAAATGTAGGATTAGGTCTGTGTTTACTAGGTTCTTCTTATTTTTTTACGCACTTCACAGAACATTGATGACTTTTGGTTAGTTGGTCAACACTGTTATCTAACAACACATACCTACCAGTTTTTATAAAAAAATAGTTTCAATAACTGCCATAAAATTAAATCTGCGGATTACAAATAATTGTCTGGTATTAAGAATATTTTATATTATCATTACATTTTAACATAACGTTATATGCGCGGCAACACTGCCTCTAGATAAAAAAAAAATAGTAGCCTGCGTTATTCTGCTGTTCTCGGGTTATTCAAACACAAGTACAAGTTTTTTTAAAGAATTCGTATAATAAAGTTTAAAACAAATATATGAACCGTAAGTATACTGTATACTTATATACAGGAAAAAAAATATTTTTACTGTTTGTAATTCATAATGAAAATAGTTATTTTAAGACTAATTTTATTTTTATGTATCAAACCCTCTTTTGGCCGCATCATACCTAAGCTATCTGCAATTATATATTTATAACATATATTAAAATATCCACCACTGGAAAAAGAGAGGAAACGTGTTTTCCAGCTGTCTCTCTTCCCCATCAGATTTTTCCTGCCATAATGTAAGGTACAACACTATCCTTTAGTAAAGGATAAGGTTTGAACCAGGTAACTGCGCATGCGTCAAATAAAAGATAAGAGAAAAATGGGACATGCAAAAGGTCCCTAATAGGTTTGCAAACGGATTATTTGTAATAACTCTCAGTGGTTAAGGTAACTAGGAAAGTACTCATTATCAGTTACCTTATCAGTAGTGGATTTAGAATTTTTGTTGAAAAATTATTAAATTTTTTAAAAAAGAAAATTTTGTCAAAAATTGTAGTTTGTGCATTCGCTATTTTAATATATTTTTTATACTATTTAATTTCAAAATGTTTGTACTTTTAACTAGAATGTCAATTTCGAATTTTTTCGGATTTTGTTTACCTACATTTTTCCTATCTACTGCACACTTACTGATACTTTATAATAACTCTCAGTGGTTAAGGTAACTAGTACAGTACTCATTATCAGTTACCTTATCAGTAGTGGATTTAGAATTTTTGTTGGAAAATTAATAAATTATTTTGAAAAATAAAATTTTGTAAAAAATTCCAGTTTATGCATTCGCTATTGTAATATGTTTTTTATACTATTTAATTTCAAAATGTTTGTTCTTTTTACCGTGAAATGTCAATTTCAAATTTTTTGGGATTATTTTTACCTACTTTTTTACTATCTACTGCACACTTACCTACTTTTAGCGTAAAAAGTAAGTGGTCGAGTAACCAATTATTTTTACCACCCGATGGGTTTAAGCAATTTATAAGAAGTACAAATTTAAAGGACCTCTTCACTTAAAGCAAATATGACGTCTTTTTTTCCGGATTAAAAAGATTTCTTAATCCACTATTTGAAGATAGCACAGAAGATTCCCAATTATTTTCGACCTAATAAAAACTTAAATTGTGAATTTTGTTTTTTATTAAAGGATGAAAATAAAACTAAGTAAACATTTTTATTACACTAGCAAACATATTGCATACTTACGGAAAATGAAGGAGAGTACCATCAAACAACGGTTTTACTATAAACAAATTACTCTGAAACTATTTGTTTAATAAGTGTTCTCAAAATGGGAACGTTGGCAGTTAAGTGGCTGGAATATTTACTGATTTTTGAGTTATCTTATTCCAAAGAGACAGACGGCATCAAACATTTTGGTGATTGGGTATTTTTTGCCACAAACTTATTTTGAGTGAAAACACAGACTATAAAAATTTTATTAATTAATATTTGCCAAACAAAATTATCATTGACTTGGCAAAAATCAAGTTCAACAACATGACAAAAAGTGTTAATTATTTTTCAGCAGCTGCTCAAATCTTGGATTAATTTCGCTGTCAAGTCAAGTAATATTAATCAAAACACAACTGTTTATGATTAAAATTATTGGTGTTATCAAGGAAGGCGTGTTTTAGAAATTAAAAGAAAATTTGGGAGACATGAGTAAAATTTAGAAAGTTTTTGTAGGAAATAGAATACTTAACCAAACCTTAGATGTTTTTAGCTGTTATAAGCCAAAATCTAGAAAACCAGAGTCAATTCTGCCACAAAAAAATGGGAATTGCCATATGTGTACTACGTGTTAAATTTTTTAACAACTAAATATTTAATTATTTTTGATTCCAAAAATTTCGGGGGACGATTGGTCCCCCTTGATCTCCCCCCTAGGTACGGCCTTGGCAACAACCTGAATTTACCTATGCTTTTCTGACAAAGTGACATTCAAGTATTATGTACACAAATGTAAAAGTAGGGTCCAAAGAAGATTATTGTTATAATTTAGGAAAATAATTATGCGTGATACATTCAGTTAATCATAAATTTTCTGTTGGTGAAGAGGACCTCTAAAATAATATTTATGCAAAAAACACGACCAAAACCAATTTGGAACGCGTCATTCTTTTTTTAGTTTGAAGAGAAAAATCGTCATGTTTATTTTTTTAAATTAGTTGTTTCGTTGATTGATTGTTTTCAATTTATTCCTTATTTAGGCTGTGTCGCAAAGTAAATAAGAAATCAATATTGCTTAAATTAAAAATAAAGTGAAACCTACATAACGCCAAAGTAGCCCAGTGGCCAAATTATTCTTCGTTTCTTTAAAAAATATATTATTTTCAGACATGTAGTGCGCACTTTTTTGTTTCGATTGGCCAGTAGTTTAGGTTTTTTCCAGATATCTCCAAATAACAAATTCATATTATTATTCTTATCCTTGTTTTTTATTTTAACCATGTATATAAAAAAATCTAAACCGCCTCTGCCTTATTGGATAGTCTGGGACCGCCCCTTGTCCCAATTACTAATTTAGTGCGTTTTTTTGCAGCAGAACTACATAAAACCTTAGTTAAATATACCTTTTTAAAGTTTTCTCTCATCGTCCGGCCATCTCATTTGGGGAGTTCCCCTACTTCTGTTATCTTCCCAAGTTCTCCAGTTTGCAATACATTTGTTCCATCGATCATCTTTCTGTTTGATATTAAGACGGCACATTTCCATTTCAATTTTGTTACTTCTCCTTGACATTCCTTACTTTTGTTTTGTTTCTTATCCATTCGTGGCTTTTTCTATTTACACGACCATTTGTCTTTCCATTCATCTTTGGGATTTTGTTACTTTATCCATTTTTGATTTTGTAAGTGTCCAGGTGTGGGGTCCATAGGGAAGTACAGGAAGGATACATTGGCTATACTCTTTCGTTTTGAGGTACTGAGGATATTTTTTATTTTTATTATGTAGCTTAATTTACCGAATGCTGCCCAGGTCAATCTTACTCGTCTCATGATTTCAACTGTTTGGTATTCTTTTTATAATTTAATAATTTGTCCGAGGTATATAATATTCCTCTACTTGTTCTATTTTCTTTTGGTTTATTCTGATCGTGATATCTTCATCTATGTTTATAATGATTTTAGTTTTAGTGTAGTTCATACTCAAGCCTATATTTTTAGCTTCTGTATCCAGTTCTTCCAGCATTTTTATCAGTTCTTTTTTCTTGTCTGTTATTAAGGCGATATCATCAGCATATCTTAGGTGGTTCAAGTATTGTCCGCTTATTTTGATGCCTATTTCTTCCGAATCTAACTTTTTAAAAACATCTTCTAGGGCCTGGTTAAATAGTTTTGGGTATATTGTGACACCCTGGCTGACGCCTATTCTTATGAAGATTGGCTTGGTTCCTTCGTAGATTTTGATTGATGTTGTTGCTTCGCTAAGTATTGGCTACTAAGTCTGTGTATCTGTGATCTATTCGGCTATTAATTAAAGATGCTGTTACTGCCTGCTGTTTGTTTACCAACAGTTACTACCTAAAATTCAGAACTTCTTTACGATTATTGCTAAATTAAAAACGATTTATTCTTGAACTATGACACAACAATCCTCTAAATCATCTATATACATATATAAAAGAAGAAAGACAATTTGTTATTTCGCAAAAACTAAATCGATTTTAATAGATTAACTATGAAGACAGAACCTCAAAACAAATAAATCGTTGTTGAATTGTCGAGTGTCGAAACCACGGTTTTAAGATCAAGACGCTTTGTTTCATGCGCTGGTTCTTTTGTTTTTATTAACGAAATTACAAAATGGCGTCGCCATGGGTGGCACATCCTTAGAAAAATATGGCGTAATATATGAAATTTTAAAAAAAAATAGCCTAGTCCCATTAAAAAAATATAAGCAACTTTCAATTTAAAATTAGTAATTTGAGTTGTAAAAATTATAAAAAAGTTGGATAAAATAAAACATTAAAAAAAGGAGGGCGGCAGTTAAAGGGTTCAGACCTGTATTAAACCAGACGCGAATCTACGGCAGGGGAAAGGGAAGTTTTTACACACAGAATACACATCCTGGCCACTATGCAAACAGTTTTATGCAATATTTATTAGGATATTTCCTTCCCACCAAATAAAGTTCCTAGATCCGATCTGATTAAGCAAGTTACAAAAATCATTAAAAATTAAATAAACTATTGGTAATGAAAGTGTAATAAAATAAAATCACGTTTTTAATAAAATTAATACGATCTCTTGTTATTAGCTATATAAATTTAAAAATTTTACATAATTGGATTTGGAAAGTATGTACCAATTCTGCGAAAACAATCCATCAAACTTTTCACATTACATGTAAACCATGAAAAAATGTTTGAACTATATGTTGACGAAGGAATATTATTACCGTTTTCCAAAGAGATTTCAACAATCTTATCATAAAGTAATAGTTATTTACATAACAAGTGCGGAAAGTAATACTTCACCGCACGCGAAGGCAGTTGGCCGAACGACGCGGAGCGGAGTTCGGTCAAGCCGTCAAGGGTGATAAAGACACTTTCCACATGTGTTAGGTACAATATCTTACCTATGAGTACATTTTTTTTTTCAAAAAATTGTAGTCAAATTAGATGGGATTGAAATGTAAACAAATATTGAAGCTGTCTTATTGATGCGTTGCCAAGGCGTCTAAGTGGGCGCGTGCGGTAAAGTAATTATTTTGCCGCACGCGAGTAGGTAAAATACATCAGGACAAGCGTTTTTTAGCAAAAAATAGCTTTCCTCTAAAAAACCACTAAAGGGCAACTTTTTTGTTTGAAAAGGGACTTTTCTGACCAATTAGAAATACAAATGATAATAAATCTGCTAGATCTGCATCTGCAGATATAGCTTTTAAAAATTAATAAATACCCAAAATAAATTAGATTATAATTGTAGGTATGATGTAAAATTTGGACTCTCACCCTATCTTTAAAATGTTGATTTTTTCACGTATTTTTTTATATATTTTTGGGTTATTTTTTTTGATTGGCATAATTTTTCCTGCAATGAACCGAACCCACTCTAGAAACCTAGATTTAATTGTGACCTTATTATAATAGACTAAAAATACATCGCATAGTTGAAATGTGTAGAAAAATAATTTAACCCTTTCAAACCTACTTTATCGAGATTTTTTTTTACTATATGTTTTTTCCCGAAAATAATGTTATGTATAATTTTTAGCTTTCCACTCTATGGTTTAGAAAAAAAATGTGGGCATTTACCCTTTATAATACATTATTTCAAATTGACAATAAAACATTTTTTTACAGTAAACAAACATTTATTTATAAAAATTAAACAGTTCAAACAAAAATGTTGCATCTTTTTCATTATCTGGGTTGTATTTCTACCATAAAAATTTTAAAAAATATGTCACTAAATTTCAAATGTATATTAGCTCACACTACTACTATACTATAGTAGTGTCAGCTATGGTGATTTTTTCTCGAAAAAAAAAGTTGCTCCGATTTCAAAAAATTTTATATATCTTTGCGTTTCAGATGATTTTGAAACTTTTTTGTCGCGCCGTCTGTCTGTCTGTATGTCTGTCTGTATGTCTGTCTGTATGTCTGTCTGTATGTCTGTCTGTATGTCTGTCTGTATGTCTGTCTGTATGTCTGTCTGTATGTCTGTCTGTATGTCTGTCTGTATGTCTGTCTGTATATCTGTCTGTATGTCTGTCTGTATGTCTGTCTGTATGTCTGTCTGTATGTCTGTCTGTATGTCTGTCTGTATGTCTGTCTGTATGTCTGTCTGTATGTCTGTCTGTATGTCTGTCTGTATGTCTGTCTGTATGTCTGTCTGTATGTCTGTCTGTATGTCTGTCTGTATGTCTGTATGTCTGTCTGTATGTCTGTCTGTATGTCTGTCTGTATGTCTGTCTGTATGTCTGTCTGTATGTCTGTCTGTATGTCTGTCTGTATGTATGTCTGTCTGTATGTCTGTCTGTATGTCTGTCTGTATGTCTGTCTGTATGTCTGTCTGTATGTCTGTCTGTATGTCTGTCTGTATGTCTGTCTGTATGCCTGTCTGTATGTCTGTCTGTATGTCTGTCTGTATGTCTGTCTGTATGTCTGTCTGTATGTCTGTCTGTATGTCTGACTGTATGTCTGTCTGTATGTCTGTCTGTATGTCTGTCTGTATGTCTGTCTGTATGTCTGTCTGTATGTCTGTCTGTATGTCTGTCTGTATGTCTGTCTGTATGTCTGTCTGTATGTCTGTCTGTATGTCTGTCTGTATGTCTGTCTGTATGTCTGTCTGTATGTCTGTCTGTATGTCTGTCTGTATGTCTGTCTGTATGTCTGTCTGTATGTCTGTCTGTATGTCTGTCTGTATGTCTGTCTGTATGTCTGTCTGTATGTCTGTCTGTATGTCTGTCTGTATGTCTGTCTGTATGTCTGTCTGTATGTCTGTCTGTATGTCTGTCTGTATGTCTGTCTGTATGTCTGTCTGTATGTCTGTCTGTATGTCTGTCTGTATGTCTGTCTGTATGTCTGTCTGTATGTCTGTCTGTATGTCTGTCTGTATGTCTGTCTGTATGTCTGTCTGTATGTCTGTCTGTATGTCTGTCTGTATGTCTGTCTGTATGTCTGTCTGTATGTCTGTCTGTATGTCTGTCTGTATGTCTGTCTGTATGTCTGTCTGTACGTCTGTCTGTATGTCTGTCTGTATGTCTGTCTGTATGTCTGTCTGTATGTCTGTCTGTATGTCTGTCTGTATGTCTGTCTGTATGTCTGTCTGTATGTCTGTCTGTATGTCTGTCTGTATGTCTGTCTGTCTGTATGTCTGTCTGTATGTCTGTCTGTATGTCTGTCTGTATGTCTGTCTGTATGTCTGTCTGTCTGTATGTCTGTCTGTATGTCTGTCTGTATGTCTGTCTGTATGTCTGTCTGTATGTCTGTCTGTATGTCTGTCTGTATGTCTGTCTGTATGTCTGTCTGTATGTCTGTCTGTATGTCTGTCTGTATGTCTGTCTGTATGTCTGTCTGTATGTCTGTCTGTATGTCTGTCTGTATGTCTGTCTGTATGTCTGTCTGTATGTCTGTCTGTATGTCTGTCTGTATGTCTGTCTGTATGTCTGTCTGTATGTCTGTCTGTATGTCTGTCTGTATGTCTGTCTGTATGTCTGTCTGTATGTCTGTCTGTATGTCTGTCTGTATGTCTGTCTGTATGTCTGTCTGTATGTCTGTCTGTATGTCTGTCTGTATGTCTGTCTGTATGTCTGTCTGTATGTCTGTCTGTATGTCTGTCTGTATGTCTGTCTGTATGTCTGTCTGTATGTCTGTCTGTCTGTATGTCTGTCTGTATGTCTGTCTGTATGTCTGTCTGTATGTCTGTCTGTATGCCTGTCTGTATGTCTGTCTGTATGTCTGTCTGTATGTCTGTCTGTATGTCTGTCTGTATGTCTGTCTGTATGTCTGTCTGTATGTCTGTCTGTATGTCTGTCTGTATGTCTGTCTGTATGTCTGTCTGTATGTCTGTCTGTATGTCTGTCTGTATGTCTGTCTGTATGTCTGTCTGTATGTCTGTCTGTATGTCTGTCTGTATGTCTGTCTGTATGTCTGTCTGTATGTCTGTCTGTATGTCTGTCTGTATGTCTGTCTGTATGTCTGTCTGTATGTCTGTCTGTATGTCTGTCTGTATGTCTGTCTGTATGTCTGTCTGTATGTCTGTATGTCTGTCTGTATGTCTGTCTGTATGTCTGTCTGTATGTCTGTCTGTCTGTATGTCTGTCTGTATGTCTGTCTGTATGTCTGTCTGTATGTCTGTCTGTATGTCTGTCTGTATGTCTGTCTGTATGTCTGTCTGTATGTCTGTCTGTATGTCTGTCTGTATGTCTGTCTGTATGTCTGTCTGTATGTCTGTCTGTATGTCTGTCTGTATGTCTGTCTGTATGTCTGTCTGTATGTCTGTCTGTATGTCTGTCTGTATGTCTGTCTGTATGTCTGTCTGTATGTCTGTCTGTATGACTGTCTGTATGTCTGTCTGTATGTCTGTCTGTATGTCTGTCTGTATGTCTGTCTGTATGTCTGTCTGTATGTCTGTCTGTATGTCTGTCTGTATGTCTGTCTGTCTGTATGTCTGTCTGTATGTCTGTCTGTATGTCTGTCTGTATGTCTGTCTGTATGTCTGTCTGTATGTCTGTCTGTATGTCTGTCTGTATGTCTGTCTGTATGTCTGTCTGTATGTCTGTCTGTATGTCTGTCTGTATGTCTGTCTGTATGTCTGTCTGTATGTCTGTCTGTATGTCTGTCTGTATGTCTGTCTGTCTGTATGTCTGTCTGTCTGTATGTCTGTCTGTATGTCTGTCTGTATGTCTGTCTGTATGTCTGTCTGTATGTCTGTCTGTATGTCTGTCTGTATGTCTGTATGTCTGTATGTCTGTATGTCTGTATGTCTGTCTGTATGTCTGTCTGTCTGTATGTCTGTCTGTCTGTATGTCTGTCTGTATGTCTGTCTGTATGTCTGTCTGTATGTCTGTCTGTATGTCTGTCTGTATGTCTGTCTGTATGTCTGTCTGTATGTCTGTCTGTATGTCTGTCTGTATGTCTGTCTGTATGTCTGTCTGTATGTCTGTCTGTATGTCTGTCTGTATGTCTGTCTGTATGTCTGTCTGTATGTCTGTCTGTATGTCTGTCTGTATGTCTGTCTGTATGTCTGTCTGTATGTCTGTCTGTATGTCTGTCTGTATGTCTGTCTGTATGTCTGTCTGTATGTCTGTCTGTATGTCTGTCTGTATGTCTGTCTGTATGTCTGTCTGTATGTCTGTCTGTATGTCTGTCTGTATGTCTGTCTGTATGTCTGTCTGTATGTCTGTCTGTATGTCTGTCTGTATGTCTGTCTGTATGTCTGTCTGTATGTCTGTCTGTATGTCTGTCTGTATGTCTGTCTGTATGTCTGTCTGTATGTCTGTCTGTATGTCTGTCTGTATGTCTGTCTGTATGTCTGTCTGTATGTCTGTCTGTATGTCTGTCTGTATGTCTGTCTGTATGTCTGTCTGTATGTCTGTCTGTATGTCTGTCTGTATGTCTGTCTGTCTGTATGTCTGTCTGTATGTCTGTCTGTATGTCTGTCTGTATGTCTGTCTGTATGTCTGTCTGTATGTCTGTCTGTATGTCTGTCTGTATGTCTGTCTGTATGTCTGTCTGTATGTCTGTCTGTATGTCTGTCTGTATGTCTGTCTGTCTGTATGTCTGTCTGTATGTCTGTCTGTATGTCTGTCTGTATGTCTGTATGTCTGTCTGTATGTCTGTCTGTATGTCTGTCTGTATGTCTGTCTGTATGTCTGTCTGTATGTCTGTCCGTATGTCTGTCTGTATGTCTGTCTGTATGTCTGTCTGTATGTCTGTCTGTATGTCTGTCTGTCTGTCTGTCTGTAACGACCAACGCGCATAACTCAAAAACCGCTTGCCCGATTTGAATGAAATTTGGTATCTAGGCTGGTTCTTGGTTCGAGATAGTTAATGGTTAAAAATGAACAAAATCCACCGAACGCAAGCCAAATAAAAGGGTGGGGGTAGATTTTAAAAATTGGAGTTTATGTGAAAATATGGCGTGTGTGATATCAAACGAAAGGTAATTAAGTCTGTATTTAAGCAAAATACATTTTATGTTATTTAAAAAAAAAGGGTGGGGGTAAATGTCAAAAATTAGAGTTTAAGTGAAAATATGGCTTGTGTGGTATCAAGGGAAAGGTAATTGAGTCTGGAGTTAAACAAAATACATTTTAGTTTTAAAAAATGGTGGGGGTAAATTATAAAAATTAGAGTTTAGGTCAAAACATGGCTTGTGTGGTATAAAACGAAAGGTATAATTGAGTCTGGAGTTGAATATAATATATTTCAGTTTTTAGTTATATTAGCTTACACGTACACTATAACTATAGTACCTAGTGTGAGCTTAGGTGCCCAGATATTAGCAGAGTATTTTTTAAGTCCGAGTGTGCACTATTATGCACAAACAAAAACAGATGACTTTTACACGCTATGAGCAAAGGGTTTTATTTAAATATAAATCAACTTTAAATCTATTATTCCACAGCTATATGTTTCAAAAATAAAAAATTTTAAATTAATAAAAAAACCGCGGATGATTGTGGATTTTCTTTTTACTTACAACAAACTTTCGCTGGTCGACCATCGCACTTGAAATGAAGAATTTGTCAAAAACATGACACCCGGTTGGTCAAAACAGTGATAATTTTTGAAGTTAAAGGTTTCCCCAATAAGCCATTAAAGTTTTTTGTTTTTCGTGAAATAACTGTGCATAATTATGACCCAGGGCATGGAATAAATTTTCTTCGATGCCGAGGGGTCTAAAAGGGTTATTCAATAAGTTATATTTTGTAAACTATACTCTGGTTCCTTCAATATATTTTATTTTCTAAAATTGAGCAATACAGATTCACTTCCTAAAATTTTGACACTTATTTATGTACCACCCTGTAGATGTATAATTTTGCGTGACATCATCACGTACGTATTGCTTGTTTGACATTGCCCAGGTGTTTAAAAAGCCGTTTTTTAAACTCATGCTTTCAAAATGAAGTACTTATCACACGCTAAGATCTTACTGCCATCAACACCAAGAAGACATGAACATTGAACGGTCGGGTCGCAGGAAAAAACAACCAAAATATAACAGAACTTGTCGAAATTAAATACGAAACTCGGATAAGAAATCAGCAAGAAAACAAGAAATTAAAAAAGACAAACTTAAAATATGAAGAAATAATTTCTATTTTATATTTAGTCACAGCCCCCTCAAATTCCGTTTGATAGTGCCTAAAAGTCAGACAGTTCTAGAGGCGCGTATTCATTATTCTGGGTACGCATATGAGCATGAACGCGAATGAGGCAATCCGAGGCCGAACCATTTGCCTCGGATTCGGGAAGAAATAAATTTTTGGGTGACCTGAATAGTGGACGCACGAGGCGTTGTACGGAATCGATCCATAAATATGGACAGCGCACGAGCACATACCTCACTTTGATGTACCGTCAACAGTTGAATCGAATCGAGGCCAAATGCATGCGGGTTCAAACAAATTTGCACGCCTCGTTCAGACGTAAACATATACACATACGTATGCTCATGCGTCCTCGGGCTGCCTCAGTCGCGTTCATGCTCATATGCGTACCCAGCTTTCGTGTTCAAGTGAATACGCGACTTAAGAACGCTACAGGTTGCCAGGTGCATAATGTTAATAATAATTTAGATGAAGATAACGACAAATATGGCAAATATATTTTTGTTTGAAGTTTCCCTCGTGGAGCATTTTTCCAACTGATTTGGTGGGATTTGTCGTTTACTCCACACTTAAAACTAACATCAGGTTTACACTCCCCCTGTAAATTTTGTGAATGAATAAACAAGTTTCTTGAGGAAGAGATCTTTTATTGATCAAAATTTAAAAGTTTTAAGTGTGGAGTAAAGAACAAATCCCACCAAATCAGTTAAGGCAAATATAACAATTTTTTCTTTTCACATATCGCTTTGTGTTATTTTGTTATTTCATCTTGAACTTAATAAATAGTCAATGACAAGTTCATTGTAAATAGTTTTGTATTTGTATAATATAGTAGGGGAGAGCGGGGCAAGATGACGAACGGGGCATGCAAGTTTATGGGTTAAAGATTGATGGAGCTCGTAAGAATAATAAAAGTTACAGTGGCCCAGCATCTATATTCCAAGTGGTCGCTTATAAAACATGATTGCTAAAAAATAAGCTTTTGCCAACAAATCTAATACAAAAATAGTCTTTGTTAGTAACTAAATATTTGTTATGTTTTCAATATAAGTAAATGTAAATGACCATCTTTGGTCGTTTTTTGTTTTTATTTTTTATCGACTCCAAATAAAGAAGAGCTTAAAAAAAAGAACTTGGAAAAAATTAAACAAGAAAATAATAATAAAACCGATGGTAAAATCTTACAAGTTAAAAATGAAATTTTTAATGATGTTAATCAAAACCTACCAGAAACAAAAAAGAACAATAAAAATATTTTCTATCCAGGATGCCAGGAACCATGGATTGGGCGTCCAATATAGGACTGGATTAAATGGAGGGTGTGAGTGTTGGCGGCATGAGGCGTGCACCTCATATGAAAATAAGGGGACGTTCATTTGTGATCTATGCGCCTAGTCGTCATCTTGTTCCAATAGGCTCGTCAACTTACCCCGCTAGTGGGGCAAGATGACAAAAATGTATTTTAAAATTTTTTTGCTGATTAGAGTTTTGGAATTAAATTTTTGTGTTTTTTTTTAACTTGTTTGTAAACCAAAACATCTATCTAGGAACCAAACGAAGTTTTTTAGTCAATACCGAGTTTGTGTATTTGCTAGGAACTAGGAAGCTTTAATCCTTAACATCGTCATCTTGCCCCACTCTCCCCTATGATATTAGGAAGATTGCTAAATATACTCGTTCCTCTATAATTTTTTTAAAATTTTGTCTGTCATGCATGTGACTTCCACTTTGTACTTGGGTCTTGTGGGGTCCTGTCGAGTCCTGTTTCAGGTACTTTTGTGACTGGAATTCGGAAGTGACGAGAGCTTACTTTCTATAGTGAGTATATACACGTATATGATAGTGAACCACAATAGACCCACCAGTAGTCGTGGTGGAAGTCATATCATGATTAATGATGTCAGAAACGAAAACTATTAATGCATGTAACCTTACCTTTATAACTTTTTAATATGGCCAATTTACTTGTTTCTATTTTGGTCAAGTATTTCAGAACAAGCATTCTGACCCTAAAAAAAATAAAAAAAATTTGGTTAAAAATCGTGCATCTCTTCTAACTGTAAAAAATTCAGGTCCAGGTAACATAATACATCACATTTCATTAATATCGAAAAATGAATATGGACTTATAAGTAGTAGTATTGTAGATTCATAGACGTAGTAAAAGTACATAAATAAGAAATATTAGAGACTTATTGGAAATTCCAAACACCGTAAGCAGTAAAAAAGGTAACAACTTTATTTAAATAGTGCTTAAGGCGGTGTCCCTGCCATGGGCGTAGTCAGGCTCTCGCTCAGGATGGGGCAAAAAAGCAAAAAAATGTACAATCAAATATTTATTACTAAATGAGTTAAAGCCAGGATGGGGCAAGTGACAAGACAGGGTGGGGCAAGTGCCCCACTCTGCCCCACCCTGGCTACGCCCATGGTCCCTGCCGTTATTGGAACATGCTTTTTATACTGCTGTCCCTTTTTTTCAATGTTAAGGCTCGATTAGCCTCTGTAATGGAGTCAATCGGGACAGAGAAGGTTAAAAAAATTATTTTGCAAAAAAAACGGAAATTAAAAAAATAGTAATAACCCAGAAAATGAGGTTTATTTATAAAACTTAAAAAGAACTGCGAAAATTTTGTTGGTTTTTTTGCGTGCTGTTCCATTTAAAAAGCTAAAGCGAACTGGCCGGCGACTTGCGCGAACGCGTTCACTAAGATATCGCCTATGAGTTTTGAATATTATTGAACTTCAAAAATTGACCTTGAGATACAGGGGCCACTTAAATAGTAAAAAACAGGTTTTGTCCCGATTGACCCCGCTGTCCCGATCCACCCCGTTTGACGATAATCATTAGATTTGAAGGAAGTTCACGAGGTAATAATTCTTGATCGAACTACTACTAACAGCATGGCAGAGCGCTGATGCGCTCGCGCCGAATAAACGTAAAGGTAACATACTGGCAAAAAGCCTGACCAAAAGCACCCTATTATATGCATCGGGTTTACCTTAAGACCCGGCCGGTGCCTTAATAGCAGGCGAAACGTTGTCAAAGTAGGTCTACGCTGAAAAAAGTGCTTTGTAAAATTCCAGTAAAAAACTTTGGCAACTTTGTTACCAAAGTTTTTTACTGTAATTTTACAGATCCATAAAAAATTACACGTACCATCACATTACAGGATTAGTAAAATCACATGATAAATTTTGTAATAATTAATTTTGAAAAATAAAAATTGCTTTTTGCCAAATCCAGTTGTGTAAAAATCCAATGTAAAAAACACAAGAGCAAGAGATTCCGCGTTCGAGTCCCGGCCGAAGCAGAAAAACTTTTTTCTTTCTTTAATTTCACTTGTTGTTTACATTATATGTTATGTAAAAAATTACATAATATATTATTGAAAATTGAGACACTGTACCTGATTTAAGAGACCATTTGCTGGTAGACAGGTATGGGTTGCAAGTGAGAAATGCTTTTAACTTGTATATTTATAAACTTTCAAAGGAACAGAGAAATCACGGATTTAAAAAAAAAAAAATTCTATGCTAAACAATAATTGCAAAAAAAAACGATGAAAATATTAAAAAAATTGTAATAAAACACCTTTCCAAAAGAACACAAACAAATAATAGTAGTTAGATAAAAATGTGACAGCTTAGCAGACAAATTCCAACAAACCGTCAAAACAAATACTACATGACTTTATTTAAGTAATAAAGTCCAGCAAAATTCTTATTACAGTCTATTGTATTTTACGGCGCAACTGCGCAAGCATAGATGTCAATATACTGCTAGCATTATTACCGGTAGACCTTATCTTACTTCCAATAAGTCTCTAATATTAGGTATAATGATTTTTATAGCGAACTGAACCATGTATTTAAACAAAAAGTTGATAAAAAACGTAAATAAATAAACCAAGCCTGATTAACTTAATACCGTCTCAACTAAAAGATATTACTTTGAATTAAAAAAAAAAACATATTTATACAAAAATTTAAAAATAGTATTTTGGTAAGTATATTTTGTGGTTAAAATAACATCCTTTAAATTTTGAACCCTTAAAAGTAAGAGTGCATATGAAAAATAACCTACTTGTCGGACATATGAGGGTGACCCCCCCTCCCCTCGTAATACGAAGCTTATCTTTGACCGAATTGGATAAAATGTTTAAAAATTGCATGAAGTGAAATAAAAAAAAAGTGTATGCCACTGCTGAAAAGAATATCGTTTCATAATTCAGGCATGCGTAACTTGTCAAAATACTCACATTTATATTGACTGTATATAGATTTCAAATTAAAATCTGATAGCTTTGGCCCGGTTAACAATGATTGGCCTGAATTTTTAGTGTGTTGGATCAGTATTTTGTTTGTTCAGAAGATATTGAGGCACGTGTATGACTTTAATTAAGTCACTTTAGATGATTATCAAGTAATTTATGTATCCGGTGTCTAAATGTAATATTTTTAGGAGTTTTCCAGTATTTCTAGGGATGATAGAAAAAAATTGACTCCCACTAGTCCCCACTTGCGAACCTCGATTTTTAAAATATTATTAAATGAATCTGTTCATTCAGATTTTTTGAAAGGGCTTTGTAAATGCAGTAATACCTATGTCCAATCTCTCGAAATATTTTTTTATTATAGGGTGTTAAAACATCCCTTTTTTAGCAATTTCGGAAAAAAATATTTCCTCAACAGTGAGGAGAATTTTTTTAACAGAATTGCTAAAAAAGAGCCAAGGGGATGGTCCAGGGGGTCCAAACCTCCCCCCCCCCCCGAAATCCTCTGAAAACGAAATAATCAATCAGCAAAACTATAAATATCAAACAAAACATTATTTTTATTTAAATAAAGAGACAATGGTTTGTGTTTATTCTAAAACTCCGGACCCTAAAATCAATTTTCTTGCTCTGTGCTAAAAATGTTAAATAAACACAACAGAGAAGAACATCCAGTAGACAAAATAGGATTTCTAATACTTTTAGGTTGGACATTATTAACCGCCTTCCAAGTCATTCTAAAAACCAGACAGTGATACAAAAAGAAACATGTTTTTAATGTACAGGACGCTGATTCTTGACTTTTCGTGAGAAGAGATAAGCACTCACCAAATCTTGCTATTCTTGACGGCCCATGAAGTTAGATGTCACGAGTAAACTTAAGTTCACCACCTTTTTATATTAATTACTAATCCACGGGAATTGTTATGGTGTTTATAACCTTACTTTTCCTGTCAATTTCGTTTTTGACAAGCTTTTTCCAAAGTGTGGAGTACACTAACGTTATTTTAAAAAAAAATGAAACAATCAAAACTGTCTCTTCAAAACAAAACTGACCACCAAAATTAAGGTTAAAAACACTCCCGCAGATTCATTTCCTCGTGGAAAAAGATGGCAAGCTCACCATCTTTTTCCTCGGGGAAAACCTTACATTTGCTTGCTTGTTTTGTTTTGTTTTGATAGTACCATCAAATTTTTGATAATTAATTTTGAGGACCACTACCGCACCGCGTACGTTTTAGGTATATTTGTACTGAGAAAAGGTCTCTAAAAGTAACTGCTACAAGCGTGCCGGCATATTGGATCAAGGCCAACAAAAAAATACAGGCGACGACCCGGAAAAAATCAGCTGTTCTCGGGGGGCTGACTTTTACATTGGGTCTTACGGGAGGTCAGACGTTTTTTTATGATATTTTTAAAATGGCCCTACAGATTTCCGCGAAATTTCAGTGAAATATTCTCAGACACCATCCCGCTGTTCCACCAAACTTTTGTAAGGATGCAAGATGATTAAACGGTTAAAATCTTCAAGATTTAGCATTCCTTATTTTGAATTCAAATTACCCGTCATGTTCCGCATGCCAACTGTTATATTTGACATGTATTGACTTTGTCATCTGTGTTTGTCACATTTAATTTTAGTGTGAGCTAATGAAGCGGCTCTGAAAAATTAAGGATAACTATACATTTTAAAAAAATTCTTCCGCAAGAATATAGTAAAAACAATCTCAAAAACGGCTTTATTTAAAAAAAAAATCAAATTTTCATGAGCCGTCATTCCAACTTCAATATTTTAAAAACAATCAGCTGTGTCGTGATGTGACCATCAAAAAAAAATCAGCCCTCGATATGACGTCAACAAAGTGGAGGATCGTGGCCCGTCCGTTTTGATAGCCCTGGTTGGATTTTAAATGAACCCAAACGTATGGCTTGGATAAATTTAGGCTACTGATAATGAGGGCCGCGCACTCCGCGCCATCTCTTGTCTAAGCCTGAAAACACCTTAGAATAAATTAATAAATACCTTGTAATTTATTTTAATAAAGCCAGGAAAGTGGCTACGTCAACTCAAAATTAGCGCCATTTTTGACAACGTCAAATAATCGCATTGACAAATTGTCAACATTATTTGAAAGCAGTTCCTTTAAAATTTTATTAAAAGCGTCTCATTTTTTAATCCAAGCCATACGTTCGGTTTCGATTGAAACCAATATGAAGAAACGCTTTTTCAGTTTTCTCAGTTCACAAAAGGCTTGCCAAAATTAAACTGACAGAGAAACGTACCCTAAACACCACACCAGTTTTCGTGGATTCATTTCCCCGTGGAAAAGGTGGTGGCTCGGTATTTCCTTTTGGTGTACAGGTTAGGGGAAATACCAGAAAGTTCTGGGAAATATACGAGGAAATACCGGGAAGTACTTGGGAAATACTAGGAAATACCATTGGAACTTTAGAATATACTGCGAAATACCAGGAAATACCGTAGGTATTATACCGTAGGTATTTCCTTGTGGTGTACAAAAATCGGCGATAGAGCCACCCCTTGCCGTCAAGTAGAGCGTTTTGAGATTTGGTGATTCCTCACCGCACCTCACCTCACGGGCAGTCAAGAATAGGCATCCAGACAAAAGCAATTCTCGGCAAAACATAACCTTGAATATAATATAACAATAAAAAATAAAAACAAAACACCAATCTGACCACTATTATGGCTCTTAATATACGTAGGAACTCAATTTTTTCGAAAAACAACTAGAGGTCACAATTAATGAGCTCAAAACTTGCAACAAAAGACGCCATTATAAAGGAAAATTGCAGGCGTAGGCGTTAATAAAAGCTTTAATAAAAGCGTGTAGGTACAATATTTTAACATTTTAAATTATTGTCTATATCTGCAAAATCCAATTAAATTTAAGTTTTTTTTCGTTGTATCAATTACTATTTGAAATGTAATTAAATGTATTAGTAACTAATGGTCTCGGTCACCTACACAAAATTTAGAACTTGAATAATGGAAGGCAAAATCAAATAAGTAAAAAAAAAACATTTTAAATTAGAAATCGAACAAAACTTGTAAATTAGTCAAAAAAGACAATATTACAGATATAAATTCATCCTAGTAGTACAGTACAACTTCGGTAATCCGGACACATATCGGTCAAGCTACCGCCGAATTTTGTTAATTATATTTTTATTTATTTTAGAAAAAAATGTAAAAAAATATATTTGAAGAAAGCAAAAGTATATATCCAAGGAGGTACTGAATAAGTACTATCTATGTCGATCTATCTATTTAGCCGTTTTCAATCCATCGTTGGACACAGGCCTCCGCCAATATCTTCCACTCTTCTCTGTTTGTCGCCGTGTTCATCTCATTTGGGATCTTCCCCTTCTTCTTCCATTTTCCCAAGGTCTCCAGTTTATAACAACTCTTCACTCTAGTTTAGGTTTAGCAAGCAAAACATAAGTTACGTTAGATTAAAATAAAAATTAAACAAAAATTCTCGAGGCGAATTGTCCCCGAGACAAATCGGCCAACGGTGAATAGTCCTCGCGGCGAATCGGCCGCGGGGAATTGTCCTCTGTCACTGTCACTGGCTTTACTCGTCTTTAAGCAAAAATATACTAGATTTATTTTAATTTGCTCGAATATTTATTTTGTGTCCGGATTAAAACGATAAAAATTGCAGCGTCCGGTTGGTAAGAGGCGCCGGATTACTGGAGTGTCCGATTTGGCGCGTGTCTTACTATAGTTGTACTGCAAATTATAATGCAGTAAACAATAAATTACCTACCTCCAATATAGCTCTCTCTCTCGCTCTCGCTCTTGCTCTCTCTTATGCTTTATCTCTCTCTTTCTTTATCTCTCTCTCTCTCTCTCTCTCTCTCTATCACTCTCTCTAACTCTCCAAACTAAACCTGAGCAAACTTAAGTACTTTGTTTCGCGATCAATGCAAATCTAAAATAAAAATCAAAAGGCAAAAAAGCAAAAACGTTACTTTAGTCAAACCTCATCATTTTGTTGTGGTAAATGAAGGTTGATGCAAAAAATTATTACAACTGAAGATGTCGATGAAATATCGAAAACCATAACAAAAGATCCGCATAACTTAATGAGCCGAAACGGCGGATTTTTGTTTTTGTTATAAAACAATAAATAAATTAGCTGTAGTTATGATTTAACACTTTGACCGTCAGTCTCAAAAGATGCGTTAAACAAAGCCAAAAATTCAGTTAAGCAGGATACAGGTTGTTACATTTGAACATGATACTAGGTAGCGCACGCTTTCCACAAATACAAATACTTTCAGCAAAACTTACTTTTAACATAATCTATTTTTAGATTCTTGGGGGGGCTTTTGCCCCCAAGCCCCCCTCCCCCCTTGTATACGCTCGTGCAGAAACTATAATAAAAAAATAAAATATTTTTGCTTTATTTGAATGGAACAGCCAAGCAACGGGACAAACATTACATTGTACGGAACTGGCCTATGCGAGAGAGATTTACTCCCGGTCAGAAAAATGTCGCCAACGTCCCGCAAGATAATATTTACTTGCCGCCTTTGCACATCAAACTTGGATTGATCAAACAGTTTGTAAAAGCACTGGACAAAACAATCGACGCATTCATATTTCTGAAAACTAAATTTCCTCGTCTTGGTGAGGCTAACATCAAGGAAGGTGTTCTTGTGTGGCCCCAGAATAGACAACTTTTTCAAGATTCGACGTTTATTGAACACCTGAATCAAAAAGCTTGGTTTGCATTCCAAAACGTGTGTAAGAACTTTCTGGGTAACCATAAAAGTGATGATTATGTCGCTCAGGTCGAGGAATTGCTCTTAGCGTACAAGGCCATGGGATGTAACATGTCCCTTAAAGTGCACTTCCTTCTCTCGCATCTGGACTTCTTCCCTGAAAATGTAGGGGCAGTCTCGGATGAATACGGGGAACGGTTTCATCAAGACATCGCTTGGTTGGAAAAAAAGTTTTCAGGGAAGTGAAATGCAAGCATGTTGGGGGAGTACTGCTGGTTTTTGAAATGAGAAGGTTGTACCTTAGGGTATAAAAGGAAAGCAAGCACCAAGTGAAGGTACGAAAGTTCTTATTTATCAGTGGCGCACTCAGGAATATGTCTTGGGGGGCCCGACGCCTCTATAGCCTCATGATGTCGAATTTTAAGCTATTTTTTGGTATTTTTTTATGAAACATGTGGAATATATTTAAAAAATCTAGGGCTTGGGGGGGGCCGGGCCCCAAGGCCCCCTCCTCTGGGTGCGCCCCTGTATTTCTTATTGTCTGAAACTAAAATAACTCGCTTTATACCTAAAAATTTTAATTTATGTTGATCATAATTATAATCGAAAAATGATAAAAATAGGTAAAAGGGCTGATCCCTCAAAAATGGAACCGAACGCAAGCTATATTTGGATTCAGGGCGTCGTCTTACATAATAATCAGCGGAAATAATGCCAGGGCTCAAGAATTTTTTTTTTTTTGCAGACCAGTGTAATAAGATTCACCTTGAAAAAACACTTTTACACAGGGTGTCTCAAAAACTTTTTATAGCTGATATAAATCACGAGACACGAGAGGAGAGAATGGCTCTCTCGAGCGATAGAAGAGTCCTATTGTCGAGACGAGAGACCCATCTTATCCCCCACAACGAGACGAGACTAAGAGGAGACCTTTTCTCGTCTCGTCTCGTCTCGCGGCAACACTAACCGTTGCGCTCGCTCTTACCGAACAAGGCACGCTAATAGGGCTTAAGACTAACCCTTCATTATCATTGTTGCAAAAAAGAAACATATACTCGGCCACTTTTTTTATGTCGTTTTATGTTCTCTACATTTATAGATTATCGGAAATCTGATTTAAAGTAAGGATCATAAACTAATAAACGATTTTGATTAGCAGTTTTTAAATCCCAGTGATATTCTGGGCTTTCCTGATGGGTATAAGCAATTTTTAGATAAAATGAAAAAAATACGATACATATTTTATGACTAGTGTCAAGTTAGCCCAAAATAAAATAACTGCAAAATAAATTTAATTTGTAATGCTGACACTAAATTATTACCTTCCAGCCCGGGCAGCAATGGCATGTCTATCCGTAACACGATAGCTCCTAAACCGCTGAACCGATCTTCATGAAATTTTTAGGTAAAATATTGTTCGATACTGTAAGCTCATTAGATTTTGGTCAAAATTCATAAATGCTAATGATTTTTTTGAGAGTTAAAAATTTTAAAAAATGCTGACTTTTTAACTTGGTTTTTGGAATATAGTAGAGCAAGCACATTTTTCATCAAAACATCGCAGGAGCTTTCGGTTCGGAGATATTTACCAAAACTCTTTTCAAGGTTGATATCGATCGCATGGAGTTTACTTGCAGTGTGCTAATGGCCTAGAAAGTTTATGTATTATTAGATATAGGATCAAAACGGATAAGCGTATCATAACAAAGACATTTCATGTAAAAAAAAAACTGAAGTAAATAATATTCCGTAACAAATATTTTAAATTTTAAATATAAATAACACAAAATAAATATATCCGTGACAGATCCTAATACGTTCCTAGCACATAAGCACACTCCAAATAAACTCCATGCTATATCAGCCTTGAAAACAGTTTTTTGTAAATATCTCAGAAACGAAAGCATATATGAAGTTTTTGGTTATAACATAAAGTATTGAGAAAAATACGTTCTACTACATATATTCCAAAAACCGCATATTGATACAATGTTTTGTTAAAAAGTTAGCATATTTTTAATTTTTTAACGGTCAAAAAATTGTCCCCCCAACCCCAAAATGTGGTCAAATCTCGGACACCCTGTACACATTTCTGGCTACAGACGATAGTTATAGGTGTAGACAGTGGTTATGATTATTCTGTAGACTTTCTTCTTGGAACCAAAAGTCGCACTGATGCTAATTCCCAAGTTATCGATTCTTCTAAAAACGGTCTGAGCTTAACACAAAGAAACCTAATTTGCAATAACTCCTTTTTGTCATGGGCTGTCTTAAAAATCTTTTTCACAGGAAAATAAATATGAAGGTTTATTAACTTTAAGCCAGTGTGAAACTAAATTTACTTTGCAATTATATTACACAAAAAAAACACAATTTTTTTCCACACAACGAACTCCATTGATTAAAGATTCAATGTACACGAACATTAATATAATGAACATTTGAAGGTCATTTCGTAATATTAATATTCGTGCATATGGATTCAATGTTTTTAGTTCATTGGCAGAAGATTAATGTTCAGTTAATTAGTTTTCGTTCACCAATAATGTCAAAAACACTTCTCTAGATCTGATAGTGCAGGCGCTGTAGGTAGTTGAGTATGGAAAATATGAGGATCGCAGTTTGACAATGTTTGTTTAATAATTTTTTTCCCAAAAAGCTTAGTTTTTGAGCAAATTGGATTTGGAGTTTAGTAACTTTTCAAAATTGATTTAAGTTACGGATGCCCTTAAATTGTTACAAATATAACTAATCGTACCTTGTTATACACTTTTTTATTTACAATTTCTTTTTTAATTTTTTTACATTACCTCCATAAACGGGCGCCGCTGGAGTGTTTGTTATTAGTCGTATCCCACTGACTTGTACATCGTTGAAAAGGAAATTTTATTGTCTACAATAAAGGTAATTACACATTTTTCCCTAAGAAGCTTAGTTTTTGAGAAAATTTGAAGAAAACCTGAAACATTCAGGTTTTAGGGGGTTTTTGGGAGTTTTTGCAACTAATATTTTTAGGTTAGCTTTTACACATTTTTGACGCATTTCTGTATCATTGTGGCTTTAGGGCGACAACTTACTTAAATTTTTAGAAATTGGAACACGACTATAAGAGGAGGATGAATAAAAAAAAATTGGACGACTATTGTCAGCTAGAATCCATTGTCAAACTGCGGTCCACATATTTTGCATACTCAACTACCTACAGCGCCTGCACTATGACGCACTTTTAAAGATTTGGCATGAAGGCGGGTTTATTGGCCATTTTTTATAAACTTTATTGTAAATATGTAGTTGATGTAACGTTCGGATGGCAGCAGGGCTTTTACCTGGTTGACCGTTTAGACTGAAACGATCTAACTTTGAAAAAATCGTCTGTACCTTTTTCGTTCTGTGTAGGTTTTGACGCAGATTTCTGAACATATCTCTTATATTTTTGGAGAAAACCTCGTATAAGTCTAGTAGTAGTTGTTCCTAGTAAAACCTGGTACCACTCTAATATGAATAGAACCATAATGGTCCTAACGGCACCGGTCGTGCGTACTATTCAATCACATACGCCATCGATCTTGAAATACACTAAATATAGGCCTCCGATTTCAATAACATCTTACGCATTATAATAGACGGTACGCTCCCGAGAACCAACAGTACCATCCGTTAAGGTAGTACTTTGGGCGGTTCTTGCACCTAATCTAGATAAAACGAGCAGATAAAATACACACAAACATATTAAACGGCAGCTTTCTTTAAAAAATATAAGTTTGCTAAGCTTTTTATTAGTTTAGTTACACGGTTTCATGAAATATCGATGTTATGGAGCCATGCTTCCATGTCTTTTGTCGTTTACACCTACCCGGCCGTGTTAAATTAAAAGGCAGTATCTGATTTTACAAAATTTTAGGAAAGTCCTAGTAATAAGATTACCTAAGTTGAGAAACATATTTAAAATGTCTTTATTATATAAATTTCATATTAGCATAGAAATTAAGTATTAAACTCCTTTTTTATGATAACTATAATTAAGTCACATATACCCTTTTAAATTTACACGGCACGCATTAAATTGAGTATATGGGAATCAGGGACAAAAATCGTATCTCCAGAACCGCTAAACGGATCTTAATCAAACTTTGCGATACTGTTACAGGGTCTTTTAGCTATTGGTGCTACTATAAATTTGATCGTTGGTACTTAGGGGGTTGAAAAGGGGTGAAGTTTGTTTAAAAATTTTTGGAAGTAAATGAGGATGCGAATCAAAAATAATTTTTCCAGTATCGCTTGGCTGATTTTAGCTTAACATGGCAACAATGTTTACTGGTCCTTTAGCTATCTTGCTGTTATGTAACACAGCCTTCGTAAACTAACGAGCCATGAACCAGAAAAGGCAACATCGCAAATTGGCCGGCTGGTGGGCAGATATATACATGGGGAGATATAAACATCTGCTATTTATTTTGATTGTAGTTTGGCGATTTTGTATTTTTTTTTTGTAAAAACTAATAAACTGTGTTTAGGCGTGTTACATTTAATTTTTAAAACAAACAAAACATTTGGAAATAAATATCAGTGGCCATTAATCATGTTAAAAAATATGTAACAAAACCTAGAATAAACAGATAGAAGAGAAATTACTTTTAAATAATGTGTGAGAACAACCCTAAAGTTTGATTCATAGTACCGTGAAGTAAGCAGTATGAAGTGAGCAGTAAGAAATAAAAATTGTTCCTTTCTTACTGTTAAGTTATTACTGTCAAGTTTGAACAACAGGATGTTTGTGGGATAGTTTCTTATGTCTGACTGCTTACTTTACAGAACTATGAATTTAGTTTAAGTGGTAACATGTTAATTTAAACTTTCAATGAACTTAAACTTTTTTCTATCTATCTACTCTATTTAGCCTTAGTCAATCCATGTTTGGCCAAGTTCTCCAGTTAGCACAATCACGTGTTTAACACGCAAAAAAGGCGTGAGAAAAAAAAAACGTTGATTTTAAAAGCTGCTAGAAAAAAACGTTTATTTCATATATGAAAACAAGCTTAATAGGCCATTCATTAACGTTATAAAAAATAACGTTGCTAAAAACTGCGTTGTAATAACGCCATTATCAAATTTAAACAGCACTGTTTTTACGTTAGTTTTAAGTGATTTTTACGTTAAAATCACATTAAATTCACGCCTTTTCTACACGAATTTTAAAACGCGACTTGCATGGCTTTTCTACCGAATAATTTGGAGATTTTACTTATATAGTGCAGCAGCGCCACCTATTGTCGGCATTTTTCACTTTGACGAAATCTATCAGGCAGTGGCTTTGGCCTCTAAACTCCAAAAACCTGTTAAGAAACTGATCCCTGTTCCTTTAGGATCACGACGCATCAGTCATTTAACCTGATAAAGACATATTAATACTCTGTGAAAGTGTTTACTGTTAAAAAATCTTGTTTAGCTTTTAAAAAAACATAAGGTATATAGATAGATATATACATATTTTGTCTTGCCTTGAGCGCCATCTTTAAAATTGTCTTGAAGTGTTGTAGTCTTAAACTAGTAAACTTTTATAACTCCATTTCGCGTCTCTTTTAGGTTAAAAAAATGTTATTAAAAAAACGTGACCAAAAAAGGCGCAGAAACTTAGTAGGTTTTAGAAGTCTTAATCTAGTGGCGTTTTAGAACATGTTGGGGAGGACTTTTCAAGTGTGCATTTGGTACATGAAAATAACGAGGGTAAAAATCACGTTATATACACAGCACCAAAAACTTCAGCAAAAAGTGGATTTTTATAGCTTGATTTCTCCTGGTTTTTAAGTTATCTTTAAGCATGTAGATTTAACAAAATAAATATTACATGGTATGAGGTTGTTTTCAAGTAAAAAAAAACTTTGTTATTTTTGTTCACGTTAATTTAACGTTGATGTGATTTTTGTGCTATGTGGGCAATACATTTGTTCCATCAATCGTCTTTCTGTCTGATAATATGACCGGCAAATTTTCATTTTAATTTTGCTAGTTCTGCTCTGAAATCCCTTACTTTTGTTTTATTTCTCATCAATTCATTCCTTTTTCTATCTGTTAGCTTTACATGTAACATTTGTATTTTCATTGATCTTTGGGCTTTTGTTACCTTATCCATGTTTGATTTTGTAAGTGTCCAGGTCTGGGATTCATAGGTAAGTACAGGAAGGATACATTGGTTATAAACTTCCGTTTTGAGGTACTGAGGATATTTTTTATTTCTTAATATGTTAGCTTAATTTATCGAATGCTGCGCAGGCCAATCTTGCTTGTCTCTTGATTTCAGCTGTTTAATTTTCTTTTTTCAGTTTAGTAATTTGTCCCAGGTCCTATATATTCCTCTACTTGTTCTATTTTCTTTTAGATTGATTGATATTATCAGCACATCTTGGTGGTTCAGAATTGTCCGTTTACTTTGATGCCTATTTCTTCCCAATCTAAGCTTTTAAAAACATCTTCTAGGGCCTGGTTAAATAATTTAGGGAATATTGTGTCACCCTGACACCTCTTCGTATGCGGATTGGCTTGGTCCCTCTGTGGATTTCGATTGATGTTGTTGCTTCACTATATATATTGGCTATTAAGTCTGTATATCTGTGATCTATTCGGCTATTAAGTAAAGATCTTTTACTGCCCAGTGCTCAATGCTATCGAAAGATTTTTCGAAGTCTATAAACGCAATATATATTTATATATATTTCCATACCCTCCCTTTCTTCAATTTTTTTTCGCCTGTCGTCAGGATTCTCTCTCGCTGGAGGTTTGGGGTTTGACATATACTCGGGTTGAGATTCAAATAGCCGAGGTATTGCCCCATTGTTTAACTTAGGGAATGTTAGTGGCACCTCCTTTTGTACTCCCTCTTTATCCCTAATTATCTCGGTTCTAACAACGTCACTTATGTCAAAATGTTTCCAACAAACCACTGAAGATGCAGTCACAACATAATCTTCTCTGTGTATCGACTGATGCCAAGCATTTTTTAGGTCATTTTCATTTAGGAAGGTAAAAGTTGTTTCGTGACCCTCTTCATTAATCATAGATGCATCGTTACTTTTGCAACCGGGTTTCGCGGAATGTTTAAAATTTTAAAAAGAAAAAACAGACCAAAAATTCCAAACAAAAACAAACATCTAACTTCACTTATTACCAGTGTACACAAGGTCTTTTTTACACAGCTCTTATTAAGTAGGTGATATAATTTTAAGTTCACCACACATCTCACTAAAACCAGAAGAGTTGTTTTATTTGGTAACGCGATTTGAAATATACTAAAAGTTTTAAAAAAAATTATCTGCGCGGAAACGGCTAGTAACTAGCGTGGTGGGCGACGCACGTGGGCGAAAATGACCGGCCTCCATGCTGTGTTGCCGTTTCTTCTGGTTCGTGGCTCGTTAGTTTACGAAGGCTGCGTATATAATGAAAGGGGTTGCTTATATCTTAAGGTTTGAAAAAAGGAAGCGTCATTTTTAATTATATTGGAGTATATGAGAATGCGGGTTATAAATGAAATCTCAAGAATTGGTGAACGGATTTTAGCCAATATTGGCAGCAGTTTTCTTTGGTCCTTCGGCTATATTTGGTACTACTATGAAAATGGTGGCCGATACCTACGAAGTAGAAAAGAAGTGAAGTTAAGTTAAACTTCTTTCTAAGTATATGGGAATGCGGAACAAAAATGTTATTTCTAGTATCACTTGACGGATTTTAACTAAACTTGGCAACAATGTTTACTGGTCTTTAACCTACAACTGTAGCTATAATAATAGGGGTCGTAAATACCTAAAAGGTCGAAAAAAAGGGCCGTAATTTTTAAGTATTTTGAAGTATATGATAATATAAGACATAATTTATAACTCTAACATTGCTGAACGGATCCTAGCTGAACTTGGCAACAGTTTTCGCTGATACTTCAGCTACATTTTGTGCCACTATAAAAAGGGTCGCTGATACCTAAGTGGTAAGTGAGGTTAATATATATTTTTTTGAGACTATTTGGGTATATTTCCAGTATCGCTTGACGGCTTTTAGCTAAACTTGGCAACAATGTTTACTAGTGCTTTAGCTATGCTTATTACTGGAATGAAAGGGTCGCTTATACCTAAGGCGTTGAAAAAAGTGAAGGAAGTTTTAAGTCTTTGAGAATGTAATATCAAACGAAATAATCTACTGAATGCTTTGACTTTTTTGATATTCATATCTGCAGGCTGTGCAACAAGATTCATAATTTCTTAAATAGGACCCTTTTACTGTCATACTTTTTGTTCTCGAAGCACACTTTGGCAACATCGGGATTTTTTATGAAGCTGCTTGCAGGCAGACGCAGATCAGTTCAATATATCTTAAATATTTAATATATCATAAAGATTAATGTACCACCAAGGAAAGTTTTTTTTAAAGCTCTATGAATGTATAAATTCATACATTTTAAGCAGATCAGATCAACAGTTTTGGTAAAATTAAAAACTTGCTTCAAGAACATGATTATACAAGATTGTTAAAGAACATTCATGGGCCTGCAAACTCCATACTAACTTGATCGCGAACATGTAAGAACGCTTATAGTTCAGAGGAATAATATGCAAATAAAATATCGCACGCAGAAATGGTGAGGGCGACATTTAACTAGGTAAAAACCACTTATCATAGAAATTGTTAGACTCATGTTCTTTACAAAAAAAAGTTTAAATTTCATGTAGTTGAAAATCAACTTTTCTATTGTTGTCCACAGGGCAATTCAATGTGCGGCAGTGCTTGGCGGCGATGATTTGAAGGGTGTGTTCCTGTAGCTATCCTTAGTAAATATTTGTTTTACTGTGGGAGCAAAAAAAAATGCTAATATTTTTGAGCGCCATTTTTGCAGATGCGTTTTTCAAAATTTGGGTCGTTTCAGGCAAAACAGGTGGTATTGGCGTCATTTTTATTTTCCAGGGATTTGCGTAACAAACGCCTTCCGAACGTCACATTGAAATTTTAAAAACACCCCTCCTTTTATAACTTTTTGTACCAGGGCGTGGTGCAAAATCGATAAAAGTGCGTCAGATCTAGGTAGATTTTTGCGACAATGTTGAGGAAAACGAGTGTAGCTACCCAACCAGTCAATAGTTAAAATAATACATTTTCTTTTTAACTTTATGGCGGCAGTACTACACCAAGTAGCAAGTAGTCGTAAGCAGTAGTTGCTCTATTTAAAAGTAAATCGTGTTGTACCGTTTAGTCCAGTTACCGGATGGGCATGGGCACTTAAAATGTTTAAGTAATGAGTACCAGCAGTGTGCATGGGTAGGTAACACACTAACTACTGTCTCTGTGCTGTGTGTTGGCACTTTTACGTACCATGTAATTATAAAATTATAGCAGTTTAGCAAGGCGAAAATAGCGTATAAATTTGCACTCTACATAAAAATGTTTATCATACTTAAAGTTAGGTACTTTTTAATCTTTTGACTATTTTTGTACAATATCCCTTCTCAGTCAGAGCATATTATTTTAAAAGGCTTTCCGTTTTCGGTCTAGAAGCAAATCATATTACTTTTTGGCAACAGACCATTTCCCCCTAATTTGACCCCGCTGAATCCGAATATCTCTGTTGCCAACTCGAAAAATCGACAGGGACGGAGAAAATCCTCCCCAACCCCCCCAAAACCTGTTTTTTTTTAGTTTTATGCATTTTTCCCAAAAACTAACCTTTTTGTCAAAAATTGCAAAGAACAGTTTTTTGTGGACAATAAAATTCCCTTTCCAACGATGCATTGGTCAATAAGGTTAGGAAAAGCAAGTAGCTCTTCAGTGGCGTACGTAAATTGGGATTATTTAGAAAAAACATGTTTATTACAGGTTTTTCAAAATTTTCTCAAAAACTATACTTTTTAGGAAAAAATATGTAGTATACCTTATTGTAGAATAATACATTTTCTTTTAAAAACTTTATTAAAATGTCGGGTTGTTGCCATATTTAAGCCTTCAGGGGCGTACTAATATAAACTTATTTTCAAAAATAACTGAAATAATCAGTTTCTCTTGCATATTTAAATATCTTTTCTAACTAAGATTTTCAGAAAAAAAATGTACCTTTATTCTTTATTGAGGATAAGACAATTTCTTTTTAAATTAGTGAGGTTAATGTTATGATAAATACTTTAAAAAGGTTCGTAATTTATACCTACTAAAATAAAATGTTTCCAAATTAAAATAAACTGTTTTTTGATTAGATTAAATATTTTGATTTAACTAAATAAGTTCTTTAAAGCAAAAAAACACCGGTGGTTATAAGGGGAGGGGGCATAGGGGCCATGGCCCCCCCTAAGCAATATTTTTGTGCAGAAAGTAACAGTAGTAACTTTGACACAGGTGTTTTTGGTTATTTTTTTAAGCATATGGAACTAAAAATAAAGTGGTGAATCTTATGCAACGGTTTGGGGGGGCATAATCTTTTGTACTTTCGATCTTTTGTATTTTCGACCTTTTGTACTTTCGACCTTTTGAACTTTCGACCTTTTGTTTCTTGATCTTTTCTATTTTCGACGTTTTGTACTTTCGACCTTTTGTATTTTCGACCTTTTGTACTTTCGACCTTATTTTTTCGACTTTTTCTACTTTCGACCTTTTATCCGCCACTCTTTATTATCCACCGAAAAGCTAATAAGACACAAAATTGATTAGTTTGGATTGATCTTAAATAATTTCTTTAAATTAAGAACACCACTGGAGCGGTAAATATAAAATAAATTCCACTTTGTTATACATCGTTTGAAAGAAAATTTTATTGGCTATGTCGAAGTAAAGAACATATTTTTGATAAAGAGCTTGGTTTTTAATAAAATTGAATAAAACGTATAAAAAACATGTTTTTTTTTATGATTTGTTGAAATCACCCCCATTGACGGACGTCGCTGGAGAGTTTGCTATAAGTCAAACCCCACCGAGTTTCACATTTTTAAAAAGGGAACTTCATGTTAAGCTTAGTGTTTGAGAAAATTAGATAAAACTTGTAACAAAAATGGTTTATTTTCTGTTTTTTCAAAATTAATTTAATATGCCCCTGAAGTTTTGTTTATAAAACCGATTTAATCACATTATACGTCATTTTGAAGGAAATTTTATTGAGTATACCAAAATGTAATACATGGTTTTCTGTATGTATTAGTTTTTAAAAAAATTAAATAAATCTTGGAAAAAACATAGGTATTTTTTCAACTTTTTTTAATTACTTCAATTAACGGACGCCGCTGGAGAGCTTGTTATTAGTCTTACTCTATTAAGTTATACCCCTTATACCATATTGAAAAGGGAATTTTATTGTCTACAATGAAGTATATTATACATTTTTCTCGTAGAAGCTTAGCTTTTAAGAAAATTTTAAGAAGATTTATATTTTGAATGTACACCTGTGACAATTTGGGCTTTCCAGCGGCAATTTAGAATTCCGCCGCCATTTTGGCCGCCATCTTGAATATCTCAGCCCCTGTCAATATTTCGAGTTGGGAACAGGGATATTCGGATTCAGCGGGGTCAAAATAGGGGGAATTGCCCATTTGCCAAAAAGTAATATAAAATGCTTCTAGAAACTATCTGTTTATACTTTGAGGTTTGAGGATGCTTGGTAGAGCCGTGGGATTGCAAGCGCGATGGTCGTTTTTACCAAATCCTGCCGCAAACTCGGTTATAAAAATCGAAATAAAAATTTTCCGAGCCGCACAATTGCAGTAAGAAGAATTGGCACTGAATAACCTTTGAAGCACAAAATAAAATAATATATAGATAAATATAGATGCAATAAATGAGACGCTGACAAAAGCTATGACCAAAGTAGGAAAAGATATCGCAAAAAAAGATTAAAAGACGGAAAATTGTATATCAAAAGAAATAAAGAAACTTATGGAAAAAAAGGCAGCGCCTTGAGAAAGAAGAAAAAAAAACATTGATAGAATCGAGGGGTCATCGGCACCCTAAAATTTTGTACAGCGTCCAACAGGACTTGGGTCCTGACGTGTACTGTTGGGTCCTGTTGAGTACTGTTGGGTACTGTCGTGTACTGTCGAGTACTGTTGGGTACTGTCGTCTATTGTCGAGTACTGTTGGGTCCTGTCGGTGTACTGTTGAGTACTGTCGTGTACTGTCGAGTACTGTTGGGTCCTGGCGGTGTACTGTTGGGTCCTGGCGGTGTACTGTTGGGTCCTGTTGAGTACTGTCGTCGTCCCTCGCCCTCAAAAAACATGCTAGCAAAAAAAAAAAAAAAGGTCATCATCTTTGGGGAACCGCGCCGCGCTCACAAATCTTGCGACCAAAAAAAAAGGTCATCCTGGGGAAGGCCGATAGGGCCTTCGCGCGTTTCATATATGAATGAATGAACCGAACCGCGCCGTAGAAATTTGAACCGCGCCGTCTCCAAAAAAAAAAAAAAAGGTCATCCTGTCGTTTTGCATCTACGCCACTGTTTCGGGTAAGAGGGTTGTGTCGCGTACTGTTGGATCCTATCGTGTACTGTTAAGTCCTGTTACGTACTGTCGTGTACTGTTGGGTACTGTCGCGTACTGTTGGGTCCTGTCATGGTACTGTCAAGTACTGTTGAGTACTGTCGTGTACTGTCGAGTACTGTTGGATCCTGTCGTAGTACTGTCAGGTACTGTTGGGTCCTGTCGTGTACTGTCGAGTACTGTTGGGTCCTGTCGTGTACTGTCGTGTACTGTCGAGTACTGTTGGGTACTGTCGTGTACTGTCGAGTACTGTTGGGTCCTGTCGTGGTACTGTCGAGTACTGTTGAGTACTGTCGTGTACTGTCGAGTACTGTTGGATCCTGTCGTGGTACTGTCGGGTACTGTTGTGAAATTTGTACAGTACTGTTGAAAGCTGATGACCCCTCGGATAGAATACACAGAAATAAATAAAATTATAAGAAAAATTATAAAAGAAAAAGCCAAGAAATAAAAGTTGAGAAAATAACATAAATATGAAATGTCTAAGGCCGACTAGAGGTAGATATGAAATTATTAAAATAAATGATATGAACGGCATAGAAACTAACATTAAAGATGATATTATAAATATCACACAAATATTTTATACAGAATTGTACCAAACAAAAAGGGAACAATCGCTAGAAACCATGAAGGAACTTTAAAGAAAAATAGAGAACATAAACTCAGAGCTACAACCTGAAATAAAGAAAGCGGAAACAAAGAAAGCAATAAGGAAAACGGAAAATAACAAATCACCTGGAAAAGACGTAGTAACTGCAGAAATGCTCAAGTACTGTGGTAAAACCGTAGTTAATACTCTCCATATTTTCCTGAATAAAATACTAAAAGAAAAAATAATCCCAAACAACTGGAAAGAATCCATAATCATTATTCTACACAAGAAAGGCGATAGAGCAGACCTAAAAAACTATCGACCTATAACACTCCTCAATATAATTTATAAGCTTTTCACGAAAATATTAACAGATATATTTAAAACAAAATTTGACGGATATCAATCAAAAGAACAAGCAAAACGGAGAATACCTAAACCAAATAAGAATAAAAAACTTATAAAAATGCTTGAAGAACTGGATACAGCAGCTAAAAATATAGGCTTGACTATGAACTACACTAAAACTAAGATCATAACAAACACAGATGAAGATATCACGATCAGAATAAACCAAGAGAAAATAGAACAAGTAGAGGAAGAATACCTGGGACAAATTATTAAACTAAGAAAAGAAAAGCCAACAGCTGAAATCACGAAAGGACTAAGACTGACCTGGGCAGCATTCGGTAAACTAAGCTACATTTTAAAAAATATCCTTAGTACCTCAAAATAAAAGTGTATAACCAATGTATCCTTTCTGTGCTTACCTATGGATCCCAGACCTGTACTCTTACAAAATCAAACATGGATAAGGTAACCAAAGCTCAAAGATCAATGGAAAGACAAATGCTACATGTAAAGCTAACAGATAGAAAAAGGAATGAATACATAAGAAATAAAACAAAATAATACAGTGAAACCTCTCCTTGCGGACACCTCCATTAAGCGGACACTCCCTTTAGGCGGACAAATTTGTTGGAACCAAGCTTTTCCCTATTTCTTTACATGTAAAATTCACTCTTATAACCGGACACTCTGATAACAGGACGCGGACAATTTTTTTTGGTAAAAAAATTCTGAAACCTCCCTTAACCGGACGCGAGCCTTTGACAACGGGACTAAGCGCTGCACGACATGGGCCCCCCTCACTTTTGCAATATTGTGTATTATGTTGGCAAAAATGCACTCTGCAGCCGGGGAATTACCTCTTTCCGTTTTTATGCGGAGGCTAAACACTTCTGTCGTATTTACAACATATTTTATTCGGCGGAACTGCAGTGTTTTATTATTGTTGTTCAATGAAGTAGTAATAGATCTCTTTGAAATGGCGACTAGTAAAAAACTTCTTAGTTTACTTAAAAAAATGGAACTTGTTAACGTTTCGGAGAAGAAATATATATCAGCACGAAAGATCGCTGAAAAATTTAATATCGGAGCAACTCATGCAGCGAAAGTTGTTAATAAATATATATATTAAAATTTCGCAGTTCCCTCTCATAAGCGGACACCTCCAATAAGCGGACAAAATCGCCGGAACCGTGTGTGTCCGCTTATGGGAGGTTTCACTGTATATAATTAGAAAGAAAGACGAACCGAACCGGAACTTGGGAATCCTTTGAAGCTGGTTCTCGTCATACAGAGAAGCTCCATTTGCTGGCCCAGCCATTTCGCTTAAAATTCGAAAAATTTTGTAGTTTTATTTTATTTTCGAAAAAATTTATTAAAAAGTTATTGGTCGGTAAAAAAAAATGAAAAGAAGAAACTTCTTCACGAAGAACGAAAACTTTCCAATTTCTCTAAGCTCGGGATATTCTCCTAACTCACATTAATTTTTTTCTTCAAATAATCATTTCGTTTATTATCACTTGAATAATATTTAAAAACATTTTACTAAAATCAAGCAAGAAAATCATATGTGACTTATTATATGGAGGTAATGAAAAAATCACATGCAGTGCTACATACTTGGCCGTACTAACCCACTCTACAAATGGAATGGTTACAAACCAAACTATATTTTAGCAATCGGCTCTTAATAAGGAAAACAGTTTTAAAGATATGCAATTTTGCCTAAACGGCAATTCAAAACCTGCAAATTACTAAATCATGATGCATTGATTGTCTTTGATCAGTGACCATGTAACTTGTAAGTGAAATTGTATGCCTCCGTAAATGCTCTGTACCTATAAATATTGTGTAAACAAATCAAGAAAAATTTTTTTTTATAAAAAAAACCGAACCCAAATTTACTTTTTATCAGGCTGAATAAAAATTAAACCTAAAAGTTGAAAAAAAAAGTTATAAAAAAACACCCAACTGCTAAATTTACTTGTAACTACTAGTCGCAATGGGGTACAAAATTGATAGGTATACCTATAACAATGTCCGACATGCTTCAACTTTTAGTTTTGATGCCCAAAGCGCACTTACGCAATTATACCGTTTTTGGGTAATTTTGTACTCAACTGCGACTAGTAGTTACAAGTAAATTTAGCAGTTGGGTGTTTTTTTTTCAACTTTTTGGTTTAATTCTTATTCAGCCTGATAAAAAGCACTATGGATTTACCATTCATTTAGCTTTACCCAAAAAGTATGTTTAGATTTTCTACGTACGCGAACAGTATTACCTTCCATTGAGTGAAGGTGGGGGAGGAGAGAGGGGGGAGGAGGGAACTAGTAAAATAGTATCGAAAAAAATCTTAAAGCGTGTGCAGAAATAATTTTTGAAATCGCTCTATATTAATGAAAGGTATAGCTACAACTTTTAATAATAAGGAGGTCGGAGACGAGGGGGACGGAGAGGGGGATGGAGAGGGTGAAGGAGAGGTAGGGGGAAACTAGTAAAATAATGTTGGAAAAGAAGTGTTAAAGCGTGTGCAGAAGAACTTTTGAAATCACTTTATATTTGTGAAAGTTATAGCTACAACTATTACTAATAAGGAGGGCGGGGAGGAGCGAGGAAGAGGCGGGGGAGGGGGGGGGTGGGGGTGGAGGGTGTTTGTTAAAATGGTGTTTAAAAAGAAATCTGAAAGCGTATGGAGAAAGAATTTTTGAAATCGCCCTATATTTGATAAAATTATGCGAATATGGTTTTTGAATAGGGTGGGGGGAATGACAGGAGGGGAGATGGGTGAGAGCAGGGAGAACTACAAAGTAACTACAGAAAATAAGAGGAAATTTGCAATGGGTGATCAAAGGAATTTCATTAAAATCGCCTGAAATTTAGATCATGTGTATTAAGGTCACTCATCGTCAAACAATAAAAAGCTTGCCTTTACGATGAGTGTCCTTAATTTGTATGCCTTAAAGCCTACATCATGTGACAAAATGGCGTCTGAAGACCGCCATGTTGATTCCTGTTTAAAAAAATATGGCCTATAGCACCTTCTGGATCAGTAGCAATTCAACGACACCCCTGTTGTCAAAATCGGTTCAGCCGTTTAGCCTCTAGCGTGACACATACATATTTACATACTTACATACATATATACATACATATCCCGATCGAAAAACATTACCCTTCCTTTCGCCGTGCTGCAGTTGGGAAAAAATCGGAAGTTTTTGCCACTTTGTTTTGATTGTGGTAAGCACTGAGTCGGCGCACGCGCCAAAAATCATTAGTAGTGGTTAATAACCACTACCACTTTCGTAAGCTACGGATTCCTTGTTTAATTCTATAGATTTTTTTCTATTAAATATAAAATATCACTAGTTTTCAACATATAAAAAATGTATTTTGTAAATTAAGATTAAAAACAAAGGCTAGGTTTTAATATTTTGACTTTACGAGTAACAGTTTTAAATGCATTTTAAAAACTCTAAGGAACGGTCAATGGTAGTGGTTGTTAACCACTACCATAACGACTGTCAAAGTTCCAAAAACTCCCTAATATGTTTTAAAATGTAAATTTGGTTTATATACGGAAGGTATAAATGACAAAAAAATTTCGATTTAGATTCTAATTTTCTGGGAATCGCTCCTGCTTGTTAAGAAAATGAGCCAAATATACAGGTTGGTTTAGTAGGTTGATTTGATAAAAAGTGTTAAGAGTAAAGTACCTTTGTTTTAAGAGATATCGTGAAAACGTTATGAGAAAAGTTGTTCCTGTTTTCTGAAAATTGAGAATCTGCCGTAACTTTTGCATCTAAACCACTTTTCTTAATAACATTTTCGGATTTATTTTAAAACAAAGGTTTTTACTCTTAACACTTTTATCAAATCAGCCTACTAAACCAACCTGTTGATTATTTGATTTAATTCATTCGTTTAACATCTTAGTTTCAGACCAAGCAGGAGCAATTCCCAAAAAATAAGAATCTAAATCGAATTGATTTTATTTACAACTTATTTTTGTACAAAATAATGTAAAATTAGAAGAAATCATGGAAAAAATTATTTTGATTAATAAAAAAGTTTCACGGGTAAGTCCTCAGAGGTAAAGGTAGCTCGGGGACGCGTTTCGGCCTCATTAGGCTTCATAGGCCCCGAGCTACCTTTACCTCTGAGGACTTGCCCGTGAACCTTTTTTGTTAAGACTTTTAACCTCGTGAACTTCCTTAAAATTTAAAAAAATCCAGGGCTCAGGCTGTTTTCTGGGAGCAGATTATATCTGTCTCCGTCGCGACGTCAAAATTAGCCTCAAAACCGAGGCAACCTTGACCGAAGCTGCAAATTGACAGTTGGTCTCTCCTCAGCAAACACCTTATTTCATATTTCTTTTTCAGTTACCCACATCATCATTTCATCTCCTTCCATTTACCTCGGAGGACTGGCCCGTGAAACTTTTTTGTTAAGACTTTTTACCTCGTGAACTTCCTTCAAATTTAAAATTAATTTGTACTTGCTACATTTTTAGACTTTAAACGAACTTTTGAGACAATTGACATACAAAAATTATTAGTTAAACTTTCAACATATAAAAAGATATTAGAAAACGTAAATTTTAGAAATTAACAAAGAAAAGTCAATAAATATTGAGGTTCCTCAAGGTAGTAAATTGGGGCCACTATTGTTTATTTTATATATAAATGATTTGCCTTTAAATTTAAAATATTGCTTTGTACAACTTTTTGCAGATGACACATTAATTTATTTAAAACACAAAGATCTTTCCGAAGCTACAAAAATGATGAATTCAGAACTTGAAATTATTGACAATTGAGGAGCAGAAGTAACAAAGGGGCTAACTGCCACTTTTCCTAAAAACGAGATTTTTACATAGAAAAATTCTATGGGCCATCGACTATATCCTATCAAACGTGCAAAGTCGCAGGACTACTAATTTCGTAAGTAATCGGGCAAATAGACGGCACCTCCGGTAAGTGATCGGTCATTTTCGTTATCAATTCTTTAAATATCTCTATTTAACAGTTTTGGCACCTAGCCCCTTTGTTACTTCTGCTCCTCAATTGCTTAAAAGTTTATAAATTAAAATTAAATACAAATAAGACAAAATGATAATAGGAAATTATAACGATAATTTAACGTTAAATATTTTTGTTGAAGTTAGTAAACTGAACATGATTAATTCATTTAAATATATTGGTATTACAATAGACTCAAAATTAAATTTCCATCAACAGCGTGAAAAAAATATAAACAAAATTGCTAGGAAAATAGGTTATTTAAAAAGAGCTAGTGAAAATTAAATATATTGGTTGGTGAAAATTAAATACATTGGTATTACAATAGACCCAAAATTAAATTTCCATCAACAGCATGAAAAAATTATAAACAAAATTGCTAGTGAAAATTTAAGTACATGGTCAAAAAAGTTATGTATAATACAATTATACCACCACACTTTATTTATTGTTCCACAATTTTATATTCTGCAAATCAAAGGATGGATACTTTTAAATGCAAATAAATATACCAAAATAAGTGTTATGTTATCAAAATTGAATGTAAAAAATTTCATTTTATTTAGTTTATCAATAAAATTCAACATAATTTACTTCCAGAAAATTTTAAATCATTTATTACTAAAAACTAAAAAATATTTATTTTTAATGGAGTTTGTTTAATTATATTATTATTAATTTGGATGTAGGTAGAATAAATTATTGTGTTACAGTTGAACATATTACTTAGTCTATATATATTTATATAGTTAGCAATTAGATTTTAGTGTAATTTACTTTACTACTCTTAAAATTGTAGCATATTCTTGTTAAATAAAGTTAAAAAAAACTTTGAGCAACATTTATATTTGGCTCGAAATAATTCAAATTTTTACGTTGATAATTGCAAATCTAATTTAAAATTTAATTCAATTTTTTTATAAAAAGCTTTTAGAACTTAATTAATTAAAAAATGAAATAAAGTAAATGACATCCTATATCTTTATTTAAAAAATCTTTAAAATTTTACCTTTTAAAAAACAACAAAGTGTTAATTTAGTTCAATAATAAATATTTTGTACAGTAGCAAGATGCTAAATAAAATATATTACTACTACTAATTAAATACCAAAAAAATATTTACAAATTTTTTAAAATGTAGTGGTTCATCTCATTCAGATATGCTTATTAAATTTTCTACAGATGGTTTTGAACATGCAGGTATAATTTTCTTTAGAGACACGTGTTAGATCATATATAGAGACTTTATGGTACCATAGAATACAAAAAAAATATTGCCCAGCCTACTTGTATCTAATACTTCCAATATGGACGCGTGATACAGAGAACCGTTAAAGAGAGATTTGATATCTGCTAGTGTCTTACAGATAAAAATGGCACTCATATATTACCTAGCATTGATTGCCTATCTTTAATAGTTACAGTTAAAGAGGCAAAAATTAGTTACTTAGCACCTTGTTTTAAAAATCAATCTTGCATGCTGGTAGATAATTTTTTGATGACACTCAAAAACGGTGGGAATTGGAAAATAGTATTGTCTTAATTTTCTGTTTATAAGTCGGAAATCTAGGCAAAATCGTAAGTCACCATCGATTCTTTTTTTATTTTGTATTATTTATGGTTACATAACAAACAAATTCGGTTGCAAAAAGACATTTGCATAAAACAAGAGGTAGCTTAATTTATTTTAAAAATGCCTCACAGTGGGACTTCGTTTTGTTTCAAAACATAAGCATGATGGCTTTAAAGATAAATTATTGATCTCAAAATAAGGTTTAAGCAAGACGTTGCAAAATCTTTTACAATGTAACCTTAAAAAATAAGAAGACCCCAAGTTGACATAAAGCTACTATTGAAGTCAGTGTACCTTGTGTACCTGGGGGAGCGCCTGTGCCCCTCCAAGTTCGCGCAACTGCTGTACCATCTTTTCTTGAAACATTTTAGCCCATATTTGACCTATCTAAAACTCTACTTCGGAATGAGCTATGAAACTCAAACTTTGCACAGACCTTCGTAGAGTTAACAACCCCCCAAAATTTATAGAGTTCGATAAAGTAGTAAGGTACTTACGAAAAAACGTCGAAATTGTCACTTACTCACTCACTCACTCATGTATAGATCATCAAAATTCTACTGTACTTCAAGATATGCTACAAAGCTGAAATTTTCCAGACTGATTATTATGACCCCTTGGAAAATAACTCCAAAATTCTTATTTACTCCCCTCTCCTATACATATAGATTTATGTAAAACTAACATTGCCCACTTTCAGAAGCGCTAGAGCGCTGATCTTTGGAAGGCCGATAGGAACTATGATAAAACTATAGAAAAAAATAAAAAACCCCAAAATTTTAAATAAGGCATTGCAATAGTTTTGAACAATATTCCTTATATTTTACTACTTTAAAATTTAAATTTTCTCCAAATCCTTAAAACAGGAGTGAAATCATAACAAAAACATTTTAACTAAAAAAAAGCCAAGTTTTCGAAAATGGTATTCCGTAAAAAGAATTGAGATAAACGTAAACTCTCTAATACAAATTTTAAAATGAAAGGTTCTTACTAGTTTGGAAATGTTTTTCTAAGCTTGGCTATTGCGGCTGTAAATGACTCTTAGGCACAGTGCTAAATTGAACATAAAGAACTTTGGCTGTAATAACAAAGTTTAAAAAAACATTTCTAAACTAGTAAGCACCTTTCTTTTTGAAATTTGTATTGGAGAACTTGGCTTTACGTTTATCTCAATTCTTTTTACGGAATACCATTTTAGCGTACTTGGCTTTTTATTTATATCTCAAAAAATCTGGAATAACTTAAAATAGTATAGTATCGAAGAGAAGTTGCAAAGACCAAGCAAAACTAAATTTTTTTGACCTCATACTTAAGAATTATTTTTCCTAATTTGAAATTTCTCTGGTTTGGTATTGTCATTTAATATTAAGTTTAACCTTTTAGCATATCTACTTTCCATACTTAAACGCTTGTTAAAATTTACATGATTCTCCGGTTACCTTCGATATTTCCCGGATTTACTTAAAGTTTATATTTTATTAGACAATTGTTTAACACCATTTCATTTTATAGTTCCTTTTTTGCCTGGGTTACAATACAATGAAGTTATAAAAAGTATTAACGTTTCAGATTTCATGACTATAATCATAAACCTACTAACAGATCCTAGTTCAGTCACTGAATGGCCATTAAGGGGTTGTAGAATGCATGGAGGGGGGGAGAATTTTTCTCTCCGGGAATATGTTTAGGGTAGTTGGGACGTTAACATATCAAAAGTCCCCACCCATAGCCCCCCCGTTTCAGTGGCGGAGGGGTGTGAAAAGGTGCCGTTTTACGGATTTTTGCCTATAACTCGATTACGGCGCGTTGTTTGGAAAAAATGTTTAATTAAAAATTAAAGAGCAATAAATTCCCCACAAAACGGTTATCCCACCTTACCTTTAAGGTTAACAGATTATGAGATAATGGCCACCAAAAACCGTTAATTTTTGAAAAACACATTTTGTCCCTTATTTTTGAACAAACTTGTTTATCTAACACTTTTGTTTTTAAATTTAGAAGAAGTTTGTTAATGAGAAAGCTATGAACCAATCAATTTACTTTAAAAATATGGAGCATTTACTAATTTATCTATACCATATCAAAAGATACAGCAAATTGAAATTTTTAACCAGATTTCTCAATTTTCACAATTACAATTTTTTTTGTTATTATTTTTTTGTATTATTCAAGAATAATACATTTGATAAAATAAACTGAATAAACATATTTTATTATAAAAAAAATATAATTAAAGGCAGTGGCGGATCCAAAATTAGAGCACTTTTTGTAAATTTTTGATGTGGTCTTTCTACGACATATAATTTTGTGGCAAAGAAGATCCTTAATTATTCAACCAACCTTTCCAACCAACTTCATAAACCGACCTAAATAACCAGCCTTTGTAATGGATAAGTCAAATTCATCACGACCCATTATTCAGGCAAGTTTTGCTCTGTTGTTTTCTTAGAGCATTGAATTAAATCAATTAAATTCTCTAAGATTTTTTAATAGATATAACATTAAAAATTGAGTACTAAGGCTGCTAAACAAAAAAGTCGCTATTGTCTGAAAAAATCAGTTTATTTAACTTTTGATAATCTAATTAGTGTAAGTTAGGAATTTCTTTCCAATACTAAAAACAGAGTGTCTTATAAAGTTACCAAGGAAAAACTTTAACAAAGCATAATCACAACTGCAATTCCAAACTACATGCAGGCGTCATTGTATAATATAGGTTTTTCGGTAATCCAGGTCGTAAATACTCCACCCGACCACAATATTTTGTTTAGAAATCCTGTCAGGGATAAGCAGAAATAGCATATTCTATCTAAGAAATGCAGCAGCTAGGACTAAAAGAAATATTGTTTTTGCATGCTTTCACTGATTGCGATTGAACATCAGGCGCATTTTGGAGGGGTCAGCTAGGATTTGTAAAGCTTTATCACAAAAACCCTAACATCCAAAAACCAGCTAGGTGGTGTTTTACAATCCCCACTCTTTGCATGCTGAAGTAAAACTTGCTTAACAGTAATACCTGCATAAATGGTATAACTCTTCGCCAATAAAAGTTTCCTAAATGCCTACAGATTTCCTTTAATTTATAAAATCAGAGGCAAATATGAAACTATTGACTTAAAAAAATTCTGAAGTGTAGCAGAAACCCAAGAAAGCAAGCATTTTCACATCACCTTTATCCAAATTTTACTCTGATTACTCTCATTTTCCAAGTGTGTTAACACCAAAAGAATATAAACTTCAAAGATATTATCAAGTAAGTACAACTTTGGTTATCAAATTAGCTAGCTCCAGAACTATGGGGTTGGGAATCCAGAGCAAACTGTATAGGTCCAGTTCACCAAATATTCAGGGGCATCAAAAAAAAAATTTATAGATGATTTTTTGTACATGCGTAATTCACTACAGCAGCATCAAATGTAGCTGCAAAAATATGTTGAGAATGCTTTATAGAAGGCTAATTGATATAAATCAATCTAAAAATTGTTCGTATTATACGTGACTTATAAAAACTTAACTATCAATGACTAGGTATTCTATTTTTTAGCTGGCTCAATAAATTTATAAACCTTAATAATAATAATATTTCAATTGTGATTCCAACTGGAGTGGGAACATTTTTCCCTGAGTTTGTTTTCAAATAATACTTATCTCTTTAATTTACTCCCGTCCTAGTGCCCTTAAAGTCAATAGTTTGACCGAAGACTCATAATGATGATGATGATGATGATGATGATTAGTAAGGTCATAGTAAAAGGAATTATACAGTGTTTTGTAGAAAATCAGAAATATCAAGAGTAATTCCACGCCAAATCATCCAATGGGGGTAGCTGCCATGTCACGAAAAAAATCCAAATTTTGATAACATGTATTAGCGTTCTTAGGAATACCAAATTAACAAATTTTAATTTTTAATGTCGCCTCCCGTATTTTACAGGCCACTTTAAAAGTAGAAAAAAGAAGAAAATCAGTTGTGGCCTTATTTTTTTTTATTTCTGTTGTATTAAATCTTATGTAAAAACAAATTTGACGGAACAAATCTTTAATATTGGTTGGATAATCCTATACAGAAAAAAAATTAACCTCACTTTTTTGACATGGCAAAAATAGTTTTAAAAAAATAGTAAATTTTATGATTTTCTCGATTTTTAATTATTTACACCGGTGCGGAATATGGTCCATCAAAAAAAAGTCTGTACGCACATTAAAGCTCAGTGGCTTGACTATCATACAAGGCAAAAGAAAAATTTCTAGGTTTATTGCTTTCAGAAAACTAAATTTTTTAAAATTGGAAAAACCGCAAAAACCTTAGAATTGGCAATTTTTGACTAAAAAAATTGTCATGTCTATCTGTCTATTAAAACTTCGCTTGTGCGTTGTTTTACTTGATAATGTATCGTCTAAATAAAAGTAAAATAAAAAATCTGGGTCTCTCATTTTACATCAACTTTTAAGCTGTTTGGTTAAAGCATGTAAAAAATCAAATTTTTTTATTAAGTCGCAAAAGGAAAAAAATTATGTATAAAAATCATCGTTAGGGGATCTTATTTATAGCCACATACTGTTTTGCGTGAGATCCTAGTTTGTGGGTTCAAGTCCCATCTTCGTACACTGTTGCAATTTTTTTTTTAGTTTTAAGAATACATTTTTGGTGAGACACGGACATTAATTAGTTTGTTTCTTTGGTAAATGAAATGGTTCAGGTTTAACAGTGGCGTACGCAGGAGGGAGGGAGGTTGGAGGCCTAATCTTTCCAAAACCATTAAATACCTTCTCCTAAAGATTGAATTTTTCTGAAAGAAGAAATAAATGGTTTTCTAGGACTTTGCTTTTACTCAAGCCCCCTCTCCCAACCCCCTTGGAAAATTTCTGCATACGCCACTGGGCATTAAAAAAAACTAAGTACAAAACTAATGCATGGTTAAAGCCCATGTGATGCGTTTGGAGGTACTGTGAAACGATTTGTTTTACATTAAAATCTCAAACAAACAACAACTGGACACCATTCTTTCACTCCTCTAGATGATTTAACCATAAACTAATATTAGTTTATGATTTAACTAAAGATGCTAAATTTACTTCAAGCTCAGAAAAAAATTGGTTCGGTTTCTGAAATTATAGAACTCAACTTCTTTTCCGATTTTTTAAATATGACAGTAGGTAACTACTAAAAAAGTAAATAAACTTTTAAAAAAATTGTGTAGTAACCTTATGAAGAGAGTTTAGATTATAATTTATTGAACAGTGCTCATATAAATAAACTTTACCTTCTGATAAAACCTAATTTGCAGGAGCGGATCTAGAAACTTTATTTTGGGGGAAAATATCATAATAAATATTTCACAAAACTATTTTGCATAGTGACCAGGAGGTGTATTCTCTGTGTCAAAACTGAGTAAAGTTTCAGATTTGGGGGGGGGGCATCCCCCCCCCCGTAGATCCACGCCTGAAATTTGTGTTGCAATTTAACATCACTAAAAATATTAAAATAACAAAAAAATGTGTAGTGACCTTAAGGATTACAGACCCAGATTTTTTATTCTTGTTTTTAAAAGTATATGATACAGTGAAAAATTTACCCTACTTGATTACCACCAGCACCCCGATGGACAGGGTCATTTTTTATGCTGAAGTTGAGGGATTTCCCAAATATTCTTAACTTCTTCGTGGAACTCCAAGGTAACGTCTACTTTTTAAATATGTTTTATACAAAGAAGATATAGTCCTTGAGTATAGCTTTCCAACACAGTATCAAAAATTTAAGAAAACATTACATTTATCCCAAAAAAATATGAAAACTTCGAAAATTTCTGCGTTTTTTGGATATTCTCTAAATTGCTCTAATTAAGCCAGTACAAAAGATTTTGCTAAACATCACATTTTTTTGAAAACTATTTTTATGCATGTTTGCTAAATTATAGGTTAATTTTTTTTTAGGTGCTGTTTACTATGAGCATAATTTTTTTCTTTAAAGTCCCATTCTGCCCGTTTTTAGACTTTTCAAATGCGTGTACAACAGACTAATTGAATGAAAAAATCTAAAATTGTGCAAAAGTGGGTAAGCATAAGCTGTTTCATTTAGTAAGCATGATTAAAGAAAAAAATTAAATGTCACGGCAACACTTTTTTTGTAAATTGGATGACTTGGCGTGGAATTGCCCTCAACTTAAAACTAAAACACCTGTATTTTTAATTTATGATCACATATTTAAAGATAAATAAAAAAAAATTAAAATTGTGGTTATTCACGATTTTTTTCTAAAATTGAAAACAAAAGTGTTAGATGAACAAGTCTGATAAAAATATGGGACAAAAATGTGTTTTTCAAAAATTAACGGTTTTTGGTTGCCACTATCTCAAAATCTGTTACAGTTAAAAGGTTAACATACCAATTTTGTAGGGGATTTAATGCTCTTTAATTTTTAATATAACATTTTTATTTGTACACCACGCCGTAATCGAGTTATAGGCAAAAAACCGAAAAATTGCACATTTTTACCCCCCTCCTCCACTGAAGCGGGGGGGCTAGAGGTGGGGACTTTTGATATGTTAATGTCCTAACTCCTCTTAACCTATCCCCGGAGAGAAAAATTCTCCCCCCCTCCATGCACTCTACAACCCTCTCGTTAAATGTACTATCCTGGATTGTTTTTAAAGTGGCATTATCACCACTGGTGGGTTTTAGCCTGATTAAGCAAAGCCTTCTATTCTGCCGTCTATGTTACGATTATTCGCCGCCTTCTTATTCCCATATTCTTGATGTCATATTCGGCATAGTCCATCCACCTTTTCCGTGGTCTCCCTCTTATTCCCCTTCCTGCAGGTATCCAGTTAATTATTTTTTTTTGGTGTTCTTGTCTCATCCATTTTCCGTGCATCTTCCAACCAAGCTAATCCTCTACTTTCGCTGAATCTCACGATGTTTGGGCCATCCAGTATAGTAGAGTAAATTTGTAAAATAAAGCTGCAAAAGAGTATATTTTTTTATATTTGGCATAGCAGTACCTAACACCAAGAGCTAAATTTTCATTCGCGATTTTCCGGCTTCAGAATCTAAGATGGCGGCTGCCAAAGTTAGGAAAAAAATAATTTCCCTGTTTAAGAGAGAACCGTTTTTCTTTGATATTTACTTTAGTTGTTGTGCGATATTTATTTTTGATACTTCATATTAAAGCTACTGACCAGCTCTTTAAACCTACCTAAAAAAAAAAAGAAGTTCCCCAGCCGACAAAAAGATGACGCTTAGTATGTCAAAAATAAAAGAGACCTTTATAAACTGTAGACCAAATTAAATTTTTACAAAAAATTGTTTTGTGTTTTATCAAGTTTTGTAAAAATTTATACAAAATTACAATTTAACATTTACCATTTTAAAATGGCGGCAGAAGTTCAGATAAAAATTATTTTTTCGTTCTTGTTTGACACAATTAATGTTACCATGTAATATATTAATTTATACTATATGAGGGTCGCTAATTTTATATATTTTATATTAAATGACATGTCTATTATTATCAAAATATACAAACAACAGCATCTTTTTGGTGTGGTAAATTTTTTACCGAAATTTGTAGTTTTATATTACTCTTAATTAGTTTTGAATTATAATGTATAAAAAAATATAGTTTAGTTATTTTTTAATGATGGCGGCCAAAAAAGTAAAGAAAAAGCATTTTTGATTTTTTTTAAATTAAACAAACAAAACTGGACAAAACAAAACACAGATATTTTAAAAATGTGAAAAAAAGTTGGCATATGTCACGTACCGGGTGATTTGATTGAATTAACCATTATTTACTTAATAGCTGGCTCCGGTGATATTGATCTAACAGTAACGTTTAAAAAATCAAAGTTTAATAATTTTTCCGAACGGATCAGAATCTGATGTCAAGTTAATCTATATAAATTAATTTTCTCTTAAAAAAAGGGAGTTCATTTTTTTTCTTAAATTTGACAGCCGCTATCTTGGATTCTAAAGCCAGAAAATGCCAAATATAAAAAAATATACTTTTACTGCAGCTTTTTCTTGAAATAACCTACAAATTTACTCTACTAATAGCTGTTCTAATTTATAATTCGTCCCTATCTACAAATAAAAGTTCACAATGGCATCCAGGCATCCTTGTCCATTTAAAATCTGTTAATATCTTAATTATCATTTTATTTTTTCTTTATTTAAATTCAGTTTGTTGTTTCTCTTGATCTGAAAGATCTTATTTAATTATTATTTACTTAGAATTATTTAAATAAAAGACATATCAAACAAACACCTAGTATTACTTAACTGTTTTAATTTTATTTACGGGTCTCTCCTTTTAAAAATCAAAAATACAATTTTAGAAATTTGATTACAAGTTTCTTTTAAAAAGTATACAATTTTAGAAATAAATGTAAAAATATTTTACTTAAAAAATTCATTATTATGTAGTATATCACAGATTTTTTGTTGAACTCTGTCTGTGTTCCCTTATGTTTTTTTAAATGAACTTTATTATCACACATAGAAATTAGGAACTTTGCTCTAAATTTAGCAGGGCCAACGCAACCCAAAAGAGTTAGAATTTTCCCTTGTGTCCAGTTTTCTGTTATTTGCTCATGTAGACATCGCCATAAATTTTCACCAATATTGTTTATTACGTCATTATAAAAAGCGTGGAAATTGCTATTGAAAATTACAAAGCTTTTTTCGAAAATGCCAGGCTATTAGCACTCGATTAACGGGGGGCAATTTTCGCGATAAAATCTTTCGTTTTTCGAGCGATAAAATCTCAAAAACCAATCTCGCTTGAATCGTGGAATATCCTAGGAGCACCGAGCATGGTAAAGACTTAAATTTTTTGCTTATTAAAGGAACGCGCTTGGGTAAAATATGGTAATATTTAAGCACTTATTTGCATAATTAATATCACCACACCGCATGTAGTTTTTTGCATTTGCAGAAATAAAATAGTATGTACTACTATACACAAAACCAAACAAGTTTTCATGGCGAGTAAGAAAGGTTGTATTTCCCTTGTGTTTTTTCGTGAGCAGCTCGAACTAGTGGTCGGATCCTAAAAAACTATCGATAGTTTTCAAGAACCATCGATAGTTTTTAAAATCGCTGGTTTTTAGTATTTGTCAAAATAATTTTCACGAGAATCCTTTCAAAACACAAAAAAAAAAGAACAAGTTTATTAGCAACCAAACAGCAATTCAGCACTAGATCAGTAGATCATAAATCTATAGGTATTAATGATTCGCCATCAGTTTTATCATGTCTCTGCTTTCTACTCGTGCTACGATCTATTGCTTCATGAACAAAAACTAGAGAAAAATCACCCGATGCGAAAACGGGGAATCACAGGATTCAATTATTTAGTGTGCTTTTGCTTTATTTCCTGCCACCACAGAGGCGGGGCCACGTAGGTTAAGCCGCGTACACACTATTTGCCTGTCCCGAAATTCCCTATTCAATTGTCACACCCCTGAGATGTAGCTAGTAGGTCGCTTTTGGTAAGGCCACTAATTTAGAAACAAGAGAAACTCTGTTTTTCAATAGTACTATCGACACTATCGATAGTATCTCTTGAGACTATCGAAAACTATCGATAGGGCTAACTATCTTTTGAATGAACCGACCACTAGCTCGAACGCTTATCTATGATTTAATGGACCCCTAATAAATGGTGACACTGTTGACAGTTAAGTGTTTCGTCCTTATGGGACTCCTCAGACCACTGCTTGGTCAATGTCCTACGTTTATCGAAAACTAAATCATCTAATCCGCAAAAAGCGCTATCTACCAAAATTCGAGTGAAACTAGAACAACAGCAGGCGATTACTAAACTGCTTTATATCGATCGATGAAGAGATCGATTAAAAAAGAGAATCCATCACGTCACCTACCCATCACCCACGGTGGATAGAATATACCGGTGTTCGGATCTTATAAAAATATATGTCGAATTTTCACGACACTGGTGGTCCAGCTGATTTTTAGAAACGAAAGTTAGATATGATATAAACAACTAATATTTTTTGATTTTTTTGAAAACCAAGGCAATTTTCGTACTATTTTTTAATATATTCTTATAAAATAATATTTTTCAGACATACCAGTCGTTATTTTTTTTAGCCCGCTTCATTTCTCTTTACACAAAAACTAAAACTCGAAGAAATGAATGTGTTCGTTTCAGCTTCAAAAATTATCCGCTGACATACCTCTTTGTTTACTACCCAATAGTCCTCGGTTCACCTTTGATATTAAACGATCACATTCAGTTGACTTGTAGTTTGAGTTTTGTGTAATAAAAAATAAACGGCTAAAAAAAATAACGACAATACATCTAGAAAATTACCTTTTATAAGGATGTACTAGAAAACAGTAGAAAAATGACCTTAGTTTTCAAAAAATTCAAAAAATATTAGTTGTTCCGTTGTTCATAACAGATCTAACTTTTGTTTACAAAAATCAGCTGGACCACCAGTGACGTGAAAATTCGACATATATATATAAGATCCGAACACCGGTCTATTCTATCCACCGTGCCCATCACCTACCACACACATTAAACAAATTCAAGCGGTCAATTGGTAATTATCGTTCAAAATTGGTAAAAACCAAACACGTTCGAGTGGTCATGATTATCTTCGGTTCAACTATATGACGTCATCGATTACGTCGAAAAACTTCATTGCTCTGAACCGAATTTTACCCAGGTCCGGAGCTGTTTTCAAATCTTGGTTATCCCCACTCCTTTCCCCAGTATTTTGAGGTGATGCTGTGGCTATTTATTGTGTTTTTAAGTATTTTTTTTTAAAGATCAGGTGTTGGACTTTATATTTGAGTGTTATCAACATCATGTGATATCAGGTTTGGTTTATCAGTTTGGAGCTAGCAAATACCCTTCTGAATGGTACTTTATTCTGACAGATTTACATAGAAAACTGACAGCTGACGTGTCAAAACTGACACACCAAAGTTAAATTTAAAAATAAAGTCGCTAACTTTCATTTAATAAAAACCGACAATAATAAATCTGGTTTTTAAAAACACAAAAGCCGAATTTTGAAAGAAAGCAGCTGCTTTTTATATGTAACTGTCACAATACTGCCGATTTTAAAATAGTCAGGTTTTATTCCAATAATTATCTAATAATATGTAATATATGTCGGACGCTATTGTGTGTAATAAAAGTGTAAAGGCCTATTTATAGATTGAAAACATTTCCGCCTACAGGTTTTAAATGCAAGTTGGAATAGTTTTCGAAAAAGTAGGGTTAGAGTTGCAACCAAGTTCTTTATAGTGGTCCAGTCTGGTTATCAGTGACAGCTGTCAATGTAAACCAGAGAAAACCAAAAGTTGAACCGTGGTTCGAAACGATTGACCGCTTAAATTTGTTTATTATCAGCGTCGCGTCGTGTCAATCAGCAGAGTTTTAAGCCAAATACTAATAGCGAATTCTTTTGAGAAAGTTAGTGCGTCACCTGGGATCCACTGACACTGTTTTGGTGCTGTCAAAAATTGGCCCCCGTGCAATTTCAAAAGAATACGAAAATGACACCTGTGCACTGTGGCTATGGGGGTGAAACATTCAATTTAAATTAATATTAGCCGAATTATACATAATTTCACACAAGGTTGCTCTGTGTAATTCAGCGAAATTCGGAATTTTGGTTTTATTAATTATTTAATAATTATTTTAAAAATTGTAAACCTATTTTACCAGCTTTTAAAGGTCTAATAGTATGTTAATAATTACACATATTATTAATATGTATAAGATAAAAAATCAGTATGAATATGGAATATTCATAAACATAGCCAATTCACAAATTCAAGTAGTATTACTTTATATTAGATCCAGAGGCAACTGCAATTACTTAAAATGTCGTTACTAAAATTTATTTACACATTTTTTTATTCTGGTTCCAGTTTTTTAATTCTGCATCACCACCGGGTTTTGGACGCAAAAATAAGCTTTGTCAATTACTCTTTTCTTTTATTTTTTCTGTTGCTATTGGAAAACTAGCCCGCTTATGTTTTTTGGCAGAAATTAAAGTCGGTGACAAACTCAAAATTTGTTGTTTGTTTGTACATTCAAGATTTTCAAAGTATTTGATTAATTATGTCATCTAATCTAACGTAATTTATAATTATAATTATAAGATGTCATTTGTTATCATCCTACAAACTTTTCGCCATGGGATTAAAAGTATCACTTTAGTCTCTAAGTTTATAATGTACAGTCAGTTTTTTCTACCTTCCCCAAATATACCTCAAACCTTCCAAAATTATCCAATTTAGGACATTTTTACACACTAAATTATTTTGAACAGGAATCAGTGACCGTTTGTACTATCAACTATAGCCTGCTGCATTTAAGACTTAACAAAAACGCTTTAACATAAATAAAAGATTCCAAAGTCAAAGCACCTTGCCTTAGCTCATTGCAGACTTTAATATACGAACGAAATTGCATAACTTCCTACTCATAATGAGACAATAGAAATACTGCATGTGCAAATCTATTTTATTTTCTTTACAAACCTGGATTTTCATATTACTTTCAGAGTAATTTTGAACAAATAAGTTTTAGGCAATAGAATATGTTTTCTATTTAAAGGCATATAATTTTTTATTTTATTTTATACCAAAAATTTCTTTGAGACATGACCTATGGAACAAAATCATGGGAATACAAATCGATTTATAATATCGTTTCTAATAATAGTAATTTACCTAACAAGTGCGGAAGAGGTACTGTACATACGTTTTAGGTATGTAGGTACAATATTGTTTCTACGAGGTTGTGGAAACAAAAATAAAGCACAAAAATACAAATAACTCATTTAATATTTTTAATTTACAATGGTTGCCGAAAACTTTACTTCTTATCCAGCAGCATCTTTGGATTAGTTTGTTTTCACATTGTGGATAAAAGATACCGGAAGGTCTTTGATATCTTTGATCTGGATAACGTATTATTGTAGTAGTACTAGTGGGACTTTGGCAATTAGCCAAGAGTAGGCTCATGCCTCAGGTCTATCCCATAACCAACTCTCTGTACTTCCAGTCGATGTCCAAGTAGCTCATTGTTCCTCTTCTCTTTAAAAGTCCTGTATGTTAGGCCATTTGAGTAAGTGCAGCTCTTTCTCACTCACAGTTGATGCCTAAGAGCGCGCTGCTCATACTCCGCGCGCAAACACGGATTCGTCTTGTTTTTGTGCTTTCAAGTGGCGCGCGCGCCGCTGACAAGCCGTTTGCCAAAAACCAGCTTTCTTCGGCTCCTCTTTGTGTGTTCGCAGGTGCTTTGGGACAGCATCGGCAGTTTGTTGTCGAGTTTTCATATCAATGCGTGTTTGCTGTTTTTCCGTAAATTGAAGTTCGTTGAAACGAATTCGGCGAGCGGCGCACATTGAAGGAGCAGTTTGGTGTACACGCACTTTTAAGTCCTGCTGTGTCATACTTGCGAATGCTTCACATTCTTCCACAAGGTGTTTTGATATATTTTCTTCCAGTCCACACGCTAGACAGGTAGGGTCGTTCTGGACTCTTAAACATGTCATGGTATCATGTGCTCCCTCAACGGGTTATGTCCAGCAGCTTAACATCTTTTCATATCCGTACTAGCAACGATGTATGTCTAGTCGCTTTTGTCCGGTCTACAAATTCTCTGGTGTGTCTTTCTGTTTCCAAGCAGTCTCTTAGTGCATTTTGGGACCACTGATTGATTCCGCGCTGCAGTTGTTGGTCATGCCCAGAAGTGGCTACGGGCCTACATAGTCAGCCATCTTGGGTGCGCTGAACGCCTTCAGTATGTTATCGGAGCGTATTTATTATTTTTTTTTACGGTTAAGCGCACTCGCAAGGGGATCCCTATCACGCTCGAGAAGCGGCCAGTGCGCGGAAATGTTGGTGTGTGTTGGTTTTGAAACGGTTCAGGTTGTAACCTGCAGGGAAAACTGTCGCAGGGAGTTTATTCCACAGCGATGCTGTTCTCCAGAGATATGAATTCTGATATAACGAGGTTCTTGGTGCCTCTATTTTGACAGGAAATTGATGGTTACCGTCTGTTTGACGTGTTCGCCTAGTAGGTGCTACTCCCGAGGGGATCATACGTGCCAACTCTTCAGAGCATTTTCCGTGATAATACCTGTAGAAGAGAGATAGATCGCCCACAGTTCTTCGATGTTCGAGACTATCCAAGCTACGGGTAAGTGCGGGGTCATTGATCAGCTTGATAGCTCGTTTTTGCACGGTGTTCAAAAGCATTAAGGTATGTTTGGGTGCCGCACTCCATATATGTGAGCAGTACTCCATAGTTGGTCGAATCTGGGCTTTGTAGAGTGTCAGCAGTTGGCTTGGTGTATACAGATGTCTTGTACGAAATAGCACTCCAAGCTTTTGGGACGCCCTTTTAGCTATATCTGCCACGTGACTGTGCCAAGACATGTTGGTCTCTGCAGTGACTCCTAAGATGTTCAACTGGCTCTGCAATGTGACAGCACTTCCAGATAGCATGATGTTTGGCTCACCGGTGCTGGTCTTTTTTGAAAACAGGGCTGCTTGGGTTTTCTGCGCGTTGAACTGTACAAGGTTTTTGTTGCCCCAGTCCTCTATTATCTCCAGGTCGTTATTTATCTGCGATATTTGAGTTAGTCTAAGATGATGGAATTCACGTGCGGATAGACACTGAGTGGGTGGTATGACTGAGGAGACTACATTGCCATCATCTGCAAAGCAATAAAGTGGATTTACTGTTTTATCTATGAGGTCATTTATGTAAATCAGAAAAAGTGTTGGCGAAAGGATTGCTCCCTGTGGCACACCAGCATTTATTTGGTAAGAGTTGGAGTTCCGGCCATCCAGTGCAACATAAATGGATCTATCCTTAAGGTAACTTTCAAACCAAGTGCAAAGTTTCGGCGACAATCCCATTGCTTTGAGCTTGTTGAGCAGATTTTCATGCCAGACTTTATCGAATGCTTTTGATATATCTAAGGCAATTGTTCTTGTTTCGCCCCGTAACTTAATCGCTTTTTGCCATAAGTGAGTGACGTATGTAAGTAAATCGCCAGTTGACCTATATTTTCGAAATCCGTATTGCTTGTCGTTGATAATTTTGTACTTTTCCAAGTACTTGGTTAGGTGATTGTTCACAACTCTTTCCATTACTTTTGATATCACCGGAAGTAGAGCAATTGGTCTATAGTTTAACGGATCTGTCTTTTTTCCTTTCTTTGGAATAGGTTGTACTGCGGCAGACTTCCATGATGATGGATATACTCCTTGCCTGTAAGATAAATTGAATAATTTAGCGAAAGTTGGGGTGAGTTCGTTAGCACAATTTTTGAGTACTATCGCGGGAATGCCATCTGGACCCATTGCTTTGTTTGTATCCAACTTTTTAAGGGATTTTCGTATTTCTCTGTGACAAAAGGGTACCTCTGGCATACTGTGGGAAACCCTTCCAATGAACGGTGGAGTTTTTCCATTTGGCACTGTTAGGTTTGAGTTGTAGGAAAAGATTTTGGCCAGCATATTGGCTTTTTCCTCTGATGTTGTGGCTAAGTGAGTATTTTTATCTGTAAGTGGTGGTATGGATGACTTGGTGAAGTTTGATCCAACAGCTTTTGCAAGTGACCAAAAGGACCTAGAACTACTAGGACAATTCAGCAACCTGTTTTTTATTCTTTGATTGTATGTTTCTTTGGCGGCGTCAATAGTAATTTTGCAACTATTTCTGGCTTCTATAAATTCTGTGTGGTTTTGAGCGGTTTGTTGTCGTTTCCAAAGGTTATATGCTCTGTGTTTTTTCTGTACAGCCGTTTGACACTGGCCGTTGAACCAAGGTTTTGCATTTGCTCTGCGTTTTATTGTATGTGGGATATATGCATCCATTCCAGATAAGATTACTTTTGTTATTTCATTACAGCAGATAGTGGGATCAGCTGTTTTAAAGCAAACCTCTTGCCATGGAAAATCCAGGTAAAACTGTTTAAGGTCATTCCATTTTGCCGATTTATAGTGCCACATTTTACGAGGAAGTGATTGTTGGCTTGGTGGTATGAGCATTTCGCACTTTGTTATTATAAGTTTATGATCGGATGAACCAAGTGGGGGATCTACTTGAATTGTGTACGAGTCAGGATTTGTAGTTAGGAACAAGTCTAAAAGCGCTGCAAATTCACCCCTTTCTGAGATACGGGTAGGTTCATCGACAAGCTGCGTTAGACCACAACTTATGGCAAAAGCTTCTGCTTCCCTGCCTTCATTATCTGTTTTGTTGTGGTGTTTTAACCAGGGTATATTGTGGACGTTGAAATCGCCTAAAAAAACAATTTCCGCATGTGGATAGTTAGACTGTATACTATCACAGTTTTCGGATAATGTCGCAAAAAAGTTTTGATACTCGGTGTTACTTGGCGGTCGGTAGAGGCAGCAGATGAACTTGGTCGATGACTTTGAGGTGAATTTTAGCCATATGATATCGAGGTTCGCTGGTTCTAGCTTCTCCTCTCGATGACATGAAAGGTCATTTTTAATGTACACACAAATCCCAAAATTATGTCGAAATCGGTGGTGTAGGTCATAGCCGGGATAAAGATAGCTCACAATAGGTGTTGCAGAACTGATTTTAGTTTCAGTGAGAACAAGGATGTCAGGTCTTTGTTCTTCAAGATGTTGGTGAACTGAATTCATGTTGGTACTTAATCCTCTTATATTGATAAAATCAATTCTGAGTTGAGTTTTTGGTCTTCTTTTAATATCTTTGCATGAAGGACCCCCAGGATCACCCGACGCCCGGAGATCCGAGTGGTCGGGTATTTTACCTCCGGAATATTTTGATCTTGGAGGCGCCATCATGTTATCTGTTACTCATTGTTGGAACCGGACTGCCAGCGCAGTAGCGGAACGTGGTGATACCATACCATATATATATATATATATATATATATATATATATATATATATATATATACCATATTTGCTCTTCCTCGCCATTCCTAACTCCTAACCCCTTCTACGCTTGCCGCCATTAGTATAACTTGAAAAACAGTAGCCTGCTGCTTCTAAAGTTCTAGTTTTTCCACGTATAATACTCCCGCTCCTGGAGTTTGCCTCGCAGATGGTGTAGATCCATGAGTGTAGCAAACTTAGTAGTAAGTAAAGTAATAAATAAATCAGATCAAAAAGTTAATTGTTCTCTCGATCGTAATTATTAATACCCATAAATTACAAATCAAAACACGGCTTACTAGAAAATGTATCAAGGTCAGAGAGTGCACCTTCTCTTTTATTTGACAGATGGCACTGTTTGTTAAAGCACAAGCGCGGATTTGAGGGAGGTAATGGGGTAATTACCCCTCCCCCTAGAAAAAAAAATATGCACTTTTCCTAAAGAGAAAACAGAAAAATTACACCCGCTAGAAAAATAATATTATATTGGAAAAAAAAAATTCGACTATTAAATTTTGACCGAAATCCGCGCTTGTAAAAGCATACGGCCCCAGTCAGCTATCTCTCTTACGGACAACATAAGATTATTTTTATACCCTTCCAAGCGGCTTTCCAAGAGTGTCAAGCCCACTACACTGCCCACCAAGCAATGTTGGTCTGTGGTGAGTCCCTTTAGGACGAAACAGTTGACTAAATTACTGTTAACACCAACATAACCCTTTCGATTGCATATAGTGTCTATACTGGGATTATAATAGCAATAAGATGAAGTCCACTAGTTTTGCATAAAAGCATAGTCTCGAGAAGAATGATGAAGAATTTCCTTGGACATTAGCATAAGTTTATGGGAACATTACCTAAAAGATTTCAGTGGACCGTTATGTTATGTTCTTGACAATGACCATGGCATGCATCTTTTGTATAGTTATACCTTATGGCTTTAATGAGCACTTTATCAAATGTTATTCAAAAAATTTCAAGAATGCTTTAACTGGTTTGTCTTTGAGTGAGTAATTAGTAGTTACTTTCTTTCTGGACGCTTACTTTTGATGGCACGTGAGGCGAGGGAAAGGTTTTTCGAAACATAAGAAGAAGCGAGCATCTTCAAAGGGTCAAATTTGATTCGTTTCACCATCTTGGGATTTTAAGATAGCGGCAAATTTTGATAATTTAAAGAGCAATAGGTCCCCACTATGATGTTTTTATTTTGTTGAAATCGGTTCAGTATAAATTAATTTATGAATGCAGAAATAATTAACAATGGTTGAAACAAATATATTTTTTTCTGGAACCTTTAAATTTATTTTAATAATTCATACCTTGTTGTGCGTGGCAAAAGTAGAGCTTTTTTACCATTTCAAAAAAAAATCTAGAACATAACAATAAACAATCCTTTTTGAAGGATTAAACTTATACTTAAATACAGTGGCGGCTGTTACAGGGAGGGCAACTCCCTCCCTCTCTCCCAAAACTTGTCTAGTAAACAGTATTTTTAATTGATTTATTTAAAAAAAGTTAAATATTCCCGTGGAAGAGAAAATGCCAAAACATGGGAATTCTGTTGGACGGAACCACCTTGTATACTTTATGTTTCGCCGATGATCAGATAGTAGTGGCTCAGGATTATGACGACCTCGAATATATGACACGAAAACTAATAGAAGAGTACAATAAGTGGGGACTAGAGGTTAATCTCAATAAGACAGAGTATTGTTTGTTCTATCAATAATTTTATTAATTTTAAGTCTTAATTTAATTTCCATTCTTTTATGTATCGGTGGAATGAAACAGGATCTAATCTTAAATACCGCGCAGCGAATTCAGTCCTGTGATGAGTATAAATACTTAGGTCTAAAAATTACAGCTAATGGAACACTAGACAAAGCTATAAAAGATCGAAACGTACAAGGAAGAAAAGCAATAACTATATTAAATGGAATAATTTGGGACCAAAGAATATCAAAACATAACAAAAAGCTTATATATAACACCATTGTAAAAAAGTATTATTACATACGGTTTAGAAGTATGGCCAATCAAGGATAGAACAGAAAAAATGCTTTCCGCTACGGAGATGGACTATTGGAGAAGAGCAGCATGGAAATCAAAAGGAGAAAGAGTTACAAATCAAAGAATAAGAGAAATTATGACAGTGGGTGAACGTACTTTAGTGGATGATATAAGAACAAAACAACTGATGTGGTACCCCAACAAACATTTAAAGTTGTAACGACGAAACCCCAACTAGAAAGAACTTCTTAAAAGTAACCGCAACGTACTCCCGCTACGTCTCAGTATAGCATACAGCGACGTTATAATTCCCTAAGTGGGGAACCAATTTCTGGTTGTAACTACTAGGCCAAGTGTTTAAAGTCACTGTAGTAACAACTACACTACTACGTCGTAGCCAGGTATCCACTACGTCGTAGAGGCTGTTTTTTTCCGTAATGGCATAAAAGTTGCGATGTAGTTGCAAATAATATAATCGTTTCTTTTTGGTAGAATTGTTACACAATATGGTGGACACAACAGTAAACACTCGCTTAGTTTTTTTGTTTGGTTATGGCTATAATATGTACTATGTTATCCAAAAGTCTGAGAATTTACGAACAGAGGATCAAAATTCGAGTGCGACGCAAAGTTTTTTGTATAACATGCATTATATATATTGCAAAAAACCGGTGCGCCCGTAAAATTGAGCCGTTTTCTGGTAGCTGATGGGATTTTTGTGTTGTGATTTTGGAGGTTATGTTTTCATAATCGACAGTTAACTTCAACAAATGGTGCTTAAGAAGAGCATTTTTGGTAAGCTTCAACTAATTTGTTTATAAAATAGTATAGCTCCTTAATATGAGCTCATAAAACGACAACAAAAATATTAAATTTTCTTTGTTACAAAAAAACATGGCGTCCCAAACTATATTCCCTGATAGTCGAAAGGGTTACTTGAAAGTGAGCCTAAGTTACGGCAACGTGTCACGTACAACTTTTATGTCGGCATTCCTTTTTAGTTCTAGATAACACAATCGAATTTCTACTCCTTCGTTGCAGAAACGTATTATTAACTAGCTTTCGCCACTAAAAAACGTCCACAGAGTGATAGGAACCACGCGATAAGTATAACTACTACCCTCAAGTTATTGGGGTGTCGCCACTTGTCATTTGCCGTTTCTGTCAACAACAGCACCACTGCTTATAGGTTTTGTACCAGCGTGAATTTGTGGTAGGTTTTAAAACAAAAACAAGATAAATTAAATTCCATTAGAACAATAAATGAAGTGCCAATAAAAAGTGTTTTTTAAAAATGTATGTTGCAGTCGAGAGCATGATCCCTATTCTAGAATTTCTAGGAAGTGTTGGTCAAGGAACTAAAAGAACGTAGTCACATCAATGAAATCAACTTATTGTTACTTTTTTTATTTACACATTGCTCTCACAATTCGTTTGTAGTATTAGCTCACACTACTACTATAAGTAGTGTGATCTATGGTGATCCTAATTTTTTCGAGAAAAAAAAAGTTGCTCCGATTTCAAAAATTTTTATGTATCTTTGCGTTTCAGATGATTTTGAAACTTTTTTGTTTTGCTGTCTGTCTGTCTGTCTGTATGTCTGTCTGTCTGTATGTCTGTCTGTAACGACCAACCCGCATAACTCAAAAACCGCTTGTCCGATTTTAATGAAATTTGGTACCTAAGTTGGGTCTTGGGCCGTGATGGTCCCATTTAAAAATGAACAAAATCCACCGAACGCAAGCCAAATAAAAGGGTGGGGGTAGATTCCAAAAATTAGAGTTTATGTGAAAATATGGCGTGTGTAATATCAAACGAAAGGTAATTAAGTCTGGAGTTTAAGTCAAAACATGGCTTGTGTAGTATCAAACGAAACGTATTATTTAGTGAGTGAGAGTCTGGAGTTGAATAAAATATATTTCAGTTTTTGATTATATTAGCTCACACTATAACTATAGTACCTAGTGTGAGCTTAGGTCCCATAGATTGGCAGAGTATTTTTTATTGTTTTTAGATATTTTCGCATTCTCAATATTAAGTAATTTTTATTGTTATAAGCCCTATAAGTAAAAAAACATCCTTTGAGACTTGTTAGATCGCTTAGAAATCCGCATGTAACCACGATATATCATACTTGTTTTTTTATTAGCCGCAAACAGCGCAAAAGTTCCTAGATGAAGTCTAGCATATCCCAAACAGGTTATTTTAGGGGCCGTGCATAAATTAGATATTAGGGACCTATTGCAATAAAGCCAGGCACAAATTGTGCCGGACACTATATTGACAGTTTCGCATTAAAAACTGACAGTTGATAAAAGGCAGAACTGTGTCGAAAGATTTCTTTCTTCGCGATCTGGGCATATTGCGCGTTTTTCCTTGCCCTAAAACTGAAGCGTTCTACATACCACACTTCGAAAATAGTACAAATTTAAGTCTAATGAGTTCAAAACACAGCACAAATTTAAATTTATTCACTTCAAACCAAGCTTTAACAACAGCACAAATTTGAAGAAAACCAAAAAGACAAATTGACCCAAGCTCAACACATAAAATGAATCACAGTGAGACACGACACGTCAGCACAAGAGGCATAGATAAACGAATTCGGTTTAGTCCGCACAAGAGGGTTACGATGGCGATAGGGTGGTGCCACAGCACAAACACAAACGACCGTAAAGACAGTACAAGAATAGAACAGCAACAAGTAGCGTAAAAGATTAAGGATGGAGATTAAGCATGGACCAGAGAATTCTTAAAACCGTGTGCGGTACTCGATACTTTGGATCAATATTTTGCATTTTGATTGTTTTGCAAAATGGCCAAGCAATGAACTCGAAAAAATGGACTGCTCAAAGTTAAAAAAATATTTGCAAAACTATTTCTAATATTCCCATATTATAAAAGGAGCCACAAAAAGTAGGGTTAAGAATGTATGCGACCAAGATGCGACTTCAAAAAGTCTACGTTTTCAAAGTAGAAACAGGAAGGAGAGATTACTTTAAAAGATCGACATTAAAAAAAAGTGAAAGTAGTTGCGGCTTTAAAGTTGATCGAAAAAGTTATTTTGTCTACATTGTTACATCAGATGTTACTATGATGACACAAACTTTTGTGGTAAAAATTAAAGTTTTAATGTAGTTGTCGGATACACTTGTTTGGGAGTCCAATGAAGCTTAACTTTCTAGTGGTAATTAAGTGGGATATTAAAGTCAGGGCGACTACGAAATAACGACTAAAAAGAAAGTAAAACTTTAGCAACGTCCTTTTGTGGTAGAGAAGACTATCAGAATCGACTATCAAGAAACAATCCTAAGAAGTAGTTTAGAGGGTCGTTTTTACGAAACATCTACTATTTCCTGATACTAAATAGTAGTTAGAACTAAAAAGTAACAAATTTTGGTTGGGATCACCACATTTCTACTATAAGAAAGTAGCAAAGCCTTTAGAACATGTAGCCGCTACTATAAATGTTAGTTGGGACGGACATGTACAAAGAATGAATGATGAAAGACAACCTAAACAAATACTAAAATGGAAACCAACTGGCCGAAGAAAACGAGGATGGCCAAGGAGAAGCTGGAGAGAAGAAATAGACAGTGAAATAAGAATAAGAGGCCTAGATGATATATTATGGGCAAACAGAAACGAGTGGAGATTAGGTATCAGAAAACGTAGAACGTTGTGAAACCGATAAATATATATATATAGATATATAGATATATAGATATATAGATATATATATATATTTATATATATATATATATATATATATATATATATATATATATATATATATATATATATATATATATATATATATATATATATATATAATATTCCCGTACATGTCTAGTTCTTTTTTTTAGTCTGTGGTTCACAAAAGGCGATTAGTAGCTAAAAGTTTTGCCGGTGGCGTGTCCATTGTTTGTTTTTGTTTGTTTTCAAAATGGAAATAAATACCGTCGATTATAAAACTAACTATGCAAATTTAAATACTTTGACATATGAACTTTGATAGGGCCACATAGACCGGACCTAAAAATCTTAAAAAACTGGTTGTGCGGTTGTGAAAACGGAAATGTTTTTTTTTCCTTTATTTGTCTCATTAGGAACAATCCACGAAGTGATCCTGCGTGGGTGGCAAAGGGAATGTGTGATATCAAGCATTTTAGTGAAAAGTTAAAGACGCATTCCAATAACCACATAGAATATTCTATGCTAGGCAAGACTGATATTATGTGCCAATTGAATAGTGCCTATAGGCAAAACATTACCGAACAAAATGAAAATGTGGCAAAAAATAGACATATATTTAGTAGGTTAATAGACTGTTTAAAATTTTGTAGCATTTTTGAGGTTGTTCTACGGGGCCATGCTGAGTCTGAAACTGGTGCTAATCCGAGCACTTTGCGCATGTAAAAGAAGGACGAATAGACTTTATCTATAAACAAATAGACTAAAAACTACATCAAGTAGCTGCTTGTTTGTAAAATGCTAAAATTAAATTGTTTAGGTAAGTTTTTTATCTCCTTTCCATGCAATAGAAATTTCTGCCCCGCCCCCCCTCAATTTATAGCGTCACCAGCCGCCACTGCTTAAATACTTAAAAATATCCCGAGACTGTTTCACAGGGTCTTTAAAAGTAATTCTTTATGCGTCACCATTTTTTTTTAAATATGGGTGGTCTCAATATGTTCCTGCTCAAAAGGGCTTCGTAATACTGGCAAATATCAGTAACCTGAGCTCTTAAATATTTAAAAAGTGTGCTATTTTGACGTGCATTGTCTTAAAAAGAAGCCATATTGCGCACTGTGCAGGTGCAAGCCACGCCAAAAAGGAAAAAGGATATTGCAGGTTCTGCCTTGACTTACTGTTGCTATAGGGCATGTGCAGGTGCAAAAATATGGAGAAATTATAAAATTAGTAAGCAATGTGTTATGCCGAACACAATCAGGAAGATTAGAATTAAAAATGTATAAGAATAAAAAATTTTAAGCACCATTATTAAAAATAAAATGTATAAACCCTTAAGTCTTGTCAAAACCGGACAATTTTTTTTTAACTATACAATTGATTTTAATGGGATGAACTGTACTTGGCAGAGAATTAATCAGAGTTTTGTCCAAATATATTTTTTTTTGTCCTCTGTCTCAAAATTCAAGACGGATGAAATTTAAATGTACCCTTGAATAATGCTCGTTTATTTCTGTTTTGCGAACACGTTTTAATTATTTTCTTAAATTAGTAACAAAGCTGTATTCTTGCCACGCACAACAAGGTATAAATGAGCAAAATCGGTTCAGCGGTTCTAAAAAATATATTTTAATTTCAACCATTGTTTTGCATATTATACGATTGCTTTGCTAATCATGTCTGCATTTATTTCCTTATAAATTCATTACTTCATTTAGGATGATGGACAGAATCATACTTGATTCTTCAAAATGGCGTGTTTATTCTTATTTGCCGGTTTTAGTTTTTTTTTTTAATTTATGAAAAGCACTACTTTTTCCCCATACAGCGAGGTACAATTTAGATAAATCGGTGTAGTGGTTCGGTTTGGTTCGGTTCGGTTTTTGTTTCATATATTATACGATTGCATGGCCAATCCTGTCTGCATTTATTTCCTTATAAATTCGTTATTACTAAACCGATTTTAGTAAAATATGCTCGTTTACGATCTTTAAAGACCAATCAATTTGCACCATTTTTTTATTTCACTAAGATTGGTTCAGTAGTAATGAGTTCATAAGGAAATTAATGCAGACTGGATTGGCAATGCAATTGTATAATCGGTAAAACAATGGCCGAAACAAAAATAGATTTTTTGATAACCACCACACCAATTTTACTAATTTGTACCTCGTTATGAGAGGGAAAAGTAGTGTTTTCTATAAATTAAAACAAAAACAAAAACATTTTCAGAAAAAAGGGAATTAGCACGCCATTTTGAAAAACCAAATATGATTCTGGCCGCCATCTTAAAGGCCGCCATCTTAAATTTTAAGATGGCGATAAATGTTGATCATGATGTTTAAATAGCAATTAATTTTCTCCAGGATGTTTTTTATTTCATTAAAATCGGTTTAGTAGTTTTATTTATAAGGAAATAAATGCAGACATGATTCGCAAGGCAATCGTATATTATTCAAAACGATGGTTAAAACAAAAATATTTTTTTTACAAACCACCTAACCGATTTTGCTGATTCCTACCTTGTTGTGCGTGGCAAGAAATTAACTTTTTTAAAAATGTAATTTTAAAATTTATTTATTTATTTAAAAAAAATCATTAAAATATGTTTGCAACACAAGAAAAAACAAATATCTTTGAAGGGTACAATTTAATTTCGTCCGCCATCTTAGATTTTGAGATAGCGGACAAAAAAATATATTTAGTCAAAACTCTGATTAATTCTAAATCTCTGCCAAGTGCAATTTGTCCTATTAAAATCGATGGTATAGTTCAAAAGTTATAATGAAAAAAAAACTGTCCGGTTTTTTTTGGCACACCCGCTATTTATAAAAGTTCAGATTCTTTTGACACTTGATAGTAAACTAATAAAAATTAAAAATAGCACTGGAATTTTCCAAAAAATTATAAAATTAATAAAAAATATTTATAGAAAACATATTTAAAGAGAAAAATACTGAAACGGTATTTAATAACACACACAGAAAAATTTCAACCTAGTGACTGACAATTTGTTGTCTTGACCAGAACGTTTTAATTCGTAGGCAATAAAAGGGCCGCTTTGGTCCCTTAAACTAGAAACTAAAGTGACCTCTTTAGTCCCTAAAGTGCATAAAAGTTATTTGCATGATCGCGTCACTATTTATGTGCAAAAGATATACAGTTACGAACCAAGCAATAAGTAAAAATACATATAGGATCTTTTGCATAAGAATTTTTTACATGAAACTCTATCCGTTTGGTGATGTCGATATGGAAAAAAAACTGGGGATGGTCTGTATACGGGTGTTCCAACTAAAAGGTAACAGAGGTGTTTTTGGGTATTTTTCGTGCGAATTTGGAGAAACGCTCGAACACGTCGATTTTGTTTGCGAGGGGGACACTCTTTGGCTATCTTGAAATTTTTGTGGCACGCACCATCTTCGAGGGTTATACTTTACCCCTATATTTTGAATAGGGAAAGTGGGTCTAGTCGTACCTTGTTTTGAAGTTCTCTTGAATATCTTTATAACCATGTAAATATTTTGAAAATCCATAGATTAGTTTTTGAGATTATTGCTTTTAAATTTTTAAATTTTACATGGAATGATAAAATAAAAATTAAATCCGAAAAATATAAAATTCTGATTAAATTTTTATTTTATCAGTCCATGTTAAATTTGAAAGTTTGAAGGCAATTATCTCAAAAACTAATGGATAGATTTTTGAAATTTTTACATGGCTGTAAAGACATTCAAGAGGCCTTCAAAACAAGGTATCACTAGACCCAGTTTTCGTATTCAAAATATAGGGGTAAAGTATACCCCTCGAAGATGGTGCGTGCTACAAAAATTTCAAGATAGCCAAAAAGTGTCCCCCTCGTACACAAAATCGACGTGTCCGAGCGTTTGTCCAAATTCGCACGAAAAATACCCAAAAAGACGTCTGTTACCTTTTAGTTCGGACACCCTGTATGATTTCACACTTTAATGTATCATTATTTATATTTAAACAGAAACACTGCAGGATTTATCTTGCTTCTTCTTTTCAAAAGCGGTTTTGTACTTTTTCATTTTTACCTCAAAAAAGTTCACAACCAATTTCGTCCAAGAAACCTTTCTAGCCCACATATTTTTTTAAAATGCATCAAAAAGAAGTTAACAACCAAAAAAAAGGTTCTCACCTCACCTTTTTTTACATTTTCTTCAAAAATTATTTATTACCAACAATTATTTTCTTTTCAGTACTTAAAAAACTGCTTTTTATGGCATTGACAGCAGTTGGAAGCTGTTTCTTCCCCCAAAAACAGTTTTCGAAAAGCAATTTACATAAAAGCATCTCCTCACTATTTTGCAAAGCGTTGGCAACCATGGTTTTTTTAGATGTTCGAATACATTTTTATTACATTGTATAGGGTGTGCAGGTTGGATAAAATTAACGTATTATATTATTATTATACCATTAAGCAATTAAATTAATTTAATATTTTTTCACATAATAAGCGTCGGTACTACACACGCATGATCTTCAAATGTTAACAACTATAACGCATTTTAGCGAGGATATAAATGCCTATAGACTTGTAAATTGCAATATTAATAATCATAAATAATTGTGATTTTTAATTTTTTTCCCAAGAAAATAATTGGCAATATGATGTTGTCAATCACGAATTAATATTTAAATAGTTCAGCATGGTAATAAAATAACTTTGGAAAGCTGTTTTATTGTGGAAATATGATGTGAGCTGATGATTCATACCTGAAAACTATAAGATTTGGTAACAGTACGAGTTAAGGTCACTCATCGTCAAGCAAGTACGAGTTACCAATTTAATGTTCATTTTACCGGCAATAATTTGAAAAATAACCTATCTTTTGTAGTATTAGAAAGTTTAAGAAAAGGGAAATCTTATGTCCTTTAAATATAATGCGAGGAACTGGTCAATTTGCTCTTCTAAAAATCAGAAATCTTAAAAAATTTATTTTATTTTAACTTTAACGTAATTGTTTTTAAGAACCGTGTTAGTTTTTTATTAAGAACATTGGGTTTTATAAAGATACATGAAAGTTCGTTATTATGCAATGATTAAAATTAAGTATTGTCAAAGATGCATACATCTTTGATATTGCCTTTTTATTGCCAAATAATGTATTTGAATGTAATGCGAGTGACCTAGTTCTATTTCTGTTATTAAAGAGTAGTTCTATTATTAAACTCATAATAGTATTAAAAAGTTAAATGAAAGGTAAATCTTATGTCCTTAAAATGTAGCGCTAGTGACTGATAAATTTGTTCTTCTAAAAATTTGAATTTTTAAAATACTCTTAACGTAATTGTTGAAGAGCCGTGTAAGTTTTTTATTAAAAACATTGGTTATTACAAACATGGATGAAAGATCGTTATTACAAAGTTATTAAAATTTAGTATTGTCAAATATGTATACATCTTTGGCATTGTCGTTTTATTGCAAAATAAGGTATTCGAATGTAACGCGAGTGACCTAGTCCTATTTCTGCTATTCAAGAATAGTTAAATTATTAAATTCACAGAAGTATTAAAAAGTTTAAGGAAAGCTAAATCTTATGTTCTTTAAATGTAACGCGAGTACCTGGCCAATTTGCTCTTCTAAAAAATACAATTCCTAAAATATTTACAGTCGAACCTCTCTAACTCGAACCTCTATAACTCGAACCTCTCTATAACTCGAACCTTTTAAGCGGTCCCTGCACTTTTCACAAGTATTTGAACCCATGTAACTCGAGTTTCTATAACTCGAACTCTCCATAACTCGAACTGTTTTGGTTGTCCCTTCAGGTTCGAGTTATAGAGGTTCGACTGTATTTTATTTTATTTGTCATTTAATTATTTAAGAGACATGTAAGTTTTTAATTAAAAACAATGCTTATTACAAAGATGCATGAAAGTTCGTTATTATAAAATTATTAAAATTAAATATTGTCCAACATGCATGCGTATTTGTTATTGTCGTTTTATTGCCAAATAATGTATTCGATTGTAACGCGAGTGACCTAGTTCTATTTCTGTTATTAAAGAGTAGTTTAATTATTAAATTCACAGAAATATTAAAAAGTTTAAAGAAAGGTAAATCTTATGTCCTTAAAATGTAACTCGAGTAACTGGTCAATTTGCTTTTCTAAAAATCAGAAATCTTAAAAGATTTATTTTATTTTAATTTTAACGTAATTGTTGAAGAGCCGTGTATGTTTTTTATTAAAAACATTCGTTATTAAAAATATGCTTGAAAGATCGTTATTTCGAAATTATTAAAATTCAGTATTGTCAAAGATGCATACCTCTTTGGCATTGTCGTTTTATTGCCAAATAATTTATTCGATTGTAACGCGAGTGACGTAATTCTATTTTTGCTATTAAAGAGTAGCTAAATTATTCAATTCACAGAAGTATTAAAAACTTTAAGGAAAGGTAAATCTTATGTCCTTAAAATGTAACGCGGGTGACTTATGAATTTGCTCCTTTAAAAATGAGATATATTGAAAGCTCTTTTATTTTAATTTTAAAGTAATTGTTTAAGGGTCGTATAAGTTTTTAATTAAAAACATTTGAAGACCACAGGCAAAGAAGGCGCTATGTCGAAAAAACGGGATTTCGAGAAATCCCGTTCTAAAGCATTGGAACTGGCGCCTTTTTAGCCTGTTCGTCAATATTACAAATTGAAATTACTTCTGACTGAGCGCATTTACAGCCTGAACAAGAGGATATGGTGAAACTTTTAAAATTTTTCTAATAGATGGCACTAATAACTCAATTTCCTTAAAAATTGACATAGCGCCTTCTTTGCCTGTGGTCTTCATTTGTTATTACAAATAATGCATAGAAGTTCGTTATAATGAAATTATTAAAATTAAGTATTGTCAAAGTTGCATTAATCTTTGGTATTGTCGTTGTATTGCCAAATAATATATTTCTATTCGACACAACTGCTAATTATATTTACAAGATTATTTTCAAAAAAAATTGTATTGTCTATAATTTGTAGCAAAGTTAATTTAACTAAGTCCAATTGATTTTTGAGAGATTAATGCAAAAACCAGAAGCATGGAAACCCACTCCTTGGTTGCATGAAGATCTGAAAGCTAGAATTAGTGGAGTTAGATGAGCAGACAGCATTGGCGTAGCTAGGGGGGGGGCAGGGGGGCCTGCCCCCCCCTGAAGTCCCTCAGGCCCCCCCTAAGATATTTTAGGCCTCCCCTACCGACTACTAGTAAAAGAACATTACGCTGAAAATACATACTTTTCTATTATTATTCGGGAAATATTCAAATAAAATAGGTGCATTAAAATTTAAAATCATTCAGATAATGTTTACATTTCAGGAAAATCCCTTTTCTTGCGGAATTAGGCTTTTTCTCTTTAAATTATCGGTAACTTTTCTGCACTTATGCAATTTCCCGAAAATATTTTTTAAATTTAAACATAATTATGCATATTGAATATTTCATATATATTGGCGACATCTTGTAAAAGATTGTAGAAGTGTAAGTTAAATTTCGCATTTAATAAAGACAGCGACCTTTGCCCCTCTGTTTCCGAAATCGGGTTGTAGATGTCGTAAGGTTATAAAAGATCTTTTTAAACTGTTTTTCTAAAATAAATATAATAATCTTTTTAGATTTTTTGAGGTGTAACGTTTAGTGTCTTATGAAAATTTTCCGATTTTGGTGACAATTTCATAACCATTGTCATATTAAGTTTCCCCACGTCATTAAATAGAATAAATTCGTCGAGCAATACCGGGAAATTTTTAATATTAATACTTCTACTCTAAGAGCAGAAATTACCGTTTTAAAGAATTGTATTTTTCGGTTAAATCAAATTGTTGGTCATGATTCTATCAAACAACATATAGCAGAAAACACCTATCCACACCTCTACCAACTTTTTAAAGTTGCGAGTATTCTTCCAATTTCAAGTGCAACTTGCGAGAGGTATTTCTCTGCCATGAGGAGAGTTTTTAATTGGCTTAGAACAACTATGACTCAAGAGAGACACTCAGGTTTGTCATTGTTATTCATAGAAAAAGATGTTGAGGTCGACTTAGACAGTGTGGTAGACGCATTCAGTCAGCGACGTAGAAAACTTTCTTTGTAGAATTGCTGAATTACATACTTCCTGTGTATACATATAAATAAGTTGGTAAATGTATTATTAAATTTGTTATATTAAAATATTAGAACATTTAATGCGCGTATTTTTTTTATTCATTGCACACTTTGCACGACTCTTTAAAACCTATGTTTGCTTTTTGTTCAAGATAGACCGGGGCCACGCCCCCCCCTGAAAAGCAAGGCTAGCTACGCCAATGGCAGACAGTGATACAAACCATACAACATCACTTTTTCTTTTCATGTTGTCAAAAAGGCCCTATTTGCAAGAACGAACGAACAAAAAATATAGGTATGCATAAAGACACTTTGTATTATGGGGTTTTTCAATAAATTTTCATTTGTCCTCTTTGATTACTTTTATTTATATGTAGATCAACCTCTTGAGTTTTAACTCAATTAATGTATGAAATAAATATGTCCAAATAAGAAAATACAAATGAGTGTTTCAATATAGCCACCCATCGGTAAAAATTATCACATTGCATGCTATCAGAAGCTTTATTTTGATCCATAAAAGACAAATATCTATCTGTCTGATATCTTTTGTTCTGTCCATTTCTGTGTTCACGTTTTAACCGATACAACTCATGCATTTCGCTCACAGCATGCATCGTTGACTTGACTAAAAATGGTACTAGAGCAGTACCAAAGTGTAGTACAAAGTTGAAAATTGCAGGCTTATTTAAAAGGAAGATGATACCAGGCGAAGATTTGATTTTAAGTATAGACAGCTTGCATTACACTTCCGGAATGAAGGATGAATATATACAAAAAAAAACTTTATTGCAGGTTACAGGAAAACCAATATTTCATTAATCTCCATAGTAGTAGTAGTAAGGTCACTCATCGTCAAGCAAGCTTTACAGGTAGCGAAGCTTAACTCTAATTTTCTATTTTTTGGTTATAATTTTTGACATGTTTTCCTCGGTTTCGCATTGGCGGCTCGTTGTTATTTTAAAAATGTGGTTTTAACACAATCTAAAGATCTATTTAATAATGATACAGTTTCAAGATAGTTTGCAGCATAACTTTTTAATTCTAATTACATAAATATATATAGTTTAGGTACCTTCATACTCTGTAAAACAACATCTTCAAAATAAAACAGAACCGCCAATGCGAAACCGAGGAAAACATGTCAAAAATAATAATCAAAAAATAGAAAGCCTGACGATAGCTTCGCTTCCTATAAGGCTTGCCTTTACGATTAGTGTCCTTAAGTAGTAGTGGGTTCAGCAAGTAGACCATAGTAGGTAGGTCCTTTTTTTCATGCCTCAGGTCTTCCCTGTGCACCATTTGATGTCCAGGTAGTTTATTGGGAGCATTCCTGTCCTCTTTTGTTTTTATTAAGTTTTGAAAATTAGAGAGTCCATGTGGCGGAATTTTTTTTTGATAGACATTCGAAGCTGATTTCGAAAAGTTATACTCGTGAGGTAACTTAAAAGCGATATTCCTGTAATTTCTTGGCGTATTGCTGCTTTCGATTCGTTAATGGTTCGGGGATAGTGTTCAGGTATCCACAAAGGATCTGGAACTAAAGCGTGTCTATCAAGTGCAAAGTGGTTACGAAAAGTTCTTCACGTCGTAATCACAGATTCGTTACCTACTTTTAATAAGTGTTTCGATAACAAAGGCAGATGGCAAAGAAATGGCAAGGCATGAGCTCTCATCAACCGACTAAGCTTTTCCTCTCTTCAGTGATTCGGGCACAGTAGCTGTGCAAAATATAGGAGATCATTATGCCGGACCCTGTGTAATTAAATGAACAACCAGCAATATTCTATTAACGACATTGCAGCTTTACTTTAATTTAAAAATCTTACGTTACATTTTTACCCATTAATAATTTAATTTAAATTCATTTTTTTAACACCTAGCTAATACTAATCTTGTCAAAATTTACCAGATCCATTAGTTATTATTTTTCATGAAAAAACAATTAAAAAAGTTTCCGTTTATAGAAACATAACTTATATTTACAACATTATTATGTATAAAGCATTGTAAAAGTGTACATTATTAATTTAAGTTAATGTAGATAATATAAATATTTTCTAGACACTAATAAAAGGCAATTTACTGCATAATATTCGTCAAAGAGCCCAGTGTTTTTCTTAACTAGAAAATTATCCTCTCAAGGAAATTTATGTACCTAAATCACTAGGAAACTAGAAATTTGTTTAATTATAATTACTAAACCTTAGATTTAATAAAAAATTCAACGTTCCTTTTTTTATTGCTAGTACTTAGTCATTAATAAAAAGTTCTTTGATTAAGCTTTCTTACTAATTGGTGTTTATAGAGTGTTTTTAAGCAAATTGAGCGTTGACACAAAATCTGAGGACACGGCAGTGCCTCACCAAGTTCGCGCGCCGTAACCATGTTTTCTGGAAACATTTCAGCCGATATTTGACCTACCTAAAACTCTACTTCGGAATGAGCTACGAATCTCAAACTTCACATAGTCGTAGATCTCCATGGAGTTAACAACCCCTTTCAGTTTCATGGAATTCCATAAAGTAGTAAAGTAGTTACGAAATTTCAAAAAACGTCGAAATTGCCACTCACTCACTGACTCACTCATGTATAGATCATCAATATTCTACTGTACTTCCAGACATGCTACAAAGCTGAAATTTGGCAGACTGATAGAAATTATGACCATACCCCTGGGAAAAACCCCAAAATTTTAATTTAGTCCCCTCCCCTATACATTTAAAGTTATATAAAAGTAACATCGCCCACTTCCAGAAATGCTAGAGAGTTGAGCTTTGGCAGACTGATAGGAACTATGATAAAACTATAGGAAAAAATCAAAAAACCCCAAAATTTTAATTTACTTCCCTCCCCTATAAATGTAAAGTTAAGTAAAAGTAACATTGCCTACTTCCAGACATGCTAGAGAGCTGAGCTTTGGAAGACCGATGGTAACTATGATAAAGTTATAGAAAAAAATTAAAACACCTCAAAATTCTAATTTAGTTCCTTCCCCTATAAATGTAAAGTTATGTAAAAGTAACACTGCCCACTTCCAGAAACGCTAGAGAGCTGAACTTTTTAAGACTGAAAGACAATATGATAAAACTATATAAAAAAATTTAAAAACACCAACATTTTAATTTAATTCCCTCTCCTATAAATTTAAATTTATATAAAACTAACATTGCACGCTTCCAGAAACGCTAGAGAGCTGAGCATTGGAATGCTGAGAGGAATTATGATAAAACCATAGAAAAAAATTTAAAAAGTCCAATATTTTCATTTACTTTCCTCCCCTATAAATGTAAAGTTATGTAAAAGTAACATTACCCACTTCCAGAAACGCTAGAGAGCTGAGCATTGGAAGACTAATAGGAACTATGATAAAACTATAGGACAAAATTTAAAAACACGACAATTTTAATTTATTTATTATAAGATGTAGCTTGATTGGAGAACGATTGCATGATGGCTACAAGCATCCGGTATACATCAATTTGAAAAGCCACTCTGTAGCTTAGGGACAAACTGCGCAAGCGTTATATTCTGTAAAAACCCCCTGTAAATGTTTAGTACAAGAGCATAACGTTGTAGAGGAGCTAGTTATTGCACGGCACCCCGGTATATTTCTGTGTCTGATATCAGCCCATTTGAGCAAATGTAGCTCTTCCCCGCTCAGGGTTGGTGCCGCCTTTTATCTTTGCGTAGGCACGTAGGCCTCACATTCTGCCATTAGGTTCCTTGATGTCTCTTCTTTTTATCCTAAGGCTGGGTTCTTTTTCGAAACAAATATTTTTTGTAGGGATTTTTTTTGTAAGAAATTGTGGCGCTGGGTCAATAGCGCGCAGGTCATTTTTACGCGAAACAATTGCACGCGGACAAATGCGCGCAACAATTAAGGGCGCATTGCGCGCATGTGTTTTTATCAGAGTCCTAACCAACCTATCACAAAGTCGAATTGTCCTGTCCAGCCGAGGATAGTTGATAAGTTGATCCGGTTAGGTTAGTATTCTGAATTGAGTATTGGACAAAGAAAAACTTTCTTGAACAGATCGAGATAATTTTTAAGAAATAATGTAGGTAGGTATAGATTTTGTATAATAATAATTTTCTGACCGTAATTAAGAAGAAATAAAACTCTTATTGGCCAATAGGTCAGGCACTAATCTCTTTTTATGAAACAGTTACCTAGTAATATGTTTAGAAGGTTAATTAAAAATAAATATCAATAATTATTAGTGAAATAATAATTAATAATAATACTTCATGTATTAAGCAAAAGAAGGCGCTCCTTGTCAAAAATTTTCTTAAAATTCATTTGTAATTTTCAGGTAATTCGCAGTGTTAATGTTTTTTAATGTGGGAACAATTTAATTGTTTTTTATAAAAACTAATAATGATTTGTTTTTAAGATTCTCATTTTTATGAATGATGTTAATGTGTTTTTAGCTTGAGGTCAAAAGTTGCTAAATCCAATGCTAAAATAAATTCTTTACACAGTTTTAAACTCGGTTTTAAATAAAAAATTGTAAAAAACATCTTTTTTGACATCTTCATGTAGGTATGCACCTGATTGCAAATATGTGTCTATTTATTTGTAAGTACAGACAAGTTTAAAAATAATGACCCTTATATTTTCCTAGATTTAATATATTTAAAGAAATATGGCACGATATGATCCACCAAAGATAAGAAAGCACCGATATGATTTTCTACCTGAACTTCTACAAAAAGGCAAGATAAGGCAGTCGCTAAACGTTACATTCGAGAAGATTCTCGGGTTATATAGGGTTGCTAAAGTAGGATCTAGGAGGATAATATAGAGCTTGCGCGGGTTAAAAAATACGAAATATTGTAAAAAAATTTGATGGGACATTAATGGTGACTAACTTGAGGTTAAATCCGGTAAAGGCCTATTCAGTCCTTTAATTTTATCTTCCAAAGAAAGACGGTGAAAATTGCGGTAAATTATAACACGTATAAAAAAGCAAAACAATATAAATAAGGCACAAACTAATCTGACTAGCCCATAACATATTGACAAGCAGACCGAACCGCGAAATTCTTTGGACTGGCCGCAAAATAATTGCGCCTTTCTTTGCAATAAAACAGCGGTATGACCCCCGCCGCTTCTGCCCCGTTTCCATAAAGGTGGCTTCCCACGGCCCGTGTTTCTGCACGCCATGCCGCGCCAGCTCGCGCCAACGCGCTGTAGGAAGACGGTCGCCTGAGGTCAACGATTATAAACACACAGGATTGCTTATTAGCTCGAATCTTTCAGCGGTAGGCGGCGACTTGCTTACGTCACTAGTGGACCTCTGCTCAGCGCGCTTCATTTAATACACATTGCAATTGTGAGTTTTTCCCGCTTTTTTCTTGCTTATTTGCAAACAAATTTTTTTATTTGTGATAGTAAATATAATTAATAATTTAATTCATTCAAAACAAATGATTTGATAAATCAAGAGTTTGCTCCGAGAGCTGAATTTTCCTACCAGACGATATGTTGGAGTTTCTTTTTTAAATAGTTGAAAGTTTTAGAATAGAAGTTGGATTTTTTCTAAAAGTTTAATCAATTTAAATCATTAGATGTATAATTTATTGTTTTTTTTGCGGATATAATAAAATAGACTTATATTATGCAGTAAAAAAAAGGTATTTATTTGATATTTCAGATCTAAAATTGCAATATTTATTATATTATTATATCAAAAACCAGTCAGTTTTTGGAGAAAACAGCAAAATATGATGTGTTTTTCAACTTCTTATGCTTTAAATCAATAGATTTTCATAAGTTTTTTTTCAAAAGCTAACTAAAAAAACTTAAGAAAAAAACTGAAACTAAACTTGGAGAAACAAAATAAACTTTTCAATAATCAGTTTAATAAAAGAAGTACGTTTGCGGCATAATTACCAATTTTCTTTAATGTGATTAATTTAATGAGCAAGGAGTTTCCAAAAATCCAAAAAAATTAAAAGTTTATATAAATATAATAATATAAAAGTATATATATTTATATTTCTACACTGAAAGAGGGAACACAAAGCTTTTATTTCAACAATAAATTAATGTGCTTCCTTTATATCAATTCACTTAATTCACATTTCTAAAGGTTTATCATAACAAAAATATTTCATGTAAAAAAAGCCAGGTACGCGAAAGTGGTATTGAGTAAAAAGAATTGAGATAAAAGTAAAGCCAAGTCCTACAATACAAATTTCAAAATGAATGGTTCTTACTAGTTTGGAATTGTTTTTTTAAACTTTGCTATTCCAGCCAAACTTCTTTACGTTTAATTTCCTAAGAGTCATTTGCAGCCGTAATAGCCAAGTTTAGAAAAACATTTCCAAACTAGTAAGAACCATTCATTTTGAAATTTGTATTGTGGAACTTATCTTTACTTTTATCTCAATTCTTTTTACAGAATACCACTTTCGCGTACTTGGCTTTTTTTACATGAAATGTTTTTGTTATGATTTCACTGCTTCTTTAAAGGATTTGGATAATATTTAAGTTTTAAAGTAGTAAAATATACGGGATATTGTTCAAAACTTTTGCAATGCCTTATTAAAAATCTGGAGTTTTTTTTCCTATGGTTTTATCATAGTTCTTATCAGCCTTCTAAAGCTCAGCTCTCTAGTGTTCCTGGAAGTAGGCAATGTTAATTTTACATAACTTTACATTTATATAGAAGCAAAGTAAATTAAAATCTTAGTGTTTTTAAATTTTTTCCTATAGTTTCATCATAGTTCCTATCAGCCTTTCAAAGCTCAGCTCTCTAACGTTTCTAGAAGTGGACAATGCTAATTTACATAACTTTACATTTATAGGGGAGGGAAGTTTATTAAACTTTGGCGTTTTTTAATTTTCTTTTATAGTTTTATCATAGTTCCTATCAGTCTGCCATATCTGGAAGTGGGCAATATTACTTTTACATAACTTTACATGTATAGGGGGGGGGGGGTTTGATTTTTTCCAGGGGTTTGGTCATAATTTCTATCAGTCTGCCAAATTTCAGTTTTGTAGCATGTCGAATTTTGATGATTTATACATGAGTGACAATTTCGACGTTTTTTGAAATTTCGTAACTACTTCAGTACTTTTGGGAATTCCATGAAACTAAACATAAAGGGATTGTTAACTCCATGGAGATCTACGACTGTGCAAAGTTTGAGATGAGAACTCCGCTGAAAAATTTCAACCGTCAAAATAAGGCCAAGTTACATAAAAACTGCTTGACTTTATTAGTGCAGTAAAAAAGTCTAGCACACATATTTCATATTAAAGTCTGCCGTATTAACGGCGCAACTGCGCAAGCGTAGAACCGAACCGCCTTATCTCATTTCCAATAATTATCTTTTAAAAAGGTGGTCATATATTCATACTGCGTAAGCCGCAAATACTTTGAGCTCAAAAGAATTCACTTTTAATGCATATAGTTACCGACACTGTTTTAAGGTAACACCTAAGAGGCATACCTCTGCATTTTTAAGACACCTCTGGGAATTAGCTAAAAGACATAAACACTGTGGTAGTAAAAAGGGCCACTGCGAGTATTTAAGATGCATTTTGCGACCATAGGGTCACTGCAACTTAATAATTAATAGTCTTTTACGAGTGTTGACAATTTATAGTCTATATTTTGCATATAGGAACATAGAGGGCGCCATTGATCAAATGTTGTTACTAAAACTTAACCTCAATCTTCACCTAACCTAAATTGAAACCGTCAGTGCAATACATATAGTTTTATAGCTACAGTTAATTTTTTAATTTAACAAATCAGTCGAAAAATGGAATTAAGCCGAGAACATTTTCGGGCTATAATTTTTTACAACTTTCGAAGGAAATTATTTATATATAAGTTTATTTCTGTTTTCGGTAATGAAGTACCACATCAGTCGACAGTTTCTCCTTGATAAAGAGAATTCAAGCGTGGACGGATTAGCCTTAGCGATGATCCAAGGCCAGGTGCACAAAAACGGCTGTCACCCAGGAAAACATTGACGCTGCGCGCATGCTCATCACGGAAGAAGGACATGTGACATATCGCGAGATTGCATCGCAAAAGGCCAGTTAGACTTAGTGACTCTAGTCTAAATATTTTGCGTAGCAGTTTCAAAGATATTTATAGTTAAGGAATCGCGGAATTTTCAACTTGGGTGGCCACTCGGTAATTAGCCGGCTGATTTCTTGTTAGAAAAACCACGATGGTACATTTTTACGGCCTGCTTGGATTTGGTATGGCTTTTGGGACGATGCTTTTTACTCACAAACAGAAAATTAAAAAAACTTATAGGCCTGTATCTTAAGCCCTATAAAAAATTTAATTAAAATAATTTTTTTCTTTATTTTAGAAAAAACATTCATTTGTGAATAAGAAAAGGCCATCGCAGGAAGGAATTATTTTTACTCAGGTAAGTCCAAAAATTTATTGTTTTTGTTTTTAATTAAATTAAAAATGGTTAATTAGTGACATTTACACTACTTCCATTTGTCTTTCAAACGAACAACTAAAATCCATTGCAACCCTTTTTAAGACATTTTTTAACACCTAAATGCTTTAATTTAGTATACTGCGCATGCGTTAATTTTGATGGAACATACTTCAATACGTCACTACATTATTTGACAATTGTCAAAAGTTAAGGGTTATGTCTATTATTTTTTTCTAAAAACTAGTTAATTGGGTAAACATTTTTCAAATTGTGGATTAAAATTGTAGTTTTTCTAAAACTAATTCTGCAGAATGATTGTGGATACATGAGGAGTGTTTAGTGGCATTTATAAACCACTCTTAACTTTATTAACAAATTATGAAGAAAAATACAAGTAGTTACCCATGGAATGGCAGTCCTTTACTTCTTCCTGACATTTTTCCACAAATCGCACATGTTTTACGTGAATTTACGAGCTGAAAACCATAAAATATCCCTACTGTGTACACTCGGATTTATGAAAATTTTCCTAGTTTTAACGCATTTTTAATGATTTGGCGCGACCGCAGGTTTCTTTGCTATTATTGGGCGTGTTTATTACTCGTGTAGCGCATGCATCAGCTGGCTTTTGAAAAGGTTGTAATCCAAGAAGAGCCAACAACGCCTCTTCTTGGTTGTGATTTATAGCGATACATATTAAACCAAATGAAATTTTATAATAAATAATGTTTGATCAATTACTTTGTATATTAATTAAGTCAAGAAAAATTATATTTTGAACTTACCCAAATTCCCCTAAAACTGTCTAAATTTCCCCATAATAGGAAAATTTTCCAAAATTGGCAACCCTGAAATTACTCCTTCCCGCATACGCCGTTGTCTCTCTTTCTCACTCAAGTTTGAGATTAAGGCACCGATTTATCTAAGAGGGAGAGAGAGAACAAGAGAGAGAGAGAGAGAGAGAGAGAGAGAGAGCGAGAAAGATATTCTACGGGGCTAGAAAAGAGAGGGTGGCGATTGCGTAGAAAAATCGGCGGCATTTCCGGAGCTTAGGCACTAGTTAAAATGCAAAAGGAATGTGGTATTTTCGATTAACTAATGGTCATGCCCTATAAAATATGACTGTTTTATAACAATTTTCAAAAATTTTCTAGTAATTTAATCTATCCCACACACAAACAATTTACATAACGATTATTATTATTATTCTTATATTATGCGCGCAGTAATTTTATACCAAAAATATCATTTTCACATCTGCCGGAGAGACAAAAAAAAGGCGCCGTGTTCGAGCGAATGCATTTCATAGAAGCAGAAGCATATAAATAATTAATTAGAAGTAGGTTTAATTTGCATAGTTAATTACGAAAAAGAATGGCTGTTTGAAGTTTTGCCGAAAGGCGAAAAGTCGCCGATAAAAATATACAGGAAATTGTGGTGTCTTCAATGTGACGTTAAATGGTTCATGCAAGGGCGTCGTTATGGGGGGGATATTACCCTCCGCCAAGAATAAATATATGTTACTTGTCGTACTGTACTATAGTATGTTTTTTTTTATTTCCTAATATTTCCCCCTCAAGAAAAAAATTACCCCTCCCAAGAAAACAAAATTATCACCGCCCCTGGTTTCACGTCAAATTATTTTGAATTTTTGAAAATTTTGAATTTGTTTTTGCATAAACTAAATTACATAATAACTCGTTTGAAAGGTATTTTAAAAATATTTTAAACAAACCATATGTCACTACCCTGGTAGGAGTAGTCCTCGAGATATACACGGTGTTTCACGAACATTGAAACAGAGGCCTTTTTGGGTGTTTAGAGTGCGAATTTTTGGTCATCTTGAAATTTTTGTAGCACGAAGCCCCTTCGAGGGGTATACTTTACCCCTATATTTTGAATAGGGAAACTAGTGATACCTTGTTATGAAGGCCTTTTGAATGTCCTTACAACCGTGTAAAAATTTCAAACATCTATCCATTAATTTTTAAGATAATTGCCTTCAAACTTTCAAATTTAACATGGACTGATAAAATAAAAATGTAATTAGAATTTTATTATTTTTTTGGAGCACTATATTTTTTGTTTAAATATTACGATATATACTCATGTGCGCACCCAGAAGGGGCTTCGGGACCCTGGCCCCCCCAAGCATATGAGTTTTTTTATATATTTTCCACATATTTCATGAATAACACACAAAAAATAGCATGAAATACGACATCATGAGGCCTTGGGCTCCCCCAAGACATACCACCACTGTATACTAATATACTGTGACTTACGGACGTCATAAATATGACATACGTAAGTCTGTCCTACGGATCTCGAAATTTATTTTTCTTGTGGAGTTGTGTTTAAATCTAGATAAGTAATGTTTAAAAAAAATGAAAATTATTTTTTTAAGATATCTATTACCTATAATTTAATACGATGAATGTGAAAGTAGATTAAACACAATCAAATTAGGTACCTGAGCTTATAAACAAAATTGTTGTTTAAATAACATTGACACGTAGTGGGAGGACTAATAAAAAACTGGATTTAAATAAATCCGACTTATCTCTTGATTTGAATGTTTATGTAACATATTGGAATTTGGGTTTTAACAATAACAATATTACGACATAAAAAGTTCCAGTTGAATAAATAATATGTGAAAATTAAAAAATCGGGTAAAGTTGCAGTCATCATATATATTTAAGGTTGCAAAAGGTCCGAAAGTTTCTAAACTTGGCACAATTATGAGGTTGATGGTCCTTAATATCCCACTAAGTTTGCGACAAAATTACGCCCAAATTAAGTTTTTTTAATAACTTACTTAAAATGTTAAATATTGTTTTTCTGTCAGACTAATAGTTTTCAAGTTATGATATCAACCATTTTGCCGCCTTTTTGGATTTTGCCCAATTTTTTTCTTTAGTTGCCTTTAACTTAAAAACAACAAACATAGACACTGATCGAATGTTGTTTCTAAAACTTAACCTCAATCCTTACCTAACCTAAATCCTTTGCCCCCCCCTGGATCCGCCACTGGTGCGATACATATAGTTTTATAGATACAGTGAATTTTTCAAATTTACAAATCAGACGAGTTGATTTCTGTTTCCGTTAATGAAGCACCACATCAGCGACAGTTTCTCGTTGGTATGGAGAATTCACGCGTGGATAGATTAGCCTTAATAACGACTTAAGGTCAGGTGCATCCAAAACGGCTGTCACCCATGAAAACTTGCTCATCAGGGAAGATCGACATGTGACATATCACGCAAAGGCTTCTGGCCCCCAAATGTGTTTGCTCTTTTCGTCCCAAAGTGCTTGCTCAGCTTGCTGCATAAGCCACATTGATTGCCAACGCTCATTAAGGGCTAAGCAGGAAAAAAATTAAATTAACATTAACAATAAAGAGGCATCATTTAAAACCATCTGCGTTAATCGATATCGAAAGCAACTTTCTTTTAAACAATAAACAAAATAAAATACAAGTCGTACATTTACTTATATCTTTGTAACTTAATATAAGTAGTATGAGGTCGCGCAGTCAAAGAAAATTTGTTAAATCTGATTATAAATCATGCCAAAAATGGAGTACAGTCAGAATCAGGGTCGCCATGAGGTGTCAACAATAAGTATATTCATACACCAAATAAAAATTATAAGAGTACCTATTCTTAAATTAAGCATTAAGTACAGGGTGTTCTATTAAAATTGCTAACTCCCTTTTTCTCTGTTATTTTGCATGCTACAAATGGTCTTCCGTCTCAAAGGCTTCCTATTCGAATGATGTTTCCTCTCAACATTGTTCGCACGTCGCCTTCTCCTTCACTCTCATCTTCGCCAAGTGTTCTTGTAGGACGCAGTGTCCGGTTAGGACTCCCACAACTCTTCGTGTTCTATGGAGCAGTCAGTCCCTACGGGACTTGCTGTATCCTGTCAAATACTCCTTCGCCTGTCTGGCGTTTTCTGTATTGGTCCATTCCTTTTGTATTTCGTTCTGGGTCCACTCTGTTAAGGCCGAATTAATTTGCCCTCTTGTAAGCCCCAGGAACGACGCATTTCTGCCGGGATCCAACCCTGCTTTCTCGGTTCATGAGACTCCCATGTGGCCTGGGACCCATACGAGTTCCACCTCTCTTACTCCGGCCAATTCCTGAAGTGCATCCGCGCACTCCAGCACCAGACCCACGGACTTGTTTGGTTTGCACAGTGCTTTCAGAGCAGCTTGACTATCTGAACAGATGCAGAGGCGCTTTCCGGTTTCGTTCCTAATTTCTTCCTCCCATGTTACTGCCAGTATAGTAACCAAACCTACGCCTGGAAGACTGTTACATTGGATCCCAGCGAGTAGCTTTTTCCAATACGCTTGCTTTTCAAGTGCACTTCTACACCGGTCGAAATCCGCTCTGTTAGCCTTGATCCGTCGGTTTAGCAGACCGCGGCATTACTAAGGAATTTAGCCCTGTCCGTTTTTCATACATCCCTTGGCGGTATGATTTCATGGTATCTCCTTTTTTCCCTTAACCGCTTCTCTGACATCGCTAGCCTGTACGCCGATAGACGAATCTCCTTTTCCGTCACAGTCACGATCTCCGAATCACCTTTTTGTCCACTGCTCCTTTTCCATACGCCCGCGTCCCTTATCCTAAGGTATGCTGCCAAATAAGAGGTAAAGTAGCGCATCCACTGCATCATCACGCGAGCCGCCACTGACATTTTCTAACTAAAAAACCGCGGTATATCTACCAGACTGACACCGTCTCCTTAAATCGAGTTGTCAGTAAATATTGGTTATGGTTTTCAGTCAAGAAATGGTTCTTGCTGCACTATAAAATCTGTAGAATTTTGATGCTCGAATAAAAGGGTATTATACCCGAAAACAGATTCTGGAAATAAGAGGTAAGTAGTAGTAGTAGTGTGCACTAAACCCGCGAATATGGTTGGTTTGCAGCATGACTGTCTGAACACAAGCAGAGGCGCTTTCCGGTTTCGTTCCTAATTTCTTCCTCCCATGTTACCGCTATCGTTAACCTCCCCCTAATAGACTATGGCATTGGATTCAAGTGAGCAGCTTTTTCCAATACCTTGGCTTTCCACGTTCACTCCTGCACCTGTCGAATTCCGGTCTGTTTGCCCTGATCCGTCTGTCTAGTAGACCGTGGCGTCACTAACGAATTCAACCCCGTCCTTTTTCCATGCTTCTCTTGGCGGTATGGTTACATGATATCTCCTTTTTTCCCTTAACCGCTTCTCTGGCATCGCTAGCCTCTACGTCGATAGAGGAAGCTCCTTTTCCGTGAAAGTCGCGATCTCCGAATGTCCTTTTTGTCCACCGCTCCTTCTTCACACGCCCGTGTCCCTAAGGTATGCTGCCAATTAAGAGGTAAAGTAGCGCATCCACTACATCATCAGGAGAGCCGCCACTGACTTCTTCTTACTAAAATACCGCGTTATATCTACCAGACTGACACCGTCTCCTTAAATCGAGTTGTCAGTGATTAAAAAAAAGCTCAGCAATTACACACTTCGTTTGTCTCCGAAATTGAACAAGGGTCATTCGTATTACTTATGTATCACTTCTTCTTTATTTATATCTCTCGCGTTTTTTGGCTGGCCAGTCAGCCACATGTCTTGATTAATCTTTGTATTTTTGCTTGTTGCATTTAGTGGGTCAGTAAGATTTTGTGAAGGTGATTGTAAATTGAGAAGATCCTATACCAACACGCGGAAAAAGTGTATTTAAACGGAATTGGTGCTTGAATTTTTAACTTATCGACCATAGATTCTATTCTCCTAAAAGCACCTATAAGTCATTAAAGGGAAAAAAACCAGCTTGCAAAAGGTGGTGTAGTTGCGATTTTGACATATGTTGTTCACATTAAAGTTAAAAAAAAATTGAGTTTTCGACTTTGAGCGGTGGCGGGTCCCCCCGCCATCTTGGATTTTGTGTGCACGAAAATGTTTTTTTCCTAATTACTTGGTCCCTGTACATTTTAGAAAAAAAAGTTTTAGACAAAAGTTGAAGACAATAAAATTTTGTACAAAAAACCTACTGCACTTTTTTTGTCAGACGAATGGTTTTCGAATTATAACGCTATTATTATTTAGAGGCCTTTTTCTTCGAAACTCCCTATTTTGAAGAAAATCTGTAATAACATAAAATTAAGACCAATTAATAGCCTATTAAATGAGAGATCACTGAGTTATCTGGGTAGTACCCTTGCTGAGATATGAACCATGAAGTTTTAGCCGTACACCGATTTCCTATGTATTTCCATAGTATATGTAAAATAAACCCGGCCAAGTTCGCGCAACTGCTTTACCATTTTTTCTTGAAACATTTCAGCCCATATTTGACCTATCTAAAAATCTACTACGGAATGATCTACGAAACTCAAACTTTGCACAGTCGTGGATGTTCATAGAGCTAACAACCCCTTCAAGTTTCATAAACTTCCATGAAGTGGTAAAGTAGTTACGAAATTGCCAAAAACGTCGAAAGTGCGACTCACTCACTCACTCGCTCATCTATAGATCATCAAAAATATACTGTACATCCACAACCCCAAAACTTTAATTTATTTCCCTCCCCTATTAATGTAAAGTTATGTAAAAGTAACATTGTCGACTTCCAGAAACGCTAGAGAGCTGAGCATTTAAAACTATAGAAAAAAATTAAAAAAACCCCAAAATTTTAATTTTCTTCCCTTCCCTATAAATGTAAAGCTATATAAAATTAACATTGCCAACTTCCAGAAACGCTAGAGAGCTGAGCTTTGGACGAGTGATAGGAACTATGATAAAACTGTAGGAAAAAAGTTTAAAAAACCAAAATTTTAATTTATTTCCCTCCTCTATAAATGTAAAAATGCTAGAGAGCTGAGTTTTGGAAGGCTGATAGGAACTATAATTAAACCATGGGAAAAAAGGTATTGCAAAAGTTTTGAACAATATTCCACATATTTTACATTTTTAAACTGAAATATTATCCAAGTCCTTTAAAAAAGGAGTGAAATCATAACAAAAACATTTAAAAAAAGCCAAGTATGCGAAAATGGTATTCCGTAAAAAGAATTGAGATTATGGCTATTATGGCTGCAAATGACTCTTAGGCACAGTGCTAAATTGAACACAAAGATGTTTGGCTCTAATAGCAAAGTTAAAAAAAACATTTCCAAACTAGTAAGAACCTTTCATTTTAAAATTTGTCTTGGAGAACTTTTATCTTAATTTTTGTTACGGAATATCATTTTCACGTACTTGGCTTTTTTTTAGATGAAATAATTTTATTATGATATAGTTTTATGAATAAAATAAAGGGCAAGTCTAGCTGTGTACTTTAATGGTCCAATCATTTTAAAAGGAACTTATGTATTTACCCATCGAATTAAGCCCACAAGTACCATAACCATTGTTTTGTTTTTCTTTTCAGGGGCTTGATTTTTCATAAACAAATTATATTGAACTGTCTCTTTTATAAGCCTGGCGTTGCCGAAATAGTAGTTTATATCGACCATAAAATTTTACAGCAAAATCTGACTTTTCAGATGACCTAATACGGTAAATCGGCTCTTACTGGTCATAAACATTGTAAGCCCACCTGAGTCAGCTTTAAGAAAGATACAAGCTGGTCAATACACTCTCTCGCCAATATCCAGGTGAAATACAAAATTAAACTTGCATTCTTGTGATATAATTAAGTGCTGCCCAGTCATAACTAAGTCCAAGTTGAACTATATGAAACAAGTCGCTCAGTACAAGCACTTTATTATATGGAGAATACAACTATGGAAAATAAAGAAGAACTAAAACTGAATTTGTTATAATGAACTGAACGAACTGACGAAATTATTGGTTTAAGACACATGCATGGTCCAACTTAAAATTATGCTTAACTTTGTCAATAAGTCTTGTCACCTTGGACAATAAACCATGTTTGAACTTGAACTTGAAAAGAAATCATTTCTTTACGGACACAAACCACACAGCTTTTAAAGACAAATCAAGAAAAAGTTCATCAGAGCAAACAAATATATGTAAAGAGAGATGCCTACTTTACTTTACTAATACCATTAGAGATATTTTAGAAAAAACTGGAACAACTGTCCATAAAAATAATCTTTCAACAACTTATTTATCAGCCTTTAGAAAACCCATCTTGATGAAGATAAACTTGGTCAGGGGATGATCTATACCAAAATCAAGCTATACTCAACTGATTTATGTATGTATTACCAAAACAAACAAGATAAATGAAATGAAAAGTGCATATTTCGAAAAATTAATAGAGCTTTGTCTAGTATTGTTCGGGTAGTTAGCAAATAAACTATTTTAGTTTCCTGGGTACCGGAAAATACAACTATGGCAAAGAAAGGAGAACTAAAGCTAATTTTATTATAATGAACTGAAAAGCAGAAGAAATTACTTTTAGTCTAAGACACATGCACTATTCAACTTGAAAAAGATCGTTTCTTTAACGGCACAAACCAGATAGTTTTTAAGGAATAAGGAAGAAAAAATGCATCAAACCAAAAAAATACATGTAAAGAAAGATAACTGCTTTACTCTATTAATACCATTAGAGACATTTTAGAAAAAAATTGGAACAACTGCCCAAAAAAATCATCTTCCAACAACTTAGTTAACAATCTTTAAAATAATGATATTAACAAAACTAAATTTACAGCAAGACACAAAGAACCATTAACCAAGTGTCAGGGTTGAGACAAATAATTTTGATGAAGATAAACTTGGCCAGGAGATGAGATATACCAAAATCATATTTACTCAACTGATATTAGATGTACCACCAAAACAAACAAGATTAAACAAAATTAAAAGTGCATATTTCGAAAAATTAATATAGCTTAGTGTAGTATTGTTCGGGTAGTTAGTTAGCAAATAAACTATTTTAGTTATCTGGATTTCGGCACCTGTCATGGATTAGTACAAGGACTTTATTAAAAGGAAAATACAACTATGGAAAAGGAAGAAGAAATAAAATTGATTTTGTTATAATGAACTGAAAGCAGACGATATTACCTTTAGTCAAAGACATGCATGGTCCAACTTGAAAAGAAATCGCTTCTTTTACGGCACAAGCCACACTGTTTTCGTGACAAATCAAGAAAAAGTGCACCAAAGCAAAAAAATCTCTGTAAAGAGCTACACGTAAAAAACAACCGCCCTTAAAAATCATCTTCAAACATCCTAACTAACAGTCTTTACAATAACCAAACTAACAAAAGTAAATTTACAGCAAGGCAAAGAACTATTAATCATATGTTATTGTTAAGATATCTAATTTTGATAAAGATAAACTTAGCAAGTCGATACACCAAAATCAAAATATTTCTAAATGATTTAGACGTAACGCCAAAACAAATAAGATCAAATACAATGCAAGAAGCCAATGTCAAAAAATTAATATATGTGTGTGCAGTATTGTTGGACTAGCTAGCAAAATAAACTATTTTAGTTTCCTGGGTTGCCGTACCTGTCATGGAGATATGTCGATTAAGTCCATTGCAGTATCACAGTTGGCTACGGACAGTTGGCATAAAGCAATGGAATGCTGTGTTATAGTCATCGAAATATCAAGTAGGCATTGATATCAACTAAAAGAAATATGTACATTCTTAGGAAACATATTCACTATGTAATTCATAGTAACATCTTGTTGATGCGTTTTGCAAGATTTATATCAACAATAGAACATGAACATCATTTTAGAAAATCATCATACTTCATGTGAAAATGATAAAGATATCATAATTAACCAAATATGAAACTCTATTACTAGTATGTAATAAAACGAAGACTACTAAACACATTATCTATAAAGAAAAAAACATTGAAAAACCAGACAAAAACTATTAAAACTGACAATATGAACATATAATATTATGTCAATGAAAACCTACATACTGACTACTGACATCGTCAGAGATGTAACAGTTCTAAACAGCTTTACAACAGGCAGTGATCACAGGATAGTCAGAACGAAAATCTGCTTTCATAGCAATTTTGAAATAAAAGAAAGTTATTAATAACAAAGAGCAACATGAATTTGAATAAACTTACACAAAATAAAGCTATATACAAAGATAATATAATATGGGATAATATATTGGCTAACAAAAAACCTAAGATACGAAAACGAAAATATAGATTAAATAAATGATACGATGACAAAAGCTATGACCAAAGTAGGAAAAGATGTCTCACAGAAAGATAAAAAGAGAGAAAATTGTATATCAGAAGAAATCAAGAAACTGATGGAAAAAAGGCGGAACCTGGAGAAAGAAGGAAAAAGGAAATCGATGGAGTACACAGAAATAAAAAGAACTATAAGAAAAATGATTAAAAAAAATAAGAGAAAGAGCCAAGAAATAAAAGTTAAGAAAGTTATAGAAAATAACAGAAATATGAGATGTATAGAAAATAACAGAAATATGAGATGTGTAAAGCCGACTAGGTAGATATAAAATAATTAAAATATAGGATTTAAACGGCATAGACACTATCGTTAAAGAGGATATTATAAATATCACACAACTATTCTTACCGAATTATTCAAACTTATTCTATACAGAATTATACCAAACAAAAAGGGAACCATCGCGAAAAACAATGAAGAAACTCCAAACAAAAACTAAGAACCTAAACTCAAAACTACAACCTGAAAAGAACAATGAAGAAACTCCAAACAAAAATTAAGAACCTAAACTCGGAACTACAACTTGAAATAAAAAAAGCGGAAATAAAGAGAGCTTTAAAGAAAGCGAAAAATAACAAATCACCTGGAAAAGACGAAGTAGCGGCAGAGATGCTCCAGTACGGTGGTAAAACTGTAATTAATACCATCCATATTCTTCTGAATACGATACTAAAAGAAAAAATAATCCCAATCAACTGGAAATAATCCAAAATAAGAGAAAGAGCCAAGAAATAAAAGTTAAGAGAGTTATAGAAAATAACAGAAATATGAGATGTATAGAAAATAACAGAAATATGAGATGTGTAAAGCCGACTAGGTAGATATTAAATAATTAAAATATAGGATATAAACGGCATAGACACTATCGTTAAAGAGGATATTATAAATATCACACAACTATTCTTACAGAATTATTCAAACTTATTCTATACAGAATTATACCAAACAAAAAGGGAACCATCGCGAAAAACAATGAAGAAACTCCAAACAAAAACTAAGAACCTAAACTTAAAACTACAACCTGAAAAGAACAATGAAGAAACTCCAAACAAAAATTAAGAACCTAAACTCGGAACTACAACTTGAAATAAAAAAAGCGGAAATAAAGAGAGCTTTAAAGAAAGCGAAAAACAACAAATCACCTGGAAAAGACGAAGTAGCGGCAGAGATGCTCCAGTACGGTGGTAAAACTGTAATTAATACCATCCACATTCTTCTGAATACGATACTAAAAGAAAAAATAATCCCAAACAACTGGAAATAATCCATAACTTTTATTTTACACAAGAAAGGTGATGCGTTACCTTCAATACTGTTTAATCTGATCCTTGAAGGCTCTGTTAGGATGATCGACACAAGCAGCAATATTGGTACCAAATCAACGAGGAAAGCTGACTACGTAGATGACATTGGTGTTTATAGTGGAGACGAAAAATCTTTGACCGAAATTGTAACAGTGTTTGATATAGAGGCCAAAAAACAAGAACTAAAAATAAATATGTCACAAACCAACTACATTAGCTTCTCAAAAAACAATATAAGGTATGCTCAAAATTTTCAGGTACTTGGTTATAGTGTTGAGCAAGTGGAAAAGTTTACATACTTGGGAGCAAACGAAAATAAAAGAAACTCTGACAGACAAAATAAACCAAAGAATAATCAACAGAAACAAAGTCTTTTACGCTCATCAAAAACTGCTCAAGTCTAGGATTCTAACAAAATAAAAGGTGGATTGATATAGGATGCTTTCAAGAATATGTAGATAAAAAGTTGAATCGTACTAGAGAGAACAGAATGGAGAAAACTGTTCTTTCAGGCTTAAACCCATCAGAGGTTGTAAAGCCATTTGAAGAAGAACAATAAAAAGTCTTTAAAGGAAACAAAATGCAGAAAAATATTCTTGTAGTTATTCTAATTGAAATGAATGTAAAAACTTCTAATTAAGATTCGTTTTGTTTAACAAATGAATTAAAATCAATGATTCCGGCAATCCAAAATGCGGAGGAGCTGCAGCAGCCAAAGACACCTTTAAAGGCGCCAATTCCGTCGCTTAATATTTCTCTACTTGCACAATAAGAATTTTTAAATTTATCACAGATTTCAATTTAGCACGTAAAAGGTCACATTTATTTTTAACAATAATAGAGACTTACTGAAAATTTCAAAATAAGGCTAGCAGTAATAAAGAACATTGTTTTTTAATTGATGGATAAGGTTGTTTTTTTAAATTTTATGCTATCTTTATTGTTTAGTTCGTCATATTTTTAAATTAATAATAAAAATAGAAGACTTGTGGAGTGCTATTTTGGTCGAGGCGGGCAATGACATCCGAGAAGAGTGTGTTTGCTATTCTCGGATGATATCATAGAACATCCCAGCAAACATAGATTAAAAAAAAGTAATTTTTAAGTACTGGCTTTTACTGCAGACCATACCGGCAAAGTACTAAGTAGGATGTACTTGATTCGTATTGATTTGGAACATCGGCCTGAATCACGCCAGCATGTATATATTTTTTTAATATTCCTTTCATATCAGATGAGAATATTTCCAAAGATTATGGAACATTTCACACCAATTTAAAAATAAATAAAATCATTCAGATTCTTAAGCTTGACATTCTTCAGTGTACCTGTAAAATGTTGACTTGTGTTTGCCATCTAGCGGCCAGGCCAGCAAACACGTTTTTTTGTAAATACTTTATTTTTACAGTAAAATATTAATTTTTTTTGTACTAAAATAAAGTGCTTTAAAAGCAACTTTTAAAAAATACTTTTGAAATGTTTTTTCACTGTTATATTAATTTTGCAGCAAAACTCTTAAACTTTTAATAATAAATTTAATGTACTTTAAGAGTACCTTCTTCAAAATGTTATAAAATGTTTTTTTGTAAATATTTTATTTTCACAGTAAAATATTAAATTTTTTTGTACTAAAATAAAGTGCTCTAAAAGCAACTGTTAAAATATACTTTTAAAATGCTTTTTTGCCATTAACCCTGGCTGCGCTTGGCATTTTTTTTCATTATTAAAGTATAACTTTTCGTTATATTAAAAATAAAGTACTAAAATGTTGCATTTTTGCACTTTTAAATAATATGCTAATAACACAATACAAAAATAATAAAAAATAATGCACATCGTTGCAGATGCCAGCAGTTAAAGTATCAGCAGTTCGATGTTTGCTGGGATAGGTAAAGTGTCTCCACTTGAAAATGCAACTAGCTTTGCGAGCAAAGCACGGCCAATAACGCTTTGGGCTTAGAATAGCATTCGTTTTGTGTATTGGGTTTGCCTTAAGACCCGGCTCGTACCGTGACAAAGTAGGTCTTTGGTCAAATCGCGTACTCTCTCTCGTTCCATTTTTAAATGGAGACACTGTACCTATTATGAATTAATTGCTAATCGATAGGGATGAGGAGAATGGGTTACAAGCAAGAAATGCTTTTAACTTGAATATTTAAAAACTTTCGGAAAAGCAATATGTCATTTTGGTACAGATATCATGATCGGATTCTTTTTTCATTAATTTGTTTTCTGTACAAAGCAATAATGACAAAAAACGATGCAAAAATAAAAAAAAAACTGTAATAAAACACCTCTTTAAAATAAGGTCAAGTTATATAAATACTGCATGACTTTATTTCGCACCCTCAAAAATAAATTTTAAGATTTTCACTTTTTAAAATAAGAGTATGCAGTTTGTCACTCACTATCGATACATAGTCGAAGTTACTCGAAGTTAAAATTACAAATTATAAAAAAATATATTTAAAGTTTTAAATTACCACAGCTTCTCAGGCGCAAAACGTATTTTGCTATTTTCTTATTATTTAATTTTTTGAGATAGTGCGTTTTCGTTTTAAGGGTGCGATTTGTGCACTAATATAGTTTAGCAGCATTCGGTAAATTAAGCTACATATTAAAAAATAAAAAATATCCTTAGTACCTCAAAACGACAGTGTATGACCAATTTATCCTTCCTGTACTTACCTATGGATCGCAAACCCGGACACTGGAAAGACAAATGTTACATGTAAAGGTAACAGATAGAAAAATAAATGAGTGGATAAGAAATAAAATAAAAGTAACGGAGGTCGATGGAACCAATGTATTGTAAACTGGAGACCATGGAAAAAGAAAAGTAGGGAAAGACCCCAAATGGGCGGACGATTTAAAGAAACATGCGGGATCTAGATGGATGAACACGGCGACAGACAGGGAAGAGTGGAAGATTTGGGGGAGGCCTATGTCCAAAGAAGGCTAAATGGATAAATAGATAGATAGTGTAGCACTAGTCTTATTAAAGTCTGTCGTATTTTACTGCTAAACCTTCTTACACTTCCAATAAGTCTCTATTCTCCGTTTTTTATTTTGGAGTTCATTTATCCAAGTTATGTAGTGCCTTTTGAAAATATATATCGCAGGAGCTCTAAAAAACTGGAAACGTAAAGCACACGGCATGGGACTACAACTGAAAGACCGATTTACTATATATACACTATAGTTTGCTGACGACTAAGTAATTGTAGCTAATGATAAAGAAGACATGGAGTATATGATGAGAAAGTTAATGGAAGAATACCAAAAGTGGGGGTAAACAGTGAACGTGGAAAAGATACAGTAGTTTTGTATTGGAAACGAATTAACTGAGTTAGAACTAGACAATGGACAAACAATATCTCCATTCAATGAGTATGTATACTTGGGTGGCACATTTGATAAGACAGGAACAGACTGTAAAGAACTGAAAAAAAGAATAGTAAAAGCATAAAAGGTAGCTTAACAGTATTTTATGGAGCAGAGAGATAAAATACAATGCAAAATTAGACATATATGAAACAATGGTGAAAAGCTTGCTGTTGTATGGAATAGAGACTTGTCGCCTAACAAAAAAATACAAAAGAAAAATGGAAAGTGTCGAAATGGATGCAATAAGAAGATCAATAAGGAATGATCATAAAAGAAAGAATGGGAATTGAGGGAAGCATAACAAATGTCATCAGTAAAAGATAACTGATATGTAGTATGTAAACGTTGCCACTTGCTCGAAATAATAACCAAGTACCAATTCTTCAAAATCACAATAGAGAAAAGTAATAATTTAGGTTGTGATAAAATATGTATGATACCTGCCCATTATATTATTTCTCAATTCATTAGATCTGCAACTATAGGTACACCACACAGAATATGAATGTGTACTAATTTATTATTACCTGTAAATTGATTTTCATTGTTTTCCGAGTTTGAATTTATTGATTTCGTAAACGTTTGTGACTTATTAGCCTCTTGGTTTATATTCTAACCTAATTATTGATTCTATACCATTGGCACTAACAACTATAGGTGACTCAGTATATCTGCATACAGATACGCAACTACTTTGAATAAGTTTTCCTTATTTGGAATAGAAAAAAGTACCTGCATATGGTTTGATATTTAAAAAAATCACTTGAAAACTATTAACTTCTAATAAATTAATCATTTGATTTTAGCAGAAAAGTTGTCAGTGTTTTGTCTGTTAGAGCATCCATTTTATTATTTTATTAAAATCTGGGGGCACCATAGTGCCCGGCCAAGTTCGCGTGAACTGCTGTACCATCTTTTCTTGAAACATTTCAGCCCATATTTAACCTATCTAAAACTCTACTTCGGAATGAGCTACGAAACTCAAACGTTGTACAGTCCTAGATCTTCATAGAGTTAACAACCCCTCCTTCTTGAACTTCCATTTCCATTGAGTATTAAAATAGTTACGAATTTTAAAAAACGTCGAAATTGCCACTCACTCACTCATGTATAGATCAACAAAATTCTACTATACTTCCAGACATGCTACAAAGCTGAAATTTGACTTCATTATGACCAAGCCCTTGGAAAAAAATCAAAAAACTCCAAAATTCTAGTTTACTCCCCTCTCCTGTTATGTTATGTAAAATTAACATTGTCCACTTCCAGAAACGCTAAAGAGCTGAGCTTTGGAAGGCCGATAAGAACTATGATAAAACCATAGGAAAAATTTTTTAATAAGAAGTTCACTCTTAGGCACAGTGCTATATTGAACATAAAGAAGTTTGGCTAGATTTCCAAACTAGTAAGAACCTTTCATTTTGAAATTTGTATTGGAGAACTTGGCTTTACTTTTTTCTCAGTTCTTTTTACGGAATACCATTTTCGCGTACTTGGCTTTTTTACATGAAATGTTTTTGTTATGATTGTATTTATTTGGTTTGTTTTCATTTACCATGGACCCCAATACCATCCTCAATGCCTCAAGCAATTCGTTTACAATGTAATGTTGTTTCTTTTTATTTTAGGTGGTAACATCTATAAAAATATTAAAACAATAAACATACTGTACTTGTAGCTCATCCTCCAAGACCAAAATCAGTTCGTGAAATACCAAAAATTCTTTAAAATCTGCGTAATGTTGATTTCGATCCCGCTGAGCTAACAACAATGAAAAAAGTAAAAGCATCGACGGACGGTTCGGATAAACTAGAATCATCATCATGTGAACAAAAACTTTTTAAGAAATATTATTCCGGTCATATTAGGAAGTTATAATCTAATCTCCAAAAGCGCTTAATTCAGGTCTTCGTTTTCGTGTTTGTACTTTGTTGAGTTCCTACTTTCTTCTTTAGTGTAGTTTTATTTCTCTTAGGTCAGGCCTATAAATAGAATTATTATTATTTTTTTCTTGGCTAAACTAAGGCAAATCACGTTTAACTTGCTTCATTGTTTTTGAATATATATATTTTTTATTTTTAGTTTCATGATCATCATATTCATATTGTTGTTAGGATTTATAAATAATAAATTTTTGGAGACCCCATTTAAATTATTTAGTACTTTAACCACTGACAACTACAATATAGTGTGATGATGATGATTCATATATGAGTGGGCCGTGCAGCCCTTCCACTGCTACCATTAGTGGGTCTATTGTGGCTCACTTTTGAGTGGTTTCTCACCAGTAGTGTATGCCTAATCTTCCAAAAAGGTTAGCTCTCAGTTTGGGTGAGACTGTTCAGATTTTCTGAATCAATCTGAGGTTTACCGAAAGTGTTTTGACGTAAACGTGCAATTCACACGCAGTACATGACCAACTGTTTCGTCATCCTCCATACAGAGTCTACATTAGGTCTCTGCTGTTATTCCCATTCTGTGCATGGGTACTCTTAGCCGACAGTGACCCGTAAAAAGTCCAATCACTATACGGATCTCCTGTCTGGTAAGTCCAATGATAGTCTTAGCTGTGTTTTGACCAGGCCCTTTAATGAACTCTTTAGAGTGATCCAGTTCTGGTATATTTATCCAGTATTATTGTTGAAAGCTGTTCTCCATCCATCTCAATATGGTTAATTTAGCATTGTATGTTATCCCCAGGGCTGGTTCGGGGCCGAAAAATTCGGCAGATGCCGCTTCCCTCGATGCCTGGTCTGCGGCCTCATTTCCCTCGTGCCCAGAATGCCCTGGTATCCATACTAATGACACCTTATTAGCGCTACCAAGCGCATTCAGATAGTCCCTGTAGCTCCTCACGGTTCTTGATGAGACCGTAGAGGAATCAAGCGCGTTTAAGGCTTCTTAACTGTCGGAGATAGATAGATAGATATTTTCCTGTTGGTCCATTCGTGGTCACTAATCCACCGGGCACCCTGTTCAATGGCGACGAATTCGGCCTGAAATATAGTAGCCAATTGGCCGAGACTATGCTTAATCTTTTTTTTTTGGATACTAACAACTCCAGATTCAATGCCTGATGGCATTTTGGATACGTCGGTATACCAGAAACTATCGTTGTTTGAAAAATTGGTCCTGTTCTTTAACCAGTCCTCCTTCTCTGGGAGTATAATGTTGTATAGCTATATAGATACAATTTAATGTACATCATCATTTCCTCAAGGAGTAATAATATTATTCTTATTATCATTATTAATATACTGTTTTCGCCAATTTCTTTTGTTACAAGTCTTATTTGCATCTCATTTGTCATTTTGATTATCGTTTTCTCCAATGCGATTTGATTATTATATATGGTGTTGGTGTATCATTAGAATCAGTCTCTCTTAAAATTCCTAGCTCATCTTCTTTAACGACCTTACGTCATTCTACAGAAATTACGAGATCTTCATAAATTTTCTTCTTTGATGAAGACACTTATATTACTAAATTATATTGTTTTTCTACATTCAACGTCCTACGCGTTCCTCTTAGAGTCACTGCATCAGACAAATCACCAACTTTGTAAGTTTACCAACAACTTTAATTTTTTAAATAAAAATAGAGTTATTTGGTACCGTTCTTTTGTCTAAAAATTTTAGCTTTTTAAATATTGATTTACTACTCCCTGCCTTTTAAGTGTTTAGAAATTATACTGAGTACGTTTTTATTATGACAAACCTCATAAAATCATAAAAAGGGGCTGAGTTGTTTATTTTTCACCTAAAGAAGAACGGTTCTGATACTGCTATGCAATTTAAGCGTCTTTCAGTGTAACCTCTATATTTTAACTCTGTCTATAAAAAATATAGCTTCAATTTTTTTATCTTTTATAACGATGTTATGCAAAATGCTATATTGTTAAATTTAGGATAGAAACAACTTTAAACATTTGATTTCTTTGAGTTAACATTTTTTGTTAGATTAGCAGGCCCTACTTTGTCTATATCTTTTACGTTTATCACAGTAAATTTTAGATTTTTCAAGCCAATTTATGACAATAGCTAAGATTTTTCTGCAGACCTCTTCCTGAAAGTTTAGAAATGGCATCTCGATTACTTTTCTGTAGATATATGTACGATACTGATGCAATGATCTTTGTTCGAGGAATGTGAAAAGATGTTTGAGATTTCGTAGTCGGTTTGGAATTTTTTGAAAAGATTCGGAATTTTAATTTGTATTTTTTATTTGGAATACTTATGGTATACAGAAAATACCAACATTTTTCAAAATATTCACGTTCTACGCAACAGTTTTAATCCTGTAAATCTACGCACGAAAAATGCCTTCTAATCAGAACTACTGCATCAAAAAAAAAAAAAAATTCGACAGTTACGTGACCAGCTACTTATTTTGCTAAAAAACGTACACTTTTCTTTAAATAAAGAAGTTCTTACTTAATAAGAATTATAAGATTTAAGCTTTTGATAAAAAAATGTTATATGAGCGAGTTTATTACGGATACAAAAACTAGGTACGGTCCGGCCAGAATAAAATGAGACTCAAAAAAGATGGCTTCAATTAGCGCTATCTTTCTCTGTCCAGTGGCGTGCCATAATTATTTAATTCATCATTATTAGGTATTAATTTTATTTTTTACTTCTCTTAAGCCTTTTTTTGCTGGAAAAATACCTTTTTTTTTCTCAAAAAGAAATATTTTTTAAAACTTTTATACTTACTATATTATATAGGAACCAAAAAACCATTCATTGTATCTTCAAAATTGGAACTCCACACAAGTTTATTAAAAAATTTAAAAAGTGTAAATGATACCCCACTGTTTCTTTTTGAATTTTAGAATGTGTATGAAACGTGCCTAGCCATCCGGTTTGAGCCCCTCGATAAATATAGAGGCCCAATAAATAGGTGTGAATTGTGAACGGGCCGGAGTTTAATTGAGCCAGCGGTAACAATAGAAACCCATTAAAACGGTGTGAATTATGAATGGACTGGAATCGATTTCGTTAAACGTACCAGACGAGTACCGTGTTTTCTTGTAATATTAAAATTTTGTTCATGGTAAATTTGCTAAAAATAAAGACCACCCAGTAAGACAAAAGTGCTGTAAACAGAGGGAGATAGATTGAGTTGAGCCATCTATTTTGCGCCTCATTTTATTCTAGCCGGACAATAGGCACCTCTAACCTGGCATTAGGGAGGGACGGTAATGATACGCAGCTGTAAATGATACGCACCCCTCTACAGCAGAACTGGATTGTTAATTTTGGGCACTAACTCAATCAGAGGAGACTGGGAACAAATTTAATTTTTAAGCAGTTTTTATATAAAATTTCCTTTTCCTATTCACCAAGAGAATATTTTCTTGATATTGCACAAAAAATGTCAAGACACCGTTTTCTCTGGAAGCAAAATATTACTTATATGAAGACAATTTGCTTTGTTACAAAACGGAGTATACTGAAACAAAACAATTAAAGAGGAAAAATAAAGTCTCATTTCAAGATTAAACGCTGCGTTGAGCGAAAAAGAAATATTTTAATTCAAAACAAATTGTCTAAAGGTAAAACAATTTATTCTAGAAAAGAACGTGTTTTCATTGAAGACAAATTTTTTTACCGTGTGGTGTCTGATTTAAATGAAGGTAAGACTTGTATTTATCTTAGTTGCTAGCTCTTATTTTTGTAAATGCAAAATAGCTAGAGCCCTAAATGGTATTTACAGCGAAATGTAGTGCCAAAATCATCATCGCTAAGATGTTGGTTTTAACTAAATTCATTTAAAACAACGTCAAATCGGGTAATCATACGTACAATGGGTATACTATTAGCTCACACATATGCTATACTATAGTAGTGTGAGCTATGGTGATCCGAATTTTTTCGAGAAAAAAAAAGTTGCTCCGATTTCAAAAATTTTTATATTTCTTTGCGTTTCAGATAATTTTGAAACTTTTTTGTTGCGCCGTCTGTATGTCTGTCTGTCTGTCTGTATGTCTGTCTGTCTGTATGTCTGTCTGTAACGACCAACGCGCATAACTCAAAAACCGCTTGGCCGATTTTAATGAAATTTGGTACCTAGGCTGGCTCTTGGGTCGAGATGGTCTCATTTAAAAATGAACAAAATCCACCGAACAGAAACCAAATAAAAGGGTGGGGGTAGATTTCAAAAATTAGAGTTTATGTGAAAATATGGCGTGTGTGATATCAAACGAAAGGTAATTGAGTCTGGAGTTTATCAAAATACATTTTAGTTTTTGTTTTTTTTAATGGTGGGGGTAGATTTCAAAAATTTGAGATTAAGTCAAAACATGGCTTGTGTGGTATCAAACAAAAAGTAATTTAGTCTGGAGTTGAATAAAATATATTTCAGTTTTTATTTATATTAGCTCACACGTACACTATAACTATAGTACCTAGTGTGAGCTTAAGGACCCATATATTGGCAGAGTATTTTTTTACAACACAACTTGGTTTTATTAGTCTCATCGAAAGTCATTCTCTTTTAACTAATATTTAGCATCACCACATTAATGCTAATATAATTATGCTTAGGTGCGTATGATTTGCACCCCCTCCCCTAACCCCAGAAAAGTTTTCTCGACAGTTGTTGACACGTCTTTGTCCGTTTTTATTACTTAAAATTGAGTGCTACCGTGAATTTGGATGTTTTGTTTAACACATTTTAATTTACAAATTACATTCTAAAATTCAAAAAGAAACAGTGGCGTATCATTTACACTTTTTAAATTTATTTTAAAAAAAGGGTGGGGGTATATTTCAAAAATTAGAAGTTAAGTGAAAATATGGCGTGTGTGACATCAAAGAAAGGTAATTGAGTCCGGAGTTTAACAAAATACATTTTAGTTTTTGTTTTTTTTAAAGGTGGGAGTAGATTTCAAAAATTTGAGATTAAGTCAAAACATGGCTTGTGTGGTATCAAACAAAAGGTAATTTAGTCTGGAGTTGAATAAAATATATTTTAGTTTTTATTTATATTAGCTCACACGTACACTATAACTATAGTACCTAGTGTGAGCTTAAGGGCCCATATATTGGCAGAGTATTTTTTTTACAACACAACTTGGTTTTATTAGTCTCATCGAAAGTCATTCTCTTTTAACTAATATTTAGCATCACCACATTAATGCTAATATAATTATGCTTAGGTGCGTATGATTTGCACCCCCTCCCCTAACCCCAGAAAAGTTTTCTCGACAGTTGTTGACACGTCTTTGTCCATTTTTATTACTTAAAATTGAGTGCTACCGTGAATTTGTGCTGTCCTGAAAGTTCCTTTAGCAAGCAGCACATTTCTAATCACGCGTCGATCGCTCTTCGATAGTTACTCTGTAAAATTAATTTAAAAAAACACCAAAACAGCAAGAAACCTTATTAAATAAATAAAAAATATAATTTTAGGGGTTATATTTGCATCCAAAAAAAGCGTCAAATCAGCCTACGACGTTGGTTCTGAAATTTCCCACGCCGTTGCAAGAAATTGTAATAAGGAAGCTCTGCGTATGGCATATAATGAGCGCGTAAGGGTTTTGAAATAACTCTTTTATGGAAGAAGTATTTAATACAAAGGGGCACTATAGAATCATTAAAATTTCCGTTAAGTCTGTGGAGGCGAATAAAAAGATTAAATATGGTAGGCAAAAAACTTATTGTAATGGCCTTGAAATAATAGTTGTCGCAACTTTCGAGTTAGGCCAAGCGTTGGGTACAAAATATGGGGTTTTATTTGCAAAACATCGAACAGAAATGAAATTAAAGGAAAAAATAGTCAAAAATCCAAGATGACGCCGCCATTTTGACACTTCCTTAATGGAGAGGGATCGGGAATTTTACTATGTTTAATAGTAACCTAATAGCTATCGTTGGCTCCTAGTCTTAATTTTTTTTTTTGAAAACCTTTTATTTTTAATTTTTTTTATTCGTCATCCTATATATGTAAGTATGTAAGGGCGCACTTCAAAAAATGATATATTTTATAATATAAGGTCAAATGTAACGAATCAAGCACTTAGAAAACCTTATTCTTATAAAAAAAAAATATACCAGAATTGTTTGGTAGCCATATTTGTTATAATCAGCGATAAACTCTGATTTTGTTAAAATTTGAAAACTACCCCCCGACTTTGACGCGCCGTAATGCAAAAACTGTTTGTTGGAGCGAAAAAATGCATAAAACAAGCGCCGCGATGCAGAGTTTTCATCCCCCCCCCTCAAGCGGCAAACCCCCGAGGTCGCAAACGTAGATGTACTATCAGGGTACCTATGTCTAACATCCCACCAAATTTCATTTCTATGCGACCTTTTGCAAATAGAAATCCCCTGACCACGGATCACCTTTTGTTAGGTGATCCGTGCCCTGACGCTTGGCCTGAGTTATAAACTCAGTAAAATGAGTAAAAGGGTATGACTAAACATTACCGTGATTATTTATCTCACGCAGAAATTTTTGTCATCGTTATACTCTTTTTGGATTTTCCGTGAGGCTGCCACTATGCCATGATGTCATGCCTTCTGATTTCCTCGCTCGCCGAGAAAAAATGCAGTTTGTTTTTTCGTGAGAAAACAATTGAATGAATACATCTCTCTTGCACTCCACGAGGCAAGTAATAGGAATGCAAGTTTTGGAACCCGTTTATATTGGCCAAAAACTACTTTCGAGGCTATTTCTCACAAATTGACATCTTTTGGACACGGTAAAAAAAATTGTCCTAGATCAAAGCAAATTGCTTTGAAGTAAAATAATTTGAGCTTTCCTATTCACCAAGAGAATATTTTCTTGATATAGCACAAAAAATGTCTTGCCTCTTTATTTTAATGTAAAACAGAAATTGTTTTGTTATAAATTGGAACTGAATTAATCTAAGGCACCGTTTTCTCTGGAAGCAAAATATTTCTTATATGAAGACAATTTGCTTTGTTATAAAATGAGGTATACTGAAACAAAACAATTAAAGAAGAAAAATAAACTCCTATTTCAAGATTAAACGCTGCGGTAAACTACAAAGAAATATTTTAATTCAAAATAAATTGTTTTAAGGTAAATCAATTTATTCAAGAAAAGAACGTGTTTTCATTCCAGACAAAATTTTCTACCGTGGAGAGCAACTGTCAGACAGCACGTGAGCAAAGACTTGCTCGCTAGTGTACATGGTGTCCCATTTTTGATGGCATGGAATGGGGAACTCACTTATTTTCGAAGATAGAAACCTGGGTATTTCACATTACAGTTTTGAAACTACCAGTAAAAATTTAAAAATCCGTAATTCCAAAAATCTTTGTTATTAGATATTCCAATTTTGTTAAAAATTCTCCACAGACAGTTGATCCTGTCAATAAAATGACTTTGTCAAATTTTTGGTCCGACGAGTCGGATTCGACATTTCAGAAAAAAATTTAGGTAATAAATTAAATGCGGGCCTGGATTTTTTTTCAATTTTTCGCTTCTCCTTAAGTCCCCCATTAAGCCCTAGCTATAGAATTTTTTTTAAAAAAGTTCAGATCCGTATTTTTTTTCTTAATTTTTTATGAAATCTCGATTTCAACTCGACGGATCAAAAATTTGACGTCATTTTATTAACAGGACCAACTGTCTATACAGAAGCTTTAATATAATTGAAATATCTGCTCTAATAACGGATTTCTAGGATTCCAAATTTTTGAAGTTTCCCTCCTAGCTGTGAGTTTCCCATTCAAGACCATAAAAAATGGAACACCCTGTACACTCAGTTGCACCAAAAATCACAATTTTATCAGATCTTAGGCACTTTTAAACGATTTAGTACCAAGACGGGTTTATTGGCCATTTTGTATTAAATTACGAAAGGAGGAGTGCTTTTGTAAATAGCTGATGTGAGGTTCGAAAGGCGAAGCTTCGACCTAGTTGGATGGGTCACTTACTTAGGGATTTTCTACGCGTGATGGCCCCCCCCTCCTTTGATTACAGTAAAGTCCTAAATTTGAAAAACCCAACTGCAAAACTATCGCCAATTCTTTTTTCTCGCACAGTAAATTTTTTATATGTTTCTGAACTTTTTTTTATTTTAGTTCATCTGATACATAATGTATTTTAGTATAGTTTCCTAAAATTTATAAACTAAAATACCGTTAAACGGGGTAAAGTGAATAAAAAAATATAGTTTTTTTCTTAATAACTTTGAGATAAGTACAACAAAATATACAAAAATTAATGAAGATAGATTTACTCTTTACAATCGTAATAAGCTACATTACGAAAAAATCGAAGCTCAAATTTGAGAGAAAAAAATGATGTGAAGAGTGATTCACTTCACCCCGTAGGATGGGGTAAATTTAGTGAAGGACGAATTTTCAATTTTCCTAAAAAAAGAAAACCAAACAGCTGAAATCAAGAGACGAGTAAGATTGGCCTAAATTAAACTAGATATTAAAAAATTAAAAATATTCTCACTACCTCAAAACGAACGTGTATAACCAATGTATCCATTCCGTACTAACCTATAGATCCCAGACATTTACAAAATCAAACATGGATAAGGTAACAAAAGCCCAAAGATAAATGAAAAATTAAATGTTACAAGTAAAGCTAACAGATAGAAAAAGGAATGAATGGATGAGAAATAAAACAAAAGTAAGAATGTCAGAGAAGTAGCAAAATTAACATGGAAATTTGTCGGTAATAATATCAGACAGAAAGACGATCAATGGAGCAAATTTATTGTAAATTGGATACTTTTGGAAAATGAAAGAACACTATTGGTTAAAACGTTTGATTAAATTTAATGTAGAAGAGCAACAATTCCCAATCAATTTTGAACTTTAACAGTGCTATAGCAGAAATCGTGAAACAGAGAGGCAAACAGAGAGAGAGAGAGAGAGAGAGAGAAAAGAGAGAGAGATAGATAGAGCGAGCTAGAGCACAAATGCACGATACTACTCTCAAATGGAAGTGTTGAAAGTAACTGTCATTAGAACTTTTGACTCATATGGAAACGCAAAATTTAAATCATTAATTAATAGCAAGTAAAGTGATGGTTATGCCAGAAAAACTTGCGTATTTTTTGGTCACAGCTGAAAAAGCTTGTAACAACATTTCTATTTATGTTCGCTATGCTTTTGCCCAAGACGGCATTGACATACCGAGCAATAAATAAAATAAGATGTGCTACTATTAATTTACAGTTTTTTTGACGAATCTCTGATTTTCTGATCTACTGAATTGCAAATTTTAAGAATATCTTCTTAAAGATATTTAATTTCTATTACAGAATTTCCTGTTTAATTTTTGTTTTGACAACGGCTTTAAATAACTATAATTTGAAAATTGTACATAACGAAAACATTTCATGTAATAAAAAGTCAAGTACGCGAAATTGGTAATCCGTAAAAAGAATTGAGATAAAATTCAAGCCAAGTTCTCCAAATTTCAAAATGAAAGGTTCTTACTAGTTTGGAAATGCAAAAGCCAAGCTTCTTTATGTTCAATTTAGCACTGCGCCTATAAGAGTCATTTGCAGCCGTAATAGCCAAGTTTAGAAAAACATTTCCAAACGAGTAAGAATTTTCAAATTTATATCAGAGAAGTTGACTTTACTTTTATCGCAATTCTTTTTACGAAATTTTTTTACATGAAATGTTTTTGTTATGATTTCACTCCTTTTTTAACGGACATGGATAATATTTAAGTTTTAAAGTAGTAAAATATGCGGAATATTGTTCAAAACTTTTGCAATGCTTTATTAATTTTGAGGTTTTTTAATTTTTTCCTATGTTTTTATCATAGTTTCTATAAGCCTTTCAAAGCTCAGCTCTCTAGCGTTCCTGGAAGTGAACAATGTTACTTTTACATAACTTAACATTTATGAGGGATAGCAGTAAATTAAAATTTTGGGTTTTTTACATTTTTTCCTAGAGTTTTATCATAGTTCCTATCAGTCTGCCAAAGCTCAGCTCTCTAACACTTCTGGAAGTGGGACATATTACTTTTACATAACTTTACATTTATAGGAGAGGGAAGTTAATAAAATTTTTTGGTTTTTAAATTTTTTTCTATAGTTTTATCAAAGTTCCTATAGGCGGTCCAAAGCTCAGCTCTCTAGCGTTTCTGGAAGTGGGCAATGTTACTTTCACATAACCTTACATTTATAGGGGAGGGAAGCAAATCAAAATATTGGAGATTTTTTTATTTTTTCCAAGGGTTTGGTCATAATATCTATCAGTCTGCTAAATTTTAGTTTGTAGCATGTCTGGAAGTACAGTAGAATTTTGATGATCTATACATGAGTAAGTGAGTAGTTACGAAATTTCAAAAAACGTCGAAATTGCCACTCACTCACTGACTCACTCACTCATGTATAGATCATCAATATTCTACTGTACTTCCAGATATGCTACAAAGCTGAAATTTGGCAGACTGATAGAAATTATGACCAAACCCCTGGAAAATATCAGAAAACCCCAAAATCTTAATTTACTCCCCATCTCTATACATTTAAAGTTATGTAAAAAAGCATCACCCACTTCCAGAAATGCTAGAGAGTTGAGCTTTAGCAGACTGATAGGAATTATGATAAAACTAAAGGAAAAAGTCAAAAAACTCCACAATTTTAATTTACTACCCTCCCCTATACATTTAAAATTATGTAAAAGTAGCATTGCCCACTTCCAGAAATGCTAGAGAGTTGAGCTTTGGCAGACTGATAGGAACTATGATAAAACTATAGGAAAAAATTAAAACACCCCAAAATTCTAATTTACTTCTCTCCCCTATAAATGTAAAGTTAAGTAAAAGTAACATTGCCTACTTCCAGACATGCTAGAGAGCTGAGCTTTGGAAGACCGATAGTAACTATGATAAAGTTATAGAAAAAAATTACCCCAAAATTCTAATTTACTTCCTTCCCCTATAAATGTAAAGTTATGTAAAAGTAACACTACCCACTTCCAGAAACGCTAGAGAGCTGAACTTTTTAAGACTGAAAGACAATATGATAAAACTATATGAAAAAATTTAAAAACACCAACATTTTAATTTACTTCCCTCTCCTATAAATATAAAGTTATATAAAACTAACATTGCCCACTTCCAGAAACGCTAGAGAGCTGAGCATTGGAATGCTGATAAAAATTATGATAAAACCATAGGAAAAAATTTAAAAAGTCCAATATTTTCATTTACTCTCCTCCCCTATAAATGTAAAGTTATGTAAAAGTAACATTGTGCACTTTCAGAACCGCTAGAGAGCTGAGCTTTGGCAGGCTGATAGGAACTACGATAAATCCATGGAAAAAAATTAAAAACTACTATTTTACTACTTTAAAAATTAAGTATTATCCAATTCCTTTAAAAAAGAAGTGAAATCATAACAAAAACATTTCATGTAAAAAAAAGCCAAGTACGCGAAAAAGGCATTCCGTAAAAAGAATTGAGATAAAAGTAAAGCCAAGTTCTCCAATACAAATTTCAAAATGAAAGGTTCTTACTAGTTTGGAAATATTTTCCTAAACTTGGCACAGTGCTAAATTGAACATAAAGAAGTTTGGCTGTAATAGCAAAGTTTAAAAAACGTTTTCAAACTAGTAAGAACCTTTCATTTTGAAATTTGTATTGGAGAACTTGGCTTTACTTTTATCTCAATTCTTTTTACGGAATGCCTTTTTCTCGTACTTGGCTTTTTTACATGAAATGTTTTTGTTATGATAATTTATTTTTCGTGTTGCTACAATGCAATGTTAGAAAATTTCGTTTAATGTTCGAAGGCTGCAATACAATTTCTTTCATTTTCAATAGTTTTCATGCTATTAGGTACTATCATTGTTTGATGAAGAATATCAGACAACGGTACTTTTTTCCCTTTTTTAAAAGGTCTACGTAGGAATCTTAAAGTCATTTAATTTCGGGGGATAGGTGGACCTAATCTGGGGGGACTTAGCGCCTGCGTTGTGCCGCTTCTCCAAGCTCTAGGGAAAAGTACTCCACTGGTCCAAAGAGCCGTAGGTACCCAAGAACGGCAGCGTGAAAAGACGAAGCAACCAGTCTCCGTTCGCCGGTACTAAGGTGTACTTCTACGGTACCGCTGTGTTGCGCGTATTCATTTTTAAGACGACCGTGTACCGGGGTACCGGTCGTAGCGAAAACCGTACCCGATTCAAGGTCATCTCGGTTCTCGCGCTGTTCATTGGAACCGACTCTTTGACTTTTCTTGCCTTGGCTACGGTCTATACGGCTATAGACATAGCTAATTTTGTTCTAAAAAGGCTTAAAAGTATTTATTAAAAGATTTTGTAGACGTGGTGCTTGGTGTATTGGATTAAATAAATGGAGTTTTTTGTGAAATTACCTACTTAAGTCTGGGTTACCAAATTAAAGTTATATTATGGTGTTTAAGAAGTGGTGCAAAAACTAGATAATATTGAAACGTCTGTTTTTAAAAAAGCAGCAACATAATTTTGTGGATAAATTTTCTGACATTACATGGGATTATGTAGCAGTCGGGTAAGTTTTAACTTGATAATTATTCTGGAATAAAACAGTAAGGACCTAGTTTAATGGAATATACAAAATATAAATATTTTAACGATTATTAAGAATTAAAGTCGAATAAGATAATTAAAAAATAAAATATTAAAGATAATACAATTGGAAAAAAACCTGACCTGACCCAGACTCAACTCAACTAACCTACTCTGACTTCTCTTGCCTTGGCTACGATCTATACGGCTCTAGATATAGCACAGATCACCATTTATTTGGTGATCCGTCGATATAGTTAATTTTGTTCTAAAAAGGCTTAAAAGTATTTATTGAAAGATTTTGTAGACGTGGTGCTTGGTGTATTGGATTAAATTAATTAAGTTTTTAGTAAAATATCCTAGTAAATCTGTAGATTAGTACCTTAGTAAATCTGTAGATTAGTAATTAAAGTTGCTGGTGTTAAAAGTCGAATAAGAAAATATCAAAAAATAGGCATATCACAATATTTTTAAAGATACCTATAACACAAAAATGTGAAAAAATCAGCAAACCGACAATAATAACCATTGTTATCCCTTATATTTTTTATTAATTTAGTGACCGTTGTTACGTGACCGGCGTTACAATTATAAGGTTTATTTAAATCTGGCGCTTTCATCTGTGCAATGTTACACACATTAGAACAAAATAAGGTTATGGTACTCCTTGAAATAATTCTACTTGTTTCTATTTAATTTAAAGTTTGATATTTTTTAAATTAACTCATGTGACCGGTGCTACGACACAAAAACATACGCGGAAACTAATTTTGTCATTACTTGATAAAAATTTATTAAAATATAACAAAAATTTAGATTTTTAATGTAACATCACTAGCAGCAATGTTTTCGCACCAGCTATAAAGAGACTGATCACTGCAAAAAAGTTTAATGCAATAATTATTATTATGATATTTCCCACCAAATAAAGTTCCTAGATCCGCCCCTGCTTACAAGAAAACGTATTTGCATTGTACGTTTTTCTGTGCAAATAATTTGACTATCTATTTGATTCTGATTTGCCATACCACATGCCGTGGGAATCTAAATTTTGGTTCGGTTTGCAAACCAAAATTGGCATGAGAAGCTATTAAAACAGCGAGTCGCAAAAATCAAAATGGAGAAAAACGCATTTTGAGCATGATTTTTGGAGCATAAATATCCTCAAGCGCCATATGGCGCAATCTGCTCGGGCGAAACTTTAAATATTCATATTTTGAAAAGTAGGCATATTTTAGCAATAAAAGCACCCAGTTGCAGTATCGTAAAGCCATATAGATTCACAAAAACCATAAGTTAAATTTACATTCATAAAAATTTCAAAATTCATGGTTTACGATCTCACCCACTTTTTTAATGTCACCTTATTTTTCTTTTATTTGTAAAATACAAAGAAACAGTGTGTTATTGGGTCACACCACATGGCTTAAAATAAGCATCATGATTTATTAAACGATTTTCTTTGAGATGACATTAAAAAAATGGGTGACCCTACATATTCATTTTAGGAACAAAAGAACTGAGTTACAATCTCGTGTAGCCACATTTCCCATCAAGCGGGGCATATGGCAAAACCACCGAATATCAATTAAAGACTAATAAACTGTGGCAAAGCTTTAAATAACCCATAATTTACAAACTTTTTATTTTACTATTGCTTAATTTTATGAAAGGACTTGCGGTATGAGTTAAACTAATGCTCATAAAAATCCCGTACTCGGAAACTTCTAATACGTTACTTATATTTTGTTGTTAGCTATGTTTATACCCACATAGCACAAAAATCACATCAACGTTAAATTAACGTGAACAAAAATAACAACGTTTTTTTTACTTGAAAACAACCTCATACGATGTAATATTTATTTTGTTAAATCTACATGCTTAAAGTTTCTGGTGCTGTGTATATAACGTGTTTTTTACCCTCGTTATTTTTATGTACCAAATTCACACTTGAAAAGTCCTCCACAACATGTTCTAAAACGACCGGTGTGAAACCAGCAGCCACCTTCAAGCAGCCAAAGTGTGAAGTTAGCAGCCACTTACAGCAGCCAAAATGTGAAGTTAGCAGCCATATTTGGCAGCCTAACAAAAAAGTATATTTTCAAAAATTATTTCATTAAGAAGCTGCAAAAACCTTGGAAAATAACTTTTTTTATTAAGAAATGGAGAATAGAGAAATTTGGAAAAAAATAAAAAATCCAAAAAAATTTAAAAGTCCTCTTTAAAAATATAGTTACGCAATGAAACTTGGTAGAGTGTTTAAGTTGCCTACAACTAGTCATCTGTGCAAGCGGCTGCTCCTTGTTCCCGGTTTAACATGGTCAAATGAAGAAAAAGTGGAAAAACAGAAAAAAATTCAAAAGTCACCTTCAAAAACAAAAGTTCACTAGTTTAAGACTACAACACTTCAAGACAATTTTAAAGATGGCGCTCAAGGCAAGACAAAATATCTATATATCTATCTATATACATTATGTTTTTTTTAAAAGCTAAACAAGATTTTTTAACATTAAACACTTTCACAGAATATTATTGTGTCTTTATCAGGTTAATAACAGATGCGTCGTGATCGTGAAGGATCAGGGATCAGTTTTTTTGAAGTTTAGAGGCCAAAGCACTGCCTGATAGATTTCGTCAAAGTGAAAAATGCCGACAATAGGTGGCGCTGCTGATAGTAAAATCTCAAAAATATTCGGTAGAAAAGCCATGCAAGTCGCGTTTTAAAATTCGTGTAGAAAAGGCGTGAATCTAATGTGATTTTAACGTTGATAAAAATCACTTGAAACTAACGTAAAAACATTGATTGTTTTAATTTGATAATGGCGTTATTACAACGCAGTTTTTAGCAACGTTATATTTATAACGTTAATGAATGACATATTAAGCTTGTTTCCATATATGAAATAAACGCTTTTTTCTAGCAGCTTTTAAAATCAACGTTTTTTTTTCTTACGCCTTTTTTACGTGTTAAACACGTCATTGTGCTATGTGGGTAGTGTTATTAGCAAATCACATTTAAAAAATTGTCTCAGACATTTTAGGTGTCAGAAAAAAATTAAAAATGCGAAGACATCTTAGCTGAATTTTCAGCAACTTATAGTGGGTTTACACATGCATGAATTTAGTGGCGCCAGTGTTCGCGCCAGTTCTATTTGCACGCCAGTAAAGGTTTACACTATTGTGCGAAAATTAAAAAGACTGGCACGCCAGGTTCATTTTTAAAGTGTACACGATACGCGATATGTCGGCTGGACTCTCGGAAGCCTGCAAAATAGTCGCTAAACTTTTATTGAAAAAAAAATAAAAGAGATTCAGGAAAAGGAACAACGAAAAGGCCGTATCTGCATGGGTTAAAGCTTGGATAGCTAGTAGATCTACTTTGGGTGCTTCCGAAAAACTTTTAGGAGAACTTGCAGCAGAAGATCCTGCGAGCTATAAAAGCCATCTTTGAATGACAAAGCAACATTTTGATATTCTTCTAGAGTTTCTCTTATTTAAACAACATTCTTTAAAATTCGGTCTGCTACTTTAAACCATGGTACTTTTGGGATGTATACTTCATTTGCACCGGCTCCGGAACGTTGGCTTTTTTAAATTTTTGTCAATTGCAAAGCATATGTGTTTCTTATGGATCATATTTTTGCTTTTACTTCTGCAACTTCAACATTATTTTACTAATTTTTTGGGAAGCATTATCTCGACTATCTTTGTTTTTATACGAACTACTGTGTACATCCCATAAACAAGGAAAACATTCATAGCCTTCAAGAAACTGTATGGTCAGTTCTGCTGACCACTTTTTTTAGCCATATTAAGCTATAAAAACAAAAATAAACAAAATTTTTAAGCTCAAACACAATGAAAATAAAAAATAATGTAAAATAATGAACTTAAAACTGGCGAGCCGACGTGCAAGCACTTGTTTACACATGAAAATTTTCCTTTTCTGCGCGCATGCGTCACCACTGGCGCCAGCAAATTCAGTCAGCTGCAGACTTTTTTGATACATGCATGCAAAAAAATAACTTGTGTGCAAGTCAGTGTTTGCACTTGCAAATTTAACTTACTGGCGCGCCAGTTTTTATTGGCGCCAGCAAATCCATGCATGTGTAAACTCTCCTTTAGACTAAAATTTATCAATTTAGTTTTCCGTGTACGGGATTTTTATGAGCACAAGTGTACGTGTGTGCGACAAAACTCCTGGAATTTATACAGGGTGTCTCAAAAAGGTCAAAATAAGTCGATTTAAAGCAACTTACCTTAGTCCGTAATTGCTCCATTTCAGAGATACAGAGTGGTAAATTTAAAAATTAAAAATCGATTGTCTTAAAATTTATGAACATTTCTCAACGCATTACTTTAAAAATTGGTACTCGGGGGTTTTTTGGGATGCGAAACCTAAATATGGATACCTTTTCACTGTGGCCGTTCGAGGGCGCTTCACAATGCTCTTTTTCTCAGTGTAACTTTTTTTGTTAAGGAAATATTTTCCTGAATCTTTTTAAGCCAAAAAGGTATGTATGTATGTATGTATTTGAAAGTGGTGGCAGGCCCTACTGGACCTCCATGCACTGCCACCACAAATGGATCTATTGTGCCCATTTATCTACATACTGAGTTTGACTAAAGTGGCATATTTTTTTTTTCCACCCAGTACATGAAAAAACTCAGATTACAACAATAAATGATTTAGGCTTAACACCTTGGCTCAAAGATATACCACTAAGCCAAAAAGGTACTCTTGTTAACATGCGTTAAAGTAAGTCGTTTTCGAGATATTTCCGTTTTTAGTGTTCGATGCCGCAACGGAATACTGAAATTATTTTGAATGACTATTTCACTAGAGTGGTTTACACTGGCAAAATATCATAGCAACGGCCAGTTTTCTACTGACTATTGTTCTCAAAGCTTTATTCAAGTTTGTTGCTTTTCGGCAATTTTGCTCATGAAATTTTTTAATTCAAAAATTTAATTTTTAAATTCAACACCCCGTATCTCTGAAACGGAGCAATTTTGGACTAGGGTAATTTGCATTAAATCGACTTATTTTGACCTCACGAATATGTGCCAAGATTTTGTACAGACCTTTTAGAGACACACTGTATAACTCCGTGATTTGATCGTTTAATAATGACTAAAGTTCGAACTTTACCTATTGCTGGTTTTGGTACAAATTCTTCAATAAAAGTGTTGGAGTACACTGGTATAGATCACAATTTAAACAAACGTTTATTATTATATTATTGTTTCGTCACCTTTATTTAAGGAATTACTCATTTGTTATATTTATCGACTCTGTTTACATGAAAGTAAAATTGATTTCAAAATAAAATTAACACCTTCTCTATTATATAATAATAATATTAATAATAAATGACTTTATTTCAGAACAAATAACAAAATAAAATTACAATTTTAACTTTTTTAACCTAACTACAAGAAGTTCTGAAAAGGGCGAAGTTCATAAATTTATGCTCTTCCCGAGGGGTCATCGGCACCCTAAAATTTTGTACAGCGTCCAACAGGACTTGGGCCCTGTCGTGTACTGTTGGGTCCTGTTGAGTACTGTTGGGTACTGTCGTGTACTGTCGAGTACTGTTGGGTCCTGTCGAGTACTGTTGAGTACTGTCGTGTACTGTTGGGTCCTGTCGTGTACTGTCGAGTACTGTTGGGTCCTGTTGAGTACTGTCGTGTACTGTTGGGTCCTGTCGTGTAATGTCAGTGGCGCACCCAGGAATATGTCTTGGGCGGGGCCCGACAGCTACGAAGCGCGCCCTCAAAAAACTTGCGACAAAAAAAAAAAAAAGGTCATCATGTCTGTTCGCAACTACGCCACTGCTTGGGGTTGGGGGGGCCCGAAGCCTCCTGATGTCAAATTTTAAGGTATTTTTCATGTTTTATCATCAAATATGTAGAAAATATATTAAAAAATCTAAGGCTTGGGGGGGGCCCCCCTGGGTGCGCCCATGGTAGTGTCGAGTACTGTCGAGTACTGTTGGGTCCTGTTGGGTACTGTCGTGTACTGTCGAGTACTGTTGGGTCCTGTCGTGTACTGTTGAGTACTGTTGGGTACTGTCGTGTACTGTCGAGTACTGTTGGGTCCTGTTGAGTACTGTTGGGTACTGTCGTGTACTGTCGAGTACTGTTGGGTCCTGTCGTGGTACTGTCGGGTCCTGTTGTGAAATTTGTACAGTACTGTTGAAAGCTGATGACCCCTCGGCTCTTCCACTCAACCCTTTACCATATTTAACTTTAAATATGTTTAGAGTTAAAGCAGCCTATGTACTTTATAGGTTTATGAAGCTGGCGCTGGTAAATAATAAGTTATTTTGGAGGATTAACCTCCATAATATAATGGTGAGATGATTAGAACTAAAATATGAGAATAAACCTCCTATCCAATTTTTTTTTCAAAACAAGTTTTGGAAAAGTGAGACACCCAAAATGCCGTTGAAAAATGACACACTTAAATAAAAAATACTAATAATTGAATTCTGATTCATTTTCTGTTATAAACTGATAGTAGCAGCTATAAGGACCTCATACCTACAATTTATTTTATTTTTTGTCAAAAATAGGCTCATAATTACAATAAAATCCATAGCTTTATTTGTGGTATAAAAGTCTTAAAAACGTTACCAAAACTTTTGTCGTTTGAGTTCGTAGATCGGTTTGGGTCTTCCTATAAATAAATAAAATTTTAAACTTGGTTTTACATAAATTATTTAGATTTTTGTTTAAAACATTATCCTAGATAATAATAACAATTTTTGCTTCATTTGACTCTCATTAGAATAATTATATAAAAATATAACATTGATAAAATATACTCGATCTTAGCTACTGCAAACGTAGTTAAAATAAAATAAACAAAAACAAAGGTGGACTTAGTTATGTGGTTTGGTTAGATTTCTAAATTTCTTGAATTAACCATTAGTGGTAATAAGCCCAAACATTCATTCAATCTTTGTAACAAATCTGACGCATACATTTTAATAAAATTTGAATATGGTTAATAAAACCTTGTATAATAATAAAAAATTTTTAATGTTATTTCGATCTGACAACTCATAATTTTTACCTCTTTACACGGAGTTAGTAGGGGAAGTGTAGTTAAAAAGGGATACTTAAGCTTTAAAAATGTATACAAAAAAAAGTTTTGACGTTATTTGTTTAAAGCATTATGCTGTTGATAATTTTTTTTTTTTTGTTTGGTATAGTTTATTTGTAGTACTATAAATACTTAAAAATATAATTTGGTATTTTAAAAAATCCTGCAGTTTCCCATTTTACCCTAATTGTGCAGGTAAAATGGGAAATACTATTAAGGTTAAATGGGATATAAACTTAAAATTGAAAATACAGAAAAACTGGTTTAATACAAAATTTAAAAAAATATGACACAAATATAAAGGAATCTTAACAATAATATACTTCTTATTCTTAATATGGTATAAAGATAGGTACCTATAACTAAAACAAATTATTTCTTGGTTAAATAATAACAACATAATAACCAGTGAAATAATGCCAATAATGCTTATTATCAAAAAAGATACAGAGATTTAATGAAAAAAAAAATCATTCGTAAAAAGGCGGCATTTAAAAATCACAAAATTAATTAGTTTTCGTCAGTCCTTTAATTGAGGTAAAACGGGATATCTCATTTTAGCTATTTTAGCAATTTCCCATTTTACCTCAATCTCATATAAAATATTTAAACTAATCCTACTTTTTAATTGTTTCTCATTTAGCTAAAAACAGCAAGTTTCATTGGAGGCCAGACAATAAACTTTACAAATATCAACAGCAGAATATAATATCTTACCTTATTCAGTAGTCAATTCTTACACCAGTTAAATAAAAAGTTGCAAGGGGCACACACAAAAAAAAAAGACTGCACGTGCTTGTAAACATCTATGGACTTATTTAAAAAAAGGCGGCGTATATCGATCCCCAAGTTTGGTCAGGAGTGCCGGTATCCCATTTTACCTTACTATCCTATTTTAAGTACACTTCCCCTACTAAGAAAGATGTGTAACTATATCGCTACTTTCTAACGGGCATGATCAGTTTTTTTATTTTTTTAAGTGAAAAAAGTTTTTCTAAAAGTATTTTTTCGTTGACGAAGAAAGAAGAAAGTTTAAGGTACTTGTCCACATTCTCGTCAGTGACCCATATTTCGTTAGTTTTGATTTTGTTTTGTCAAAATTAAACACCCAATTGCAATAATTGCACCAAATTAAGAATAAATAAGTTTAATGGTTCATTTCTTAACAAGGCTTATAAACATTAAAACGGCACAGTCGTAAACAGTAGAACTGCACGTATAGTTGAAATTATAAAGTAAACAAAAGAAAACTCGACACCAACTAAACTTTTTTTTCTAAATAAATAAATTGCGACATATTACAAAAAGTCGAGATTTGGAATGCCCTTATTTCGTAGAACGCAAATATAAGGTGTGGGAGTCATAACTGGTGACGAACAATGAGTAAATGATCCATATAGAGTGGCAACCGGCGAGCTTTGCAACAATCAGGGGCAGATGGCGCTGAAATAAATTTGTCTAGTACGCAATATTCAGAGACAACTACTATGAACCTCGGAACTCGCATACATGCAACTAAATCGTACTAGTAGTCCCAGAATATTGCGTACCAGATGAATTTATTTCAGCGCCATTTGCCCCTTAATGTTGCAAGGTTATTACTCATTGGTGACTTGGTGACGAATGTTGGGATATCGATATTTGCTAGCGTAAAAGATATATCATAACAAAAACATTTCATGTAAAAAAAGGCCAAGTACGCGAAAATGGCATTCCGTAAAAAAAATTGAGATAAAAGTAAAGCCAAGTTCTCCAATACAAATTTCAAAATGAAAGGTTCTTACTGGTTTGGAAATGTTTTTAAACTTTGCTATTACAGCCAAACTTCTTTATGTTCAATTTAGCAATATGCCTAAGGGTCCATCTCACCGACTTTTTTTTCGTTACCTAGCTTAAACCGTTTCTTAATATAATCATAATATGACGTAATAATCGGTCGGTGCGATGGGCTATAAGTGTCATTTACAGCTGTAATAGCCAAGTTTAGAAAATATTTCCAAACTAGTAAGAACCTTTCATTTTGAAATTTGTATTGGAGAACTTGGCTTTTCTTTTATCTCAATTCTTTTTACGGAATGCCATTTTCGCGTCCTTGGCCTTTTTTTACATGAAATGTTTTTGTTATGATTTTACTTCTTTTTTAAAGGAAATGGATAATACTTAATTTTTAAAGTAGTAAAATATGCGGAATATTGTTCAAAACTTTTGCAATGCCTTACTTAAATTTTTGAGGTTTTTAAATTTTTTTCCATGGTTTTATCGTAGTTCCTATTAGTCTTCCAATGCTCAGCTCTCTAGCGTTTCGGGAAGTAGGTAATGTTACTTTTACATAACTTTACATTTACAGGGGAGGAGAGTAAATGAAAATATTGGACTTTTTAAATTTTTTCCCATGATTTTATCATAATTTCTATTAGCATTCCAATGCTCAGCTCTCTAGCGTTTCTGGAAGTGGGCAATGTTAGTTTTATATAAATTTATATTTATAGGAGAGGGAAGTAAATTAAAATGTTGGTGTTTTTAAATTTTTTCATATAGTTTTATCATATTGTCTTTCAGTCTTAAAAAGTTCAGCTCTCTATCGTTTCTGGAAGTGGGTGGGGTATTGATGATCTATACATGAGTGAGTCAGTGAGTGAGTGGCAATTTCGACGTTTTTTGAAATTTCGTAACTACTTTACTACTTTATGAAATTCCATGAAACTTGGAGGGGTTGTTAACTCCATGGAGATCTACGACTGTCCAAAGTTTGAGATTCGTAGCTCATTCCGAAGTAGAGTTTTAGGTAGGTCAAATATCGGCTGAAATGTTTCCAGAAAAGATGGTTACGGCGCGCGAACTTGGCGAGGCACTGCCGTGCCCTCAGATTTAAGTATACAAATATTGGTTTTTTCGTAAAAGTATTACCTATGTTAACCCTTTAGGCAGTGGGTATTTTCTAAAAATGCTAGAGGGTTCAAAATTAGTTTTTCTTGATCTGAGGGTACGGCAGTGCCCGGCCAAGTTCGCGGCGTAAACTGCTGTACCATCTTTTCTTGGAACATTTCAGCCCATATTATATATATATATATATATATATATATATATATATATATATATAACTCTACTTCGGAATGAGCTACAAAACTCAAACTTTGCACAGCCGTAGCCCTTCATAGAGTTAACCACACCTCCAAGTTTTATCGACTTCTATAAAGAAGTTACGAAATTTCAAATAACGTTGAATATGCCACTCACTCACTCATGTATAGATCATCAAAATTCTACTATACTTCCATAACTAGGACCACAACCTTGGAAAAAATAAAAAAAACCCAAAATTCTAATTTTCTCCCCTCCCCTATACATGTAAAGTTTTGTAAAAGTAATCGCTAGAGACATGATAAAACTAAAGGAAAAATTTTAAAAACTCCAAAAAATTAATTTGCTTTCCTCCCCTATAAATGTAGTTATGTGAAAGTAACATTGCCCACTTCCAGAGACGCAAGAGAGCTTTGGAAGGCCGATAGGAACTATAATAAAACTATATAAAAAAATTAAAAATCCACAAAGTTTTAATTAACTTCCCTCCCCTGTAAATGTAAAATTATGTAAAAGTAACATTGCCCACTTCAAGAAACGCTAGAGAGCTGTGCTTTGGAAGAATGATAGAAACTATGATAAAACTATAGGGAAATATTTTAAAATTAAGTATGTAAAAGTAACATTGTCCACTTCCAAGAACGCTAGAGAGCTGAGCTTCGAAAGGCTGTAAGAACTATGATAAAATCATGGGAAACCTCATAATAATAAATAAGGCATTGCAAAAGTTTTAAACAATTTTCCGCATATTTTACTACTTTAAAACTTAAATATTATAAAAATCCTTTAAAAAAGGAGTGAAATCGTAACAAAATCATTTCATGTAAAAAAAAGCCAAGTACCCGAAAATGGTTCTCTAATACAAATTCCAAAATGAAAGGTTCTGATTAGTTTTGAAATGTTGTTCTAAACAAACGGCACGAACTTGCACATGCAAATGCTTGGTTTTTATTTTATTAAATATTTTACAGTTAAACAAACTCAAAGATTCTCAAGTGATGATATATAAACATAAAGTATTGATATCGTTTAAAAATCTTGCATTTTTTAATTTTAAAATAAGAAAGCCTGGAACACGAAATGTACAGTAGTTTTCAGCCGATAAACGAAAATTATTGATTTAATATACACGAACATTAATACAATGAACACGTCAATGATTCTTACACTCGATCAAGTTTTTTGTTGATCAGCTGAAAATCAATATAATCAATGAACAAATTCATTGTTGATCTTAAAAACGTTTTAGCTCATACTACTATGGTAGTGTGAGCTATGGTGATCCTAATTTTTTCGAGAAAAAAAAGTTGCTCCGAATTCAAAATTTTTTATATATTTTTGCGTTTCAGATGATTTTGAAACTTTTTTGTCACGCCGTCTATCTGTCTGTATGTCTGTCTGTCTGTAACGACCGACGCGCATAACTCAAAAACCGCTTGCCCGATTTGAATTAAATTTGGTACCTAGGCTGGGTCTTGGGTCTGGATGGTCTCATTTAAAATAAACAAAATCCACCAAACACAAGCGAAATAAAAGGGTGGGGGTAGATTTCAAAAATTAGAGTTTAAGTGAAAATATCCCAACTAACATTTATAGTAGCGGCTACATGTTCTAAAGGCTTTGCTACTTTCTTATAGTAGAAATGTGGTGATCCCAACCAAAATTTGTTACTTTTTAGTTCTAACTACTATTTAGTATCAGGAAATAGTAGATGTTTCGTAAAAACGACCCTCTAAACTACTTCTTAGGATTATTTCTTGATAGTCGATTCTGATAGTCTTCTCTACCACAATAGGACGTTGCTAAAGTTTTACTTTCTTTTTAGTCGTTATTTCGTAGTCGCCCTGACTTTTATATCCTACTTAATTACCACTAGAAAGATAAGCTTCATTGGAGTCCCAAACAAGTGTATCAGACAACTACATTATAACTTTAATTTTTACCACAAAAGTTTGTGTCATCATAGTAACATCTGATGTAACAATGTAGACAAAATAACTTTGTGGATCAACTTTAAAGCCGCAACTACTTTGACTTTTTTTTAATGTCGATCTTTTAAAGTAATCTCTCCTTCCTGTTTCTACTTTGAAAACGTAGACTTTTTGAAGTCGCATCTTTGTCGCGCACATTCTTAACCTTACTTTTTGTGGCTCGTTTTATAATATGGGAATATTAGGAATAGTTTTGCAAATATTTTTTTAACTACCTTGAGCAGTCCATTTTTTCGAGCTCATTGCTTGACCATTTTGCAAAACAATCAAAATGCAAAATATTGATCCAAAGTATCGAGTACCGCACCCGAATTTTAAGAATTCCCTGGTCCATGCTTAATCTCCATCCTTAATCTTTTACGCTACTTGTTGCTGTTCTATTCACTGTCTTTACGGTCGTTCGTGGTTTTTGCTGTGGCACCACCCTATCGCCATCGTAACCCTCTTGTGCGGACTAAACCGAATTCGTTTATCTATGCCTCTTCTGCTGACGTGTCGTGTCCCACTGTGATTCATTTTATGTGTTGAGCTTGGGTCAATAATTCTTTTTGATTTTCTTCAAATTTGTGCTGTTGTTAAAGCCATAACATATTGACTCTGCAAAGCGGACCGAACCGTGGTCTTCTGTGGTTAAAGCTTGGTTTGAAGTGAATAAACTTAAATTTGTGCTGTGTTACATTTTAAAAAACTCTTTTTATTGGCACTTCATTTATTGTTCTAATGGAATTTAATTTATCTTGTTTTTGTTTTAAAACCTACCACAAATTCACGCTCGTACATAACCTATAAGCAGTGGTGTTGTTGTTGACAGGAACGGGAAATGACAAGTGGCGACACCCCAATAACTTGAGGGTAGTAGTTATACTTATCGCGTGGTTCCTATCACTCTGTAGACGTTTTCTAGTGGCGAAAGCTAGTTAATAATACGTTTCTGCAACGAAGGAGTAGAAATTCGAGTGTGTTATCTAGAACTAAAAAGGAATGCCGACATAAAAGTCGTAAGTGACACGTTGCCGTAACTTAGGCTCACTTTCAAGTAACCCTTTCGACTATCAGTGAATATAGTTTGGGACGCCATGTTTTTATTTAAGAAAGAAAATTTAATATTTTTGTTGTCGTTTTATGAGCTCATATTAAAGATCTATACTATTTTAGAAACAAATTAGTTGAAGCTTACCAAAAATGCTCTTATTAAGCACCATTTGTTGGAGTTAACTGTCGATTATGAAAACATAACCTCCAAAATCACAACACGAAAATTCCATCAGCTACCAGAAAACGGCTCAATTTTACGGGCGCACCGGTTTTTTGCAATATATATAATGCATGTTATACAGAAAACTTTGCGTCGCACTCGAATTTTGATCCTCTGCTCGTAAATTCTCACACTTTTGGATAACATAGTACATATTATAACCATAACCAAACAAAAAAACTAAGCGAGTCTGTTTACTGTTGTGTCCACCATATTGTGTAACAATTCTACCAAAAAGAAACGATTATATTATTTGCAACTACATCGCAACTTTTATGCCATTACGGAAAAAAAACAGCCTCTACGACGTAGTAGATACCTGGCTACGACGTAGTAGTGTAGTTGTTACTACAGTGACTTTAAACACTTGGCCAAGTAGTTATAACCAGAAATTGGTTCCCCACTTAGGGAATTATAACGTCGCTGTATGGTATACTGAGACGTAGCGGTTACTTTTAAGAAATTCTTTCTAGTTGGGGTTTCGTCGTTACAACTTTAAATGTTTGTTGGGATGGCGTGTGTGATTTTAAAAGAAAGGCAATTGAATCTGGAGTTAAACAAAATATATTTTAGATTTTTTTCAAAAAGGGGTGTGGGTAGATTTTCAAAATTAGTGTTTAAGCCAAAACATGGCTTGTGCGGTATCAAACGAAAGGTAAGTAAGTCTGGAGTTGAATAAAATATATTTCAGATTTTACCTAGTGTGAGCATAGGTGCCCATAGATTGGCAGAGTATTTTGTTCTGTTCTTTATCTTCGGTATTGAAAAAGAAAATATTCGAAAAGTTTTGAATTTTTTATTTTCGAAATTCAAATATTTTGAATAAATAATGGTTTTTTGTGTGGATAACACTCTTTCTTTGAAGTGTCTGCAAAACCGTCTAAAATGCCTTTAAGCTTCAAAAAGGTTACTACAGTGCAAACATCCATAGCAAATTTATGCAAAACACCCAATAATATTTAAATCGAGGCTATTACAAATTCAAAAGGTATCCAAAAGACCAGCCTCGCCACACCATCTGAGTCATACCAGAATAAAGTTTAAATAAAAATAGATGGTGCCGAAAATACCCACCATAAAGGAAGGAAGAACCCAAAATATTAAAATTGTATTCTGGTCACATCTGCTGTGCAATTTCAGACAGAAATTAAAAGCCTCGTCTAGAAATATTCACAAAAACAAACAAATTGTTTGGGCTTGGAAGTTATGGGAAATTAGAGAAAATTGAGTTATTTAGTGTGAAATGGGGTAAACTTTTATGGGTGGTGGCTTTTTATGGTTTTCAGCGAAACTAGACATCCTATCAAAAAAAGTTAAATACAAAAGTTGTAGAGAAAGGTCTAGGGTTTAATGATGTATAAGTGAGACACACCTACAATCCCGTCTAAAAATGGGACACTTAATTAAAAAATACTAATAGCTGAATTCCCCTAGATTTTCTGTTATGAACTGATAGCAGCAGTTGTAAGGACCTCATACCTACAATTTATTATATTTATTTATAAAAATAGGCTCATAATTAAAATTACAAAATCCATAGCTTTATTTGTGGTATAAAACTTTTAAAAACGTTACCGAAACTTTTGTGGTGTGAGTTCGTAGATCGGTTTTCCTATAAATAAACATTTTTGCACTTATTTGTTGTATTGAAGTAAAAAAAAACTTATGTCTCAATTTTACCCTGAATGTCTTATTTTTGGTGTAGAATGAACCGACTATACGTAAATTTTAATACTGTCTCATATTTCGCCTGACCTATCTTATTTTTGAACTTTTTTAAGGTAAAATATGACAGTTTTAATTTTTTTCTCATATTACGTTTGCAATATTTTTTGATTATCCCTTATATCCTAAAAAAAAGTCAAGTCCCACAGAGCAGTCTAAAATCTTTAAAATATAAAATTTTTAAAAAGTATTTTATTTTTACATCACTTGATCTACAACTTTTGTAAAAAGCTCGGTAAAACCCATTTTTGTACCGAAAATACGGGTTTTTTTGTTTTTGACAAAATTTGGTGTGAACTTACATGTTTAATAATTTTTTTAAATCAAATTTTTTTTTTTAAAATCGGGAAAAAAATTAAAAAGAAAAGATAGTGCTGTGCTGTTTCTCCAAAGAAGTTTTTTTCTTTTACCTTTTTATAAATTGTATTCTCTGGTTACAGATTAACAATTATTGTTAGAATAGAACGTTTTCCTAGTTTACCCACTTCGCTTGTAAATCTTTCAAAAGCATGTCAGATTTCATTAGGTCATTTACAGTACTTCTCAGAACACCATGTTAGGGTTTTAAAAATTTTAAACACCTTATAAAGCTGGGTTTACACCTTCATAAGATTTGTGTCATTATTTTCTCGTTTGTGACACCTGATCTTTTATAATAAAATCGCAACATTATTTTAAATATTACAAAGTACAACAAAAAAAACCTTGTCTGCATTGAGGCAGAAGCAAAATCTTTTTTTGTTTTCACAATCGTTAGCCACAAAACCTTCATCTTTTTTCAGGATTTTTTTTTATTTTTTTCATGAAAAATGTATTTGGTTTTCTTCAAGAAAAATCCCGTGACCACGTCTCCTCTGAAGTATGGGATTAAGTCTCCGCAAACTTTAAATTTAAAACAGAGGATTCATGACCATAACCTTGAAATTTTAGATCAATCATATTATTAGATTTCTCCGAAGAAACAACCCAAAACTACCATAATATAAAAATTTCAAATTTTTTATAAGTAGTGAGTTAAAAATAATTTACTACTTACCGAAAAAATGTTTGAAACACAAAAAATTAAATAATCTCACACTTACTCGATAAACAATGCTGCAGTTTAATTCGCTACAAAATAGTGCAAAGTCGGGATCAAGTCTCCCTCGGGATCGAGTCACCCCATTCTCCACGATCATTACGCAACTTCCTCATCTTTTCTAATTCTCTCATTGCATCTTTGTTACATGGTTAGCAAAGACAATTATTCCATTCATAAATAGAATAGTCCGCCATTGAATCAAATTTCCTCATTAGCGACACACTAACACATATCAGTTCATAAAAGGGAACGTTCGCCATTTTGGATACGCCATTTTGACTTTTTCATGTTTAAATCAAAAATTGTTATAAGTGATTCTAAAGATCGCAAAATTTTAAGTTTGTTTCTGCCATTGTAATTTTTAGTGTAACTAAAAAATCTTAAATTTTATTTTAACCAAAACACAATAGGGGAGAGCGGGGCAAGGTGAGGATGTTATGGAAAAAAGCTCCCTAGAAAATACACAAACCCGATTTTGACAAAAAAAACCTCGTTTAATTGTTAGATAGATGTTTTGGTTTATAAACAAATTTAAAAAAACACACAAAATTTTTAACCTTAAAAATCTACACAGAAAAAACTTTAAACATGCATTTTCGTCATCTTGCCCCACTCTGCTCTAACGAATTCGTCATCTTGCCCCCGCCAACTTACCCCACAGCACATTTTTTTAGTAAAAAATAAAAACAAAAAACGACCAAAGATGGTCATTAACATTTTCTTATATTGAAAACAAAATAAATAATTTCCTATTTACTAACGAAGATTATTTTTATATTAGATTTGTTCGCAAAAGCTAAGCCACTGTACTATTATTATTCTTACGAGCTCCATCAATCTTTAACCCATAAAACTTTGACTTTAAAGGGTTCTAACAGCACAGTAATAAACTCGTTGCCATTTATAATTTTTGTTTTAAATTGAGTTTGTTAACTTGTCCCATTCGTCATCTTTCCCCGCTCTTCCCTACTATACCTACAAAATTTTAAGTATCTACCTAATCGGGAAGTAGCTAAAAAACATGTGCAAGATTTAAAACAAAGATTGGCAGGCATAAAGAAATACATGAAGTCAAGCTAAATAAAACTGTTTATGTTTAATAAAAGATTCAAGTTTAGATTCAGCATTACACCAATTTCCGTTAAAAACTGCCAAACAATTGAAATTTTTACACTCGAATATTAAATTAAACTTATCATTGTTCGCAGCTTGCCCGACATTGTTTAAGTTTTTTTCACACGGGTCACTGATTTCTTGTTGAAGTTTGGCTTTTTTGCGGTTTGTTTCCTGCAATAATTGTTGAAAATTAAAAAATAGCTGTAAATACTTGCCTTAGTAGTTTTTAAACAAAACGAAATATTTATAACTTTTAACTGTTATTTTTAAGAAGCAAGCTAAACATAACGCGTAACATTTAGGTATAGTCAACAAGTGAAATTAAAAAAAAAATAATAAGAAAAAAGTTTTTCTGTCTTCGGCCGGGACTCGAACCCGGAACCTCTTGCTCTGTACGCAAACATTCTAAGCATTGGACTACCGAAGACCACACATAAATTTGCATGTGCGCGGTGTCTCAATACAAATAGTCTTTGGGTTGTTCTTCAACTGATAACCCTCTTAAATGTTTAGGCACACAAACTTATACTACTTAGAGAGAATAGAAAATCAAGAAAATCTGTTGACGTAAACTGCTGTACCATCTTTTCTTAAAACATTTCAGCCCATATTTGACCTATCTAAAACTATACTTTGACATGAGCTACGAAACTCAAAATTTGCACAGTCGTAGATCTTAATAGAGTTAACAACCCCTCCAAGTTTCATGGACTTCCATAAAATAGTTACGAAATTTCAAAAAACGTCGAATTTGCCACTAACTCACTCATATATAGATCATCAAAATTTTACTGTATCAGACATGCTACAAAGCTGAAATTTGGCAGACTGATAGAAATTACGACCAAACCCTTGGAAAAAATCAAAATACCCCAAAATTCTTATTTACTCCCATCCCCTATACATGTAAAGTTATGTACAAGTAACAATGCCCATTTCCAGAAACGCTAGAGAGGTGAGCTTTGGCAGACTGATAAAAAATATGATAAAACTATAGAAAAAAATTTAAAATCCCCAAAAAAAAACACCAACATTTTAATTTACTTCACTCCCCTATAAATTTAAAGTTATATAAAAGTAACATTGCCCGCTTCCAGGAACGCTAGAGAGCTTAGCTTTTGAAAGCTGATAGGAACTATGATAAAACCATAGGAAAAAATTAAAAAACCTCAAAATTTGCATTGGCATTGGCATCTTTTTACAATATTCCGTATATTTTACTACTTTAAAACTTACATATTATCCACGTCCTTTAAAAAAGGAGTGAAATCATAACACAAAAATTTCATGCAAAAAAAAGCCAAGTACGCGAAAATGGTATTCCGTAAAAAGAATTGAGATATAAGTAAAGCCAAGTCTCCAATACAAACTTGGCTATTACTGCTGCAAATAACTCTAAGGCACAGTGCAGGCAGGCAAGTGAACATAAAGAAGTTTGGCTGCAAATACTCCGATTTCCGCAATTTTTCTTCAATAATTCAGAACCTGAAGTAAAAACTATAAAAAATATCTACCCTGCAAAGGCAAAAGAGTCTACTCGCAAAAAATACCAAAACAACCTAGTTTTTTTCCGCATAAATATATATTTATTTTATCATCTTGATATCTTCAAAAATACGGAAGAAGTTTTGTCAGATTTTAGAAAGAAATAAAAAAAAATTAACTGTGGTGAAAAAATTTCATTTGGTTTTCATAATAAAAATATCCCGAATTTGAAACAGATGTCTCGAAAGTTTGGTTCTGTATGGTTCTGTTGACCCGAAAAACAAATCATAACAAAAACATAAAAGTAAAGCCGCGTTCTCCAATACAAATTTCAAAATTAAGGGTTCTTACTAGTTTGGAAATGTTTTTTTTAAACTTTGCTATTACAGCCAAACTTCCTTAGGTCAATTTAGCACTTGAGTCATTTACATCAGCCGTACTAGCCAAGTTTAGAAAAACATTTCCAAACTAGTAAAAACCTTTCATTTTGAAATTTGTATTGGAGAACTTGGCTTTACTTTTATCTCAATCAATTGGCTTTTTTTTACAAATGTTTTTGTCATAATTTCACTTCTTTTTTAAAGGAATTGGATAATATTTAATTTTTAAAGTAGTAAAATATGCTGAATATTGTTCAAAACTTTTGCAATGTCTTACTTAAAATTTTGAGGTTTTTTAATGTTTTCCCCCATGGTTTTATCATAGTTCCTATTAGCCTTCCAAAGCTCAGCTCTCTAGCATTTCTGGAAGTGGGCAATGTTACTTTTACATAACTTTACATGTATTGGGGCGGGGAGTAATTTAGAATTTTGGGGCTTTTGATTTTTTCCAGGGGTGATCATAATTTTTATCAGTCTGCCAAATTTCAGCTTTCATGTCGTTTTTTGAAATTTCGTATTTACTTTACTACTTTATGGAAGTCCATGAAACTTGGAGGGGTTGTTAACTCTATAAAATCTACGACTGAGCAAACTTTAAGAGTTTTAGATAGGTCAAATAAAGATCAGTCTTGTCTGGGTGCCAAGCCACACGGGAGTTGAGGGAAATGAAAAAGCAGACGCACTAGCCAGGGCGGGAGCAGAATCCGCGCTGGTTGGACCGGAGCCTTACTTCGGCTTACCTAAGGCCACAGTCACAAAAGAAATAGGAGAGTGGGTTGTTAAAAAGGGGACTCAAAACTGGCGGGCAACCCCGTGACAACAACACTCCAAAACCTTTCAAAGCAAGCCAGACAAACACAGAACGAACCAACTCCTGGAATTAAACAGGAATAGCCTAAGAATAATCACAGGGCTATACACAGGCCAATGCCGACTCAACAAACACATGAACAGACTGGGAGTAAGCACTTAGTTACTTACTTACTTACACACCAGCGTGTAAGTTCTGTGGTGTTGAGGAGGAAACGCCACTTCATCTAATCTGCCACTGCGTAGCAAGACAAAGAACTAGGGCGAAAATATTCGGACCTGGACAGATAGAGCCTCAAGATCTTGAGGAAATATCACCAAACAAACTGATCTGCTTCATAAAGGAGATAGGTATTGGTGATATTTAAGTTGGGATGAGCCACAATAGACCACTTGAGTCGCAGTGGAGGGGCGACAGTCGCACCACTCATAGTCAAACCTAACCTAACCTAGGTCAAATATGGGCTGAAATGTTTCAAGAAAAGATGGTACGGCAGCGCGAACTTGGCGAGGTACCAAACCGAACCGAACCGAACCTCGTGCCCTTAGATTCTTAAACCTGGCAACCCTACTTTAAAACCTTAGCTGTTTTAATGTAAATAAAATACCCTATATACTTGTGTTAGCCTTTAATATTCCTATATTTTACAAAACAAATAAGGAAGTCAGCTGTACCTACAAACGTATAAAATGGCATAAATTGAGCATTGCTAGGCCAGAAGTTAACCAGGTCAAATGATGTGAACCAACCATTCGCTTATTATTTTTACGATGGTACCTCAGGGTCACGCATTAAAGATGTATAAGTACCAAGTCTGTGTATATGTAGGCACAATAAAAATAAAAGACAATAATAAACAATTAAGAATTTAGAAGAAAGTCTTAATTGGTTCACAGGAAGTAAGAAACGCCAATTTAATTTTTAAGTAGCACTTATAAATCTTGGGGCACGGCCGTGCCCCGCCAAGTTCGCGTAAACTGCTGTACCATCCTTTCTTGAAACATTTCGGCCCATATTGGACCTATATCTAAAACTCTACTTCGGAATAAGCTACGAAATTAAACTTTGCAGAGTCGTCGATCTTCATGGAGTTAACAACCCCTCCAACTTTCATGGACTATAAAGTAGCAAAGTGGATACGAAATTTTAAAAAACCTGGAAATTACCACTCACTCATGTTCATCAAAATTCTACTGTACTTCCAGACATGCTACAAAGGTAAAAACCCCAAAATTCTACTTTACCCCCCTCCCCTATACATGTAAAATAATTTAAAAGTACCATCCCATTAAACACAAAAACATTTAAGAACGCTCGCTACGAGGCCAAACAATTCATGCTCAAATAAATAAAAGGCAAACAATTTCAAGGCGCGTATTCACTTTAGCATGAATGCAAACGAAGCATTCGTTTGGTCCCGCTGCGAGGCTTGCGAAGTAGCAGTTTGCTAAACCTCGCCTATGTAACATTTATTTATCAATAAAGACGATTTACTATTATTATATAATTCTGCCTCAAATGAATACGCGGCTTAAGGTCCGGCGGCTAATCGTCCGCGGTGAATTGTCTCATTCCCTTTCTGATTACCTATAGGTATGCGATATTTCATACAAAACTATTTTTTTTCTTTTGTTTACTTTTTCTTACCTGATTTTGTGGTGCTTTATTTAGATCACTGCACACACATTTGTTGTTCTTTAACTATACCATCTTTCCCACACAACTGGTGTAATATGCCGATCCAAATCTGTATTCACTATCAATATTAATAATTGTGCTTTAAATTTGCCATGTTTGTTTCTGCAAAATGCAAATATTTTAATCAAAATTAGAAAAAGCGTCTTTGCTACCAACTCATATCAACTCGCAGCGAAACGCAACTAATGACGATGTTCAGGTAGTGGAACTGCTATACTATAGAGGGCGCTGCCATCGCGCCCTCTATAGTATATATTTTTATAATGTTTAAAAAACAAAACATTTATTAGCTTCATATATCTTAAATACAACGTTAGAAGTGAGATCTAGGAAAAACATTATAAAAATAACCATATATTGATGGTATTATTTTTAATGTTAGTGAAATTATGGTTTTTTAGCTCACACATATACTATACTATAGCTATGGTGATTCTAATTTTTTCGAGAAAAAAAAAAGTTGCTCCGATTTCAAAATTTTTTATATATCTTTGCGTTTCAGATGATTTTGAAACTTTTTTGTTGCGCCGTCTGTCTGTCTGTCTGTCTGTCTGTATGTCTGTAACGACCAACGCGCATAACTCAAAAACCGCTGGGCCGATTTTAATAAAATTTGGTACCTAGGCTGGGTCTTGGGTCGAGATGGTCCCATTTAAAAATGAACAAAATCCACCGAACAGAAACCAAATAAAAGAGTGGGGGTAGATTTCAAAAATTAGAGTTAATGTGAAAATATGGCGTGTGTGATATCAAACGAAAGGTAATTGAGTCTGCAGTTAAACAAAATACATTTTAATTTATTTAAAAAAAAAGGGTGGGGGTATATTTTAAAAATTAGAGTTTAAGTGAAAATATGGCGTGTGTGATATCAAACGAAAGGTAATTGAGTCCGGAGTTTAACAAAATACATTTTAGTTTTTTGTTTTTTTTAAGGGTGGGGGTAGATTTCAAAAATTTGAGTTTAAGTCAAAACATGGCTTGTGTGGTATCAAACAAAAGGTAATTTAGTCTGGAGTTAAATAAAATATATTTCAGTTTTTAGTTATATTAGCTCACACGTACACTATAACTATAGTACCTAGTGTGAGCTTAGGGGCCCATATATTGGCAGAGTATTTAAAGCTGGTTTCTTAACGTTATTAAGAAATATATTTTTGGTAATGCTTTTACATGAAATTTTAATCAGGATTTTCTACATGTTTTTTTAATGTCAAATGTTGACTTAATTTTAACACAAATTTGTGTTAGAAAAAAACATTTTTTTTCAACATTTATTTAACGTTTTTTACGATTTTGTGCTTAGTGGGATTGCCCACTTCTAGAAGCGCTAGAGAGCTGAGCTTTGGCAGACTGATAGGAAATCTGATAAATATATAGGAAAAAAATTAAAAACCCCAAAATTTTAATTTGATTCCCCGACAATTGTAAAGTTACGTAAAAGTAACATTGCCCACGTCCAGAAACCCTAGAGAGCTGAGCTTTGGAAGACTGATAGGAACTATGATAAAACTATAGAAAAAATATTAGGACACCAAAATTTTAATTTACTTCCCTCCCCTTTAAATGTGACGTTATGTAAAATTAACATTACCGACTTCCAGAAAGGCTAGAGAGCTGATCTTTGGAAGGCTAATAGAAACGATGATAAAACCATAGAAAAAATTCCGCATATTTTACTACTATAAAACTGAATTATTATACAAATCCTTTAGAAAAGTAGTGAAATCACAAAAATATTTTATGTAAAAAAAGCCAAGTACGCGAAAATGGTATTCCGTAAAAATAATTAATATAAAATAAAGCAAAGTTCTCCAATACAAATTTCAAAATGAAAGGTTTTTACTAATTTGGAAATGTTTTTCTAAACTTGGCTATTATGGCGGCAAATGACTAGACACAGTGCTAAATTGAACATAAAGAAGTTTGGATGTAATAGCCAAGTTTTAAAAAAACATTTCCAAACTAGTAAGAACCTTTTATTTTGAAATTTGCATTACTGAACTTGGCTTTACTTTATCTCAACTCTTTTTACGGAATTCCGGGTTCTTTTTGTAAATTTATTGTTTTTGTTATGATAAATTATTATCCTACTAGTATGCTCTATATGGAAATATATACCTGCAGCTAAGCTAACTTTTACTTTTTACTTGTAACAAAGCCTGCATTTTGACAGATATCTTTATTAAATAAACTTTACTAAACTTTATTTATTAAGTATTAAGAGTAAAAGTATCTAGAAGGTCAAAATCCCATACAGAGCGATAGGGTCAGAACACTACTTCCTTATTTAAATTTCAGTTTTCTTTCCAATTACTGTCAATTACTAGGCTTTTTCGTGATATACAGATATTTTTTTGGCATGATCTATTGTTAAATGAATAAAAGCTATCAACACAATAGGAAGGATCATTTGTTTGATAAATTGTGACAAAAGTACCTAGATTTGTAGGTATCTACTACTTAACTTCAAAAAAAATCTAATTTAAAATTCAAAAAGAATATTGAAATTTTCAAAAATTAAAAACAAAATCAAAAATTAAAAAAGAAAATACATTTACAATATTTTTAAAATTTTCCAAATTTGAAAAAACTTATTATTAATTGATATGTTTTTTTTAAAGCTGACAGTAATAATAATATATATCATGAATAAAGGGTAATTTGATTTAGAAAGATTTCTTACTTTAATGAATGTGTATAATACTATTATTATTTTGGGCACAAAACGCTATTAAATAGCTATACAGTTAAAAAAACATTGCATATTTTGGAAATTATATAAACATTAAAATAATGTACCATTAAAGCTAAATATGTACATAAAATTAATAGAATTAAAGTACTTTTAAGGAAAGTTTAGTATTATTTTTGAAGTTTTAAAACACGTCCCCCAAATGACGTTTTATTGAGCGTAGTCTATTGTTTTTGCCGATAATTTAAAAAATTTACCGTTCTGCTCTGCCCGCTTCTAAATTAATAAATGAGGAACTTATCCAACATTTAGGCGAAAAAATCTTTTGTAAAACAAAGTCAAACTTTTAATAATTTGCAAAATCAAATTTTCCACCTTGATAATTTTGACCCGTATACATAAACGCATAATCCCAAATTGCGAAAGAAGAAAATTGTCAGCTATAGCCTACATTCAGAAAAAATATGTATTACTTAGTTTAGAGAAGTTGTTAGAGTGGTAATGCTTACTTCACTGTCAAAGAAAGAGCACGACTCGGCCTAGTTTGCCTTCTGCAAACAATAACAAGATGCTCGATAATATCGTATGCCTAAAAGGCACTCCAAATTGGGTAAAACAGGCTCAAATCGCGACTGTTTATTTTTAGGAAAATTTATTTCACTTATTTGGCTATTTGAGAACGCATCTTAACAGCATCTGCTTGTGCAAAGACGTTAAACTTTCTTAGAACACAAAGGATACCCTGACAAATAAACTACAACGAATGGTAAAAGAATTAACTACAGTGACATCTCCCTTAAACGGACACCAACGGGCGCCGAAAAATAATCAAATATTTAGTAGTAATAAGTAGTAGAGATTAGAGTCCCTGTATGTTGACATATTTGGATATATTAATATATCCAAATATGTCAACATACAGGGACTCTAGTAGAGATATGCGGCATTCTAATTTTTTCATGGCAGAATTCTCTCTGAAATTGTTTTTGCCGCAAACAGCTTAAAACTAGTAATAACTAAGGTTTGGTTAAGCTTTTTATTTTCTAAAAAAACTAAACTCTTATGCCTGTTTTATAGATAAATGCATACAAATATTTTTTTTCTCTAATGTTCACTGATGTCCCCTATATTTTGGAAATTGTATAAACATTGAAATAATGTGCCATTAAAGCAAAATATATAAATAAATAAAATAAATAATTTAAAACTTCGAATCTTACAAGTATCTTACATTTTTTAGACAAAAATAAAGTGTTTTTAAAATAAGCAACAAAAATATACCCCTAAAATTATATCTAACCATACTGGATAATTTCTCTCACTAATTATTACAATCAGTATCAAGTTTTACAATAGAATTATTATAGTACTTAAAGAAAGTTTAGTATTATTTTTAAAGTTTTAAAAAACGTTCACCAAATGACCAAATCTCCCTTAGACGGACACCAGCAGGCGCCGAATAAAAGTGTCAGTCGCAAGGCCGTACCAAGGGGGGGGGGGGGGCAATCCCCCCCCAGAATATTTAGGACTCATAAATAATAAAATATTTAGTAGTAATAAGTAGTAGAGATATGGGGAATTCTAATTTTTTTATGGCAGAATTTTCTAAAAAAAACTAAAATCCTATGCCTATTTTATAGATAAATACATGGAAAGTGAGTAGCAAAATATTTGTGTTCTCTAATGTTCACTCAGGTCACCTTTTTACTTTAATTTCTAAAAAATCCAATGTCGCTTAATTATCCAATAATTTTATTAATAAACAGTATTTTTAACAAGATTACTTGACTATTGAATGCTGAAAGATAGTTTAATTTTATTTCTCGTGTTTTTGAACTTGATTTTTGCCCAAGATAATGTTTACATGACAAATATATATAAATTTGACTGAAAACGTAAGTTTGGTTGACCTGCTTTTTAGCCATCCATAGGTATGGAAGACTACTGGACGGAAACGTAAAAAAAACATTTTTTTTTACTCAAAATAAGTTATTTGTGTCAAAAATGCCTGCCTCTCTGGGACACGGTAACTCAAGTATCAATAAATAGATTTTAGTCATTTAAACAATAGTTTAAGGGGAACTTATGAAAATTTGTTTTAAAAATGAACCACATTTATTTTGTAATCAGGCAATATAATTACTAGTTTATTGAAAATTTGATTCGAGGGAAGAAATATGCACTTTTTCTTAATAAAATAAGGTAAAACAGAAGAATTACCCCCCCCTTAGAAAAAAAATGATATGACAATTTTTTTTTTACCATTACCCCCCCCCCCCCCCCGAACCGAACCGAACCGAACCGAACCGAACCGAACCCCCCCCCCGATGCATGAACCGAACCGAACCCACCCCCATAGATTTTGACCCAGATCCGCGCTTGTCGAGGGGTGGCTTGGTATTTCCTTTTGGTGTACAATCAGGGGAGGGGAAATACAGGAAATAGTAAGAAAAACGTGGAAGTACTTGGGAAATACTAGGAAATACCTTGGAAATCTGAGGAAATACTGGGAAATATACCGGGAATTATCGCAGGTATTTTCTTTTGGTGTACATAGATTGACGATCGAGCCACCCCTTGATTTGAATATACTTTTATTTATCATTTTTATTAAAAATACTCTGCCAATATATGGGCCCCTAAGCTCACACTAGGTACTATAGTTATAGTGTACGTGTGAGCTAATATAACTAAAAACTGAAATATATTTTATTCAACTCCAGACTAAATTACCTTTTGTTTGATACCACACAAGCCATGTTTTGACTTAATCTCAAATTTTTGAAATCTACCCCCACCCTTAAAAAAAAACAAAAACTAAAATGACCCCCACCCTTTTTTTTAAATAAATTAAAATGTATTTTGTTTAACTTCAGACTCAATTACCTTTCGTTTGATATCACACACGCCATATTTTCACATAAACTCTAATTTTTGAAATCTACCCCCACTCTTTTATTTGGTTTGTGTTAGAAGGATTTTGTACATTTTTAAATGGGACCATCTCGACCCAAGACCCAGCCTAGGTACCAAATTTCATTAAAATCGGCCAAGCGGTTTTTAAGTTATGCGCGACAGACATACAAACATACAGACAGACAGACAGACAGACAGACGACGCAACAAAAAAGTTTCAAAATCATCTGAAACGGAAAGATATATAAAAATTTTTGAAATCGGAGCAACTTTTTTTTCTCGAAAAAATTAGGATCACCATAGCTCACACTACTATAGTATAGTATATGTGTGAGCTAAAAAAAAACAAAAATCACAAACATCAGATTTTTTACCCTTTATATCTATAAAAATCAGAACCTCAAAAATTATTTTATTTTTATTAGTTTTTAAATTATGTATCTCGTAGTAAGTTTATCATAATAAAAACATTTCATGTAAAAAAAGCCAAGTACGCAAAAATGATATTCCGTAAAAAGAACTGAGATAAAAGTAAAGCCAAGTTCTCCAATATAAATTTTAAAGGTTCATACTAGTTTGGAAATGTTTTTTTTAAACTTTGCTATTACAGCCAAACTTCATCATGTTCAATTTAGCAGTGTGCATAAGAGTCAATTGCAGCTGTAATAGCCAAGTTTAGAAAAACATTTCCAAACTAGTAAGAACAAAATTAGGGACATTATTTTTCCGCACTAGAACGCAAAAATTTTTGCACACTACCCCCCGGTAGATAGATCACCAAAACCTTATGTAGCTTTCCAGGCAATTATGCCAGAAATGGCTAAATATATTATGAACCTGCTATTTTAATATACCAGCATTTTTTGACTGTGTCCTTTTTTACCTTCCTAGTCCGCGCAGCAATGGCTTTTACTCTAGCAATACCGTCGTGATGTCTGTCTGTGTGTGTGTGTCTGTCCGTAACACGATAGCTCCTAAACCGCTAAACCAATTTTCATAAAATTTAGGTAAAACAGTGTTCGACACTCTTACGAGCTGATTACATTTTGGTCAAAATCCATTAATGCTAATGAATGAATTTTTTTGACAATTAAATTATTGAAAAAATGCTAACTTCTTAACGGAGCATCGCATCAATATGCGGTTTTCGGAATATAGTAGACTACATTTTGCTCAATAATTTGTGTTATAACCAAAAACTTCGTAGGAGCTTTACTTTCTGAGATATCTACAAAAACTGTTTTCACTGAAGTGTGTTAATAGGCTAACTAGGAAGGTATCAGATCCGTCATGGAACCATATTAAAGCAAATGAATAGGTTGTTTTATCTTCAACAAACATAAAGCTACCCAAACACCCAAACAACTAGGTCTTATGGATGGCTGGACGTGCCTCTTGGCGCCAAAATGTGAAGTATGTGAGTTCGAAACTGTTTAGACTGATTTTCCGCAAATAAATCATATAGATACGGCAGCCCTTCTATGCACATTTAACGTCTTTGACTCTGTGAGATTGTGAGAATGCTGAATGGGTTGTCCTTTTGACCCAGCAGTGTGTGGGTCTGAAGATGAAACTGATTTGATGAGCATTTGTTAAAAAAATGGTCTGAATATGGTAAATTGTGTCAGGCACGATTCTACGTAAAGGCTTAGAAAGAAAAAAACGATCTTTATTTCCTAAACAGGAACTGAAATAGATAAAAGTAAAATTTTCTTTAAAGATGGGATTTTTCAATAGTTTAACCCGTTCACACCTAGCACATATTCTTTCTTGGAAAATAAACATTTCTTATTCTATTGCCTAGCATGTTCACATGAAAACGCTGTCTGTACCCGAGATACTTCAGCAAAATTTTCAAATTAAGTAGGTATGTTTTTACCTTTATTGTTATATAAATTTTACCCCTAGAGTAAGAAAAAATACTTTAAGATTTTACCCCAAAACTAATCCGGTATTAACATAAAGTTAAGTTATCGTATTGGAGAGAACCACCATAAAACAAGAAAAATATTACATTCTGCTCCATTTTTCCCAACAAACGTGCCTGGTAATTTCGGAAAACTGACTTCAAAAAACTTTTGTAACAAAAAAAGGTCCCTCGATCCATTTTGATAAAATTTCCCAACCCACACTAAATTTTCCAACTGCCCGCCAACATTTGGGGGGGCTCCCCTCCTTGGCCACGGCGACGATGCCAGTATTTGAAACGTTTTTTTAAATAAATTTAATACATTTTAGCATATTAGTTGCAATAGATTGTCAATAAAAGTGAAATGTTTAATGTACTTAAGATGTCTTTTTCAAAGTTTGAGACTAGCAATTATTTTAAAATCCTCACGTTCGGCGTTGTATCAAAGGTTAGAGGTAAATTTACAAAAGATAATTGTTTGTTTTATAGTACAAAATAAAGACATTTACCTATAAATATAGGTATACTAAGCTATAAAACTTCGATAAAAAATAATGAGCTAATATCGTATTTTTTTATTATTTTATTTTTTTCTAGAGAATTTTTATTTGTATTTCATTGTTTTTTTATTCAAACATTTATTAGGTTAGGTAACGTCACATCCAAAGCCATATTTTGGTAAAAGTCGCCGATATGTAACTATAGAATCATATTATAATAACTAGAATTTTAAAAAGAAAATAATAGGGACATTTTGGGTCACGTATTTTACACTCTGTTACCGGTATTGTTATTACTGAGTCTGCGCATTAGCAGCTTCTCGCTCGTTTTTTGTTATGTACGTTAACGGCGCCCGGTACTTACGGTAACCGGCCTTTAATGTTAGCGTTTTTTTTTTAGTTTTGAATTGTTTTTTTTAATGCAGTAGAATTTTTTACTAAAATTCGGTAGTTTGGTTTGTAAAAAGCCATAAATCTAGCAAAAATAAATAAACAAATATGTATAAATAAACGAAAAGTTGAAGGGGTTAGTTAATTTATTATTTTTGCCCTGAATGCAACCGTTATTCTCGGTAGCAATAACGGTAACAGCTGTCAAATTATATCGTTTTTGACGTTCTAGCCGCAATCACATGTTTTTTTTATGTGTTCTTTTTATATTGCTTCCAATTTTTTATTGTAAGTAGGAAGAGAGGTATCCCGCTAATTTATTTCTGAAAAATTAATAAAACCAACGAAAAAAACCAGCTCAACGGTATGTTTGGGCACCTCTTTGGCTCCTTGACTTGTGAAACGTGGGAACCAACGGGTTTATACTGACCTGAGAACATTTTTTTCAAGTTTACTCACTAAACTTCAAACATATGAGCCAAACACGTATTTTTCTCATCAAAATTGTATGTCTGGCAGCGTGTCTTTATTTCCATGGGATTTAGTGTGAAATACTTAATTAACGTGATCATTAATAAAGACAGGCGCTGAACTAGGGTAAGGGGAAAAGGGAAAATCCCCCCCCAAATCTCAAACCTATGTACTTATGTAAATATGTATGTTTGTGTCGCGCTAGAGGCTAAACGGCTGAATCGATTTTGACGAAAAAAGTGTCGTTGAATTGTTACGGATCCCTATAGCCTATATTTTTTTTAACAGGAGTTAATATGGCGGTCGTCGGACGCCATTTTGTCACATGATGACGGCTTTAAGGCATACAAATTACCTAAATTTCACGCGATTTTAATAAAATGCCTTTGACGATCCATTGCAAATGTCCTCCAATGTGCTGTAATTACTTTGTATTCCTCCTTGCTTCCACCCATCCTATCATCCCCCCCCACCCGCTTAAAACACCATATTCGCATAATTTTATCAAATATATATATATATATATATATATATATATATATATATATATCTATATATATATATATATATATATATATATATATATCTATATATATATATATATATATATATATATATATATATATATATTTATATATATATTTTAGTTTTTAGTTATATTAGCTCACACGTACACCATAACTATAGTACCTAGTGTGAGCTTAGGGGCCCATATATTGGCAGAGTATTTTTTTAATGCTTTTGTTTTTACTTAATAACCAATATTGTTAATAAAAATAATTCATTTTAAATCTAGTCAAGGCCAACCAAAACAAAAGGCCAAATGTCTGATTTATATTGGGTCTTATTGTAGTATTGAGGTGTTACTTAGGTACGTGAACAGTACCAACACATTTCTTAACTGGTTTTTGGTTCTTCCAAAACAGAGACGACCATATTAACTTTTGATTAAAGATTCAGTTTTTATTGACTTTAGCAATTAACAACAGAAAGAGAAAAAAGAAAAAAAAAAAAAAAGAGGTCTAATTTTTTAGAGACATACAATTAGTATTTGCTTTTTTGAAAATTTGAGCCTTTAGTTTTATCTCGAAGTAAAAAAATAGCAATTTATGTATCTATGGGCCTAATATACACTTCTGAAGCGTGGATTTTAAAGAAGGAATCAGTTAAAATATTTTTAGTAAGCAGCGTCAGATTCAGCAAATTCCAGGTTTTCAGTTAATTATTTTCCTTAGTGTTCTTCTCGGGAATGGGATTCGCCACCGGAAAATTTTTGGTTTTCTTTATATATTAGTTTTTGAAAAAACCTTTTTGAAAAATTATAATTAAAAAAACATTCAAAATCTTTTTTGTTTATTTTTTTTATAAAATAGCTTTTGAAAAAACTACTTTTTAAAAAAGGAATATTTTGAAAAAAATTTTTTAAATTATTTAAAATTTTTTTGAAATTCACATGCTTAAAAATTTTAAATATATAAGCCATAGTGCAGCAGCTGATTAAGGAAGTTTTTTGTGATAAAAAACTTTGTATACCACTCATCTGTTTTTAAGATATGGGATTTTTAAAGATAGAGGAGTGTGGGACGAAGGTTTTAGAAAAAAAAAGAAAATTTGTCACAGAAAATGAAATGAAGTCAGTATTATTTTATTTTTGATAAAATTACAAGTTAAGGAGATATAGGCTGTCAAACTAACCTCCACAATTGTATAAAAAATAATAATCTTTAAAAAAAAATCATTTTTGCGAGACAAGAAAAATATTACATTTAATATTATAAAAATTTGTACCAAAAAAATAGTTTTTCCGGAAAAAAAATTTTTTCGAATTTTTTTTTTTATTTTTATCTCCAATTATTGCTCTTGTTCTAATACACGGCAAATTGATAAATAAGGTGTTCTTTAGTATTATTTTCTCGAAGACTTGTTTGGTCCCTTCGATCTGACATAATTTTTTCTCGGTATTATTTTATATTTTCGTTTATTTCTTTTAATCATTGCTCTCTTAATTACTTAAAATATTCTCTTGTCTTGCAAATTTATTTAATTGCAGAAATACAGCCAAAAGGCATTAAAAGTACACAAACTATTCCATTATTGTGCTATTCATGGGTTAATTCTTGTTGGGAATCGATGGTACCCTAGCAAAGACCTTCATGGCTTGCTGAAGATTGAACATCAGGGTCACTGAACGTATTACACACCGAAGAGATGTTTACTAAATTACACAGAAAAAGGCTGTTTTAGCATGGTCATTTCCGAAGATATCTAAAATAAAGAAAGTTACCTACGAAGCTAAGTAAGTTCTAAGAAGATAGTCAAAAGGCGAAAAGTCTGAAAAGGCTTTCCGTTTTCAGTCTAAAAACATTTCATATTACTTTTGGGCAATTGGTAATTTCCCCCTACATTGACCCCGCTGAAACCGAATATTTTGGTTGCTGTGAAGAGGTGGTAAGGTTTTTAAGAGTTGAGACATTTGAACTGTTATTGATAGATTGTCATGGTATTTTCAGTCATTAAAAGAACTACATAAAAATTATATTTATTTTTATTACTTCCCACATGGCGCAGTCGCTGTGAAACGAACTGAACAAGCATAAAGTAATAATGCCAAAAGCCAGAAAAACAAAAATAAATTCAGAGATCGAAGACAGAATAGAACCACTAGAAGAATCCGTAAATCAAACACAAAATGCAGTTCATACGCTAAAAGAAATTATTGAAGTTATAAAAAATACTATTGTAAGCTTGCTAAACAGGAATAATCAGGAAAACCTAGTGGAACAATGCGCAAAGTCAACACCGATTATTAATAAATCTAATGAAGATTTTTTTGGGTTTGATAATAAAAACCAACCACGGATCACCTTTTGTTAGGTGATCCGTGGTAAAACTTCCTAGTAGAACTTGTTATATTAGAAATAGAAGATTTTTACGACAAGCATTCCAAAAAAAAGGAAGATAAAAAAGAAAAAAGGGAATAGGGAATAGCAATCGAAAAAAAACTCAAAAGGGGAGATGTAAAGAGTCTTTAAGGTTTTTGAAAGTTGAGATATTTGAACTGTTATTGATAGATTGTCATGGTATTTTCAGTCATTAAAAGAACGACATAAAAATCGTATTTATTTGTATTTCTTCCAACAGTTGTCCGTTTAGCAATATGTCGATAGGGACTGAGAAAATCCTGCTTAGCCCCCCAAAACTTGGATTTTTAGGTTTTATTCCCTTTTCTCGAACCTTTTGTTCGAGGTGATAACCCCCCCCCCCCCCGAAATAACAAATAAATAACATTAAAATAAGAAAACCATACGCGCATTATGCATCGAGAATCTAAACACCCCACCCCTTCCCGAAAAAAATCCTGACTACGGCCTTGCTATCGAACGAGTTCAGAGTGTGACAGTATCTTATATTTTTCTTTGACAAACTTTGTATTAAACCATGTACCATGATCTGGTTTATTTTGTTTATTTTTTATTATTACCACTTTTATTGCATAGTTTTCATAACCATTGTCTGCGGTCTAGACAAAAGAAATCTCGGAGATTCTTTAATAATTTTTTATTTAAATTGCTAAAGCCTTGGTCCCATTTACAAACGTTACCACTTAGAATCAGAGCTGTTTTTTCGCAGGGGCACGCGGGGCCAAAGCTCGGGGCCTCAGGCATCAGTGGCGTGACGTGATAAAAATTGGCATTGGTTTGCCACTTACACGCCACTGGCGTAACTACAGGGTGGCCCATGAGGGCCGGCCCTCCCTAAAACTTTCCAGCAACCCACAGAAATATTTAGCAACCAAATATAGTACCTACTCCAATTTTTTTATAGCTTTCCAAAGGTGTAAAATTTAGCATTTTAAGTATATTTATTTTCAAATTTTCGCCTGCGGCGCCAATCTAAAACCAACTCTAAATTTCTCTCCAACTCAGCCCACTTTTGGCAATAATCCAATTAATTTTTAAAAGCCCGATTCTCGATGCTATTAGTCAGTCTGTCCCTCACTCAATTTGTAGCCATTGAAGCTCAAAAACTCTGGCGCCAATAATAACGAACTTTTAATTGTTTTTAAACTTTCCCATATAACATCCTTTGAAGCTATCTCCATTAAAATCATAATCCTTAAAAAACCTATAAAAATGTTAATCGCGCCAAAATTTAGACAATTACAACTTAACTTTATATTTATGGAACCTGGTGCTCGAGGAAAGAGTATAAACAATTTCGTCCTGTAACTCCAATTTTCTTAAAATTTTTGCCTGCGGTGCACTAAGACCCGCTAATTTTTTAAAAATACTTTTATTCAACTAAGCGACCTGCTAATGTTTAGTTTATGGTGTAAAAAAAATAAATTACGCTCATCCAAGCCAGGCATTCCCTAGGCACCCCCAGGTCGGAAAGCTAGTAACGCCGATTTTAAACGCTTACTGCAAACACATATATTTTTTCATATAAAATGTTTTTCAGACAGCCCGTGTAAAAGTGTTTTTTCAAGGTGAAGCTTATTAGCTCACACATATACTATACTATAGTAGTGTGAGCTATGGTGATGCTAATTTTTTCGAGAAAAAAAAAGTTGCTCCGATTTCAAAAATTTTTCTATATCTTTGCATTTCAGATGATTTTGAAACTTTTTTCTGTCTGTCTGTCTGTGTGTCTGTATGTCTGTCTGTAACGACCAACGCGCATAACTCAAAAACCGCTTGGCCGATTTTAATGAAATTTGGCACCTAGGCTGGGTCTTGGGTCGAGATGGTCCCATTTTAAAATGAACAAAATCCACCGAACACAAACCAAATAAAAGGGTGGGGGTAGATTAAAAAAATTAGAGTTATGTGCAAATATGGCGTGTGTGATATCAAACGAAAGGTAATTGAGTTTGGAGTTAAACAAAATACATATTAATTTATTTTAAAAAAAGGGTGGGGGTATATTTCAAAAATTAGAGTTTAAGTGAAAATATGGCGTGTGTGATATCAAACGAAAGGTAATTGAGTCCGTAGTTTAACAAAATACATTATAGTTTTTGTTTTTTTTAAGGGTGGGGATAGATTTCAAAAATTTGAGTTTAAGTCAAAGCATGGCTTGTGTGGTATCAAACAAAAGTAATTTAGTCTGGAGTTATTAATAATAAATAATATATTTCAGTTTTTAGTTATATTAGTTCACACGTACACTATAACCCTAGTACCTAGTGTGAGCTTAGGGGCCCATATATTGGAGTATTATTTATGGTATTTACTTTTTTCCAAAATAAGTCGATTCTGGTATATACTCTGTATATGCATACATACAATAAATAAAAAAGTAAATACAATACATGTACTTAAATACCTCGTTGATGCCGATGAAATAAAAGCTGTGGAAAAGTTTTGCATCGCTTTATTTATTTAAAACTGTACCTAAAATCCCAAGTGTTCGTTGATAAAAGATAATTTTGTGTTTTGCCAATAATATAAATCCTTAAAAATAAAGCAATAAACCTATTATTTAAAATACTTGGATCTTAAAGATCTCTATGGAATTTCCAGATTCTGAAAACCATGATTTTCCTTGCGGAAATGTGTTTTTTTCAAAACTAACCAAAACTTTTTTTTTAAATAACTTTTTTTTAATCTTAATTTTTCGTAATTTTTTAGGGAAAAACAGGCTTCTTACAGTGGCGTGTCGTATAGGGGGTCAGGGTGGGGGGGGGGGGGCGTTTGGCGCCCCTGGCGTCCTTTGAGAAAAAATAGAAAAACTAAATTTAACGCAAAAACAAATGGTGCCCCCCCCCCCCCACCCCTTTTATCCACGATACGCTACTGGCATCTTAATAATAATTCTAAAATAATAAACTCACAATAGCTTTAAACTTTTGATAACTAGCAGATTTTACATCTGAATCCTTCATATTTTTTAAAATAAAAACTCTTTTTCGCAAGCAAATTATTTGATTTTCAGAATTTTAGCTCTTTAAAAAATCGTAAATTTTTTTTTTTTATCAACAGATTTCTAAATAACAAAAATTCACGCCAAAAGCTACAATTCAAATTTCCTGCTTATATATAATTACCGAAATAAAAATGTTCAGTACGTTAATAAGCATCAACAGTAACAGTACAATTTAATTACACTTTTGGATTTTCACCATTTGATTTCAAGTAAACGAAAGGTAAGCCAGTACACGTTGTCAAGGAAGGAATATATGACAATTATTTTTGCATACCTTTATTAAAAAAAAAGAACGGTACATAAATATTAGCTTAACTCTATAATAGGTCAATACGAAATATGAACGGATGATAAATCATAAAAATGTATAAAACCAACCTTTTTTGCTCGAGAGAACAAGAGAAACGAGAATCTCTGGACGAGAGAGTGTCTTTCTCTCGGGCTTTCATTCTAGAGTGAGGGCAATACGAGACGAGAGGCGAAAATCTCTCATCTCGGCGGCAACACTAATACTTGCGATGCGTTGCCAGGACTAATTAGGTAGGCTGGATATTTTTTAAAGTTTTTCTATAAAAAAATATATTTTTCTATAACTATGCGCCACAGAAAAACTAAGCTAGTTATTCTGGTGCTCTGCCTTTATTATTAAGATTCTCATAGCTAGTAGTCCAATGGAATACCTAGTAGAGGAGTACACCATCAGATTCTCTAATGGTGTACCGTTGGTTTGCTTATCTCAGTATGTCGATCTTATAAACGATGGGACGGACCCACCCAATGATGATTCTTATTTTAACAAATCATTAATAAAATCTCATAGAATGCTGAGTTATTATTATATATTTTAGAAAAAAAAACTTTGGCAATTCATATAGCATGCACAGAAAAAAATCTAGTACCGGCACCCAAAATCAAATACTTTTTTGTCACTAGTGTTGCCTCCAAGAGGAGAGATTCTCGCCTCTAGTCTCATCTCGCCCTCTCTCAACGAGACGAGAGAGATATTTTCTCTCGAATGAAAGCTCGAGACGAGAGAAAGACCCTTTCTCGTCTAGAGATTCTCGTTCTCTCGAGCAAGTTTGGTTTTATAATTTTCTATGATTTTCCGTCTGTTCGTATTGAACTATTATAGAGTTATGCTGATATTTATGTACTGTTTTTTTAAAATAAAATGTATGCAAAAGTTGTCATATATTCCTTTCTTCACAACATGTACTGTGGCTTACCTTTCGTTTACTTAAAATCAGATGCAGAAAATCCAAAAGTGTAAAATTGTACTCTTACTGTTGATGCTTAATAACGTACTGAACATTTTTTTCTCGGAAATTATTCTTAAGCGGAAAATTTTAGTTTTCTATTCTAGATTTTGGTGTGAATTTTTGATATTAAGAAATCGGTTGATTTAAAAAAAATGTTTTGGACGATTCTTTAAAGATTCTTCTTCAAATTCTGAAAATTGAATAATTTTCCTGGGGAATGTAGTTTGTTTTTTATTTTGAAAAATACGAAAAATTCAGCTGAAAGATCTGCTAGGTAAAAAAAGTTTAAATGTCTTTGTGCGTTTATTTCAAAACAATTTCTTGCAAAAACATGTTTTTTCCTGAAAAATTACGAAAAATTAAGATTAAGAGAAAGTTATTTAAAAAAAAAGTTAATTAAATAAAGCGATGCAAAACTTTTACACAGCTTTTATTTCATCAGCATCAACGATGTATTTTAGTACATGTATTGTATTTACTTCTTTATTTATTGTATAAATGCATATACAAAGTACAGTGAAACCTCTCCTTGCGGACACCTCTAATAAGCGGACACTCCCTTTAGCCGGACAAATTTGTTAGAACCAAGCCTTTCCCTATTTCTTTACATGTAAAATTCACTCCTATAACCGGACGCGGACAATTTTTTTTAGTTATAATAACTGAAACCCTCCTTAACCGGACGGAAACCTCTGACAACGGAACGGAGCTCTGCACGACATGGGCATTAATATTATGTAGTATGTTGGCAACAACGCACTCTGCAGCCGGGGAATTACCTTTTTCCGTTTTAATGCGGAGACTAAATACTTCTGTCGTACTTCTGTCGTATTTACAAAATATTTTATTCGGCGGGACTGCTGTGTTTTATTTTTATTGTTGAGTTGGGTAGTAATAGATCTCTTTGAAATTGCGCCTAGTAAAAAACTTCTTAGTTTACGTGACAAAAAGGAAGTTATTAACATTTCGGAGGAGGAACATCTACCAGCACGAAAGATCGCTGAACAATTTAATATAGGAAAAACTCATGCAGTGGAACTTGTTAATAAATATATATTAAAATTTCGCCGTTCCCTCTCATAAGCGGACACCTCCAATAAGCGGACAAAAACGACCAAACCGTGAGTGTCCGCTCATAGGAGGTTTCACTGTATATCCCAGAATGGACTTAACACTTAATTTTGAAATAAGTAAATGCCATAAAAAATAAGATTCACCTTAAAAATCACTTTTACACAGAGTGTCTTAAGAACTTTTTATAGCTGATATATATCACGAGACACGAGAGACGAGACGAGAGAAAGGCTCTCTCGAGCGATAGAAGAGTCCTATCGTCGAGAATCGAGAGACTCATTTTAACTCGCATAACGCAGGGGCGTGCCAAAGGGTGAGGCAACGAGGAAGCTGCAACGGGCAACAACCATTAGGGGGCAACCAAAATTTACAGTTTTGCCGCTTTATAGAAACTGAGGTATGAGAACCTGATATGAGTTTGCAAGAAATAAGGCAGAGGGTGCCAAAATTTCTAGGCAAGTAACTTTGCAATTGTTTAGGTATTTATGTTAGCAATGATTAAAAAACTTCTACACAGATAGGCTCTGCCGTATATTCATGCAAGGTCATCTGTCCGCAGCTGTTATGAAGCTTGTTGGGTTGCCTATCTATGTACAAGTTGTATAATCATTGATGTTAATTGCATTTTGGTTTTTGAAAAAGCGAGGTAATTCCCCAGACGTGTTCTTGTGGGCAGATAGTTCCTAGGGTATATAATAGGCATACCTAGGTATGCATATTGGAACATAGGTATATAATATTTATTTAAACCGTAGTTCAATTGGAATGTTTGCAAAAAGAAATTGATAATTGCATTTTTTAGTGTCATATCACAGGTAATGCAGGGGTGCTGTTAGGAGGGGCTCAGCCCCCTCGAGCTTAAAATTGGCTTCCTCAATCTAAATGAGCATAATGTATCAGGGGCGAACACAAGTTACTAAAAATTTCCGACTTGGCTCTTTTGAGACTATACTGTGATATTCTTATTTTAATGGATTGAGAATAATTTATTCTTTATAATATATTTATTATATTTATTATATATCAATTTAATGACAACTTCTTAATGACTACTTCAAAAAATCAAAATATAACATAAACAAATATACAATGTAAATTATATCATATCATATACAAACTTTTTAATTTGATACCACCTTCCTCGAAAATATTAGCTCACACATATACTATACTATAGTAGTGTGAGCTATGGTGATCCTAATTTTTTCGAGAAAAAAAAAGTTGCTCCGATTTCAAAATTTTTTATATATCTTTGCGTTTCAGATGATTTTGAAACTTTTTTGTTGCGCCGTCTGTCTGTCTGTCTGTCTGTCTGTCTGTATGTCTGTCTGTCTGTATGTCTGTCTGTCTGTATGTCTGTCTGTCTGTCTGTCTGTCTGTCTGTCTGTCTGTCTGTCTGTCTGTATGTCTGTCTGTCTGTAACGACCAACGCGCATAACTCAAAAACCGCTTGGCCGATTTTAATGAAATTTGGTACCTAGGCTGGGTCTTGGGTCGAGATGGTCCCATTTAAAAATGAACAAAATCCACCGAACACAAGCCAAATAAAAGGGAGGGGGTAGATTTCAAAAATTAGAGTTTATGAAAAAATATGGCGTGTGTGCTATCAAACGAAAGGTAATTGAGTCTGGAGTTCAATAAAACATACTTCAGTTTTTAGTTATATTAGCTTTCACGTAGATACACTATAACTATAGTACCCAGTGTGAGCGTAGGTGCTCATAGATTGGCAGAGTATTTTCTTCTTTTTACCAAAAATGTTTTACAGTGGCGCCATTTATTTTAATACCTAATTTTTATCTAATTTTCGCCATATCCGTAAAATGTTTTCTACAATAACGCGATTTTTTCCGAAATATATTTAAATTCTACAACAATTTTGCCTGCCGCGCATTTTTTTTAATTTTCCTGTAGTTTTTTTTTATTGCCAACATTTTCTTCTGTGGCGCCAGTTTTACCGAAAAGAAGTTAATTTTACAGAAATTTTTGCCTGCTGTGTTAGTTTCTTCGCTATATCGACAAAAAAACTTCTTCCGCGAGACTTCTTCGAAAACTAATTGATTTTTTTAATATAATAATTCTCCTTGTAGTTTTTAGCTCACACCTATACTATACTATAGTTGTGTGAGCTATGGTGATCCTAATTTTTTCGAGAAAAAAAAAAGTTGCTCCGATTTCAAATTTTTTTATATATCTTTGCGTTTCAGTTGATTTTGAAACTTTTTTGTCGCGCCGTCTGTCTGTCTGTCTGTCTGTCTGTCTGTCTGTATGTCTGTCTGTCTGTCTGTCTGTCTGTATGTCTGTATGTCTGTATGTTTGTATGTCTGTCTGTAACGACCAATGCACATAACTCAAAAACCGCTTGGCCGATTTTAATGAAATTTGGTACCTACCTAGGCTGGGTCTTGGGTCGAGATGGTCCCATTTAAAAATGGGTGAGGGAAGATTTCAGAGAAAGAGAATGCGAAAAATACTACTACGGAAGGGGCTGTAAGATGGCTTAACACACCTCAAATCAAGGAAAGAATTGCAATATAAAATACTCTGCCAATATATGGGCCCCTAATCTCACACTAGGTACTATAGTTATAGTGTACGTGCGAGATAATAAAACTAAAACCTGAAATATATCTTATTCAACTCCAGACTACATTACCTTTTGTTTGATACCACACAAGCATGTTTTGACTTAAACTCAAATTTTTGAAATCTACCCCCACCCTTAAAAAAACAAAAACTAAAATGTATTTTGTTTAACTCCGGACTCAATTACCTTTCGTTTGATATCACACACGCCCTATTTTCACGTAAACTCTAATTTTTGAAATCTACCCCCACCCTTTTTGAAAAAAAAAAACACAAATGTATTTTGTTTAACTCCATACTCAATTACCTTTCGTTTGATATCACACACGCCATATTTTCACATAAACTCTAATTTTTGAAATCTATCCCCGCCCTTTTATTTGGTTTGTGTTCCGTGGATTTTGTTCATTTTGAAATGGGACCATCTCGACTCAAGACCCAGCCTAGGTACCAAATTTCATTGTAATCGACCAAGCGGTTTTTTGAGTTATGCGCGTTGGTCGTTACAGACAGACATACAGACAGACACACATACAGACAGACAGACAGACGGCGCAACAAAAAAGTTTCAAAATCATCTGAAACGCAAAGATATATAAAAATTTTTGAAATCGGAGCAACTTTTTTTTTCTCGAAAAAATTAGGATCACCATAGCTCACACTACTATAGTATAGTATATGTGTGAGCTAAAATATTGTTGGCTGGTTAGAAGGGTTTATTAAAAAAAGAAGGGAGAACATTCTTTCCAACCAGCCTACACTATAGGATTTTTGTAATTCCATGGTATAAGAAGGGTTTGTGAAAACATAATTCGTTCTGGTGAATGCATGTTATTCTAGAATAGGTATGATGATTTGAGTTTGAAAAAAAAAAAATTCATTTCATCCCATTTAATATTAGAATTTTTTAATTCCATGTCCTCTATTAAAAACTATTAAAATGACGATTTTGTTACACCTTCTGAAGAAAAGAAACCTAAAAATACATTAAAAGCGTGAAAAGTGCTCTATACCAGTGACGTAGAATATTTTTGTACGCTTTTTGTGAATGATACAAATATATATTGGCTGGGTAAAAACATTATAAACCTAGTTTAAGGGTCTAACCGGTATTATAAGCTTTCTTCCTATTTCAACCTTATAATTTAAACACCCTGTATTTTTATTGTTATATAAGTAGTTTAATATCCCCGCTAGACTAATAAAAATTATTGCTAACTTATAGATACTGATATACACTCTAAAGCCCCCATCCCACAGGAAAGTAAAAAATTGCACGTTTAAAGAATAAAATGTCTACTACATTGATTGAGTGTACAAAAACACTCATTCAAACATCATTTCATAATATTAAGGTTCGTGTATTTAAATCAATGATGTTCAGTCATAGGCCAAAAGGTAATGTTCACAGCAATTTATTTTTCGTACATTTTCTGAACTCACCAATTAATAATAAAATACACTCAATTTAACTCATTATGTAAGAAAATACACCTAAAATCTGGGGGCACGGAAGTGCCCCGCCAAGTTCGCGCAAACTGCGGTACACCATCCTGTCTTGAAACATGTCAGCCCATATTTGACCTCTCTAAAACTCTACTTCGGAATGAGCTACGAAACTCACAGTCGTAGACCCTGATAGAGTTAACAACCCCTCCAAGTTTCATTGACTTCCATAAAGTGGTAAAGTAGTTACGAAATTTTAAAAAACGTCAAAATTGTATGGTACTTCTTTCCGACAAAGCTGAATTTTGGCAGACCGATAGAAATTATCCAATCAAATCAATATAAATCAAAAACCCCAAAATTCTCCTTTAATCCCCTCCTTTATACATGTAAAATTATGAAAAAGTAACTGAGCTGAGTAGAAGAGCTAAGCTTTGGAAGACTGATAGGAACTTCGGTTCGGTTCATATATATAAAGCATTACAAAATTTTAAAAAATATTCCGCGTATTTTACTTATAAAACTTAAATAAAATCCAAATCCTGTAGAAAATGAGTGAAATCATAACAAAAACATTTCATGTGAAAGAGCCAAGTACGTGAAAATGCTATTGCATAAAAAGAATTGAGATAAGTAAAGCTAATTTCTCCAATACAAATTTCAAAATGAAGGATTCTCACTAGTTTGGAAATGTATTTCTAAACTTGGCTATTACGGCTACAAAGGACTCTTAGGTACAGTGCTAAAGTGAACATAAAGAAGTTTAGTTGTTATAGAAAAGTTAAAAAGAAACATTTCCAAACTAGTAAGAACGCTTTATTTTGAAATTTGCATTAAAGAACTTGGCTTTACTTCTATCTCAATTCGGAATACCATTTTCGCGTACTTGACTTTTTTTTACATTAAATGTTTTTGTTATGATACTTTATTTCATAAACAACATTTGACAGTAATATATTCAATAGAATTCATACACTGGAGTGGCAATCATGCCGCCGTGGAATGGGGGCTTAAAAGGGAAGGCCCAAATTATACTTTATATAAACACGCCACTGGTTGTAATAAACCCAACCCAATGACGTAGATAATTTTTACCCAAAATGCTGAAAGAAAAGAAAACAAACCGTTTTTATTGCGTTGCCTCACAGATAATACAAAAAGTCCCATTGTCACACTGTAAGAAAATAATCGGATACCGAAAAGTACAATCATCATTAATACAAGGGTGGGATTTTTAAAAAGGTACCTGCTGTGAAGGGTGGTTTTCTATAGGGTCAAGTTAGATAGGAGTACCGCTAGGATAGAGATAGGGATAGGGTTTTACTAGGTATTGCACTACTGCACATTTTAGGTGCTAAAATTTGATAAATAATTAGAATGATTTTTTAAAAGTTTCCGAAGAACTACTACAGACCACTTTTTTTAGCATAATAAACACTTTTTTCGTAAGTATTATTCTTAAGTAAAGACCAGTGGCGGCTCCTAAAGGGAGGATAACGGGGCAGTGCAGTCATCTGTGGTTAACATCAAGCGATTAATTGGGTGAAATTTTTTAGCGTAAATAATTACAAGCCGGCAGCGCCGCGCGGGGAAGCTTTCAATTTCACCCGTTTTACAGCGGGGTATGGGTGGATGTTCTCGAGCGAGAGCGGGAGGTATGTGTGTTTTAGTTTAAGTCGGCCAACATCATCGTGCGGAAACGTCCGTTGCCCTTCTATACGAGGCCGGTTCTATCCTTAGTGAAGACGTATGAGTTTCTTTGATTTGGGCTATGTTAGTCGTAAAAAACATTGTCGGTCGCGTGTCATTGTTTTTGTTATCGTTTGTTTTTAAAATGGAAATAAATACCGTCGATTACATAATTAACTATACAAATTTAAATACGTTGACATATGAACTTTGATGACAAATAAAATCTTTAGGGCCACATAGACCAGTCGTAAAAATCTTAAAAATTTACCAAAATTTTAGTGCAAATAATAAAAAATTACACCATGCTAAAAACTGGTTGTGCGGTTGTGAAAAACGAAATGCTTTTTTTGCTTTATTTCTCTTATTATAAACAATCCACGAAGTGATCCTGTGTGCGTGGCAAAAGGAATGTGTGATCTCTAGCACTTTAGTAAAAAGTGAAAGACACAAAGTAGGTGCTACTTATTTAACCCTGGAACACAGTTATATTTTTGTCTGTAGTTTTCGCAAATATAACAATTTTACCGCGTCGCTCCACGTAAATTCGGTTTTTAGTGCCGGCAGCCAGAATCAAAGGAAAAATCGAGGCGAGTGCTGCCGATTTTGCAGCTACATCGACTAATAATGACGAAGGGTATCTGAGTGTGCAGTTTACGGTAAATAAATTAATTAATATAATTAATAATTATTTTAATTAATTAATTAATTAAGGTGTGTTTTATGTCCACGAGACAAGGACAGGAAGACTAAGCATGCTTGTGCTGGGCGTAACAGGCCCTATTGCCTGGAATATAGGGCTAGACTTTGCTGCGACTGAAAATAACCAGGAGTAAACCAAATATTAAAAGCTTTTGGCTAAGAAAGACTACAAGGATTTATTTAACCAAATCTCTTTTTTTGATATAAAATAAGGGTTTATTTTTTAGTTTAACAAAGAATTTTGTCAAATAGTTTAAGTTTTGTTTTTATATTAATTTTTTTTATGACAATGTTAAAAATTGACATATATTTTTAGTTTTCCTAATAAAAAATGTATAAACATATATTCTACTGTTTCTTTACCATTAACATATAAATATAACACGAGCGCATCCAGGGGGGACTCGGGACGCCCGCCCCCCCCCCCCAAGCCCAAGATTTTTTTAGATATTTTCAGATATTTTCCACATATTTCATGAATAAAAAGATAAAATAGTATAAAATACGACATCATGAGGTCTCGGCCCCCCCCAAGTGGTTTCGGGCCCCCCAAGACATATTCCTGGGTGCGCCACTGAATATAATATGTCCATTAATATTATTTTTTATAAAAATAATATTAAATTATAAAACTGTCCACATTTTGAAAAAAAGAACTGTTTGGGGTTAGAAAAGCCCCACTGTGCAGTCCTTGTCTTAAAAAATAAGTGTGCAGTTCTAGGGTTAAATAACCACATAGAATTTTCTATGCTAGGCCAGACTGATGTGCCAATTGAATAGTGCCTATAGGCAAAACATTACCGAACATAATGAAAATGTGGCAAAAAATAGACATATAGTTAGTAGGTTAATAGACTTCTTAAAATTCTGTGGGATTTTTGAGGTGACTCTACGGACCGATGGTAAGTCTGAAACTGGTCCTAATCCAAGCACTTTGCGCATGTAAAAGCAGGGCGAATAGACTTTATCTATAAACAAATAAACTAAAAACTACATCAAGTAGCTGCTTGTTTGTAAAATGCTAACAAAAAATTGTTAAGGTAAGTTTTTTATCTCCATGCAATATAAATGTCTCCCCCCCCCCAATTTATAACGTCACCAGCCGCCACTGGTCAAGACCATGGATAGTATCATCATTTAGCCAGCTCAAATATTGTGTCAAAAACTCGCTTAAAAACATTTTCATTTACGGTAGAAAATATAAAACCAGGATGCAAAATATTCCTATTTTTATAAACAACTAAACTTTGCAAGCCTGAAGAAAAAAATACTGCAGACACTTTAGACGGCCTTGATATTTATTAAACAATATCACCACGCCACAGTCTTTATACCATTTGTTAATGGCAACAATATTAATAATAATGATAATAACCCACTATATGCACCGATTTGATCTTAGATTAGATTTATATCTTCAAGCTATAATGTAAATGTACCTTGATATTTTCCAAAAATAATAATAGTGAATAATAATAATAATATTTTTGACAGTAATATTGATCACTTACACCTTCCTAACAATAAACCTGTTGAGTCATTGAATGTATTTCCGCGTCTTTTCAAATATTCACAAGTATAAAAATGACAATAATTACACAGTTGACTTTCATTAAAATAACATGGAAGTTTCCTAATTAAAGAAAAACCTAATATGTTATTTCCATGGAGATAATATTTAAGTTCATTTAATATATCGCTCTCTCATAATGAACAGTTTTTACTCTGGATACTTTATCAGTATTTTTGAAGTGTAAACTTCTTTAGGCGCGTTTAGCAGTTTTTGTGGGTAGTGAATTGAAGTGAGCCGTCAGGCTCGGCTATGTAACGCTCATTCGGGTGAAATCGGCTCGAGTTAACTAACTGTGAAAAACATTCAGCGAGCGATATGATGATGCAGATGAAGGCCAGTACACAGAAGTTCGGTTCGGTCCGCTTTGCAGAATATGTTATGGGCCAGTATTATTAAGTTTACACTTCTGCCGTGTGGTCACACACAATATTTTTTTTATCTCAAAAGTTCCTCTTACACATTTCTTTTTGTTAGTTTATTTTTACAGAAGCGTTTGTTGTTGATTGCTTTGAATAATATAATATTAAATTTGTTTCTAGTATTGCATAAAACATTTTTAATGCCTCAACATCTTAATGAGTAGGTATTCGAATAGTCAATTCAGTCTTCATATTCCGGTATATTATTAATAAATCTCACAACTAATAGTATCTAGACAAAATTTATAGTTTTCACTTTATTTGTTGCTGTTGTTAGAGTACTCTTTAATTTTACTTGGGTAGGCGTCTACTATTCTTTTTTGTCTAGTTCTATTCCATCTAGTACTGCCTAGATGTTTAGTACTTCCTTTAACGTGTTGTACAATCTTTTAAACAACAATGAGAATTTTTTTCAAAGCGTGATGCTCTGCACTTTGCTAGGTTATTGGAGCAAAAAATTTCACCTACAACATCTTTAGCTTTACAACCATTAATTTTGAGAAAATCATGTTTGATGTTTTATGGTAAATAATGGTTTACTTCTTATAAGAACTCGTTTGTTTATTTTGTCTTCCTTAATGCTACAAGTTCTAATAAAACCTAGATTTGGGGTTTTAATATCTAATTTTTCTTCTTTTAGTCATTTTCTATGGAATCATTTCTCAATTTTATTTGCTTTTGTTAGTAACATCGTTACTATATATTTCTTGATCTTTCGTTGAAAAAAAAAACAAACTTCACTCTTTCTTATCTTTGATTAAAATAGAATTATCTATTCCATTACAATAAGTATATTACATAAAGGTAATAATATCTGAGCGTGGGAATTATCTACTAGAAATTACAATAATTAAATAATTAATAAACCAGAACTACCCACCTACAATTATTCCAACAATTTATAGAGAAAAAAGTTCTATAATAGTAAAACAGGTGAGTATGTAACAAAGGGGTATTTTAAATATCTATATAATAAACATTCAGGTGAGTATGTAACAAAGGGGTATTTTAAATATCTATTTTATAAACATTAAAATAAACAGAAAAATATATTAAAAATTAACGTTTAACTAAATGATTTTTTGATGAATGAGGAAAAATATTTTATTATTTAATTATTTTGTGTGTGTTTCTCATTAGAGAAGGTGAGAACTACAATAATGTTCAGCATGGTATTTATAAAATTATAATAATTGAAACTATATCTTTAGAACAAAAAACTCTTTTAACCGTAAACTTTAACACCTTTAACGCCGAATGGTGATAACCAACTTTGAAAAAGGTGAGAAAACTCCAATATGGTTATGTTTAGTTACGTAAAAGCTAAGCATTATGTAAATATAGTAAACAAGCCGAACATGGTTGTATGCGTTTTGAATTTTTACCATAAAAGCTGCAAGTGTTATGTTTTTGAATGATTGCCATGTGCAGAGATATTGGAAGATGCAGGAATTGCTACAGTCAAAGCCAAGAAAATGTAAGACAACTATTTATCAACAATAAAATCAAATACGTTTTTATGATAATTGTTACACGACCTAGAAATTTTACCAAGAATAAATGATTGAAAAAATAGGCTTTTTATGCAACTGCATTTTGTGGCAAATTAATTGAAGATATAACTACTTAATTAAAACCTATACCTGTCGATAAAGCGCCTTTGCAATAAAGAAAATAATAATTATAACAATCAACAGGGATATGATTTAAAAGAATAAAAATCCTTTACGGATTACTACAATTATGGGGATTTTCCTATTCTAGCAAAAAACCAAAACAAATCTAAGAATATTCACATAACACACATAAAAATCCTGGCAAGAAAACTGGGTCAGTTTTCCAAATATAACCCATCACAATTGATTTATTTACCACAGTGAGTATAATAATCATTCTGTAAAACGTAAACGAATCAAACCTACATTCAAATCTTAGGACATTATTTCCATATAAGACTGTATCAGAGTAGGAGGTATTGAATAGTTTACAACTTTGAAATATAGTCATAATGGTCTGGAGGCTTGACCCAGCGATGGTGTGCGAGGATGTACAGTTAGAATATAGTGAACACCTTTAGATTTATCGGTGATACTTGTTGGTGGTTTGCAGAAATGCGCACTATTATTGCAGTTTGTTGTTGTTGGTGGTATTCTCAAGGATTGCATGATACCGACAAAAATAATTATTACAGCTTTGTTTGTTTAAACCTTTGAAATTTGTTGTATGGGTTTTTCTATCTTAAATGGTATTTAAATAGACGAAATTAATAATTACTTATCACAAGCTATTTGTATCGTACAAATGAATAGCTTAGACTTTTAAGAAACTTGCGTTCTACTCGTATTTGGCTTTTTTCAATAGCCATGATTATCGGATGTTAATAAGTAGATATAAAATTTATTGCTTTAGAGTCACTTTTTAAATTTTGTCTGCCTCTGTCTTTAAATTAAGTAATTTTATGATTTAAAAATACTAACCAATCTTGACTACTTTAAAAAATTTCATGCCAATTATACTTGCAATTATATCAGTTTTCCCAATTTCCTAAAAAGGCCATCAGAGGTCAGTAGTAGCGTTATATTTTAATAAGTTGTTGCCTTTTATGGAACTAAATTTAGCAACTTCACTTTATGCATTTATTATGCCGTAAACTGTATATTATTAACATATCGTAGGTCGGCTAGACAATTTTGACAGTTTTCTATTTACTTTGAACTCAGAAAATTTAAAATTGATTGACTTCGATTGGCATGCCACAGGGCACCAAATTTGAACACCCTGATTCATCAACTGAAAGCAAACTAAATAGTTATACCAAATAATAACTAGTCTCCACCTTTACGCTAGTGAAGATACACTAAAAAATAATTGATTTGTGTGGAACCTGAAGGATTTGAAACCAGTATACTTCAACTGCATTTCCTTTTTAAGAGGTAGAAGCCCTCAAACCTCACTTATTATGTGCTGACGTGCTTAAAGGTTACAATTGAAACTGTTTTCTGAAACTAAAAAGCTAAGCAGTCTAAAAGATGGAACAGCATTGTATTTAAGTAAACAATTAACTTGAAGATAACAACTAATTTTAGAATTTAGACAACAGTTTCATACTCACTGATCCACATGCACATCAGGTCAAGATCCTACTATGGTTATTTATTTTATGGCGATGCATTGTTTATCTTATTCTCATTGTTAATTCAAGTTTTGAACTTGAAGTAAAAATACGAATTTACAAAGAATACCATAGGTGTGATTTACCGTTTTAAGTAGAAGAGCTACAGAATTTATTGGATTGGTAGACGCGCCATTTTAACTATGTGACTGCAAATGAATAAGTGTTGAATGTATTCGTTATTTTGCGCAATTGATAGTTAATATTTTGTAATATAACTTTTTTACTATAAGTATTCGACAAATCAGGAAATTTTTCTTTCACAAATAAAATATCCTCTATTTTTTCAATGGAAGATATTGTTTCTCTAAAAGAATTACCTATCTTCAGAAAATTGTTAAATAAAATCTTCCTTGTCTTTAAAGTTGAAATGCTGACCTGTCAAGTACATGATTTAATCGGAAAAAAATTCAATCTTACTTCATTAGATTCTTCATTTAAGTTTACCGTTAAGAAGACAGAAGCAGCCAATTCTTTAACTTCGAGCATACAGCCGCTGTCTTCATTATGTAGTGCCATTTATTTAAAATCTAGTCTGCCAATCACAAGCGCAGAGAAGACCGGAAATAAGACTGACTGTCATTCTCAGCAGGAGCCCCTGGTTCAATCAAATATATTAAGTTACATGTACAGGGTGTCCCATTATGGATGACAGTCGGATTTATCTCAGAAACTACTACAGGTTGTCCCTGTATATAATAGTAGTTTTAGCTTTTTAACATTTTACCTTCTTATTTTGTGTTTAATGCTGCCAGTTATTTTTGTTTTTGTTTTATTTTGAATTTTTGAGAAAACCTAACCTTAAAGTTGGTTTTGATATTTTTGGGCTTTTAGCAAAACCTTCAAAAAAAGAAACTCCTTGTTTGGGAAGAATTCCGATCAGGTGATAATTTCTCTCTTTGTTGAAAGTTATATTCGTTTTGATCACCTGATCATTTTCGCAAAAATCATGCGCGTTTTACACACGCTGAGAGTTTGAAGCGGCACCCTGTGTTTGACAGGAGAATGAAGAAATCACTTCCGACAAGACACTGAAAGAAGTCACACATGTTTTAAGTTTAAGACCGAAATTCTAACTACAAGAAAGGCCGCGGCCGCGAGTGAAGTGTGGAACTGCTGCTGGATGAAAGAAGGTAAGCTTCTAGCGTGTTGCCGATTTTTTTCCTTTGTTTAAGTTCAATAGACGTGTGTTTTCCCAGACGGGGCGAATTTAACTTTGGGATAATTTTTTGTGATATCTCTAGTTTTCTCCCCTTCAGGGCACAGCCGTTTATTTGGTTCTTGCGACCCGCGTCTATTGGCTTCCTTTTAATTTTTTTAAATAATTTAGAGCCAATTTTTACGAAACCCTTTACACACCAGTGTCAGTACCTATCTGTAAATGCTGCTGTTAAGATTTTTTTAAATTGACAGCACTTCCATTTTTTAAATAAAACTGTCCTATTGACTCCTAAATTAACAACCTTTATTTTACAATAAAATCGCTAAAAAAGCACAGCTTCATAAAGCTATAAAGCTTTGGCTAAACCAATGAATAATGTGTTTGGGCAATAACGATTAAGCGCTGCGCTTAAGTCGTACCTCGTCGTTGTTCTGCTGGTACGATTTCCGCGTGGAGTACTTTATTGTACCATTGAAAGTGAGGTATTGTTGTGAACGGTTTTTAGTTCCGTTTTTCATTTATATTTTGTTGTGTAAACCTAGCGGACCAGAGTCATAAATTTTTGTCTTAAGACTCTAAGCTTTTATTAATGACTTTTCAGAGAATAGTCTTGCTCTTGGTAAGAGATATTAGATAGATTAAGTTATGCTACGTATTTGTACGTAAAACGGCATCTGATTTAGCGGTGAACGTTTTTTTTTATTTTTATTTAAGTTGATGTTTATTTGTAACCAAATCTGTATTTAACTTATAAATTCTTTTGTGAAATCTCGAATTCGACTCGACGGAACAAAAATTTGAAAACATCATTTTATTGACAGGATTAACGTTCTGTAGAAAAGTTTTAAAAAAATTAAAATATCTGCAATAATAACAAAGGTATGACAGAGTTTTAGAATTCCGAATTTTTGAATTTTCGCTTGTAGCCTCAAAACTACAAGGGCTAGAAACAAACTTTTCTTATATTTTTACAATTTTCGAAATTTGAGGATGTAAGTAATGTGAAATCCCTAGGTTTCCATGTTTTATAAGAACTGAGTTTCCTATTCAATACTATCCAAAATTGCACAACCTTTAACCCTGTCTGTTTATATGTCTCTAGTACCTAAAGAAATATTGATGGGATTTTTGAAAAGAAAACTTTCTGAGATTCCATAAAATACGAAAATCTGGACTACAATATTCTAATTTCACCTCTTTCTGGTCGATAGGTATCTCTGTATTAACAGTTATTTAGTATAGATGCACCTTAGCGAAAAAATCAAAATATTTCAGATCTCGGAAGAAACTAATTAAAAATCCAAATTTTGTGGGTGTTGCAAATTAGGAAAAGATATCCAAATATTTATTATAAAAAAGCACTTGAAATTAAATGTTTTTTTCATGAAAGTACCTACCTACCTTTTTGCGGCGTTTTGCGGTATATTCTTTATTTCTTTTAATAATTTATCTTTCTACCCAAAACCTTTTTAAGTGTAATCCTTTGTATCTGGGTTATGTCACGGTATTTTTCAAGATATTTATTCTTATAATTCTTTGTCGAAAAAGTTGCCGGCCTTTTAACAGAACTTTGTCGTTTATTTCTAGAGTTAAAAGTGGTAGGTAATTGCTTAAAGTGGTTTAGTGATAATTTATTTGGTCTCTGTTAGGAAAATTTCAATCTTAAAGAAACTAGCTTATAAAATATGTTTTTGTTATTTTATATTTTTGCTTTTTTTTTTAAATTTTGTATTAACAATATTTTATGCACACATACTCGGCTCTGGTTCGAAATAGAATTAAAAAGAAATGTTCTAAACAGCGCTCTTCTAAAATAGCGCTGTTTTAAAACAGCGCGATTTTAAAATAGCTTGTAACAAAATAGCGCTGTTTAAATATTGTGCCAATATCGAAAAAAAAAATGAAAACCTGGCCTGACACCCACCTGTCGTAAACTGACTTGATCTAACCTAACCTAACTTAGAACTAACCTAACCTGATAACCTAACTTAACCTGATAACCTAACCTAACCTAGAACCGAACCTAACCTAGTTTTGCAAGCACTTATAACGCTTTGCTTGCGTCGCAATCAGCAAGCAAAGCGAGGTTATGTTAGGTTGGCAGGTTAGGTTAGTTTGTCGGGTTCAGTTAGGTTAGGTTCGAGCAAGTCAAGTTATGACAGGCTTTTTTAGAACAGCGCCACTTTAAAACAGCGCCATGTTAAAACAGCGCTATTTCGAACCAGAGCCCACCCATTCATATCTTCATAAATAAATAAGACCATTCCTCTTAGTGTTTTTATGACTCATATATTGAATGCCGACATTTTTGTCTAAATTAACCTTTTAACTGTTTAGGATACCCTATAATTTTCTGTGAAAAAAATCTCTCAAAATTTTAATTTGTCAATAAATCATTGGGTTTTTTTTTTAGTTTGGGTTAAAAAAATCATTGGGGAACATTAGCTTTGTTTCAGCAGGACATTGGACTAGTTATAAAACAGTCCGCAACTCCTATTTGCGTTCCAGCTGCACGTTGGCATCGAGAAAATAGTTCAGTTATACAGGGTGTGTCTAAAAGTTCTGTACAAAATCTTAGCACATATTCCTGGGGTCAAAATAAGTCGATTTAAAGTAACTTACCTTAGTCCGAAATTGCTCGGTTTCAGAGATGCAGAGTGGTGAATTTAAAAATTAAAAATCGATTTTATTCAAACTTATGAACATTTCTCAACGCATTACTTTAAAAATTAGCACTCGGGGGTTTTTTGGGATGCGAAACCTAAATATATATGAACACTTTTTCACTGTGGCCGTTAGAGAGCGCTTCACAATGCTCTTTTTATGGTTAAAAATTACTAACCCTTTCTTCTCAGTATAAATTTTAACTTTTTTTATTAAGAAAATATTTTCCCAAATATTTTTAAGCCAAAAAGGTACTCTTGTTAACATGCCCCAAAGTGAGTCGTTTTCGAGATATTTCCGTTTTTAGTGTTCGATGCCGCAACGGAATACTAAAATTATTTTGAATGACTATTTCACTAGAGTATTTTACACTGGCAAAATGTCATAGCAATGGCCAGTTTTCTACTGACTATTGTTCTTAAAGCTTTATTCCAGTTTGTTGCTTTTCGGCAAAATGGATTTTTAATTTTAAATTCTCTGAAAGGGAGCAATTTTGGACTAAGGTAATTTGCATTAAATCGACTTATTTTGACCTCAGGAATATGTGCTAAAATCTTGTACAGACCTTTTAGAGACACCCTGTATTAGCCCAGTCATATTAGGTGAAAAAACCCTGAAACTTGGGAAAAAATAGGTGCAAGCTGGATTTTTGTATAATTATTCTTTAGAATCTGGGACATATCCCCACATATTCCCGCCAAAATCCCACTTGAACATCGCTAGATATAAAGCCCCAAAAATCCTAAAAATCAGTTTTTTGCGATTTTCTCGCAAACTGATAACTTTTTAAAAAAAAGTGAGAAAGGAGAAATACGTAAAATTATTCGGTCTATAACGTAGAATTAAGAGAAAAGCCTAACCTAACATTTTAAAAACAGGTATTTTTTTATTTAATTTTTTTTCTACCCTATAGTTAACAGCGTAAGATATGCCCAAATGTGCACACTTTTAGTATACTTGAAATTCCAGCTTAACTGCTATTGAAAGCAAAAATAGTGTTTCACTAAACTTTAATGGGATAAAGTGGTTTTAACAAAATAAATGTAACCCAAAGATTGTTTTTCAAGGGTTTAAAATTATAGCAATAGCAAACATAGGTACAGTCGGGGACTATATTGATAGCAAAAATAGTGTTTCACTAAACTTTAATCGGATAAAGGGGTTTTAACAAAATAAATGTAACCCAAGGATTGTTTTTCAAGGGTTTAAAATTATAGCAATAGCAATCATAGGTACAGTCGGGGACTTTTTAAATTGCCGCCCTCGAAAATAATAAATATTCCTATTTGAAATTCGGAAAAGTAGTTTGAACGAAAACAAAAAACTTATGAACCTTACCTCTGTCTGTATACATATATATTTAAAAATTATTTTTTTTTGACTTATTTAAATGATTAAGTTTCATATAAAAAAAATACAGCGGCAATTTAAAAAGTCCCCGACTGTACATACAAGTTTTACCGAATAGTCGTCGTATCATGATTTTTCCCCCAATATTTATGTATACTAAAAGTTTTAGTTTCTAAGATACCTACAAAAAATAATTTATCCAAGTATATATAGCCTGGTTTTTGACAGCCTTGGCAGAAAATCATGACACAAAAATCTGAAAATTGCATATTAATACGAATATTTGTTAAAACGTTCTGTCAGTATCTCTGTTTATAACTTCCAACCCTTAATAAACCACCCTTATGTTCCATTGATTTTGTCTAAACCCCTTTGTCACATTTAAGTATAGTCAAACACTATCAACTTACTAAAGCAGGTGGTACTGTCGATAGCCTCTGTTAAACCTTACAATAAGAGATTAGGCACGTATCACTAGACTAGGTGCGTTCAATACTTTTACTTAAAGGCATTAGGAATACGTAGTCGTGTTTAAAATACTGCACAGCTTCATGGAATAAATAACATTATTTCTTCGATGACAGCTTGCACAGACTCCTAAAAATCTCAAACTGTTTATTATGATTTCGTTAGCGCGTGCCAATTTTATGGCATTTTTAAAGTAATGCAAAGACCATACCTTAGTTTTTCTGAAATCAAGATTATTGCCTCTAATTCCTATAGGCCCCGATACGATCTATTTTTGAAGAATTAATTCATTAATATACATGTTATGCCGAAAGGGTATCGGCGCCACTAGGTTGCTAATATGTTTTTTGTTTTGACGTTCCGAATGAAGACCACCCACTTCGAGGCTCTCAGCACAGATTACCAATTTGGCAATCTGTGCTCTTAAGCCGGGATCAAACGATTCGTGTACTTGGCGAATAATTGTTACTTGCCTATACTTGCCATGTCGTGTGAGTGGGTTACTTGTAGAATTATTTGTCACTCGTTGGTTTTCCATTTGTGGTCGGTAAAAATGGGCCGAGTCAAAGGGCTCACGATTATTCGTACACTTGCCAATACAATACTTGTCTACAGCCGGGATCAAACGACTCGTGTACTTGGCGAATAATTGTTACTTGCGTATACTTGCCAAGTACGCCAATAATTGTGTATTTGCCAAGTACACGAGTCGTTTGAGCCCGGCTTTAGCTTCTACTCTTTGACTGGTGTTGTAAAGTTCTGCCTTACATCTGAAGCCGGGATCAAATGGCACGTGTACTTAATGAATATTGTTACTTGCGTATACTTGCCATGTCGTGTGAGTGGGTTCATTTACAAATAGTACAATTATTTGTCACTCGTTGGTTTTCCATTTGTGGTCGGTAAAAATGGGCCGAGTCAAAGGGCTCACGATTATTCGTACACTTGCCCAGTACATCTCTCTCGTACTTGTAAATTGTACACGTCGTGTGAGCGCCCTGCTTGCTATCGCAATTCGCCAAGCTTGCCAAGTACGTAAATAATTTTGTATTTGCCAAGTACACGAGTCGTTTGAGCCCGCCTTAACAAACTTATACACTATGTTGTGTGAGGTGTGAATTTCACAAATATACCTACATATATTACTATACAGGGTGTCCCAGATAAAAGTAACTACATGCAACATTTGATTGGCCCGTGGCCGCAGTTTTTTCCCCACATTTTTAATTTCGATACAACATTTGATTGGGCCCCAAAATAGTGCCAATTTTTTCCCATTTTACCAAAATTCTATGATTGTCGTTTCCAAAATCTCCATGAATCCAAATGTATTTTATTTGGGACAGATTCTACTTAACCCTTATACAGAGTGTTTTTTTTTTGGCAACATAGGCTTTTTTCGGTATATGTCGCACGTTTTAAGAAACACTCTTGAACGCGTCGATTTGTTCGGGAGGGGGAAGTTTTTCGCTATTTATCTTGAAATTTTTGTAGCACATACCCTCTTGGAGGGGTAAACTTTATTTTTACATTTTAAATGGGGAAAGTGGGTCCAGTGACACCTTGTTTTAAATGTATCTGGAATATCTTTACAACCGTGTAAAAAATTCGAAAATCAATCGATTCGTTTTTGAGATATTTGCCTTCAAATTTTCAAATTTAACATGGACTAATAAAATAAAAATATAAAGAAAAAACTTGTCAAAATGTAGTAATTCGGTTATCATAAAACATACTTTTTATTTGACGTCGATATCTTTTACCGTTCAAAAGTTAGCAGAAGGTTAACTTTTCACGCCCGCACTGTATATGTTGTCGCTTATTCAACCCATAATCATGTTAAATAATAAATTAATAATTACGTAGTGATGTAAAGTTAATGAAAATGCAATTTTCCGATATTACATAATAATCATTTATGAAGTTCAATAGGTGTTTAAACTTTATATAAAATATGCTATAAGAAATAGAAGTACATTAGAAAAAGCCTCCGATAAAGCCCTATCAAATAAGGGACCTTTTGTATGTCCAATTTTTTACATTATCCTTTAGTTCAGGCATGCGCAGTTACCTGGTTTGAAGTTTATCCCTTACTAAAGGATAATGTTTGACCTTACTTGTGGCCGAATAACGCAGACTTGAGTTTTTTTATTTAGAGACAGTGTTACCGAGCATATAACGTTATGACATATTGTAATTAGAGCTATCAATGATTTTGGGATAATCGGCAAATTTAATTTTATCCCCGATTTTCTGGCTTCAGAATCCAAGATGGCGGCTGTCAAAGTTATGAAAAAAAATTAATTTCCTGTTTTAGGAGAAATGAAATTAATTTTGATGAATGTACTTTTCTTTACACCTGTCACTTCAAAACAAAATGGCGGTTAATTTTGAAAAAAAAAACAGTTTTTCTTCGATAGTTCCCTTAATTTTTGTGACATATTGATTTTTATATATATATATATTTATCGGTTTCACAACGTTCTACGTCTTCCGATACCCAATCTCCACTCGTTTCTGTTTGCCCATAATTCATCATCTAGGCCTCTTATTCTTATTTCACTATCTATTCCTTCTCTCCAGCTTCTCCTTGGTCTTCCTCGTTTTCTTCGGCCAGTTGGTTTCCATTGTAATATTTGTTTAGGTAGTCTTCCATCATCCATTCTTTGTACATGTCCGTACCACACCAGTTGTTTTGTTCTTATATCATCCACTAGAGTACGTTCACCCACTGTCATAATTTCTCTTATTCTTTGATTGGTAACTCTTTCTCTTTTTGATTTCCCTGCTGCTCTTCTCCAATAGTCCATCTCCGTAGCGGAAAGCATTTTTTCTGTTCTATCTTTGATTGGCCACACCTCTGAGCCGTATGTAATAATACTCTTTACAATTGTGTTATATATAAGCTTTTTGTTATGTTTTGATATACTTTGGTCCCAAATTATTCCATTTAATAAAGTTATTGCTCTTCTTCCTTGTACGTTTCTATCTTTTATAGCTTTGTCTAGTGTTTCGTCAGCTGTAATTTTCAGACCCAAGTATTTATACTCATCACAGGACTGAATTCGCTGCCCAGTATTTAAGATTAGATCCTGTTTCGTTCCACCAATACACATATACTCTGTCTTATTGATATTAACCTCTAGTCCCCACTTATTGTACTCTTCTATTAGTTTTCGTGTCATATATTCGAGGTCGTCATAATCCTGAGCCACCACTATCTGATCATCGGCGAAACATAAAGTATACAAGGTGGTTTCATTCAACGGAATTCCCATGTTTTGGCATTTTCTCTTCCAGACTTTAAGGACCTGTTCCAAATATATCTTGAAGAGCGTAGGCGAGATACAGCAACCTTGTTTAAGACCTTTATTTACTTGAAAGCCTTTGGTTAGTTTTGCTTTTATTTTAACTTTTGCCTTACTATTGCGGTACAACTCTTTGATGGCCTTAATTAGTTGTACGCTTATGTTTGTCTTTTCCAACGCTTTCCAAAGTAGATTTAATGGTATACTATCATATGCCTTCTGCAAATCTACGTAAAGCAGATGGAGCTCTTGTCCGTATGCCATTTTCTTTTCAATAACTTGGGTTATACAAAAGAGATGATCTGAAGTCGATCTACCCGCCCTGAAACCAGCTTGTTCTTCTGCCTCCATATCTTTATATTCGCTCTCCACTTTATTTCTTATTATTTTGCCATATATTCTGCTTAGCGTACTAGTTACAGATATACCTCTATAATTGTCACATATATCTTTGATACATATTGATTTTTAACGCCTCCTATTAAAGCTATTAACCGGCTCATTAAACTTGCTGCAAAAAAAAAATTAGGTTGCCCAGCCGACACAAAGCCGGCGCTTAATATGTCAAAAATAATAGACCAGATTTAATTTAGACAAAAAAGAAATTCTGGATTTTATCAATAGTAACCCAAGCTTTGTAAGTATTTGCAAAAAGTTACAAATTTAGTTTAGATCAAGAAGTTATTTTTGCATTCTTGTTTGACAGAACTAATGTTGCCGTGTAGTATAATAATTTAAACTAAATAAGGGTTGCTGATTTTAAAAATTTCATAATAAATTACATATATGGCGTTCAAAACATAAAATCAACTGTATTTTTTTGGGATTGGAAAAATTTTTTATCAAAAAAATGTAATTTTAAATTACTCTAAGCTAGTTTTAAATTTTAATGTACAAAAAAATACAATTCATTTACTTTTTAAAGATGGCGGCGGAAAAAGTAAATCAAGAGCATTTTTGTTTTGGGTTACTCTTAATAAAATCCAGATTTTTTTTTGTAAAAATTAAATTTGGTCTATATAAGTTATATAGGTCTCTTTTTTTTTGACATATTAAGCGCCATCTTAAATATAACAAAAATAAAAATTGTACAAAAACTAGGAAAACTAAGAAGAAATATCGAAGAAAAACTAATTCTTTTAAATATGGCCGCCATTTTGTTTTGAAGTGACAGGTGTCAGATTTTTTTATAGTTTTAAATTAAGTTGGTCCCACTTAAAGTAAATTCTTCAAAATTAATTATATTTCTCCTAACACAGGAATTTTTTTTTTCCTAACTTTGGCAGCCGCCATCTTGGATTCTGAAGCCGAAAAATCTGGAATCCTCGAATTAATATTTAGCTTTGGATCATAGGTACTACTATGCCAAATATAAAAAATATACCCTTTTAACAGCTTTTTTTACAAATTTACTCTACTATTAGGGCATACCTACTGGAATATAATATTTGCATCCTTATTTCATTAGAGATCTACAATATTATTATCTTTTTTTTCAGACCCCCTTAAACTAACTTCAACTCTAATGGCTTACCAATCAACTCCACGATCTAGCAATCCATCCAGCTATCAAAAAAGTCACCCTACAACAGCGCGTCACCTCGCTGTCACCCTACCACCCCACCACTTAAAATGATGCCTTCAAGATCTACACCAAACCTGCATCAGACCAGTAACAGCCTGCAACAGCAACTCAGTTCATCAACAACAGGGTATTCAGTCACTTCTAATGGATCATACCATCAAGATAGAGCGGTGGGTGGACAGAAGGTGACCAGGGATGATGACTGTTCCCCACCACCAGCGCCACCTGTTAGGGATTCTTCCACTCTTAAGGTGAGTAAAGGTTTTTGGGGGGTTTTAAGGTACAGACGGTGTAACCAATAATGTCGCAACCAGGGCCGTACCCAGGAAAAAATTTGGGGAGGGGGATAAGAAGCTTAAAACAGAATTTTGAAAAATTTTCGTTTTGTGTTAGGAATTGCACGAAATATTAATTTCTAGCAGGTTTTTGTGTATCAACCCAAAGAGTCAGTTAAGTCAACTAATATTATTTAAAAAACAACTGTTTATCTATAATATATCTATGTTATGTCAGTAGTGCGCCTTTTGTGCAAAAATAAGCAATATATTCAAGTACAATCTCATAATATAAACACAAGACAGGCTGAAAATCTTCAAGCGAGCATACCAATGTTAGGTTAACAGTATGTCAAAGAACTCTATTATACACTGCTCCTAAAATATATAACTCTCTACCAACACGTTTAAAAAACAAACCATACAATAAAATCAAACGTAAGCTTCATGCATGGATTTTGGATCGTAATTTTACCTGGTGCCATCATTAATTAATAAATTTACTTCTGTGCAATCGGACGGTTACAATAAGTTATATTATCGTTGTGTTTTTAATACCAAAATTAATAATTTATTTAATTTTAATTTATTTAGTAAACTTAAAATATTTTTTTAAAAGACGCCTATGATTTTTTGAAAATGAAATTATTATTATTATTATTATTGTTTAAAAAAAATATTACTGCTCTGGTGAAAGCAGGAAAACACACACAGATTTTTGATCCATTGTGTCTCCTGATACCACCAATTAGTTATACTAAAAAATTTGTAATATGTGATTTTTGAAAATAAAATTGAATTTGAATTTGAATTATTTATTAATAATTTTTTTTGTTTTTAGTGTTATTAAGCAATACGTTTTTTTTTTTAAATTGAAATAAAAATTAATTTATTTGTAAAATACGCCTAATATTTTAGTTTTTTTATAAAATAGAATACTTAACCAAACGTTAGTTTGAGCATCTTTTCAGCTGTTATAAGCAAAAATCTAAAAAATCAGAGTCAAATCTGTTATAAAAAAATGCGAATTGCCCATATCTCTACTACGTATCACTACTAAATATTTTATTATATCTGAGTCCTTAAAATTTCGGGGGGGAGGCGATTGATCCCCCTTGGTCCCGTCCTAGGTCGGCAATGGTCGCAACTAAAATTTTTAAGGCCGCTTGACATTGAGCAATAGACGTACAGTTGCAGCCAAGATTAGTGTCCCTGAATGACATATTTGTTTGTTTATACAATAGATGTCGTATCAGGCACCCTAATCTTGCCTGCAACTGCAAGTCTATTGCTCCATGTCAAGCGGCCTTTGGGGATACTTTACAACAATGCAATTTGGACATTAGGGACCTTTTGCATGTCCTATTTTTCACTTATCCTTTAATTGAGGCATGCGCAGTTGCCTGGTTTAAACTTTATCCCTTACTAAAGTATAATGTTTGATCTTACTTGTCCTTGAATAACGCAGGCTACTAGTTTCTTTATTCAGAGAGAATGTTGCCGCGCATAAAAGGTTATGACAAAATGTAATATAAATATAAAATATTTTTGATGCCAGAGAAATATTACAAGAGCTACCAATCGTCGTTGATATTCCAATAGGTCGTATTTGCCTACAGAACACAAAACAGGCTTTTGAGAGATAAATAAAGGATAACAAAAATAAAGCAACAATAAATTATATCTTCAAAAGGTAAAAAAAACTGGAAATATCACGTGACATCTGCCTTTAATGTCACATTTATAAACGATGAAGTTAGCTAATGTAGTGCCTGCAAAAGGTCACTAATATTGACCCATCTTTCCTTGTCTTGTATCATCTATACCTACTCGGCCTTATTAACTTAAAAGGGCGTATCTGATTTTACAAAATGTTAGGTCGGACCTGGTTATATCATTAACTATGTCTTTATTCAAAACAAAATATCAATAAATATCGTATAGAAATTAGGAAATGAACTTATTTTTCATGAAGAGTTATAAAAGTCACATAGACCCTTTTGAATTAAAACAGCAGTACTTGGCACACTATGATTTGGGGGGTGTTTACCTGCCCTGTAGAGCCCATTATTAGGCCTGTGTGACGTTATAAATTCAAGATTGCGATTTTTTCTATGCTTTTTTCAGTTTATGTGGCAAAAGTAAAAAGCAAAAGTTTGTGGAAAAACATGCAAAAATCGCAATCCTGGATTTATGACGTATCTTACTCAAATTTGAGGCTAACACCCGGCGACTTAAAATTGAGTGATCTCGAACCAATCAATTTAGGGTAATCTAAAACTTCCTTATTTAATTTTTTTTGGGTAAAAAAAACTTGCTATATTTTCATTTATTATTTGGTAAACTTATGAATAGTTTTTCTGTAAAAGTCAGTTAGCGAAAGTTATAAGCGAAAGTTTGTGAAAAAAAAACATGAAAAAAGCCCATCTTGAATTTAGGAAGTCACACAGGCCCTCCTATTCAAACTGGAGGCGAATACCTGGTGACTTAACATTGTGGTATCTATTACCAATCGATCTGGAATAGTTTTTTAAAAAATTCCACAACTATTCCACGTGACATTTTTGACTATAAGTCACTCAAATAAAAGGTCAATGGTTTTTTATTTATTTTAGTCAATCAAGTACGGTCCAGGTCACGAAAAGTTTCCCAGCTGGCCGGTACCAGCTGCGGCAGAACTACCGAACCGTACCCAACCCACGGGTGGTTCCACCAGGTCCAAGTCGTGGACAGACCACACCAACTACCCCAAAGAAAAGGTTGTCCAGTATACCAGACCTTATATGAAGAGGCAGCATTCTCAGTACACCCAACAGGTAAATTAGTTTAATGACCCTGTACACAGGGTAAGACAGCTGGCCTTCGCTTATAGGGAATAATAAGAGATAGCGATGGGCATCAAATAAAGCCGAATAATCACCTTAATCGCATAAAATTGATGCCCGATATCATACCATAAGCTAAATATACAACAAGTAAAATTAAAGAAAGAAAAATAATAAAAAGTTTGTCTTCGGCCGGGACTCGAACCCGGAATCTTTTGCTCTATACGCAAACGCTCTTACATTAAGCCACCAAAGACCATACATAAATTTTCGGAAAGCTTCTACTCATGCATGGTGTCGCAATACAAGAACGAGAAACTCTTAGGGTATTAACTTGACCAAGCCATTCAACTGACCTCTATAATTCTTCTTTCGCACTGTCAAAGGTATGAAAACCCAAATTAGACATAAAGTATCAACGTCTGAAAACCAGTGGCGTAGCGTGGGGGGGTTTGTTGCAGCCCCTCCCCCCCCCGCCCCAAAGTTACTGGCGCCCCAAAGGGTGGCCCGAAGCGCCCTCAGCTTTAATAAGTAGCAGGGCGGCAGAAACGGCAAATTGAGAGGGCGGCAAAGGAAAGTAAAGCCAAAATTACCATTTTTTTTGGTCGCAAGATTTGTGCGGGGCGCCCTTTTTAGCTGTCGCCGCCCTCCCCTTTCAGGCACGCTACGCCGCTGCTGAAAACATGAGATCACCTTTTTCGTGTGTTAAAATTTTGATCGCAATGGGCGATTGCAAATATAATTCTCAAATACCAAATTGCAAATAATGCAAGGACCGAAAACTTTAAAAAACAAGTAAAATTAAAGAAAGAAAAATGATAAAAGTTTGTCTTTGTCCGGGACTCGAACCCGGAATCTCTTGCTCTGTACGCAAATGCTCTTACATTAAGCCACCAAAGACCATACATAAATTTTCGGAAAACTTCTACTCATGCATTTGCGTGGTGTCTCAATACCAGAACGAGAATCTCTTAGGGTATTAACTCGACCAAGCCATTCAACTGATCTCTATAATTCTTCTTTCCCACTGTCAAAGGTATGAAAACTCAAAAGAGACGTAAAGTTTCAACCATGTATTTAAAGCTGTACAAAACTAAGCGTCTCCCATATTGGTAACTTTGCCAATTAAAATGATAAAAATAGAATACAATTTCGCAACGTCACAAAATTCGCCAAAGTGTCATCAATACATCCCCCAAAAATTCATCCATAACAATCCATTTGAGTAAACCGTACAGATGACCCTTTTCCTTCATCTTTTGCAATATTCCATGCTGTTTTAAAGATATAAAAAAGGACAAAAACAACTTTACGATAACACAAAAGGTTATGTTTTTGAATTTGTAAAGTCCGCAAAACCGTTTCGCCTCGAAGTAGGCCCTTATATTTTATGCTAGCCTAGATATTCGAATGGAACCTATCCTATAATTATTAAAATTGTCATCATTATCAATTTGAGGCGTTTATCTACTTATCTATCTAACTTCTAGTCAATAAATCGTCGCATGTCATCTTGAAGAAAACGCGTAATTATCGCGAGAAATATTTGTGGTCTTTGCAAACTGCAGTAACTCTTGAAAACCCGAATTTGTTTAATTATTGATTTATAACTCTTAACTCCTAGTTTGTGATTCTTGCTGATTCTTAATTTTTGTTTCTTAATAAATAAATATGAATAATGTTTATTAGAAAAAAATTAAAATGGTTTAAATTTTCCAACACTCATTTAAAATTGAATAAACTTAAAGAAGAATCCTACAAAACTGCGTGGGGATTTTTCATTCTGGAATATTCTTGACTATCGATTCTTGAGTCTTGATCCTTTTTTCTTGATTCTTGATCCTTTTTTCTCAATTCTTGATTCTTGATTCTTGACTCTTGGCTCTTGACTCTTGACTTTTGACTCTTGACTCTTGACTCTTGACTCTTGACTCTTGACTCTTGACTCTTGACTCTTGACTCTTGACTCTTGACTCTTGACTCTTGACTCTTGACTCTTGACTCTTGACTCTTGACTCTTGACTCTTGACTCTTGACTCTTGACTCTTGACTCTTGACTCTTGACTCTTGACTCTTGACTCTTGACTCTTGACTCTTGACTCTTGACTCTTGACTCTTGACTCTTGACTCTTGACTCTTGACTCTTGACTCTTGACTCTTGACTCTTGACTCTTGACTCTTGACTCTTGACCCTTGACCCTTGACCCTTGACCCTTGACCCTTGACCCTTGACTCTTGACTCTTGACTCTTGACTCTTGACTCTTGACTCTTGACTCTTGACTCTTGACTCTTGACTCTTGACTCTTGACTCTTGACTCTTGACTCTTGACTCTTGACTCTTGACTCTTGACTCTTGACTCTTGACTCTTGACTCTTGACTCTTGACTCTTGACTCTTGACTCTTGACTCTTGACTCTTGACTCTTGACTCTTGACTCTTGACTCTTGACTCTTGACTCTTGACTCTTGACTCTTGACTCTTGACTCTTGACTCTTGACTCTTGACTCTTGACTCTTGACTCTTGACTCTTGACTCTTGACTCTTGACTCTTGACTCTTGACTCTTGACTCTTGACTCTTGACTCTTGACTCTTGACTCTTGACTCTTGACTCTTGACTCTTGACTCTTGACTCTTGACTCTTGACTCTTGACTCTTGACTCTTGACTCTTGACTCTTGACTCTTGACTCTTGACTCTTGACTCTTGACTCTCGACTCTCGACTCTCGACTCTCGACTCTCGACTCTCGACTCTCGACTCTCGACTCTCGACTCTCGACTCTCGACTCTCGACTCTCGACTCTCGACTCTCGACTCTCGACTCTCGACTCTCGACTCTCGACTCTCGACTCTCGACTCTCGACTCTCGACTCTCGACTCTCGACTCTCGACTCTCGACTCTCGACTCTCGACTCTCGACTCTCGACTCTCGACTCTCGACTCTCGACTCTCGACTCTCGACTCTCGACTCTCGACTCTCGACTCTCGACTCTCGACTCTCGACTCTCGACTCTCGACTCTCGACTCTCGACTCTCGACTCTCGACTCTCGACTCTCGACTCTCGACTCTCGACTCTCGACTCTCGACTCTCGACTCTCGACTCTCGACTCTCGACTCTCGACTCTCGACTCTCGACTCTCGACTCTCGACTCTCGACTCTCGACTCTCGACTCTCGACTCTCGACTCTCGACTCTCGACTCTCGACTCTCGACTCTCGACTCTCGACTCTCGACTCTCGACTCTCGACTCTCGACTCTCGACTCTCGACTCTCGACTCTCGACTCTCGACTCTCGACTCTCGACTCTCGACTCTCGACTCTCGACTCTCGACTCTCGACTCTCGACTCTCGACTCTCGACTCTCGACTCTCGACTCTCGACTCTCGACTCTGGACTCTGGACTCTGGACTCTGGACTCTGGACTCTGGACTCTGGACTCTGGACTCTGGACTCTGGACTCTGGACTCTGGACTCTGGACTCTGGACTCTGGACTCTGGACTCTGGACTCTGGACTCTGGACTCTGGACTCTGGACTCTGGACTCTGGACTCTGGACTCTGGACTCTGGACTCTGGACTCTGGACTCTGGACTCTGGACTCTGGACTCTGGACTCTGGACTCTGGACTCTGGACTCTGGACTCTGGACTCTGGACTCTGGACTCTGGACTCTGGACTCTGGACTCTGGACTCTGGACTCTGGACTCTGGACTCTGGACTCTGGACTCTGGACTCTGGACTCTGGACTCTGGACTCTGGACTCTGGACTCTGGACTCTGGACTCTGGACTCTGGACTCTGGACTCTGGACTCTGGACTCTGGACTCTGGACTCTGGACTCTGGACTCTGGACTCTGGACTCTGGACTCTGGACTCTGGACTCTGGACTCTGGACTCTGGACTCTGGACTCTGGACTCTGGACTCTGGACTCTGGACTCTGGACTCTGGACTCTGGACTCTGGACTCTGGACTCTGGACTCTGGACTCTGGACTCTGGACTCTGGACTCTGGACTCTGGACTCTGGACTCTGGACTCTGGACTCTGGACTCTGGACTCTGGACTCTGGACTCTGGACTCTGGACTCTGGACTCTGGACTCTGGACTCTGGACTCTGGACTCTGGACTCTGGACTCTGGACTCTGGACTCTGGACTCTGGACTCTGGACTCTGGACTCTGGACTCTGGACTCTGGACTCTGGACTCTGGACTCTGGACTCTGGACTCTGGACTCTGGACTCTGGACTCTGGACTCTGGACTCTGGACTCTGGACTCTGGACTCTGGACTCTGGACTCTGGACTCTGGACTCTGGACTCTGGACTCTGGACTCTGGACTCTGGACTCTGGATTCTTGATTATTGATTTATAATTCCTAACTGTTAATTCTTGATTCTAAGTAGGGGAAAGTAGTTTACAGTGAGACATGTTTTACCTTTCTAGCCGCAAAGCAATGGATAGAGAAATTGTGTTATTTGAGAGCATTTGGACCTATCTGCCGTGACGTCTATCTATGTGAGTGTGTGTGTGTGTCTGAATGTCTGACCGCCCACGACATAGTAACGGGCTAGTTAGATTTTAGGTAAAATACCTTAATGCAAACTTTTTAACGACGCTCGCATCAATATGCGGTTTTGGGAATATAGTAGAATACATTTCAATAATTTGTGTATAACCAAACATTCATAGGATCTTTCGTTTATACAAAAAATTGTTTTCAAGGCTGATATAGCGTGAAGTTTACTTGGCGTGTGCTACTGGCTAGGAAGATACCAGATCCATTATTGGTTCATTTATATTTAAGTCGTGCGATTTTACATAAATAAAAATACCGTTGGAAGAATTTGGGGATTTAAATTTTGATTTTATAGGGCGGATTTAGAGTTACTATGCTTCTCATAGAGCTTACTTAACTAATTTTTGCGTCGGTCATCTAGGTGACATAACAGTTACCTATCAATTGAGCATAATTGACAAATTGATAAATTTTCATCTAGGTTTCGTGTTTTTTTTTGCAAAAAGGCGCGCATCAGACCGGAAAATATCGGCCGTCAGGATTGCAAAGATAACAATAATGGTATTTTCGACTGAGTTGATAACACAGTTTGATAATGGCTGATGTGGCTTAATGTCGATAATCAATTAAATTTTTTGAATTGCCGCCGATTTCTTATTAAGAGAGAGAGAGAGAGAGAGAGAGAGAGAGAGAGAGAGAGATAGAGTCGGGTTCTGCAGCAGTGGCGGCTCGTGAGGTTGTGTCACGGAGTCATGGCACTACCCTATTTTTCTAGAAAACACGTTTTTTTAATTTTAAAACATCTTAATATATTTGTTATTTCATGCATTTCCTTTTAATCTATATAAAATATGGTAAACCCTGTGCAATGCAGTGGTTCATACTCCGAATCGATAATGCGCGACGCCTAGCTGTCCCGCTGCCTGCCCTTGAAACGCAGAGTAAGTGGGGGATGGAATGTGTGCCGCTTGTCTGCTGGCGCCGTCGAACAGAGAGAGATTTTTACTAGTGGCCTATATGAGCAACAGATTTGGACAATTTTTACTTTGTTTAATGAAAAGAATCAACTTTAATTTGTGCCAGGCACGCCAGCCAGTTAGTGTACAGTTAGTCGTCTTCTTCTTGTGCGTGGAGCATGTGTGCTTTGATTTACGGCCTCTAAACTTACGCAAAAAAAAAGATATCCGTATACTCTGCATATTAGCGTCTTAAAAATCTCTTTTATTGGTTTTTGGCTAGAGGAAAATCTACAAATTAAAGAATTATCAGGCCGGTCACTACCTGATTTAAAAATTGAAAAAGAAACGTGGAAGTGGATAAAAATCGCGTTGTCGTAAATTTAATAAAACTATTTATGATAAAAATAATGTTTATAAACTAAGGGTAAGGTAAGTTATTATTTAAATTAATTTAGCAGCATTTTCGATAAATTTTGTCATTTCATGGTGTAATTTGTATAGGTCTGGGTTAGTTTCTTTAAAAAACTAGGGTTAGAAACCCTAAAAATAGTAAACATACAATACAAAACTATGCGCTCTTGGTTTGTTTTTTAATGAATTTTGGGCAAAAATTTGACGCAGCACCCAGAATTTTCTTTGGCTATTTAAATTCTGGCACTACCATGTTGAATGGGCACGAGCCGCCACTGTTCTGCAGACATTTATAGGATTTGTCAGTCCTTGGGCGATTGTAAAGTATTATTTTGTTCTATCTCTTCATTCACATCAGTAACCAAGCCAAATAAGATCGGATATATCGTGAAGCTCACAATTCAGGCCATACATGTGGGATATGAGCAATATGCTGCATTTCAGGAGAGAAGCAATACACTTGGTATGGATAGACATGAGACTCTCCCGAATATTTTACGACGGGGAGCCACTCCCCCAATTCCTCCACCCCGGGCAGCGAGGTGGTTCCCTTCCTTAAACGTGCTTTTTGACAGTTTTTTGCTAATAACTCGAAAACTGTCAACTTTTCAAAAAATCCGCGAGAAATCATTTTTCAAAAAGACAGAATTTTCTTTCTATTCTAAGGTCAGGATTTGGGTCTTTTTATTCTAAGGTCACTGATTCAGGTAAAATAAATTTCTTGATTTTGCTGGATGATTCGAAAGCGTTTGATACAATTAACCACGATCTTTTGTTGTCAATTTTATATTTTATTGGATTTTCTGAAACTGAAAACAGTTTGTTGAAACGAACAGTGAAAAATCTAATATGGGGGACGTATGCTCCGGTGTGCCACAAGGATCCATTTTAGGCCCGCTTCTCTTTTGTATTTACACATTTTAACATTGAAAACTTTATCTTTGAAAACTGTATTCTTGCTGAACAAAAAATTACTTCGGATTTGAATAAACTTTGACAGAACTGATTGAAACATCAGCGTTCGATTAATATTATGGTATTTAGAAAATATAAAAACATTGTTGAAAAGACCTTAAAGATTTCTCTGTTCATGTGACATAGAGTCTTAAGAGTGCTTATATGAACTTAAAACTACTGTATTCACATCATCAAATATTGAACGAAAAACTTAACTTCAACTTTGCGATTGGACCTATATTTTTGTTTCTCTCATTTTACATTTTGCAATGTCGTTTATGATCCGTGTGTCTAACCCTAAAAGATAAAAAACGAATTCAAAAAGTCCAAAAGAGTTGTCTTCATTTTGTGTTCAGAATCAAAAGATCAAATAGAATATCACACAAAATAAAAACAGCAAATTGACTGGACATGACCAGTAGTAAAATTCTAATAAAATTGCTTGTTAAATGTACTTTTAATATTAATCAAAGACAATCACGAACCAAACAAGTTTCGTGGCTAATCGGGCAAAAAGGAGTTTTTGTTTCTCTCATATATTTTTCGGCGGGTAGCTAAGCTAAACCTCACGGGTGTCCAAGATCTAATGGACACCTAATATGTGTTGACAGTTAACTGTTTCGTCCTTATGAGACTCCTCAGGACACTGCTTGGTCAGTTTGACATTTCTTGCGAAGTTAATTAGACGGTTTTGTCTCTAATCATAAGTAAATAGTGAAAAAACGATCGCAAGAAGCGCCATCTACCGAGATACGAGAGAAACAAAAACCAAAAGCAGGCGAAAAACTGCTATACATATCAATCAATGAAAAGATCGAATACTAACAGTTAGTTAGTATTATTTGGCTTAAAAATTCCGTTGATTGACGCTCACGTGTCTTGATGACGGGTAAAAATGCAATATGCGTTGATCCGGCCTGAAAGACAGAAGAGCTGTCGTAGGTCACGGACTATAGTTTGTTTTCTTTTGTTTGTGTTCGATCTTTTCATTGATCGATATGTATAGCAGTTTTTCGCCTGCTTTTGTTTTTTGTTTCTCTCGTATCTTGGTAGATGGCGCTTCTTGCGATAGTTTTCTCCAGTGGCGTATATATGGAGGGCCCCCCCTGAAGCTCTTCGCCCCCCCGAAACATTTTTCTATATACGCCACTGGTTTTCTCACTACTTACTTATGATTAGAGACAAAACCGTCTAATTAAGTTCGCAAGAATTGTCAAACTGACCAAGCAGTTTTCTGAGGAGTCCCATAAGGACGAAACAGTTAACTGTCAACACTTATTAGGTGTCCATTAGATCTTGGACCCCCGTGAGGTTTAGCTTAGCCGTCGAAGGGATCTCTCTGATTCTTGTTGCGCATATCCCACGCACGGAAAAATGTACTCTGTCTGTCATCCAATTGTGTGGTTTTAAAATTTAAAAAGAACCGCGAAATTTAGCGCGAGCTAAGAGCTTGTGATTTTAACGTTTAGTTATAATAAATCTGCCTTTTTAGTCATTTTGCGGTTATAATAAAAACAAACATTGTTTTTAAATGTATAACTTTTTAAGTCTATTTTTTTCCCCAATAAAAGTTTCTTTATCTTTATCTTTATCTTATTGTCGCTCTTGAGCCAGTCACAGTAGCAGTGATTAGGTCGACATTATTAAGTCTAGGAATTCATTCTAGGTCTGAAGTCATTGCTCCGGATTAAATAAATCAATATTTTATTCATATGCTTCGGCATCATGTATGCATAGTAGCCCTAGTTTTTGTTTAAATAAAAAAAAGTTTTAAATAAATAAGCATTTTGGTCATTTATCACAAGTTGGCCTGACATAATACCAGATTGCCTCAGGGGCATGGAGCCGCGGTTAATTGGCGGTTATTAGCCCGGTAATGTCTAATATCTAGTGCACTAATTGCGTTAACACGTACCCGTCAAATCAAATTGTATAAAAAAAATATTCAATGACATTTTTACAAACTATTACTAGTTATATAAATGATCCATGACGAACCTCAGAGCCGTCGTAATGGTGGGAGCAGAGGTGCAGCCGCTCCAGGCGGCCGATTTTGGAGGCGGCCGACCGATTTCTTTTAGCAGCCGCCATACGGTGTCCTCCACACTTACTTTTAATTCAAAGATTTAACATGTATGTTAAGGTCACTAACGTATTTTGAGGCTTAATATCTCGAAAACTAATAAAATAAGAAAGAATTTTAAGCAATCTTAATTTATCGGTTTTTTTGTTTAAAAATTTTAAAGCTTAAAAATAGGCGCTGCAGATATGTGTGCAGACATAAATGACTGCACTAAACATAACCAGTGCGAGCTTAGTAAACCTAACGCAGAGCGACAAAATTTTTGTGGGCGGCATTTTCCCCGTCTTGCTCCAGGCGGCCACTAGTCTAGCGACAGCCCTGCGAATCTGATATCTTCCTAGCTCTTAAGCACACTCCAAGTGAACGCTAGAAAAAAATTAAAAAGTTATGTACAAGTAACATTGCCTTCTTCCAAAAACGCTAGAGAGCTGAGCTTTGAAAAGCCGATAGGAACTATGATAAAACCAAAGAAAAAAAATAATTTTGAACAATATTGCGCAAATTTTCCTACTTTAAAACTTAAATATTATCCAAATCCTTTAAAAAGAGTAAAATCGTAACAAAAACATTTTATGTAAAAAAAGCCAAGTACGCGAAAATGGTATTCCGTAAAAAGAATTGAGATAAAAGTAAAGCCAAGTTCTCCAATACAATTTTCAAAATGAAAGGTTCTTACTAGTTTGGAAATGTTTTTCTAAACTTGGCTATTACGGCTGTAAATGACTCTTAGGCACCGTGAAATTGAACATAAAGAAGTTTGGCTGTAATAGCAAAGTTAAAAAAACATTTTTAAACTAGCAAGAACCTTTCATTTTAAAATTTGTATTGGAAAACTTGGCTTTATTTTTATCTCAATTCTTTTTACGGAATACCATTCTTGCATACTTCGCTTTTTTTTACATGAAATGTTTTTTTTATTACTCATTTTTCCAATAAAGTGACAAAAATTATACATTTTTTAAAAAGAATTTTTTTATGATGACTTTTTAAAAGATACGTGGACAGTCTGTTTATACACATAAACCGTAAAATGTGCATATTTTGTTGTTAAATTAAGTAGGGTAATTCGTGTCGGACGCCATTTTGCTGTTATATGAACAAGGATGAGCCGCGCTTATACATGAGTCCAAATAGCACCAGTTTTTCAAGAGCTCTAAGGCCCAGTGGCGTGCTCAGATCTTATTTCTGAAAGTAGTGGAAGTATTCATCGAAAAAAAAAATGATAAAGAATAGTATTAAAAAGCTTAAGACAGCTAAGAAATTGAATACGAAGAGAAAAAAATTAAATGTTCGAGCGCAATTGCCATGATCTAAATACACACGTAGGAGGTAGGCAGAGTTCTCAATTATGGAAATTCATTTCTACAGTAAAAAACCCTACAAAAGAAAAAGTAAACATCCAGATTATCAAACCAGTATAATGGACTGAACACTACAAAAGACTGCTGCAGGAGACGAGATCCGAATATTTGGCAGCCTCTCCGAAGAGAGACATAGAAGTACATGGAGAGGAAGTAATCATCGAAAAAGAAATGATAAAGAATAGTATTGAAAAACTTAAACTAGTAGAAAATCTCAAATATTTTATTAATCAATGCATGAACGGACATCCAGTAACTGATGATTGGAGAATTGCATTCATATCCTCAACACATTAAATGGACTGCAACAATAACAGAGAAATTTCAGTAACCAGTACTCTCAGTAGATTGTACGGTAGGATTTTTAGAGATTTAATAGAGAATGATTTTCATGAGCAAGAAGAAGAAGAGCAAAGTGGAGTTCTTGCAGGAAGATCTTGTGTAGTGATAATGTTTTTTGTCTTAATATAAACAAGTACCTAATTGAGAAAAGGAGTACCAGAAATATAAAGACTCATGTTACCTTTCTGGACATACAAAAAGCGTATTATACCGTTCCAGTAGAAAAGTTATGGACAGTGTTAGAGCAAACCAATATCAATCATACATACTATACACAGGGTCAACATCTAAAATTAAAATTGGAAATCGACTTCAAAAGAATTCCTGGTAACAAAAGGCTTAAGACAGGGATATTGTATCTCTCGAACTCTTTTTAAAATATATATCGCAGTACCTCTCTTAACACACTACAGCTTGCTGAACAACAAGTAATTGTAGCGAATGATAAAGAAGACATGGAGTATATGATGTACATGAAGTTAACGGAAAAATTCCAAAAGTGAGGGTTAACAGTGAAAGTGGACAAGACACAGTACTTATGTATTGGAAACGAATCAAGTGACTTCTAACTAAGAACTAGACAATGGACAAATAATATCTTTATGCAATCAGTATGTATAATTGGATGTCACATTTGATAAGACATGAACAGACTGTAAAGAACCGGAAAAAAGAATAGTAAAAGCAAAAAAAGGTTATTTGATGTTTTACCAGTATTTTAAGGAGCAGAGTAATAAAAAAGAATGTACAATTTAACATATATGAAACCATTAGAAAATTACGCTGTTGTATGAAATAGTGACAAAAAACATACAACAAAAAAATGGAAAGTGTCGAAATGTATGCAATAAGAAGATCAATAAAAATATCTAGAATAAAAGAAAGAATGGAAACTGAGGAAAGCATAACGGATGAATCACTAAAAGACAACTAACATGGTACGGTCATGTACAACGGATAAACGACGAAAGATTACCAAAGCAGGATCTGTAATGGCAACCAATAAGGCCCAGAAAAGGAGGGCGTCCTAAACTGACATGGAACAGTCAATCCAAGGATCAATCAGTCCAAAAAACCTGACAGAAGATGATTGTCTGGATCGAAGGAAGTGGAGAATAGGCGTCGGACAACGTAGAAAAATGTTCTAAACCGACATAGTAGTAGTAGTGGACTTTGGACTTTTGTGTAAGGAAAAATTTATGTCCCAAATTTTATTTATAGCTTCTAAAAAACCTCGACGACATGCTCTTAATTTTACTTACCTGTCTTATACAAGATAATTTTAAACAAAATCCTAAACGCAACGCCACTGGGACTACATGGATAGACAGAATGTGGCTTGAGAAACATTTTTCCCATTTTTTTCTAGACTATAAATACGATTTTTAAAAAATTCTTACAACCAATAATTAAAGATAACTGGCTAGATTAAAGACGGCCATTATCGTTTTTGCTTTGAAGTAAGCAGACAAGAATTTTGTTAAATCTCTGGTTAATTGTTTTTAAAACTTTGTAGAACATTTTTATTAGATTTACTGCTCTGTAAGAACTCCTAGAATGATGCCAAGAACAATCACTTTTTTGAACATTTTTAGAAACCACCTCTTTTGAGGTTGTTTTTTGGGCTACCATCAAACTTTGAAACCCTAAAACATGGAAAATAAAAGTTTATATCTTCTTTTGAAAAGTGTCTTTTATAAGAAAAGTGTATTTTGACGTATCAACGTTAAAATATAAAAAAAAGAAAATACTTTTGAGGTGAAGAATTTCCAATTACCGTTTTCCGCCATCTTTGATTGGCCACCATTTGTTTAAGCAACCGCTTTCAGATAGTCATCATAATTTTAAAATCCTGACAAACCCCTTTAACTGCTGTGAAAAGAAAAATTATCCCCCAAATTATACCATTTTCCTTATTCTGGCGAGCTGGCACTAAACTAGCAGAAACACTGGGCTGATTCAGTCAAAGATGGTTATTTAACAAAACTTTAAAATTCAAGTCACACAGAATTTTAAAACACTTCTCGGAGAAGAAGAATTAATTTCCCTTTATCTAACCTTGAACTATTCTATTACTCATCACTTTTATTTTATTCGAATCATTAATATTCTGGCCTTTATGTCACCCAGAAAACAACAATAGAATTCACCGCATGTTAGAACCCGAGAATGAGGTTTAAAAATGTGTGTTTGTGACTTTGTGACCCATCCTTTATTTTCTTTGTTTGTTCAGCTATTGAGTGCCCTGTCATGGTACCCTATGTAATACCACATTCTGAGGAGATTTATGAATAATTATTCTGAGATGAAGTTTATCAAAACATTCGTTCATTCTAATTTGATTTTCTTAAATCTTCATCCTTCTGAATTTGTCGTCAATCGACTTAACTCATTCTCGTTTACTTAGCTCACGCTCACACATTTATCTGACTTTGGTTTTAATATACCTGGGTATTTGAGATTGATCTACTGGATTGGTTAATTTTTCTTCTTAATAGATACCTTTAACGGTTTTAGCACGGATCACCATCCGTGGTTTTAGTTATTAGCTATAGTAACTCAGTTTTATGAGGCTTCAATAGATATATCAGACAACGTTCTAGAATTAATTTTCAGAGATAAAACTCCGTACATCCAAAAAATGATTGATTTAAAGTTTGCGCCTTAGGAAAAGATCATATTGCTTTTTTTTGCCTTCTAAAATATTTCTGTTTTACTTGTTAGCTATAGCAAGTCAATTTCAAATAGTGCAATGGCTACATTAGATAATAGGGACTTGCAATTAAGCTAGGCAATAACAGTGGCGGGCACTATTCTGACAGTTTTCCATTGAAAACTGACAGTTGATCTTTCAAAATTGACACACCAAAGTCGAAGTTATAAATCCAGTCGTTTATTTTCCATTAACAGTGGCGGCACTATTAATTCCGGCTCTTATAATACACAAAGGCCTAATATTGAAGGATACAGCTGTTCTTATAATGCGAAACTGTCAGAATAGTGCCCGACACAATTACTGCCTGACTTTATTGCAATAAGTCCCTATTGTTATAGAAATAAAACTTTGGCATTCATGTTTTGATTAAATTAGTTCACTTTTTTTAAATAAAGATAAAACTCGTCACAATCAAAAACTTCCTTTATTTAAAATTCACACTCTATAACAAGATCATATTGCGTATTTTTTCTTCTAAAATATGTTTTATGTTTATAGATATCGTTATAGAACTAAAATATTAGAATTAATTTTTCGATTGCTTGACTTCACTTTGATTAGCAGTAATATTACTAATGGCCAGTAATTCTTTGTCTATTCATTGCTCATTCAAACAAAGACAAAACCCGTCACAATAAGCAAGCAGAATTTCTTTCATTTAAAATTCGCACCATAGAAAGAGGTAAGTCACACCTCGGTAACCATTAGAGGTCTTTTTGCATCAACAATGGCATACTTTTTATTTTTTGGTGAATTATTATTATTTATTATCGTCTGCGTCTTGTTTTCATAGCGCTTGATGAATGGTGTTTGAATCTATAGAGCGTGTTAATTTTTTTATAAATTTCTTCTTGGAATTGAAGAGTGTTTTAGAGTGATTGATAATTTGACAAACATATTTTGTTTCTTGGATCAGCTTAGTATTACGATATTTTCTTCCATTTGGACTTCGAATATTAATCTGGGCTTACCTACTACTTGTGTTTCATCCGGTATTTCGTGGAAAATTACTTGTTTCAAAGTGTGCCTATATAAAAAATTCGTATTTTTTTTTTCAGAAACTCAAAACAGTCATGGAGCGTTGCGAAAAGATCCCTCCAGAAACTTTTGACGCACGTCACTCCACATCTGAGAAAATCACGAAGCGTTTTTATCTGCCCACGGTAGATCACGATGGAAAATCTTTGGGAGATGCGGACTATCACGTGCCTTCTCCTCCTGAACGGGAGTTCTCCAAGCCTCAACTTACCCAAGCTGATTTGGAAGAGTATGCCAGGTAATTTTCTTTTGCTTAAAAACAACCAATAATACTAACGAGCGATAAAAGATACATAATATGATTGATGATGTAATAATGAATTTGTTCATTGATTTTATTGATCTTTAGCCGATCAACAAAATTCATTGATTTATTGTACAAATTCATTGAATCAATGAACTTGTTCGTTGTATGTTTGTATATATTGAATCAAGGTATTTTTGATCTGAAAATGAATGTATACCTAGCTTTGTTTTTGCTGTAATTACGACTGTAATTGCCCATTTAGGCTCCTGGAATAATAATGAAGTTTGCAAAAGCAAAGCTATGAAACTTCATTTTCTCCATAAGTAGTGATTCACAGAACGAAAGAAGTACGTAATAATAATGAATTTGTTCATTGATTTTATTGATCGTTAGCCGATGAACAAAATACACTGATTGAATCTACAAATTCATTGAACCAATGAATTTGTTCGATGTATTAATGTTTGCGTATATTGAATCAATATATTTTTGTTTATCGGCTGAAAATGAATGTATACTTTACAGTTTGTTCTTTATCTGATTACGACTATAATTGTGCATTTACGCTCCTGCGACAATTATGAAATTTGCAAAAATAAAGTCATGAAACTTAATTTTCTCCATAAGGACTGATTACCGAAAAATAATTTTTTTTATAGTTATGCAAGTTTTTAAAACTTTTACAAATTCTCGAAATTTTCAAAATTTCAAATATTTTTAAAAATTTTCAAAATATAAAAAAAAAACCTAAAATGTTTTTTAAAAACATCAACAATCTCAAATAAAAAAGAGGAAATTCTCGACATTTCAAATGTTCAAGAGCTTTAAGTAGAGATTCAAAAAAAATTTCAAATGTATTTTCAAAATGCAAAAATAATTCAATATTTTGAAATTTCAAAAAACTTTTTCTTCCTATAAAAGATGAAAATCTCATCACTGAGATAAAAGAAGAAATTCTTAAAATTTACAAATATTTTAAAAATGTTTAAGGAATTACTTAATTCAAAAAAAAATTCTTAAAATTCAAATAAAATTCTAAAAAGTTTTCTGACTGACAAAAAAATTCTAATCCCAAAACGTTTTCAAAATTTCAAATATTTTCAAAATTCAAAAAAAAAATCAAAAATTAGAAAATAAATAAAATTTAATATTATTAATTATTTTCAAATTTCATAAAATTCAAGTACATAATGAAGTTAAGTTGTTTTGAGTTGACTAATTTGTCACAAACTAGGTATGATTAATTTTAGGAGTTATCAAGAGCCCATTAAATTCACCTTCGATGTCAAGGAAGGCCCTGACCACCGTCTGACAGAGAGTGGCATCGAAGATTTTCTTGAGTACAACAGGAGTTATGAGCATTCGTTGTTCAATTCAATGAGTCCCAAACCAGGAGATAGTATGCTTACTCATATTCATCAAAAACAGGTAAGTTTGGAAATACAATAAATCTTAAAATAGTTACTTTGTCATTCCGGGGTAACTTTGTCACCTAAGCCCACCAACTTCTTTTTCGTTTATCTTTTGCATATTTCGAAAAGCGTCCTCAGTTGGTCAGGACAAATTAAGGATAATAGTGTCGAAATATTAAGGATAATAGTGTCGAAATAGGGACGCATTAATCGACTTAAAATGTGCGTAAAACATACTAGGACAGTCAATCTGAGGAGGCGTAAACAAATGCGCAAGGAAGTGAGTCTCGATGTGAAACTGAACGCAGCCATTGAAGAAATATTTATTCCATGACGCAGCATGCTTGTTCTGTCACTTCGCGTTCCAGTGGCGTAGCGTGGGAAGGCGCGGGGGGGTTGTCGCCCCCTGCCCCCCGCCCCGAGGGTACTGGCGAGCCATGGGTGGGGCCGAATCGCTCTAAAGCTTTATTAAGTAGCAGAGCAGGGTCGACAATAGCAAATTGAGAGGGCGGCAAAAGAAACTAAAGACATGATGACCTTTCTTTTTGTTTTTTTTTTGTTTGGTCGCAAGATTTTTGACGGGTGCCCTTTTTAGCTGTCGCCCCCCCTCCGCCCCTTCAGGCACGCTACGCCCACTGCTGTCGCGTTCAGAAATAGCGGAGTTAAAATCGAGGCTGATTTTTTTGCGCATTTGCTATAAATCATCTTCATGGGTTGACAAGTCAAGTACATTTTTCACGCACATTTTGAGTCTATAAATGCATCTCGATTTCGACACTGTTGAGGAGAACAAATAGGAATGCTTTCCTTTAAAATTAAGCATAAATAATTCATTCAATTTATATTATTGTATTTTTTTCAGGTCTCATACGCCCAAAGCGAGGGTTACCACAGTTACGTGTCCAGCACAGACTCGACCTCTACACCTTTCCTGGACCGACTCAGGAGGGACAGCGAAGCGGTGATGACGTCTCGACCTCAGTCCTCAGCCACGTGGATGGACGACGAATCCTGTCACAGCGGCCACGGCAGAAGGGAAGGGAGAGACAGTGTTGTTACTGCCGCTAGTAGCGGAAGTGGGAGTAGTAGTGAAACTTTAAAATGGCATGGTAAGATTTTATATCAATAATGATCTAGGTCAAGGGATGCAATGTTTTAGTTTAAACTAGGCTTGTAGAGAGACCATGAGCAGGATTAAAAAACTGCAGCATCTCAAGGAAACTGTGGCAAAATGGAATGTAAAGAGGAAAAGGAAGAGAAATACTGAGAAAAGTGACGGAGCACATACTACCCGTTTTAACATAGAGACAAACGACTACTGCTTTAGTTGCAGGGATGAGGAGGAAGAACCTGAGGGCATAAGAATTCTGCTGTGCAAATGCCCTGGAGATATAATGCTCTAGAACTTTTAAGATCTAGGAGAACATAAAGTTCGGTGCACTCGCCAGATTTGTAAACAGTTCCCTGTCCTTTATACACACATTGAAAGGGTTAACCCTTTTACTTCCCGCGTCCCTTCAGAAGGACAGAAGTTTCTATACCCTCTCGGTATACATATTATTCGAGATTTTTTTTTTAATTTTATACTAAAAGAATCCTTTTTAAAAAAATGTTTGTATTTTTTTTATTCATAAAAAGTTCTTTAGTGCGAACAACGGTTATGAAAGACATAAAAAATTAGCGATAGACACCAAAAATAGTATTTTTATTTCATAAAAACAAAATTTAAAATGGTTTTTATACTTTTTTAAAATTAATTTTAGTACGGCCTCATTTAAAAAAAGATTGTCATTGTCCCTGCTAAGAGACATTCAAAATATCCTTTTTTGCATTATTCAGAGCAATAAAAAAATTAAGAAAACATATTTAAAATGTTAAAACTGACTCAAATTGTGGTTTTGGATCCTAAATTTTAATGTTTACTTCTACTGAAATAACTAATTTATGTCTGATTTTTGAATAACTTTTATAAGAGCCATTGGTCTGCAAAAATTTTTTAATAACTAAAAAAGGTTATTTCTTAGCAAGTGCGTTTCGTATTTAACACTAGAATGTGACATTGGATTATAAAATGCTTTGAAAGTTGATGTCTCTGGGGAGAGAGAAAAGTATTGGACGAGTAAAATTTTTCGCGGAGGTTGGTAAAATAAAATAGAAGGGTTAAGGTTACTTTCTTGAAATGATTCTCACGCACATGCGATATCAGGCCTGGTCCGCAGTTTCACTTCTTGCCGCTCACTTCTGTTTCCTTCTATCTCTAATAGCAAAAGATGAAGAGATAAATTGTACCTTTATCTCTTTCTATTAGAGAAAGAGCGAAATAGATGTGAGCTGGAAGAAGCGAAACTACGGATCCAGCCCCACAATGGACTGTAGGATCTACGTGAGGTTAGTGGTATGTCACCTAACCAAACATAGTAATTTTCTTAGCCTAATTTTTAGAAAGGAGACAACCTTTTGATAAATTGCTGTAAAAAAACATGTACTTTTATTTTAGGTTCTATCAGTGACCTGTCAGTCGCCAGTTCCTCCTGTACGCACCTGCCAAACCAGCCCACTAAACGTCAACTTATAGCCCACAGTGCTCGCGTGCAAACACCTCAGAAACACCACTCAGAAAGCGTGCTGTACATGGGGAATGGTGGAAGTGCTAAAGGTAAGTTAATTTAGATCAGTAAGTACAATGTTCATTCAAAGAAGGCTCTCAGATTCGCAGATGCAAATTGAAAGGATTTGTGATAGATGGCGCGATAATTTACACTGCGAATGCCAGAATTTCAGCGTGTCTTGAAAAATACCTTGGCGCCCTCAGTGAGTCGTGAATCGTACTATGCACAAAACTGTCTCATAAGATTACCTCTCTTGGGGAGTAATATGTTCATTGGTTCTACTTTTTATATTTTTTCTAGTCCCTTTTTGACGTGAAAATAGGTCCAAAAAAGTTTCTCATAAAATAGAATTATTGGGTCATTGTCCGTTTTGTTCGATTGACATTTTTTTCAAAATATCTTGATCGGATGAGATTTTTTTCGAATAGATTTTGGTCAAAAACATTTTTAGCGAAAAAACCATTATTTCGGATGAAATTTTTTTCGAAAAATTATTTCTTTAACATAGAAATCGGTTCGATTCGGATTCACACCCTCTGGGATCCCGGCAAAGAAGTCGGAGAAGTTTTTTTTTAAAATGCAGGTTCAGTTTGGATTTTTGTTTGATTGACATTTTTTTCAAAAATATTTTGTTCGGATGAAATTTTTTTTAAATAGATTTTGATGCAAAACATTTTTAGCAAAAATATTTTTTTCAAAAACCTTTATTTTGGATGAAATTTTTTTCGAAAAATTATTTCTTTAACATAGCTTTCTTGTCCTTCTTTTGAAAGATCGAAATTGGTTCGGTTCGGATTCATACCCTCTAGGGTCCCGGGAAAGAAATCAGGGAATCTTGTGTTTTTTAAATATGTTGGAATAACGTTTTAAATAGTAAGCTATGAAACGCATTTTCTTTTTAATAGTTTATTGTTTATGTTTTTTTAATTTAAAATAAATCTTTCAAACTTGGTTGGCATCTTTAAGGTTTTAAAAAAATTTTGCCGTTGGTGTTTTCAAAAAAATATATTTTGAAAAAAACTAAATTTGAAAAAACGTTTTTGATAAAAATGTTTTCGAAATAAGTCTTCTCCTCCGCATACTCTCCTTAGGAATAGTATTAGTTAAGTATCCACAAATTTTTTAAAATGTTATTTATTTCCAGTTAAAAAGTTTTTTAATTTTTTGGCCTAAAGTATATTGTTTGTTTTATTTTCAGATTATGCAGACACACAACAACTTCAAAATTCACATGACTGGAAAGAAAAAGAAAGCAGAACTAACAACGCAAATAAGTTAAGGCTTTTCGCGTTGAACACGTACACTGTCCAAGAAAATGGCGCGGATAGAGAAGAAAACACTGCCAAAAATAGGTTAGTATTATCACAAATAGCTAAGGACCCTCCAATGAAAAAAACGAGATTTTTGACCCTGCTTATCCCCGTAACGCATAAAAATATGAGTCAAGTGGCACCTGGTTTAATAACTTTTGCACTATTGTACCTTTATTTTAAATAAACGGTTTCGATGTTCAGATGTTTATTGAATTTGAAAAACATATTTCTTTCAAATGTGCTCACATAGCACAAAAATCACATCAACGTTAAATTACTCCTCCTCATAGCATGTAATATTTATTTTGTTAAATCTACATGCTTAAAGATAACTTAAAAACAAGGAGAAATCAAGCTATAAAAACTTTTTGCTGAAGTTTCAGGTGCTTTGTATATAACGTGTTTTTTACCTCGTTATTTTCATGTACCAAATTCACACTGGAAAAGTCCCCCACAAGATGTTCTAAAACGCCACTAGATTAAGAGTTCTCAAACCCACTAACTTTCTGCGTCTTTTTTGGTCACGTTTTTTTAATAAATTTTTTTTAACTTAAAAGAGACGCGAAAGGAAATTATAAAAGTTTACTAGTTTAAGACTACAACACTTTAAGACAATTTTAAAGATGGCGCTCAAGGCATTATGTTTTTTTAAATGCTAAACAAGATTTTTTAACAATAAACACTTTCACAAAATATTAATGTATCTTTATCAGGTTAATAACAGATGCGTCGTGATCGTGGATCAGGGATCAGTTTCTTAACAGGTTTTTGGAGTTCAGAGGCCAAAGCACTACCTGATAGATTTCGTCAAAGTGAAAAATCCCGACAATAGGCGGCGCTGCTGCTAGTAGAATCTCAAAAATATTCGGTAGAAAAGCCATGCAAGTTGCGTTTTAAAATTCGGTTAGAAAAGGCGTGAATCTAATGTGATTTTAAGGTTTATAAAAATCACTTGAAACCAACGTAAAAACATTGCTGTTTTAATTTGATAATTGCGTTATTAAGAATTATTAGAATTATCATATAAGAAATGAGATCATAAAAGAAAGAATGGGAATCAAGGGAAGCATAACGGATGACATCACTGAAAGGCATCAGATAGGGTACGGACATGTATACATGGGCGCACCCAGGGGGGGGGGGTTCGGTTCGGTTTGGTTCACCCAGGGGGGGGGCCGGGCCCAGGCCCCCTCCAAGCCAAGATTTTTTTTACATATTTTCGACATATTTTATAAAACACAATAAATAGCTTGAAATTTGACATCATGAGGTTTCGGCCCCCTCCCCCCAGCAGAGTTCGTCGCGTTCCCGGTGAAGACATAATGACCTGTTTTTTTTTTTTGGTCGCACGATTTTTGAGAAGCGCCCTTTTTAGCTGTCGGGCCCCCCCCAAGACACATTCGTGGGTGCGCACTGTGTACAACGGATGAGCGACGAAAGATTACCAAAGCAGGTCCTAGAATGGTAACCAATAGGGCGCAGAAAAAGAGGGCTTCCTAAACTGGAATGGCAACAGTCAATCCAAAAATCAATGAGTCACAAAAACCTGACTGAAGATGACTGTCAGGATCTAAGGAGGTGGAGAATAGGCGTCGGACAATGTAGAAAAACGTTCTAAACCGACATAGTAGTAGCGTTATTAAAACGCAGTTTTTAGCAACGTTATTTTTTATAACGTTAACGAATGACCTATTAAGCTTGTTTTCATATATGCAATAAACGTTTTTTTCTAGCAGCTTTTAAAATCAACGTTTTTTTTCTCACGCCTTTTTTACGTGTTAAACATATGATTATACTATGCAGGTGAATATGAATAGATTAATTTTCCAAATAATCAAAAATTGGCATTTGCCACTTCCATTTCGATAAAATATTTACGGCTTTCTGGGAAAACTAAACCTTTGCAGTTAAAGTCAATTTTCCACAAATTTGTTAGTTTGCAGATTCCATCTTTGTCAATAGTGGGCAAAATTAATTTTAACCAAGCAACGCATTTCCCATCGAAATTGATGTGATTAGTATCAAAACGGAGCTAAATTTCACACATACCCACCAAACACAAAAACATTTTAATAACGTCAAAATAATGTATAAGTTAAAACATAACGTTAGGTTGGATATTAGTTCTAACGTCATATTCATAGTGAAAAAAAGCTTACTAACCCGTTTTCTGACGTTAGAAAAATAATCTTGTTGTTATGACGTTTTTATAACGTTTTTTTAAAGTGTTTTTCGAACGTTAAAAAAATATAAACAGTAAAAACAAATGTTTTTCTAACATTGAAAAATAAATGTTTTTTTAACAATGAAAAAATATATTTTTTTCAAATATCTCTAAAGATAAGGTAACATAAATCATGTAAATAAAATTCTTCTATTTTGGAAACGCAGGACAGCAACAGTTCGTTGAGGTTTTCGTGAACTCGACACTCAGTAAAGGCAATTCGGCTCGTAGCTTCTGAAAATAAAATTTAAAATTCTATGTAAACAATAATTTTGTAGTAAGTGCCTCGCTACGAGGCCAAACAATTCATGCTCAAGTAAATACAAGGCAAACAATTTCAAGGCGCGTATTCACTTTAACATGAATGCAAACGAAGCATTCGTTTGGTCCCGCTGCCAGGCTTGCGAAGTAGCAGTTTGCTAAACCTCGCCTATGTAACATTTATTTATCATAGCGGTTTAAGGTCCGGCGGTGAATTGTCGCATTCCCTGTCTGATTACCTATAGGTATGCGATATTTCATACAAAACAATTTTTTTTTTCTTTTGTTTAATCTTTCTTACCTGATTTTGTGGTGCTTCATTTAGATTACTGCACACACGTTTGTTGTTCTTTAACTATACCATCTTTCCCACACAACTGGAGTAATATTCCGATCCAAATATGTATTCACTATCAATATTAATAATTGTGCTTTAAATTTGCCATGTTTGATTCTGCAAAATGCAAATATTTTAACCAAAATTACAAAAAGCGTCTTGGCTACCGACTCGTATTAACTCGCAGCGAAACGCAACTAATGGCGATGTTCAGGTAGTGAGACTGCTGTATATATTTTTTTAATGTTTAAAAAACAAAACATTTATTAGCTTCATATATCTTCAATTCAACGTTAAAAGTGAGACCTAGGAAAAACATTATAAAAATAACCATATATTGATGGTATTATTTTTAATGTCAGTGAAATTATGGTTTTTTTAATGCTGATTTCTTAACGTTATTAAGAAATATATTTTTGGTAATGCTTTTACATGAAATTTTCGTTAGGATTTTCTACATGTTTTTTTAATGTCAAAAGTTGACTTAATTTTAACACAAATTTGTGTTAGAAAAAAATTTTTTTAACATTTATTTAACGTTTTTTACGATTTTGTGCTTAGTGGGTAGACCAATCAGATGCGCGTATTTGAGGAAGATTTTCCTCTTACTTAAGGAATCGCGCTACAGGATCATAAAAGGTTCTATTAATCTTTTTGAAAATGCTCAATAAATATCAATGTCAGTTATGTTTCTAAATACCACCTTCCAAGAAAATTCATTAATAAATTGAAAAAAATTATAAATACTTGAATAACTACTCCGCCTAAAGACCTTAAACTTAAAACTGATGTTGAATAGGTATCTACTGTACTTGTTTATCTCATAAATATTAATAATTGTAAAACCCATATAAGCAAAAAACTTAAAAATAGAAGGGTGTGTAATTTCCTTGCTATCTAGTTGCAATCAAAATCAAATATTTAACTTGTCTTTTGAAGCAAAAAAAATAAATAAATAGTACACATATGTAAAATGATACCTACTTGCATAAGAACAATTAAGTTTTTTAAAGCACATAATGTTAGTACTTAAATTATAGATATATGTGATTGAAATATGTAATTGTTTTATAAAGAGCCTATAGGCATATCAATAATATTAATAAGACAAAGATATTCATAGTTTATTTTTGTTTACTAATAATAATCATACCACAAAGTAAGTTTATGATCATACGTTTCTGGGTCATTTATTTTGCAATTATTTTTTTGCAATCTGAGTATCTATATGCACATGCATCCTATGGGAGAGTGAAGGAATTCCGTCCGCCCGTGAATAGTAGTAACTAAGAATTTCGGAATTACAAGAAGGTGATATGATTAAATTTTTTTAGAGAAAAAACAATTTTTGGTTGTGGTAGTTATTTTGATAACCTTTGTAGATACTTTCATTTTAATGTCCCATCTGATTAATTTTGCTTCATTTAACCAAACTTATACAGGGTGTTATTGCATAAGATGCTAGTAATAAAGGAAGTAATTCTTCAGGCCATTTTGAGAAAAAAACTTTATTATATCCAAAACCTCTCTGTCCAAATATTATGTTTACAATTCTAATTTTTTGGTGAGAAAATATCGCCTTAAAAAAAAATCATTCATTTGAATATATGTCGATGTCGTTTAGATCCCTTACGAGACAAAATGCCACTGGCCAAAATAAAAAAATACATATATTGATAAATTAGAAGTAGTTTAAATATCTCAAAAATATTTGAGAATATATTATATCTAACCGTTTTAGGAAATCCCACATATTTTTCAAAATATCGAGCAAAAACTTAAAATGGTTTATTTTTGGCAAAAATATCGTTCTCATCCTGCAAACCAATAAAGCTAACGACTTTTTTCTACTCTTTTTATTAGAAACCATTTCCGAAAACTGGGACACCATGTATAAATTATTAGCCTTAGACAAAGATTATATGCTCGAAGGCTTTATAAAACTTTAAAATAAACTTTTTTTCAGATTATCCCTGTCGCTACAATCGGCACTTTCCGTAGCAGATCGTATCCACGAGCTCGAAAAGCACCAGCAAAAATACTCCTATCTAGATCCTAACAAGAAACACAAAGTTCCTGATCCAACTCTTAAAGCCATCCAAAAGAAGGCTCTGCTATCATTTTATGAAAGACATCAAAATAAAGAGAACGGTCCTAGCTCTGGTAGAAGAAGCCCTTGGAGGTCCGAACCTCAGCTAGCACAATCTCAAGCACCTTTAACTGTAGTTCCTCAAGTAATCCCAAAAGTAAAGGTTACTATACCCTCTCGAAGAGCTAGTAGTGCATCTGACTACTCGCAAAACTCAAAACGCAGTTCCTTGGCATCTAGTATGGAGTCGAAAACTACTGATAGTATAAGCAACAAGATTGTACCTAAACATCAACATTCTAACTCTTGTGGAAGCTTGTCAACTGACTTTATGCTTGGACCTGTAATTATGGGGCCTTCGATAAGTATAGACGATTGGAAACCCCAAGATAAACCCCCTGAAAGACCTCCCAAGAATCCTAACTTAAGAACCGCTTATCCAGATCTATTTCATAACAACCACAACCCAAATAACAGTGTTAACTTAAGGTTAGAAGGGCACCATTCGCTTCACCATGGCAAAAATCAAAGTTTTAGCTTAAATTACCAAGATCAAAATGGTCACAATTTAGAAAATCAAGTTCATAGAGTACATAATCAAAATCATCAAAATCACGATAAAGATAACCAAAGTCAAAATCAAAATTCAAGGATACCAAGTCCAGAGGAACTGCCACCACCTTCTCCACCTAATGTTTTGGATGGGGAAGTTATTTTAAATGATGAGCCTTTGCCACCCCCACCACCCGAATGTGAGAGCGAATGGGAACAGGAATTTAATGAGAGGTAACTTTTAAATTAGTGTAAAAAACAATTTTGGGCTTTAGGTTTACCCTTAAACACCAGAAAATATTATCCAACAAAACAAATGAATGTCGCAAAGTCGATAAACACAAACTTGGTGAATTTAAATGGCATACCCTATATATTTTAACAAAACCAAACTTCTTAATGTTCTACTTAGCACTATGCCTAAGAGTCATTTGAAGCCGTAATGTTTAGAAAAACATTTCCAAACTAGTAAGAACTTTTCATTTTAAAATTTGTATTGGAGAACTTGGCTTCACTTTTATCTCAATTCTTTTTATGAAATCATTTTCGCGTACTTGGCTTTTTTTACATGAAATGTTTTTGTGATGATTTCATTCCTCTTTTAAAGGATTTGTATAATATTTAATTTCGGAAGTAGTAAAATACGCGGAATATTGTTCAAAACTTTTGCAATGCCTTATTTAAAATTTTGAGGTTTTTTAATCTTTTCCCATGGTTTTATCATAGTTCCTAACAGCCTTCCAAAGCTCAGCTCTCTAGCGTTTCTGGACGTGGGCAATGTTACTTTTAGATAACTTTACATTTATAGGGGAGGGAAATAAATTAAAATTTTGATGATTTTAAATTTCTTTCTATAGTTTTATCATAGTTCCTATCGGCCTTCCAAAGTTCAACTCTCTAGCGGTTCTGAAAGTGGGCAATGTTACATAAAGGGGAGCGAAGTAAATGAAAATTTTGGAGTTTGAAATTTTTTCCTATAGTTTTATCAGTGGTGCACCCAAGAATATGTCTTGAGGGGCCTGAGGCCTCATGATGGCGTATTTTATTTTTTTATTCGTGAAGTATGTAGAAAATATCTACAGCCCCCCCCCCTCGATATGAACCGAACCGAGCCGAACCCCCCGGGGTGCGCCCATGGTTTGATAATAGTTCCTATCATTCTGCCAAAGCTCAGCTCCCTAGCGTTTCTGGAAGTGGGCACATAACCTTACATGTATAGGGGAAGGAAGTAAATTGAATTTTGGAGTTTTTCGCATGTCTGCAATTTCGACGTTTTTAACTACTTTATGAAAGTCCATGAAATTGGGAGGGGTTGTTAACTCTATGAAGATCTACGTCTGTGCAAATATGGGCTGAAATGTTTCAAGAAAAGATAGTACAGCAGTTGCGCGAACTTGGCCGGGCACTGCCGTGCCCTCAGATATTACTAATCACATTTATATTTTTATTTTTTATAACATTTTGTTTAATTTCCTTTTTTAAATATTTTATACCAACAAAACAAATTAAAATATAAAAAAAAACAAATATGTAGAAGAGACAAACTATAGAAATAACAAAAAATTAAATAATAAAGTATTGAATGTAATACCAACTTCTTTTTTAGCTTATTCTGAAAGCTTTTAATGTGTAGCCACTAATAATATAAAACTTACATGATTCTAGATTAAAAGAAAACTCAACTTCGTCCTACCAGAAACCCCAACCACAAGTTCAGAAGTCAGCTCAGCCCGACCAGAAGAAACCGCCCCACCATGTACAAAACCATCTCGACCAAATTGTCGGTATACCCGAGAGATCACATAGGTATTCCTTGATAAAAACTCGAACAAGTGATATAATTCAGCAGGTTAGCAGCAGACCTTTGTGTACAGGTCCTCAAGACCAAGAAAGTCAAATTCTAGGTAGCTCAAGTCCTAGAAATTATTTTTCTACGCAAAATGGTCAAGATCCAAGAAATTTACTGCCAGCCAAGAATCAGATAGACATACCATCAAAATCACATTTATCATTGAACTCCCCTTCCAGACATTCCTTACCAGCCCAAAACTTGCCAAACAAACCAGCTCAACCAATGATGGGCTTCCAAAATCAAAGAGGTTATGTCGAAAGATCGAGCACAAGATACCCAGCTACGCAAAAACTAGTGCTAAACGGAAATATAGCTGTCAGCCAAAAAGTGAATTGTGTAGCTGTACAGCAGAGGATGCAACCTATCAGGCCTATTCACAGGTAGGCTAAGTAATTTATTTAATAGCGATTTTGATCTTAACTCTTCTGGAGTCCTCTCAGAGTTATCTAAAGGTATCACGCATTCCATTCCGATTTATGTCATTGTTTTGAGCCGCGGTTCTCCCAAAGTAGTATTGAGCGATAACGGCACTAAGTTGATAGTCCACAGTAAATTTTTTAAGTGATTATTAACAGGTTGAATTTTTTTAAATTGTTTCATTTAGCTGAGACGTCCAATTTTTTTCTCTGAGAAAATTCCTGAAAGTGATTCCTAACAGAGTGTGCAGGCGCTAAACCAATCTAGTTGTTGTAAAAGTTGTACCAATTAGTTTTTCGCTTAAATCAAAGATGAAAAAACGAGATAAAAATAGTAACACAGTACAGAATTAGTAACCGGCAACTGTTTTTTTCTGTGGCTTAACAAATGTTTTAAAAAAATGACAACATTATCCTTCAAATCTTATGCTTGGGTTAGTCAGTCCAACGCTCAAAAGATGTCTGCGCCTTCGCACTCTGTTAGGAATCAGTTTCAAGAATTATTGCAGAAGGAAAAGTTGGGTTTCTCGGCAAAGTGAATCTATTTACAAAACTTCAGTATATTACTGTCATGAGAATGAGACATGATGTAGTACTTCATGCTATTTTTTGGTTTTATTTATGAAATATGTAAAAAATTTCTAAAAGAATCTTCCTGTCTCAATTCCCTCTATTGTCTTCGTTTGTAAAATGTATAGTTTCTTTCTTAGGGACGAAATCAAGAAACATTCAACCACGCCATCTGGTAGCGTCGAAACTCACCGAGCTCAACGCGCCTCCATCGCCTCGAGCCCGACGCGAGAACCACCCCCACCCCTCCAGCCACGTCATGCGAGAGTCAATCAGAGCATGCGCGCCAAAATGCCCAATGATGGAGGTAGAGCCAGGATGTCCCCGCCGAGAGAGGGACTTAGAGAACACAGGAGTTCATCACTGTAAGTAGATTGTTTTTTTGTTGTAGCAAATGTTTTTATTATTTCTTTCCAGAGCGTCCACCATGCGGTTTTTGACGTCACTATAGTCCATTTATTTTCAACTAAAAAGCGAAATAATAATTTAATTTATATTATATAATGCGTCCGTTTAAAATAAGCTCACTCTATCGAGCAATGCGTGGTGGTGGTGGTAGTTGCCTATTATATGGAACTATCGATTAGTTTTAATGTACTAGGCTATCCAATGTTCTTGAATATTCATAAAAATACTTAAATATTTTGGCTTAGAAAAAACGAATCCAGTGAGTTAGTACTAGAAAATGGACAAACCATATCTCCATGCAATGAGTATGTATACTTGGGTGTCACATTTGATAAGACAGGAACAGACTGTAAAGAATTGGAAAAAAGAATAGTAAAAGCAAAAAAAGTTATTGGATGTCTTAACAGTATTTTATGGAGCAGAGAGATAAAAAAGAATGTAAAATTTAACATATATGAAACAATGGTCAAAAGCACGCTGTTGTATGGAATAGAGACTTGTCGCGTAACAGAAAAATACAAAACAAAAATGGAAAGTGTCGAAATGGATGCAATAAGAAGATCAATGAGAATATCTAGAATAGATCACATAAGAAATGAGATCATAAAAGAAAGAATGGGAATCGAGGGAAGCATAACGGATGACATCACTAAAAAGCAACTGATATGGTACGGCCATGTACAACGGATGAACGACGAAAGATTACCAAAGCAGGTCCTAGAATGGCAACCAATAGGGCGCAGAAAAAGAGGGCGTCCTAAACTAGAATGGCAACAGTCAATCCAAAGATCAATGAGTCAAAAGAATCTGACAGAGGATGATTCTCAGGATCGAAGGAGGTGGAGAATAGGCGTCGGACAACGTAGAAAAAAGTACTAAACCGACATAGTAGTAAATACTGATTCCAGTTACACTACTCTATTACTTTTGAGAACTAAGTATATTACATTTATAATATTAGTTATTGTCAGTAACATTATTAGAAAAATCCTGCACCTACTAAAAATACGACCAAAATATATAAAGTAATGCGTCCGTTTAAAATCAACCCACTCTATCAAGCAATGCATCTTGGTTGCCTATCATAGAAGAACGATTAATCAGTTTTAATAGGGTATCGACCGAGACAAGCCAATAGTAGATAACATTGTTAGGCCAATAACAAAAATAGGTCCTGATCCCGAAAAAATCAGCAGATTTCTCGACAATGTGAATTACGTAGGACCTAATGGTCGGACAGAGGTTCTTATTTTTTATTGTAGGCTTTAAAATTTTTATATTGAGTCGATTGGCTACTGGTGAGAGTAAAAAATAAAATAAAAATAAAGAAAAATAATTCAAGAATAATTGACCATTAGATGATAATTTTCTACACGGGCAATTTGTCGGGTTGATCATCTTAGGTACTCGTAGCATGTCTATATACGCTCGGAAGAATTCGCCCTTGCCAAGGCCATTGCTATCAATTTATTATAATCTATTATTACTTTGTTGTACTCTTTTTTTGCTTCTCTAATAGGATATTAGAGAGTATTAGATGTCTATTGTCTGTTAATAGCTAAGGCTCTTGCCCCTGTACCTGAAAATGATGATGTTTGGTATGTTTGGGCTGCCGCAGCGCAATAAGGGAGGCTAGAGGGGCTTAGCTTACACTTTTGAAACTAAGCCTGATAATTCGGTAATTTTTCGCGAAAAATATTGGGTCTGCTTCGTCTCTTTTCTTTTAAGTATTTTGTTTTCACTCAAAATTGTCCTCTGTGGTGCCATTATTTCCAAACAGTACTTCATTTTTCTAAAATGATGCCTGCAGCGCCAATTTCTTCATTTAATCTACAAAAAAAATTCCATTGCTCTATTTTATTTTCCCGGCATTTTTTTTTAATGCTAAAATTTATTTTCGCAAAGTAAATTTTTTTGGAAAAGTGCGTAATTTTTCTAATATTTGCGACTTGAAAAAAATTGTCTGCAGTGTATTTTTTTCTCCTTTTCAAAAGTTTTTTATTTGGGACAGTCTGTTTAGTCTTAGTTCTGCTATAGTCGTTAAGTTAAAGTTAGAACAATAACTATGCCGCAATGATTCTCTAATGTGTATGATTTTATTCTGGCATGTTATTGCTCTCTTCTATTATAAACCACTATTATTTTCTTTTTTTTTTTCTTTTTAATATTATGCGTTTTATCATTGTCCAATCTTATTTTCCCATCGCGTAGGTTTATACGTATGTCCAGATGTACATTCTTCACTTATTTCTTATTATAATATCTATTTGATTTGCTTTTTATAAAACATTTTACAAAGTAATTTGTTCTATTTCTCCTTACAATTTCGCTCATCAGTTTTATTATTATTATTATTATTATTAAGTCTTTTATTTAACAATCTTTAATTTAATTAACAATATAATATTTTTATAGTCAGAAAAAGGCCGAAGATCAGCTGTCTGTTACATCCAAAAAATGCAATAAACTCTGATCTTAAACCATATTAAGCATCATGATTGCTTTGAAGTTTTTTGATTTTCAATATTCATTCGTGTCTGGATTTGATATTTTTATCTATGTCCTCTTTCCAGCTTCATCTATACCTTCCTTTTCAAAAATTTTTATAGTAACATGACCAAATAAGAAAAGCTCAGAATCCTTCATTCGATCAAGCTCCTCAACAAAGAGAGAAATTTTCTAGAAGTAACCGTTTGCTGTTATAACCTGATGTTCAGACCTTGCATAAACCGTATGAATTTTGAAAAGTTGCATGAATTTTTCGTGTTCACATCAAGATGCCCGAACATAGAACATGTCTCACAGTTATCCAAATGAGAGGGATTCTTAGGTGGCACAATAATGGTTACTGGGGTAAAAATTTTACCAACTTTTTTTTTCAAGGTTTCTAAGGGAAAATCTACTTACACCAGGGTAGCGATTTATATCTTATTCGAAAGGCCCTTAATTTTTTTTTTGTTGAGATATCATGTGCTGTGATTTTTATTAAAAACCAATTCAAAAAGATGAATTTGTTCTTTGCAAAAATCACATGAAGTGGTACCTTATCGAAAAGGTACCTTTTAAACAAGCTATACCCTGTTCAAAGTAGTTCTCAAAATATAACTGCATTAATTATAGCAAACTTGCAAGTTTTTGATTTAATTAAAAAAAATTTAAAACTTGATTGATGATTTTCAAATTTGGGATTTTTCATCCCCTTAAAGATGGTCTGCCAACACTGGCGGATCCAGGGCAGCCAGAGGAAGAGCGCCCCCCTCCCTAACATAAAGCTAATATTTTTTAGTTTTAGTAAAGAAATAAAAAAAACATTTTTTTTTCACATAAATTACTCTATTTTATCCTTTTATTTGCTTAATTAAACTTTAAAGGTCTGACTTGTTAAGGCAGGGGCGGATCTAGGAACTTTATTTTGTGGGGAAATATCACAATAAATATTGCAAAAAACTATTTTGCATAGTGACCAGGAAGTGTATTCTATGAGTAAAAATTAAATATAGTTCGATATTTGTGGGGAAAATTTCCCTATTTTCCCCTCTTGAGATCCGCACCTGGTTAAAGACGACTGGTTTTTATATATCTTTGGCCCTTCCCCCCAGACACCCTTTTTTGGACTCCAGACTCCAATCCAACGTCAAAAAATTCATAGGAAATCATGCATTCTCACATTCTTGTGTTATCTATTGAAACTGGTGGTGTTGTTCGTTAAGTGTTTATGTTGTTAGGGATTTATTTTTTGTCGATTTTTATCTAATTGATATTTATACGTTTGAGCAAGGCCAACAAAAAAATTGAGGCCACGACCCTGAAAAAAATCAGCTGTTATAGTGGGCTGACCTTTACATTGGGTCTTATGAAATATATTTTTAAAATGCCACTACAGGTTTTCGCAAAATTTCAGTGAGATATTCCCGATATTCTACCAAACTTTTAAGGATAAAAGATGATTAAAAGGTTAAAATCTTTAGATTTAGCATTCTTTATTCTGAATTCAAATTTCCCGCCATGCACCGTATGCTAACTGTTATATTTGACATGGATTGGACTTTGTCATCTGTGTTTGACATGGCATTTGTTTATTTTTTTGTATTGTTGCATGAATTTTTCGTGTTCACATCAAGATGCCCGAACATAGAACATGTCTCACAGTTATCCATATGAGAGGGATCCTTAGGTGGCACAATAATGGTTACTGGGCTAAAAATTTTACCATTTTTTTTTCAAGGGTACTAAGGGAAAATCTACTTACACCAGGGTAGCGATGTATATCTTATTCGAAAGGGCCTTAATTTTTTTTTTGTTGAGATATCATGTGCTGTGATTTTTATTTAATTCAAAAAGATGAATTTGTTCTTTGCAAAAATCACATGAAGTGGTACCTTATCGAAAAGGTACCTTTTAAACAAGCTATATATCACTACCCTGTTCAAAGTAGTTCTCAAAATATAACTGCATTAATTTTAGCAAGTTTTTGATTTCATAAAAAATAATAAAAAAAAACTTGATTGATGATTTTCAAATTTGGCATTTTTTATCCCCTTGAAGACGGTCTGCCAACACTGGTGGATCCAGGGCAGCCAGAGGGGGAGCGTCGTTTTTTAATTTTAGTAAAGAAATAACAAAAACATTTTATTTTTTTCACATAAATTACTTTATTTTATCCTTTTATTTGCTTAATTAAACTTCAAAGGTCTGACTTGTTAAGGCATGGGCGGATCTAGGAACTTTATTTGGTAGGGAAATATCACAATAAATATTGGAAAAAACTATTTTGCATAGTAACCAGGAGGTGTGTTCTGTGTGTAAAAATTAAATATAGTTTGAGATTTAAAGGGAAAATTTCTCCATTTTCCCCTCTTGGGATCCACACCTGGTTAAAGATGACAAAATTGTTTATTTTTATTTTTGTATATCTTTGGCCCATCTCCCAGACACCCTTTTTTGGACTCCAGACTCCAATGCAACGTCGAAAAATACATAGGAAATCATGCACTCTCACATTCTTGTGTTATCCATTGAAACTGGTGGTGTTGTTCGTTAATTATTTATGTTGTTAGGGCTTTATTTTTCGTCGATTTTTATCTGATTGATATTTATACGTTTGAGCAAGGCCAATAGGCTCTAAGTAGATTGTACGGTAGGATTCTTAGAGATCTAATAGAGAATGATTTTCATGAACAAGAAGAAGAAGAGCAAAGTGGGTTTCGTGCAGGCCGATCAAGTAGTGATAATATTTTTTGTCTTAAAGAAGTAATTGAGAAAAGGAGCGCCTGAAATATAGAGACTCATGTTACCTTTTTGGACCTACAAAAAGCATATGATACCGTTCCAGTAGAAAAGTTATGGACAGTGTAGAGCAGACTAATATCAATCATACATACATAAAAGCGATAAAAGAACTATACAAAGGGTCAAAATCTAAAATTAAAATTGGAAATCGACTTTCAAAAGAATTCCTGGTAACGAAAGACTTAAGACAGGGATGTTGTATCTCTCCAACTCTTTTTAAAATATATATCGCAGTAGCTCTAAAAAACTGGAAACGCAAAGTACACGGCATGGGATACAACTTAACGACCGATTTACCATATACACACTACAGTTTGCTGACGACCAAGTAATTGTAGCTAATGATAAAGAAAACATGGAGTATATGATGAGAAAGTTAACGGAAGAACACCAAAAGTGGGGGTTAACAGTGAACATGGACAAGACACAGTACTTATGTATTGGAAACGAATCAAGTGAATTAGAACTATAAAATGGACAAACAATATCTCCATGTAATAAGTATATATACTTGGGTGTCACATTCGATAAGACGGGAACAGAATGTAAAGAACTGGAAAAAAGAATAGTAAAAGCCAAAAAGGTTATTGGTTGTCTTAACAGTATTTTATGGAGCAGAGAGAAAAATTTAACATATGTGAAACAGTGGTGAAGAGCGCGCTGTTGTATGGAATAGAGACTTGTCGCGTAACAGAAAAATACAAAGCAAAAATGGGAAGTGTCGAAATGGATGCAATAAGAAGATCAATGAGAATATCTAGAACAGATCATATAAGAAATGAGATCATAAAAGAAAAAATGGGAATCGAGGGAAGCATAACGGATGACATCACTAAAAGGCAACTGATATGGTACGGCCATGTACAACGGATGAGCGACGAAAGATTACCAAAGCAGGTCCTAGAATGGCAACCAATAGGGCGCAGAAAAAGAGGGCGTCCTAAACTGGAATGGCAACAGTCAATCCAAAAATCAATGAAAAAAAAAACCTGACGGAAGATGACTGTCAGGATCGAAGGAGGTGGAGAATAGGCGTCGGACAACGTAGAAAAACTTTCTAAACCGACATAGTAGTAGTAGCAAGGCCAACAAAAAAATTGGGGCCACGACCCTGAAAAAATCAGCTATTATAGTGGGCTGACCTTTAAAATGCCACTACAGGTTTTCGCAAAATTTCAGTGAGATATTCCCGATATTCTACCAAACTTTAAACAAAAGGTTAAAATCTTTAGATTTAGTATTGCTTATTCTGAATTCAAATTTCCCGCCATGCACCGCACGCTAACTGTTATAATTGACATGGATTTGACTTTGTCATCTGTGTTTGTCATGGCACTTGTTTATTTTTTTGTATTGTAAAACTTTTTTGATTTTCTACAATAAAGTTAATTTAAAATCGAAAAATACCAGTGTTGTCTTTTTGAAACAAAATTACACAACACTACCTACTAATTTTTTGATGTTGTAATTTTTGTAAACACCTGTAAAGAACTATATTAAGTTTTAAAAGACTGCTGAATATAAACAAATAGGTGTAGTTGAGCCGATTACTTTCTACGCAGAAACGCACACATTCCCTTCTGCTTTAAATTTAATTTTTGTGTGAGCTAATGAAGCGGCGGAAAAAAAATATTACTATACATTTAAAAAAATTGGTTTACAAAAATATAGTAAAAACAGGCTTTATTTTTAAAAAAATCAATTGTTCATGAACCGTTATTCTAACTTCAATATTTTAAAGAGAATCTGCTATGGCGTGACGTGGCAATCAAAAAAATTCAACCTTCGCTGTGACGTCAACAAAGTTGTAGATCGTGGCCCGTCGGTTTTGATAGCTCTGATTTGAGTTCCACTACTATTTCTCAGTACCACAGTACCTATAAATAAAGCTTTACTATTATTAACTACATTTTTGTAAAGTAACGACTTTTTTGTTTCTTTTCACTGCATTGTTAGTGAGTTTTTAAACGTATAACGGTACCAAAATCAAATTACTACTTTTAGTGGCTCTTTTCTTTTATGTATGCTCGCAGGCTGTGTCCTTGCCTATTCAAGGCGATTGCATCTAGAGTTCAAGGCTGCATTATAGCTATAAAATGCTTTGTGCTAGATTGTACTGAAATTATAGTTTTTGTCCAATTCGACAATAATTTGCTAGAATGTTTGTTTATTTTATGCATCGTCATTAAAATATAATTTTCTTCTTATGGTTGCTATCCACATTGGTGTTACCTTGTTGCTGTTACGCATAAAAAATCCTGTGCTAGTAATTCACAGCAATGTATAGGTATTTTTATTTATGTCCCAAATTCGTTTTTTGTTTTGGGGTTTCTACGGGAAAAAAAATCGGCCTGTATTTAAGAGAGGGCCTATAAATTTCTTATTTATGAAAATTTTTTGGTGTGAATTGCTTTTTCATAGTTCTGTTTATAGAGAATCCAACTGCCAAAGTGAATTTTATCTGTCACTTTTTGTTTTTTTTTAAGAGATAACATAAAGTTAATATTTTTCTTATGGAATGTGTCTGTTTTTATTCCATGCAATGGCTAGCGAAAGTATTGTGTCCGGCCCACGATAGCTCCTATACCGCTAAACCGATTTTCATGAATTTCAGGTAAAATAATGCACAATACTGTAAAGAGCTTGTTACATTTTGGTCAAAATTCGTTGATTCTAAATAAATAAATATCGTCTTTATTTGCCATAAGATACAAAGATTATTAAACAAAAAAAATTAAATATCTTAAGTTCTATTTACCAATAACCAGGGCTATCAAAACGGACGGACCAGGATCTACAACTTTGTTGACGTCACGGCGAAGGCTGAATTTCTTTTTGATGGTCAGGTCACGCCACAACTGATTGTCTTAAAAAAATGAAAGTAGGAGTGATGGTTCATGAATATTTGATTTTTTTTAAATAAAGCCGGTTTTGAGTTTGTTTTTACTATATTCTTGTAAATCATTTTTTTCTAAATGTATAGTAATCCTTAATTTTTCAAGCCGTTTCAATAGCTCACACAAAAATTAAATTTAAAGCAGAAGCGAATGTGTTCCTTTCTGCGTGGAAAGTAATGGGCTCACCTACACCTTTTGTATATTCGGCACCCGCTTAAAACTTATTTACATGTGTTTACAAAAATAACAACATTAAAAAATTATTTATTTTATTTTGTTGTTAAAAATCATTAAAAAATCAAAAAAAATTTACAATGGGTGGCGGAACAAAGGTCGAAAGACAAACGATCGAAAGACAAAAGATCGAATACAAAAGATCAAAAAACAAAAGATCGAAAAGACAAAAGATCGAAATACAAAAGGCCGAAAAGACAAAAGATCGAAACCACAAAAGATCGAAAAACAAAAGATCGAAAATACAAAAGATCGCAAAACAAAAGATCGAAAATACAAAAGATCGAAAAACAAAAGATCAAAAAACAAAAGATCGAAAATACAGAAGATCGAAAGCACAAAAGATCGAAAGACAAAAGATCAAAAAGCGCGTATCAAAATAGCCAAATAATAGACAAGGGGTCTCTTTTACTAACATATTTTTTTAAAAACAAAATTTTCCTGATTTCTTTCCCGGGATTCTAGAGGGTGTGACCAAACCGAACCGAACCAAACCGAACCAAACCAAACCAAACCAAACCAAACCAAACCAAACCAAACCGAACCGAACCGAACCGAACCGAACCGAACCGAACCGAACCAAACCGAACCGAACCGAACCGAACCGAACCGAACCGAACCGAACCGCACCGAACCGAACCGCACCGAACCGAACTGAACCGAACCAAACTGAATGAAATTTTAAGGAGGGGCCTATAACTTCTTCCCTAGAAACACCTAAACCCCCAAAGACATAGAATTTGTAATCACTATACATAGCCAAGCACGGATTTGAGGGGGTAACGGGGTAATTAAATAAGTTTTTCGTCGACTATTACCCCCCCCCCCTAGATTTTGACTCAGATCCGCGCTTGTACATAGCAGAAGTCTTTTTGTATTTCGTTGCAGTATTTTTTTGGTTTGGTATTGACAAGATTATAATTAAATAGGTATATGTACGCTATCAATGAGTATGCCTTTAAATTTTTTAAATGTTATCCATTATGAAATGCTTTGTGGAAATCAATATTATAAATATTTGTCCACATTTTCTAAAAATATTTAGTCATAGCGTGAAAAATCCAAGATATGGATTAAAAGTATTTAAGGAAGAAAATACTGTTAAGCAGTTAGAAGACATCATCATCAAATCACAAAAAGCAAACGCAACAAAAACTTTATAACAAAAAATTGTGCTGCACGTAAGGCAATTTAAAGAAACCAGGGTCGTACCCAAGAAAAAATTTCGGGGGGGTTGCTTTAAAAAATTCAATAAAAGTTTTCATATTGTGCATTTTTTGTCATATGTATACTGCTGAAAAATCTCTTTATTCACGGGGTATTCAGGGGATTGATCCCCCCTAAGCCCCCCTAGGTACGGCCTTGAAAGAAACTGTAAATATTTTTTGTTTTGTGTCAGTAGTAGATAGTATAGTAATTTTTCGGTGTACATGGGTCATTATAAAATTTCTTTGGTATGTACTTAATGCAACTAAATGTTTTATGGACAAAACTTATTTAATTTACATCATATTAATTTAAAATAAATTTTTAAAAACATGATTTTACAAGGACTCTGATGATATATTTGGACTAAGGACAAGAAAATTTGTCTGTTAAGACCAAAAATTTGGAAAATTCAACTCTGTTTCCCTGATAAAAGTTCTGTAGCTCTTGTTTTGATTTAAGTGTGATTTTGCAAGGTTAAACTAATGTCGGTCTATGTTTTCCAGTGTGGGCACTGGGGATAGCGGGTAGGGGTTCGCGCAGGACAACGTAAGTACGTGCTCCAACCCATTCCAGGATTCGCGAGTCCCCGCCTTACGAACTTCGCAACCAATAATACTAATTCTTGGTAAATATTCCCTTCTTTTAATAATTTAATACAAAATTAATAAAAACCTGCCTTGGTGCTAAATTGCGTTATTATCCTAAAACTGAAGATAGCAAAGGAGGGAGAAAAAGACTGAGAAAGAAAGATGGAATGTTACTTTAAAGCAGTCGACATAGTAGATATAATAAATATTTTATTGTGATAACTAAACAACAGGCTTTTTATATACACAGATTGGCATAAATATAGTAAAAAATATGTGCCGAAACGTTGAAGCTCAAGATAAAGAAGAAAGTAAAGCCATTACTATAATTTTCCACATAACGCAGACATACACACAACGGCTTGAGAGTACTGACGACGTTTTACATAATACTACATTAAAATAAATTGTACCACTTAACGGACACACGACCACAAAAAAACAAGTCGGATGAATACCAACCAAAACATGACCAACAACTGGTCCGGTAGTAAATCAAAATTGAGAAAAGTAAATCACTTACACACTAAAATCAGAACAACATTGAATGCATAACCCGTAAAAATTTTCTCTTATCTGAAGAAAGACATACCAAAACATTTTTTCTGTTAAACTTTCGCTGTAAAGAAGAAATGATTTCTTCAGTATTCATTTAAAAATTTTTAAACTTGACTTCTATATATTTGTCCGTGTTTTTGTAACGCATTAAACAAAGACATAATACAATGAACAACGAAAAAAGTGAATTCTAAAATTAAGTCAAATTAACCAGAAGATTGAAATCTGACGAATAACCTTTCGTATCTTTTTTTGACATGTTATTAATTCTTAAAACATTTTTAAGCCGATTTAACTGTGTAACTGTGGAATTATTATTTTTTTGTCGGGCGCCATGCCACTCTTCAATACGCTTTTTAAGAACCTTCTTAATTTTATCTGTGGCCTTGATATTAAAGAGCATCAGTAATTTTAAAATTCTTGAGCCATATTTTTGTCTTTAAATATTGATCTAATTCTTACCAAATTCCTTATTGCTTAATCGCTATCAAACAACGTTGCTAGTAAAGATATTCTAGAAATATATCCTCTGATCAGTCCATTATAGATCTAGGGTTTAAAATATCCGTTAATTTATTAAAAATAGCGATGGAAAAAATTTCAAAATTGAGTTTTGAAAAAGCTGCAGAATTGGCTATAGGTCAGCTACTACCTCCAAAATTATTACTGTGCATTTCATTTTGTCTACAGGATTTGCAAGCATCTGCTGAAGGAAGTTATTTCTTGAGAGTCTGTTAGCTCAATTATACAGTACATTATTGTTTCCTGATGTGCTACGGCAGAATCTGCAGTTGTCTTCGTTGGCTTTACCTATTAGGTACCTTTAAGTGATATTTTACTGGACGTCTGGTAAGTCCTGCTCTTTTCTAGAAACTGTTTAGACTTCTTTGGTGATATAGTTACGAACCGTTTTGATTGTCTTTCTTTGATTCATTTTTCATTAATTCTGTTCTCTTTTGCATTGGCTTTTCGTGAGTTCAGGGCTCTGGTCCGAAAAATGCTGTTGCCGCCCCTTTCTTGACTGCGCTTGTCGCTTGTCTGCTTCCTCATTTCCTTCAATACACTGATTTTCTGTTAGCCACATTAGTGTAATTTTCTTATTCTGAGCTAGTCGTTTTAAGGTCTGTTTACACTACCAATGTAAAGTATAAAGATATGCTTCACGTTAAGGCCCATGTTTAGGCAATCTTGTCCGTATATCTGTTGCTCATTGACAAGGAGAGTTAAAATTTGGACCTTTTATGCCCAGATTGGCTCCGTCCGCTAGCTTGGATTCGCCTGTATACCAGACTGAAGCGTTCCTTGCTTACGGTAGTTCTTTTATGGTCCATGATTGGCGAAGTGAAGAATATCGTATGTTTACTTTCCTAACAAATAACAATTATAGCATCGTCTTGTATTCTTGTATTTCATTTTTAACTGCAGCTTTATCAGCAATCTCTTTTTCTTCAACACTATCATCTAATCATCAATGTTTTTTTCAATCTATAGGTGCTGATCATCCTAATAATTGCTACTAGATGAAGTGCTGACTTATCTAGCAAGTAAGATTGCTCATTTAGATTTTAAAGTTTCTAATTGAACCCTGTCAGTTTAGTACCTAGATTTTTTTTTGTTTTATGTTTTTTAGTAGTTTTATTTTAAGTCATATTTCGAGCGCAAGTTATTATAATGTAGCTAGAGAAACGAAAAGTCATGTAAAGCTTTAGTTTTTATTTACATTTTTAATTTGATTTGGTTTTTTATGCTACCTATTCAAATTATCAAGCTTCTTAGCACAACAAACATTTAATTATAAATATCGACATGATGTTGTGTCAATTTTCATTAAAACTCCATCAATTTTTTTCCTACCACCAAGTTAGTTTAGTATTTTTTTTATTTGCCAGAAGTCAAGGCCCCCATTTTATCGTTATTTAACAATAAAATCTATAACATCAAGAATATGTATTTAATAGGATTTTTTTTAATTATAGAGTTAAAAAATACAATCATCTACATAAATAGTACGCCAACCAAATCTTGTTGCCTAAGGGTGTTTGCTCATGTTGCCATTTTTTGTTTCAATGTTTAATTAGAACTTAATACTTAAACGATTTGTAATGATCCTAGCAACCTACAAAACTTAAAATTAAGTAGACCGCTAATATTAATCTATGCACTATCTTTGATAAGGTTTGATAGTCTGTGGTATAACCAATATTTAAATTTTATACAATACGTTAAAACGTATCTCAAATAACAAGTAGATACTTCAAATATACTTTGTGCTTCAAATTCAACATAAAACATTCTAGTTTTGTTTTTTACTGAATGATTTAAGAAGCATTCAACCCTTTAAAACAGGAAGTACGGTCTTATGCCCCTCGCACACTTAATTTATGCTCACTGCACCTGGCACAAGAATGGCTAACGCAAAAAACGTTACGTTTTGTTATTTTTTCGTGTAATGCTGAAGAGATTAGATTGGCAAGATTTTTATTTTTTTGCACATTATCGCTCTAAATATATATATATATATATATATATATATATATATATGGTTTTGACGCAATTAAGGGTACTTAATTGCGTCAAAACCATCAAAATCCTGTTTTTTTCTTGATTTTATTTTCCAAATGAGAGCTTTACTCAGATAGTTCAGACTAGCTTGCACCACAAATAACCAAATAAATAATCTGAGCTTCAATCCTGCCAACGATGCATAAGACAGTAAGTGCATACATTGTACACAGGTTACCAGATCGATAAACTGTGCTCCTGTATTAAGTCACCAATCATTACTTGTTAAGACAACTTTCTTAAATATTTCAATAAAATTGTTTAACAAAAACTTACCAAAAATAAGATGACTAAATTTTGTAAAGTTGCAAATAACTCTAATTTTTTATTACTTACGCTTTATGGAAAGTTTTTCTCAGTCTTTTCTTTGAACCTACAATTCTGCACGGTTTTTTTAACAAAATAGTTTGATTCTTTATTTGATCTAACAAAATCCTTTTTTAAATCAAAGTTGATTTCAATAGATCCTTCCTAAGAAGGCACGCCTAGAAATTTTCTACTTTTCACGGTTATTTGAAGGTCGCCGGTAAAGTGCCCGTAATTATGTTGTGGCGTTAGATAATTCTACTAATAAATATGATTCTTATTTACTTGAATTTCGTTCAAGTGCGAAGCATTAATTTGCACACCAGTGACTCCGAGGAATGTTTTTTATTTCATTTTCTGTTTTGCATAATAATGTTTTCCTCGATCATCCTGTTCATCTGGCATTCTGACGACTGAGTTGCCTCTTTCTAAGTCCGTTTAACGGAGATTTTTTAAAATAAATTTCAAAAATCGGACCCCATTTTTTTCTTTCATTTGGCCATATTTAGAATTCCCAAGGTTCCTAAATCACTTAAATTCTATTTATTAATTTATACAAAAATTTGGAGGCAACCGAAAAGGATGCTGATTTGATTTTCAAAATAAAGCATAATTGGTCAGTTTTTTGAAAGAATAAGTAAAATTGGACAGCAGCTAACTGACCATATCGCGACATTACCATTTTCAGCCAATTTTTGTAGTTGTATTTTTTTTAACTTGTTCGGGACGAAGGTAAAGCGTTTGCGGACAAAAGTATAAATTTTTTGAAGTGTAAACTTCTTTAGGCGCGTTTAGCAGTTTTTGTGGGTAGTTAATTGACCTGAGCCGTCAGGCTCGGCTATGTAACGCTCATTTGGGTGAAGTCGGCTCGAGTCGACTAACTGTGAGAGGAACATTCAGCGAGCGATATGATGATGCAGATGAAGGCCAGTATCATTAATTTCGTTTTGTTGAAGTTTACACTTCTGCCGTGTGGTCTTAAGCACACACAATTTTTTTTTATTATTATGTTTATTTGGGGGTAGTATATATTCAGATATTTTTGTATTATTGTATATGGTATGTTTTATAGATCTATTTACACTATTCTTAGTTTGAAACTCGTAGACAATGATTGAGTAGAAACAAAATGTCTATTTATTTTAAACACGATGTTTTGGTTAGTAAGTATCTCTAACCGTTTTCAAGTGTAAACTAAACAATCTGGTCTATAGGCTACAACTTATACAAATTGGTGTGCAGTCAGGTTTGACGGCCCGCTCCCTTTTTAATCCTAAGACGCCTGTTTTTCTTAAGGAGTGGTTTCCATATGTTTGGTATATCCGTGCTTTGTTGACTGAAAACTTCTGTATTCTGCATTATAAAGGCAGCTTCAATAAACTTTTTTCGCCAATGCGACTCCTTATGCAAAACTTTGGCTTCTGACCACTGAAACTTGTGATCATTTGACCATGCATGATCCGCTAAACCGGATTTTTCAATATACCCTAATTGGGTACTTTTTAGATGTTCATTTACTCTAACCTGAAGAGGGCGTTTTGTTTCACCTCCATATGATTTACCAAACTCACACGGGATTTGGTAAATATATTCCTTATTATTTGAGGGATTTTCTGGCTTTGTTGTACTTACAAAACTCCTTATTGTATTTTCCAATTAAAATAGTGTTTTTATATTATAGTGCTTCGTCTTATGTTTTCTGAAATCCCTTGAACACAGGGAATGTTAAAAATACCCAACGGATTATTATTTTGAGAATTTACTACATTTGGTTTGTTTTTAAATTTAGAGATCATTGAGTTTATTAATTTCTCGGAATAACCATTCTGTTGTAAGTCCTTTTTGACTCCACACCAAGTGGTATAAGTAGTAGCCTATAGACTAGATTGTTTAGTTTACATTTGGAAACGGTTAGAGATACTTACAAACCGAAACGTCGTGTTTAAAATAAATAAAAACAATTTTGTTTCTATTTACACCATATTGCATAAAATGTGGACCTTTAAAATTTTAGTGATCCTGCTGGAATTAACCAGTTTCTCGCTTCCTGTATAAAAAGTAATAAAAAAAATACCACATATAATTTTTAGGCCTTAAAAACATGAAATTTGCGAATTTTAACCAAAAAACTCTTAATTTTTTTCATTGACAAACTTGTGTTTGTTTCTGATATATAAAAAAAACTATAGTATAAGTATATAGTTTTTCAATGTTATCAATAGATTTAAATTATATTAATAGACCAGCATACGCTCGCTTCAGGAAAATCTGCTTCGCGGTGCGCGTATAAAAACAATGGAAATTGTTTAGCACGTCCCTGGCCTTGCCCAGGGGGGCATTATCATATAATTTATTGCCTTATTATCTATTATAAAAGGGCTATCAGGCCCGCATTGCCGGTGTGTTTTTTTTAATGGCGCGTTTTTTTAAGTGTTTAGTATTATTTTTATTATGTATGGACTTTGTCTTTCTTCTTCAGATCACTTGGCTTTTTGTAAAATTTACAAATATTTTGTCCTATAGATATAAAAAAAATGCCAACCCGCAAAACAATTTCTTTGTCTAATGTCACACATAGGATTGCCCACTTGGACTGCCGGGGTCACAGACCCCTTACTATAAACTCACTATCTTTTTAATTTAATTTATTGTTTTGAATTATCTGAAACTTAGAAATGATGAAGCGCACTGAACCACATATTGATGCGATGCTCCGTGAAGAAGCTAACATATTTCAGTTATTTTTAAACTGTCAAAAAACTGTCATTAGCTATAATGGATTTTGACTGACCAGCTCTTTACAGTATTGTATATTATTTTACCTGAAAATTTGGATCCCGTTTAATTCTTGTTCCTTTTTTCGGTAGACAGGATTTCGGTAACTGCGCATGCGTCAGTTTTGGTGGTTACGTCACTACACTATTTGACAATTGTCCAAAATTTAAGGTTTTCTATTATATTTTTTTGTAAAAACTAGTTTATTGGGTAAAAATTTATTAAACTGCGGATTAAATTTATTAACAAACTATAAAGAAAAATACAAGTACTTATACCTATGGAATAGCACTCCCTTGCTTTTCCCGGACATTTTTCCACAAACGGCATGTTTCGCATGAATCTTCTCCCATTTGTCACAGAAAAAACACAATTTTAAACTACAAACGCAAAACATTGCAAAATGTAAATAAAAAACAAACATGGCGTCCAGCCACACACCACCTGTGTGTCTTCATGCCAAAATACACGTATGCGCACAAAATTTGCGTCTGCGAATTTAGATTTGTCTAAACTAGTATTTTTGCTCAAGAGCGGATATAGGTCGGAATCTAGGGATGGGGGGCCGCCACAATGGGGCAGAAGCACAAAAAGGTGGGATAAAGTCCCACAGTGCAATGGATGTATTCCTTTGTAGTCAGGAATGTTTAAAATGAATTACTTAGTGATCCAAAATGAAAAAAAATTGGCCCCGAGCTGTTAGTCGAGGTATAAATGGTCGAATAAGCTTCAAAATATTTCCTAAAATATTATGTAGGACGGCAATGTTTACATAATATTATATTATGTTGTCGACCCTACAGAAACGGAAAGGCCAAGTTGGCCCCCTCCCAATAACTAATCGTCCCCCTGAAAAATGAAAACACCTAAACCCCCCCCAAAAAAACTTGACAGAACCGACATTAAATTTTTACACACCTTTCTTCTGTGTGACTTTCGCCATTTTTAAAACGACTTAACAGAAGCTTTCAGTGGTATATATAAGGGGGGGACTGGGGGGCCCGGGCACTCCCCGAAGGTAAGATTTTTCTAGATATTTTCCAGATATTTTATGAATACAAACATAAAACAGCATAAAATACGGCCTCATGGGGTCTCGCCCCCCCCCCCCCCCGCCCCAAAACTGTCTCAGGCCCACCCCGAGACATTTTTCTATATACGCCACTGGAAGCTTTCTTTGTTTATAAATAATCATGTTTATATATTATACTAAACAGAACAAAAAATAATTTAACTATATTAATAAATCAAATAATAAGTTAAAAAAAAGATCGATCTGAAGGTGTAAAATTAACGTATAAACCTCGTTATAAAAGAGTATTTTTATCCTTTAACAAATTGTAGCTTTCGCTACGCTCGTGCTAAAAACTTTTTACCTTGAAATAAAAAGTATCACTAAGATATTATCTCTTGGTATTAGAACAGGGCCCTCTTTATTCCTTATTTTAGCTATAAAACTGTCACTTTTTATCCTTAAAATTAAAAAAAAGGCTCTATCAGACAATATGTTTTTAGTAAAGTAGCTGAAAACCACATAATTCTAATTATAATTTAATTTTAGGGCAGAAAAATCCAAAAGTTGAAAAAATATCTCCTAAAATTCGTAATTATTGTCTTGTTAGCTATTGGCCAATTATACACCTCGCTACGCTCAGGCTACAAACTTTTTGCCTCGGGATAAGGTGTGACTTTTATTTCTTAATATATATTGAGTATAATAATAGTATGTGTAGATGTATATGTATTTGGTACGTAATATTTTAAATATCTATACTACAATTTAAACACACATTTCGCTAAGTTGGGAGAAAAATGTTAATATTTAAAAATTAATTCCGGCCTTATTATCAAAAACTAGCAGCTAAATGTGGCATCATTTTAAAAAGGAAGGTTCAATAAAAAATGACATGTGAAAACTCGAGAAGTTACTTTGTGTCCACGTATATTTTTAAAATTAAAGAAGATAAAAAGATTTTGAAAGATTTTACAAAAATGGCAGTTTGAAGAAAAACAACAAAAAATTTTGCATTTTTTTTATACGAGAATAATGTATGTACTCACCATAGTGATTATCTGACATAATTAAAATTATTTTAACCAAACTTGATCAACATTAAAAATTGTGGCAAAATTGATTCATTTGTGTTCTTAAAACAACTACGCAACGTCAGTTTTCAAAACACGCTAACTTTGACAAGGTGTTTGACGTTGACTATTCGAAGCTAACTTGCTATGGTAAAGCGATTATTAATAAATAGTTTTCAGTAAAAATATCTCCCAGATTAGATAAATGAGTTCTGCACTAAATCGCATGTTTTCTTGATTTTGCCCCTCTGTGGGCCGGTTAATAATTGACGAAAAATATATTTGTAATATAATTTTTGTCTATGGGCGGTAATTCTCTTGTTTTCCTTTTTTTTATTAACAAAAAGTGCATATATTTTTTTCTGGGTGGGGGGGGGGGGGTTAATTACCTACCACTTTACTCTCTTTAAATCAGCGCTTCTTTATGCTCTATGGTATTCGGTTTCATTTTACTTAACAACTGATAAATTTGAGTGTTACCTATGCTTTTTACCCAACTGCAGCACGGCGAAAGGAAGGGTAATGTTTTTCGATTGTTTTATATATGAAAATAAAAAGAAAATTAAATAAAAAAACACCCTACTGCTAAATTTACTTGTAACTATTAGTCGCAGTTGGGTATAAAATTACCCAATAACCTGATTCATGAAAATACAAAACTGTATAATTTCGTAAGTACGCTTTGGGCATCAAAACTAAAAGTTGAAGCATGTCGTACATTATAGGTATACCTATCAATTTTGTACTCAATTGCGACTAGTACTTGCAAGTAAATTTAGCAGTTGGGTGTTTTTTATTAAAAAAAAAAAATTATATTTTCAATTCAGATACATATATGTATAGCAGAATCCGATGATTATAATCAGGAACCCTCATACCAAGTACTTTTTTTAATGATCTTTTTAATTTTGAACTTGTTGGCAAAAAATAATTAGCTTTCCTTCCGGGAAGAGATGCAGTCTTCATATTAATGAAAATGGGTGTTTGTAATTCCAGTCTAAACCATCTTTAGTTTAGTATTCATGAAATGTACGTCCTTCATGAAAATTGCAGAAGTATGTATGAGTTTGTGTTTATTAGGTGTGTACAGATCTGAGCCATTAGCAATTCGTTCAGTAGAGGGCTTTGAACTTACTTACAGCACAAAATATTACCGTATATATCTACAGGGTGTCTTGTTATGAACCTTAACGCCCTTAACCCCCTATTTTTTAGAGTAATAGGGACTTATTGCAATAAAGCCAGGCAGTAATAGTGTCGGGCAGTGGCGGCTGGTGACGTTATAAATTGGGGGGGCAGAAATTTATATTGCATGGAAAAGGAGATAAAAAACTTGCCTACACAATTTTATTTTATCATTTTACAAACAAGCAGCTACTTGGTGCAGTTTTTAGTTTATTTGTTTATAGATAAAGTATATTCGCCCTTCTTTTACATACGCAAAGTGCTCGGATTAGCACCAGTTTCAGACTCATCATGGCCCCGTAGAGCAGCCTCAAAAATCCCACACAATTTTAAACAGTCTATTAACTTACTAAGTATATGTCTATTTTTTGCCACATTTTCATTATGTTCGGTAATGTTTTGCCTATAGGCACTATTGAATTGGCACCTAGTATCAGTCTTGCCTAGCATAAAAAATTTTATGTGGTTATTTAAATAAGTAGCACTTACTTTGTGTCCTTAACTTTTCACTAAAGTGCTTGATATCACACATTCTTTTCTGCCACCCACGCAGGATCACTTCGTGGTTTGTTCATGATAAGACAAATAAAGGAAAAAAAAAGCATTTTGTTTTTCACAACCGCACAACCAGTTTTCAGCATGGTATAATTTTTTATTACTTGCACGAAAATTTTGGTTATTTTTTAGGATTTTTAGGTCCGGTCTATGTGGCCCTAAAGATTTTATCTGTAATCGAAGTTCATATGTCAACTTTTTAAATTTGCATAGTTAATAATATAATCGACGGTATTTATTTCCATTTTGAAAACAAACAGTGGGCACGCGTCCGGCAAGGATTTTAACTACTGACCTACCCCAAATCAAAACAAACTCATACGTCGTCACTAGGGATAGAACCAGCAACACGTAGGAAGGGAAACGAACGTTTTCGCACGATGAATAGGGCCGACGTTAAGTAAAACAAACATTCCTCCCGCCTCCCCGCGAGAAGAGCCACCTATACACCGCTGAAAAACGGGTGAAATCTAGTCCCGCGCGGTGCTGCCGGCTTGTAATTATTTACGCTAAAAAAGTTTACCCAATTAATCGCCTTTTGTTAACCACAGACTACAAAAAAAAAGAACTATACATGTCGTGCGGGAAGATTTAACTTTTTTTTAAATAAATCAATTAAAAATACTGTTTGTTGTCTAGTTTTGGGAGGGCACTGCCCCGTTGCCCTCCCTGTGGCAGCCGTTACTATTGCCGGGCACCATTCTGATAGATTCGCATTATAAGAAAAGCTCTCTTCTTTCAAAATTGGACCTGTGTGTATTTTAAAATCCGGAATTAATAGTGCCGCCTTTATTAATGGAAAATAAACGACTGGATTAATAAATTTTGAAAATCGGGTAAAAGTCAAACTGCGCATTGATTTCAGCATCTCTATTGGTCCTGGCGTGGGGAGATGGTCGTTCTCAGTCTCACCCGTTTCAAGAACCCATACACAGAAGGTATATTCTGTGTGTAAATACGCAATGTGTTTAGGGATTTGAGGGAAAGGGGAAAATTTTTCCTTCCCCACCCCGTAGATCCGCGCCTGCCTAAGTATTCAAGATAACTAAAAATCTTTACAAAAATGTATTAAAAATTGTAAATGTAAAAGTAAAGTACAACAGAAAAGTTTTGGATAAAGATTTGGTCTCAATTGGCAAAATGGGAAATAGGTGGTTTTCAAACATAAAAATTTTTAAAGATTTTCCGAGGTGGACTCTTGTTAGGGGGCCCCTCTCTAGTGTCTTGCTGAGGGCCCCAAAGGGAGCCAGTCCGAGCCTGCCTGTGTGGTTGTGTAATTTACCAAAAAAAAATTCAAAAAAAAAGTACTATTTGAACTCCTAAAACATAAAGACATAACTGAATACTTAACCGAGATTCCTGACGACAAAAAAAAAAGAATTATTAAAACTTATGACATGACAAAAACATAAAATGGGTTGACCCAGCCTTGAAAAAAAAATTAAGACTAAACAAAAGCCAAATTTTTTCAGACCAACGCGTTTTTAGAACAAATAAAATGACCGCGACTAACCAAATTAAACTAAATAGCGGTAATAAGAATAATGGCCGTGTTGCTCAAAATCGTGATATTTCATGGTAAACAAACTGTCATATTCAGCCTAGCACGTAGAACTAATATTGTTAAGAGTTCTGTTACAATAACACAATTATAATTTTTTATTACTGCTTATTTTCTTCTCATTATCCTGTCTCATATGTCTAATACAACAATAAAAACCGAAGATGAAAAATGCAGTGGTGTACAGGCAATGGCGGCTGGTGAGGTAATAAATTGAGGGGGGGCAGAAATTTATATTGCATGGAAAAGGGATAAAAAAACTTACCTACACAATTTTATTTTAGCATTTTACAAACAAGCAGATACTTGGTGTAGTATTTAGTTTATTTGTTTATAGATAAGGTCTATTCGCCCTTCTTTTACATGAGCAAAGTGCTCGGATTAGCACCAGTTTCAGTCTCATCATAGCCCCGTAGAGCAACCTTAAAAATCCCACAGAATTTTAAACAGTCTATTAACCTACTAAGTATATGTCTATTTTTTGCCACATTTTCATTATGTTCGGTAATGTTTTGCCTATACGCACTATTCAATTGGCACATAATATCAGTCTTGCCTAGCATAGAAAATTCTATGTGGTTATATTAATAAGTAGCACTTACTTTGTGTCTTTAACTTTTCACTAAAATGCCTAATATCACACATTCATTTTACCACCCCCGCAGGATCACTTCGTGAATTGTTTTCACAACGGCACAACCAGTTTTCAGCCTCGTATAATTTTTTATTACTTGCATTAAAATTTCGGTTAATTTTTAGGATTTTTAGGTTCGGTCTATGTGGCCCTAAAGATTTTATTTGTAATCGAAGTTCATATGTCAACGTATTTAAATTTGCTTAGTTAATTATGTAATCGACGGTATTTATTTCCATTTTATAAACAAACGATAACAAAAACAATGACACGCGACCGGCAATGCTTTTTACTACTGACATGCCCCAAATCAAAACAAACTCATACTTCTTCACTAAGGATAGAACCGGCAACATGTAGAAAGGCAACGGACGTTTTCGCACAATGATGATTGCCAACTTCAACTAAAACACACATTCCCCCCTCGAGAATATCCACACATACCCCGCTGAAAAACGGGTGAAATTGAAGCCTTGCCCCGCGCGGCGCCGCCGGCTTGTAATTATTTACGCCAAAAAAAATTCACCCAAATAATCGCTTGTTGTTAACCACAGATAATAAAAAGAACTAGACAATAATGTCGTAGGAGAAGATTTAACTTTTTTTAATAAATCAATTAAACATACTATTTGTTGTATAGTTTTGGGAGGGCACTGCCCCGTTGTCCTCCCTGTAGCAGCCGCCACTGTGTACAGCCCTTCTAGTTTTGGTAATACCTTTGTTATCAGTGCAGAGCAGATATTTTAATTCTGTTAAATCTTCTTTACACAAAGTTGATCTTGTCAATAAAATGACGTTGTCAAATTTTGGTCCCTCGAGTCGGATTCGAGATATCAGAAAAAAAACAAGCTAAACACGACCAAGATTTTCTTTTTTAAATTTTTTGCTTTACATTGGGTCCCCAATTAACCCCTAGCTATAAATTTTTTTTCCATGTTCGTATGTTTTTTTGTGAAATCTCAGATTTGACTAGACGAATCAAATTTTTGACATTTGACGTCATTTTATTGACATCAATTTTCTATAAAGAAGTTTTTAACAAAATTGAAATATCTGCACTAATAATGAATTCCTGGGATTCCGAATTTTTGAATCTTCCCTCGTAGCTTGAAAACAAGGGCAAGAAAAAAAAGTTTGACATATTTTTTCCTGTCTCAAAATTTGAGGACAATAATGTCAAATCACCACTCCTCTATCTTTTATAATAAGTGAATTTCCTATTCAATAACATCAAAAATGGGACACCCTCTACACACACCTCGCCCAAGTGCCACTGAGTATTGACCCGTAAAAAGTAGAATTTTCCCCAAAAATCAAGATTTAATAAACTATTTAACCGATCATGGTGAGAAATTTGATGTATAGATAAAGTTTGAGAAGACCGCGATACAGACCTAATCATCTTTGTCAAGTTGAGAAGAAAATTCCTTTTACAAAAGTAATTTCATCATCAAAACAAAAAAAAAACAATAAAAATTGAAAAAGTAAAAGTTATTTAAATTTTTCTCATACTTCAACTCGGCTAATGTATGTTGTGTGTTGGTAAAAATTAAAGAGAAAAAATGTTTACAGATGATCAAAACAAAAAACAATGAAATGAAATTAGTGGTTCACATCAGCATGATTCTTCCAAATGAAAAGCCAATCTTTTCTTTGTTAAGGTTGGTTCACAATATTGTTGAATTTCAAAACCTTGAAAGACAATATCGATACAGTAATTGCATTACATACTTTAGATAATCTATCATCTATTTCTACTTGTTCTTCAAGTAGCATTTGAACACCCGATGGGTTTTAGCCTGATAACCAGAGCCCTCTGGTACCACTCTTCGCCACCTTCCTATTCTCATATTATTGATGTCATGTTCGACATCGTCCATCCACCTATTCTGTGCCTTATTATCCTTCTTGCAGGTCTCCAGTTATAATGTCCCAACAAAGCTAATCTTCAACTTTCGATGAATCTCACGATGTTAGCGTCATCTATTAGATGTTCTAATTCAAAATTCATCCGTATCCATCAATAACCATCTTCTGTTGGCACTGGTCCGAAGAATTAATCTTTTAAATATTTTTTGTTGTATTTCGCTTTTGTAATTGTTCATGATTCGTCCCCATATGTCAATACCGACCTAGTTATGGTAGTGTAGATTTTTCGTTTGAGATCGCGTTGGAATCTTTGACGAGCAGTTTTGGATGAGCATAAATAAAAGACTTTGTTTCCGTTAATTATTCCCTGGTTTGCTTACTCTGTAATAGAGATCTCTTTGTTTATGTGTGCTCCCATGTATGTAAATATTTTTTACTTGCTCAAAACTAGAGCCAAGTACCTGAAAATTGTGAGCATATTTCTCGTTGTGTTTTTGAAAATTTAACCTGCCATCATTTCCGTAGCAGATGTCTTATGCTCTCCTCGTTCCTGAAACTATGGCATTAGTCGTTCTTCGCTATCTTTAACAGAATAACTAACTTAAGACTTAAGATGCTGCAGGTTCCTAAATCCACTCATCCCCTTTTTGCTAGGTTCTCCACGTTGCGTGCTATTAATGTAAGATTTGATCAAATATACTGAACACTTTATGGTCAATTTGGTTACCATCTTGGAACATCAGGAATTGGATTGGATACTCTCTGGTTAGGTGTTTGTGAATATACCAAGTGCAAATCAAGCTTTAGCCACGCGCAACATAAAGAAGAAAAAATCGGTCAAGCCCGCGACCTTTAGAAATTATGATCTTTATTACAGTCAAAATTAATTACGGATCTTCATTTTAAAGGCTTTTCAGCTCGCTTGCCTCCATGCGTACATAACCACCGCAAATAATTGTAATGTAATACGAGAAAAAGTAAAAGCAGATAATCAGGGCTGTATCAAGTTTAATTTCTTAATACCTGCGTTGATAACAACAAGAATTTATCTAACATATCACTTACTGTCAATTAAACTTTCAAAATCTAATTGTTAATGATCTTCCTCTTTCTTCTTAAGTATCATCTTCTGTTTCGCTATAAAAGTTGCCATATTTATCACCCTAACTTTTTTCGTCTGTCAATAGATCTATTACTAATACTTTTATTACCACATTTTAATATATAAATATTTTGATAAATTTTAAATAGTAGTTGACGACTTGGTGTGTCTTAAAGTTAATTTTAAACCAATTATTAAATTTTAATAAAGCTCCTCTTAAGAAAGCTCATATTTTTCATCTAATTTAAGTTACTTAACTCTTCTTAAAGCCTGATCTGTTTTAGCTCTTGCCAATAACATGACTTTATATAAATTCCAGTCTTTCTTTTTTCGTTCTGAAATCATCATTACAAATTGCCCGTATGTTATTTTTTGATTTGTTCAGATCATGCTTTTTAATATCAACGTCTTTCGTGCTTTTTTCTTTGGTGTTATCTGTGGTTTTTCAACAATTAGTTCATGAGTAATACTAACTGTATCAGTTGCTTTGTAATGAGGTTGGGGGATTTAGTTATTGCGATGTTTTTTTGCTACTTGTTTGGCATATGAAGATTTAATATCAATATTATAAAATTCTGGAGAATTAAAAGCGTTAGAGAGTTTAGCGGTGTTGAATTATTTTTTAAATTGTCAGTTCTAACACCCTATATATGTATGAATATGAAAATAGTTGCTGTGTCGTAGGGTTTGGTCAAATCCATATCAAAATGTAATTCATAATCTCCTACGGCTTTTTTAAACTAGTTTAATCGTTATGAAGATTTGGTCAATACATTATGAGCTTAGTTTTTTAAAATCAGTTTGTTATAAGTAATTTGTTTTCTTTTTCTACAGATGCTGTTAGAGTTTCAGAGATTTGTTTCGAAATGTTGGGCTTAATATGGTGTTTATCATTAAAATTTTTAATATTTATCTTGCCTTGCCTCATTAATCATTTGCCATAAACATTTTTCTTAATTGCCCTCTTTTACTCGATGTGCCAATTTAGTACAGCAAGTGAACTTTTCCGATTACGTTGTCGATAAAAAATTACCCCAATAAACCTGAATTTTGCACTTTACGTTATGCTAATCTCGGCCAATTTTCCCGGCAAAATAAGTGTTATTTTAACCTCTTATATAATTTGGCGTTTTGCATTTCTTTAATGGCCTGTTAATCTGTGTTATTTTTGCTCTTTAAAAAAATCATTTTACTTAACCTAGAGGGCTCAAAAAGATTTAAGCTTTTGATTAAAGCTGTCATGGGATAAGGGAATGGTTTTTTATATTTAGTAGGCTTCTAAATAGGGTTTTTGACTTGTTAGAATGGTTGGGTTGAATACAGTAAGTTTAGGCTTCTGTAGTTTGGGTTTTGAAGATCCTAACACCAGGATCGGATGTACGAGGGGGCTGGGGAAGCCCGGGTCCCCTGAACTAATTTGAGTTAAAAATAATTTATCGCTCATGAAGAAGAAGAAGAAGAGCAAAGTGGGTTTCGTGCAGGCAAATCTTGTAGTAATAATGTTTTTGTCTTAAACAAGTAATTGATATTGTTACAGTAGAAAAATTATGGACAGTGTTAGAGCAAAGAAATATCAATCATACATATATAAAAGCGATAAAAAAACTATACTATACTATATATAAGTGTCAAAATCTAAAATTGAAAAGCGACTTCCTGGTATCTAAAGGCTAAACACAGGGATATTGTATCTCTCCAACTCTTTTTAAAATATATATCGCAGTTGCTCTAAACAACTGGAAACGTAAGATACAAGTTTTGGAATACGGCTTAACGGCCGATTTAGCATATACACACTACAGTTTGCTGACGACCATCATTGTAGTTAATGATAAAAAAGATATGGAGTATGTGATTAGAAAGTTAACGGAAGAACACCAAAAGTGTGGGTTAGCAGTGAACGTGGACACGACACAGTATTTATATATTGAAAACAAATCAAGTGCCTTAGAACTAGACAATGGACAAACAATATCTCCATGCAAGTAGTATTTATACTCCGGTGTCACATTTGATCAGACGGATTGCATGGAATATAGACTTGTCGCGTTACAGAAAAATACAAAACAAAAATGGAAAGTATCGAAATAGATACAATAAGAAGATCAATAAGAATATCTAGAACAGATCATATAAGAAATGAGACCAAAAAAGACAGAATGGGAATCGAGGAAAGCATAACGGATAACATCACTACAAGACAACTGATATGGTACTGAAGAATGTAAAATTAAACATATATGAAACAATGGTGAAAAGCACGCTGTTGCATGGAATATAGACTTGTCGCGTTACAGAAAAATACAAAACAAAAACGGAAAGTATCGAAATAGATACAATAAGAAGATCAATAAGAATATCTAGAACAGATCATATAAGAAATGAGACCAAAAAAGACAGAATGGGAATCGAGGAAAGCATAACGGATAACATCACTACAAGACAACTGATATGGTACTGCCATGTACAACGAACGAACGACGAAAGATTACCAAAGCAGGTACTAGACTTTCTCCAGGATATTTCTGGTTCTGCAGAAGATTAGTGTTGGGCAGTCGGATATTACATTATCATTCTCTTGTAGTGGTTTTGCCTCGGTGTTGAATGCGTTGGTTAATCCAGGCTCTGGGCAAATAAATCGTTTTTGAGTTCCTCTTCTAGCTTAGAGAATCTGCTTGCTATAGGCAGTTCCAAAGAACTTTTGACTTTATTTGTTGGCATATGCTAAAGCTTTATTTTACTTCGTATATTAATAAAATATAGTGTTTTAGCGGTATTATTTTAATAGCGCAAAAATTTGCCGCCAATACCTAGCGATGAGGCATGAGATCTAGCGCGGCACTTCCTATGGGAACAGTACTTTAAATGGTACAAGGTACCCACTTATCGCGGGCACCATTATTGTTATTGAGGTAGTGATTAAATAAGTGCACCTATTACATAATTTAGTACCAGGCTCAGGTCGGAATTAATAGCAACTTTTATTATGAGATTAAGATTTTTAAAAAGAGGACGAGGCACTGAGTGAAGTACTATCTTGTTTGCTATCCACTACCTAGCTCAAGTTAAATATGTACCTGTTATAAAAAGTTTCAACGTTGTCATCAAACAAGGGTTTGAAGTTTATTAGTAACTTAGCTTTTCTTTATTCCTTAGAATCCATAGTCTTATAAAAATAATATTGGTTTTTATGTATGATTAAATGATATTATTTCTTAGGTTTTTTGGACTGATCATGGGTTTACTTAATTTTCGAGTTCGATACTTTGATATAAATATCGCTGTATCCGTTGGTTCAATGCAGCTTAATAGCTATCGGAAAATATGATGTTTAATAGCTAAAAACTGCCATAAAAGAAGATAGATATAATTTAGTCCATAAGCTATGTTAGAGTACATGGTATAGTTAATATAGACATTATGTAATTGGTATAGTAAGTATGTAGGAAGTGAATATGAAAATGGCAGACCATGACCCCCGGTTTAACTTCTTTTTTGAATATTTCGTTGTGTGTATGAAATAAATATAAAAGTTTTAAAATCGTTACAAACTTTAATAAATACAAAATAAAACTCTGTTGCAATTTACAAATTGTTATAGGACTTTTCTTATGACCTATAAAACAAACAAGACCCAAAATATTAAAATAAAAACTTTAACTTACCAAAATAACAAACTGCAAAATATTATTTAAATAGAAAAAATCTTATGTTTCTTTACTGTCAATTAATTTGGAGGTTTTAGTTTAAGTTCCACAAAACTTAGAATGTGAATACCGACTTCTCTCTTCAAAGTTTTGGTTTTTATTGAAAGTATGTTGGACCTAAGTAAACCATTATCCCCTCTTTGAAGAGCTTGAAGGAACCTAGTCAGTGGCAATGCTGATAATACTAAAATTTACTTTACATTCTAGTTTATCTCATAGTTTTTCCATACCCAATCACGTTAAAGGGAAAACCCTCCATCTACTTAAGGTTTCCTCTCGCTCAACCATTACCACTCCCACTCTTAACTTTTCAGAAGTTTTTCTCGCATCAACCACCTGCTGTGTGGTAGGGTCCACTTAGATGTTTACCATTGTGGAGGGAGGCGGAACCATACTCTCTTATCTCTGCAAAACCATGTTTTGCGCTTTTCGTTTTTCCATACTGGTTTCGTACATTACATTGCTGACAATATCACCATCAGTCCCTGCACAAAAAAAAATATATATCAAAACTAGAAACGTATTTTCTCGAAAATATTATCTTGGTTCAAAGCAAATTTATTTGACTTATCGGCGATGTCTTCTTTCAAATAGTATTTTATTTTTCTTGAAGGCTAGTTTTGAAGTGAGACTGAATTTATCAAAACAAAAAACATTTTGAACATTTAAACGTGGCTTAGGTGGTGTGTTTTCTTTTTTCAAATAAATGAAAATGAGTTGAAATTTCAAGAGCTTTTTTAATAAATTTAATAATCTTTAAAAAAATGCTGAGATCTTTATCAATCTAACCCTCCAAAGGCGACATAGTGACAAGTCAAGGTTTGATTCTGCTCGCTTAAGAATAAATTTGTAATTTCTGCTGGCTATAACAATAGGTTTTGACCTTTTATGAGCTTCAGTGTGTCATGTTATAAAGTGTAATATTATAATATTTATTTTTTTTTATTTTTTTTTTTTATTTGTCAAACACACTGTGTTTTTTTTTTATTACAATCTAGTCAGTAAGACTAATTAGCAATTTTGTTTTAACTTAATTTACTAGAAAAGTCAGATTTAAACTTAGGGTTCACTCAACAGTTCTCCCCGCTTTGTTTAGTCTGTAACTCACAATTGTGTTGTGTTTATAGCATTATTTTGTTTTATGTGTAATTCACTTAGTTTACTAGCTCAAACGGCTTCACTCTTTTTAGTCGTCGAACTAGCATAGTATTGTCTAGAAGCTGAATTGCTTCCACATTCACATGCCGATGGAGTCTATCTTCATGGCTTTTTGCGTACTTTTTTATAGTCTCTGCTACAGTTTCGATTTTTAGATCTCGATGAAGGTTACTATTTCGAACGTACCAAGGTGCATTCACAATGTTTCTTAATACTTTATTTTGAAATCTCTGTACAACTAGAATGTTACTCTCTTTAGCACAACCCCATAGTTGAATACCATATGTCCATACTGGTTTCAGTATTTGTCTATAAAGCAGTAACTTATTATGAATTGTTAAATTGGACTTCCTTCCAATTAGCCAGTTCATTTTTCTATACCTTATCTCAAGTTCTTCTTTTTTTTTCTTAACATGTGCTTTCCAGCGCAATTTGGTATCAAGTGTCATACCTAGATATTTTGCCTGATTCGAATATGGTACTGGAATGTTGTTAATTGTTATTTGTATGTGATTTATATTTTTGTTTGTAAAATCAACATGAATTGATTTGGTTTCATTTAATTTTATTCGCCACTTTGTGGTCCAACTGTGAATTTGGGTGACTGCATCCTGAAGTTTCTCTATGCATTTTTCAATAGATTTTTCTACCGTCAATAAACCAGTATCATCGGCAAATGTTGCTAAGTGACAATTTTCTGGCTTTGGGATATCACAAGTGAATAATAAGTATAGATAAGGGCCTAGTACGCTACCCTGGGGCACGCCTGCTTGAATTTCTCTTAAATTTGAGTATGAGTCTTCCTGTTTTACTCTAAAATGTCTATCAGATATGTATGATTCCAAAATATCCGAATACTGTTTTGGCAGAAACCTTTTTAGTTTAAAATTAAGGCCTTCATGCCACACTTTGTCAAATGCTTGTGCTACATCTAGAAAAACTGCAGAACAAACTTTTCCCTCTTCTAGTGCTTTTTCTATTATATTAGTAATTCTGTGTACTTGATCTATCGTGGAATGCTTGTCTCGAAAACCAAATTGATGAGATGGAATAATTTCTTGTCTTTCTATGATGGGTTTTATTCTTTTAAGCAATAATTTTTCATAGAGCTTGGATATAATTGGCAGCAAAGATATTGGCCTGTAAGATGACACGTCATGGAGTGGTTTTCCCGGTTTTGGAATCATGATAACTTCTGCAACTTTCCACAGTTTAGGTACGTACCTAAGCCTAAAAGACGCATTAATTAGGTTGCATAGTTTTACGATAGCTTTTCTGGGGAGTTGTTTTATGACTACCCCGTTAATAAGATCATACCCTGGGGCTTTTTTCGAATTAATATTTTTGATTTCTGTTAATATTTCTTTTGGTGATGTAAGCTTAATATGGTCCTCGATTTGATGGGGTTCATTTAAATGAAAGTGTTCATCTGGTGCTTCGTGGGGCTGAAATGTTTTTTCTAAATGACTTGCAAAAATATCTGCTTTTTCTTCGTTACTCCTTGCCCACTGGTTGTTAGATTTTCGTATGGGTGGAATTTGGATAATTGGTCTTTTAAAATCTTTGGTTGCTTTCCAAAGGGAATAGTCGGTATTTTTATCATCTGTAAGCTCATTAAGAAAATGGTTAATAGATTCATTTTTTATTACTAGAATTTCTCGCCTAATGCGCTGCGTCATGTTGTTGAGATTTGTTTTGTCCCGAGGATCACGGCTTTGTTGCCACTTTCTTCTTAGTTTCCTTTTTTCCAATATAAGGTCTCTAATTTCCTTTGGATAGTTTTTTCCCTTAAAAATTCTCTTTGGTTTTGGACTGTTTTCCCAAGCTGCTTGTTGAATATTTGTAACAAAATAATCAACTTCTTTATCGATTTGTTCTGGCGTTTGCAATGGTACTGATAGGTTTATTTTTTCTGACAGACTTTGTTTAAAACTAATCCAGTCAGTCAGTTTATTAACTAGTGAGATATTTGCTTCTTTCTTTATTACGTTTTTACTAAGAGTTAGAATAATAGGTGAATGATCTGAGTGTAAATCAAAACTTTCTTCTATATCTACAAAACTTAAAGATATATTTTTTACTATAAAAAAATCAATTAGATCTGGAATTTTTCCTGGATCTGTTGGATAGTATGTGGGCTTACCAGTTGATATCGGCTCACATTGATATTCACTAATAGCTTGCAAAAGTTCTTTTCCTTTAGAGTTCGTCAGTCTAGATCCCCAGTAGGTATTTTTTGCATTAAAGTCACCTCCAATTATAAAACGGTTTCCTAATTTTCTGAGAAAATTAAGATATTGATTTTTCTTTAGTAAGTGCCTTGGTGGTATATAGACAGCACTTATGACTAATGTATATGTTTTGGTTTTTACACTTACTAATGTAGCTTGAATCTCTATGGTTTTATATCCCATCTCCTCATAGTGTGATATATTTTCTTTAATTATTACAGCACTTCCCCCATGTGCAGTATTGCTAGGGTGAGTTGTATGATACACTTTATAACCTTTAAATTTAATGTGAGACTGGTTAGTGAAATGCGTTTCTGACACAAGACAGACGTCAATTTTTTCTGTGTCTAGAATAACTTGCAAGTCTTGCTGATGTTGCAAGAGACCATTGGCATTCCAAGCTAGGATTCTAAGATTACTGACCATTTTGAGGCATATTGGTAGCTCCGTTATTGCTACTTTCTAGTTTAGTTAATCGCTCATCAAGTTTGTTCAATTTCTCCAAAATTAATTGTAGTGTTTGTTCCATAGTATTTTGACTACTGATATTAATATCAGGTATAGTAGCTGTTGCTGCTACTTGGCTGTATGTCCTTGTCACAGAGTTTTGTGTGACTGTGTTTCTTGTCTGTTGGTTTTGTCTATTTGTACTCACGTTTGGTATGAGATTCGGTTTCTTAGGTTTATTTTTCAATTTTTGTATTTCCTTAGCAACAAGGCATCCTCTGTAGTTAGCAGGATGCTTGCCTCCACAGTGGATGCATTTTGGCTCAGATTCTTTTGGTTTGGGGCATTCTACAGTAAGATGTTTCCCCGTGCATTTTACGCAACGTGGTTCTTTAGCGCAATATTTTTGCGTGTGTCCATAAGATTGGCATCTTTTGCATTGAGGGACTAACTTTGAGGTTTTTAGTGCTTTTATTTCCACTTCAATCCCAAGGATACTGGAAATTTCAAAAATTTTGTTGATATCTTCATCGTGGCTGAATGTGAGCATAAACATGTTAAGAGGTTGTCTTGTTCTCCATTTAAGTTTGTTGCTGGCCTCCAGTGCCTTAAAACCTTTTTTTTGTAGATCAGCTACAATTTTTTGTGGGTCACATGAGAAGTGTAGCCTATTCGCTATTACTCTAATTGGCCTTATTTGTTTGTTTTCGTATGAGTGCCATTGATGCTTTATTTCATTAAGCATTTTAGTAACCAGCCGATAGCTGTCTGCGTCTTGTACATTTATTTTAATATTTTCGTTATTTAAAACTGTTATTTTAACTCCTTGTATGATATTTAACTTTTCATAAATATCATTAAAATTATTTACGCCATTTACCATAATCGGTGGAGGTAATGGAGCTTTTATAACCTTAGTTGGGGGTTCTTCATTTTGTGTTTTATTGGAGGGCTCTCCAGTGCCCGAGCTTTGTTGTGGTGGTGAGAGTGAAGTATCCATTCGACGTTTTTTCCAACCTTTTCCTTTTTGTCTGATCCACTCAGTTTCTCTTGCCAGATCGTCCTCATCAGTAATGTAGTCCATGTCAGACTCTTCTTTTTTAGTGACTTTTGTCTCTAAATCTGCAAATTTTCTTTGCATACTTTCCAGTTGACTTCGGAGATAATCCACTTGTACACTAAGTGAATTTTTTTCGTTTTGGGATTTTTTCCATTCGCTATATAAAACTTCTTCATTTTGTGTTCTAGCATGGCTATCCTGAAATAATTCGGCATTATCCATTTTTTCTTGATTTTGTTTGGGCTTTTCGCTAATTTTTAAAACAAGTTTCACAGGTGATGGTACACTTTTTTTGCTTTTAAACATGATATATTATTTATAATACACATTGTATATAGATTCTCAACACAGGTATCTCGCGCGCGATGTTTTTTGTAAACAAAACAAACTCGACTTTGACCTCGTTAGCACTATCATGCAGGTACGATGCAATATAACCGTACTGAACTGCGATCGATTGAATACTGATAATATTTGTGAGACCTTTTTTGTAAAAAAAAAAGAGGATAAACGAGGTAAAGTAAAGAAAAACCTATAAGAACAGCAAAAAAGGGTCGAAAAATGTACAATGGCAAAGTCAAGTATCTTAAGTAAACAACTTATTTCTTTGTCACAAAAGCCGATCACACTTCTTGGATAAAAGGCTGATAAACTTTTAAACCCATTGTACAGGGTATCCCAAATTCGAAGTTTTTGGGGGGTTTTGGGTATTTCCAGGGGAGATAGGAAAAAACAAAAGGTGATCCGTGCCTAAAGGTCAAACCCGTATCTTGATATAGCAATCTATTTTTAGGCTACGGGTCTATAACTTTTTTATTTATGAAAATTTTGTTTTCGTGTTAAGAGCTTTACTTTAATTTTTTTCTTGAAGAATTGATAGATGCAAACGGTTTTTTATATATTTTTCTTAGTTTTTGAGATATTGCATGAAGTCATAATTTTTCTAATGGAATGACCCTCTTTTTATTCGATTTTTATTATCAGTGTAAAATTTTCTTTAGAATGACCTGTCACACTCAATATTTATTTTTTTAAATTTATTTGTTGTTTTCATAATTTTGTTTGTTTCAATAAGAATTTTTTTTCAATTTTATTTTAATTTGATTTATTTAAAGCATGTTCGACCCAGTCATCAAATCAAATAAAATAAAAACAAAAATATTTATAAAAACAATAAAAACATTCAAAATAACATATTGAGTGTGATACGTCACTTTAAAGAAAATTTTACGCTGATTTCAAAAATTAAATAAATAGAGGTTAATTCTTAAGAAGAATAACAACTTTATGCAATATCTTAAAAACTAAGAGATAAAAATCGTTTAAATCTGTCAATTTTTTAAGAAAAGATCTATAACAAAGCTCTTAACACGAACACCAGATTTTCATAAATAAAAAGTTATAAATCCCCTCCCAAAATGCAGGCTTTTCAAAACACTCTGTGTCTTAAAAACGGCTTGCTATATCAAGATGCGGTTCTCTTGAAAACAGATTTTTTCTTTCTCCTCTAAAAATACCCGAAACATCGGATTTGGGACACCTGTACAATGGAAGTTTTGGCGCGTGCCAATTGTTATTTTGACCTATTTTTTTAAGGTTTTATAGCTTTTTTCCAACTTTACTTATGGCAATTATATGTCTAACTAATGTATATTTGACTTCAATTAGATTTTTGGTTTACGAGATATAAATACGTTTTAAAAAGCTGGGATGTTCTTTGGGATACCCTCGGTCAAAAAAATAGTTATACAGAGTGGAGACTTTAAATGGAACACAGAGTCCAGTAAGTAAACACAACAACTAAGTTTTACGGGCTTTCTTTCTAACGCAAAAAAAATGTTGTCGGATCCTGGGAAGGGGTCTATTCACATACAAATTTTTATTTTCAGATAGACGGAAGTGAACAAGTTTCCCAACTTGTTTTTATTTTTGTAAATAATTATATTCTCTAATTTTCACTTAAAATTAGAGAAGCTATCTCTCTTAGTTTTTAAATATTTTTGGGTTACATTTTCTACGCTTACAAGCGTTTTTAGAATATTATTTTGATTTACTTTACGCTATATCTTTCCATATTTTAAATTTAAACTTCGCGCGCTTCTTCCAGCAATGAAGGATTTGAGATAAGCGGCTAAATTCGGCCTAGCAGACGAAAACGCCGATTGTCTGGGCGAACAACTCAACCACGCGCCACGTGCAAGGAAAGTCACCGCACCGCTATTATTTTATATTAAAATTGTGGAAACTATTAATTTTACGCTTTAGTTTATTAGATATTAGTGTTTGGAACATTTTGAACTATAGAACAATGGAGAGTCTGGTACTTCGCGTATAATCGGGCTGGCCAGCCAAGTAGCTACAAAAGACATCTAATGGTAAGTCGTTTCTTGATAATTTTTCATTGCTGCGCTATTTTTAGTATTTAAGTTTTTAGGCTCTTTTTTCCCTGTTGGAGCCCTGTGGAAAGATACAGTCCCTCTTAACTCCCCCACGTTTTTCTCGAGCTATCTCGAGTGGTCCTTCGGTATATTTTATTTTCTACAGAAGGCCTAACCTCACCATTTGGTCCTTCGAGCCGGATAACAGGACCCCGGGAAAAATTAAAGTCTAAATCGCATTTTGTTAAAAATAAAATTTTTAATAAATACGCATGACCTTGATCTTTTTGCTGTGCTAGCAGTAAAAATAACAAGTAAAAAAGTACCGAACGCGCATTGTTTTCGCGCATTTCCTACCTCTTTTTGGCTTGGCGTCACCTGCACGTAGGAAAAGTTAAGATATTAGAGAGGTAAATGAGACTTGTTTACATTTTTAACGTCTATTTTCTTTTCTTTTTAAACGCTTTTAATTTTTAAATATTAAAAATTTCGGAAACTAATCGTTCACCTGTTTTAACGGAGTTTTTTAAAAACATTACAATGAGTACGCAACTTAAGAAGTTAGAAGCACTCCGTAATGTGCAACATAATCGCATTAATACTCTTCATAACTTAGCTAATGCTTGCCTAACGGATGATACAAAAAAACCGTGTTTACAGGTTCGACTTATCGACCTTGATGAAATGAAAGAATCATTTTTTATTTATCAAAATCAAATAATAGAGGCTTATTCGGCAAGTCCGGAGAGACTGGAAGAAGAAAATGAACGCCTTACTGAGTTTGACGACAGCTTCTATGATATTAAAAGAATTCAAAAACAACTATTTGAGGTGAAAATTGAAGCTCCTCAACCTCAAAACTTAACGCAAATTTCAAATTCTTCTGATCCAGACCGCTTTATGGCGTCTTTAATGCCAAGACTGCGCATTGTCGAATTTCATGGCGACATCACTAAGTTTCCAACCTTTCTAGATATGTACAATAGTTCTGTACACAATAATCCTAGTATTCCTACAAACGCTAAATTTAATTTGTTACTGTCCTACCTAAAAGGACCGCCTTTAAACGTAGTTAAACACTTACAAATAACCGACGCTAATTATATAATCGCTTACAATACGCTTCTAAAACGCTATCATAACCCCCGCTTATCGGCTCAAACTTATTGGCGCTCCGTGTATAATTTTCCCGCTCTCAAAGACGACAATCCAGAAACGCTGCGCACGCTGCTTGATGTTTTTTTCAGAAAACATTGAGGCTTTAAAAACTCTAAATTACGACACTGATCAATGGTGTTTTCCGCTCGCCAACATTTTACTAGATAAATTGCCTGAGGTACTACTTTCGCGCTTTGAACTAGCTAATTCTAGGTCTAATGAAATGCCCAAATATCAAGAAATTTATAATTTCCTTGAAACTCAATGTAATTCGCTTTATTCGCTACAATCTAAAAATAGATTTAAAAATAATAAACAGTTTTATAAAAATAACGCCTCGCCTTATTATACAAAAACGCTACTTGGTACGGAAAATACTCATTCTAAAGATAGATGCGCTTTTTGTGATTCTAACACACATTCAATATATTTATGTCACGCATTTAAAGGTAAATCTGCCTATGAACGCTATGCTTACGCTAAAAATAAAAAACTATGTTTAAATTGTTTAAGCTCAATACATTCAACAAATTCTTGTCAAAGTCTACGCTCATGTCGCTATTGCCCTGGTAATCAAAGACATCACTCATTAATTCATTTTGAGCGAAATTTTAATTACTCTAGTTCCCAAAATCAAAATAGATCACATTTTGATGCTAACGTGAATTTCTCACAAAATCTCTCTAATATTTCTCCCAACGCATCTCCAAGTAGTGCACCACGTGGTTACTTGACCAGCCAGCAAAGTTTTAGATCCCCGGCTACTGGTTGTCCGCTTCAAAATTACTCTACTCAAAATAAGTTCCCTCAAAGTGCCTCTTCTCAAAATAATCAAAATTTTACTTCGACGTCTTCTAATTCACAAGTACCAATCGCAACTCCTTCGGGTTCTAACCCCACGCATTGTGGTTTTATTTCTGCGCAATCGCAAGTTTTATTGTCAACTATCCTAGTAAAAATTCAAGATGTCCGCGGTAACTTTCAAACAGTTAAAGCCGTGTTAGACAGCGGTTCGCAAAACACTTTTTGTTCTCAAAAATTAGCGCAACAATTGGGCCTTCCAAGACAACCCTTATGTTCAAATATACAGGGGGTTGGAGGCAACTCTCTTACTTCTGATCTAGGATCGATTTTTATTAAAATTTGTAATTTTCAAAAACCAGATATTTTTGTGTCTACGCAAGCGATTATTTTGCAAAAAGTTTGTACTGATTTACCGTCAGTAAAAATAAATACAGAAAATTGGCATTTTATAAAAAATTTACCCTTAGCAGATCCCACTTTTTACAACCCTTCGCCTATAAATTTACTAATTGGTATGGATCTATTTCCACTAATTATACAGGGTGAAAAAATCGCTAGCGATGATCCAAATCATCCCTTTGCTATGGGAACTATTTTCGGCTATATTTTGATGGGACAAATAAATCAACCCTTAATTTCTACCCCGCCAATTAATGCTCTTTTTTGTCAAAATGAAAATGACTCGCTTTCGCAATTAATTTCAAAATTTTGGGAAACCGACTGCGTCCCCCAAAAAACTCATTTGAAACCAGAGGATGAAATTTGTGAAAATTATTTTAAACAGAGCGTGTCGCGTAGTCAACAGCGGCGTAGCGTGGGGGGGGCGCGGGGGTTCGCCGCCCCCCCCGCCCCGAGGGTAGTGGCGCCCCATAGGTGGGAGAGGCGCCCTTGTGTCGTATGGGCCGCCCCCTCATACATGATGACCTTTTTTTTTTTTTTTTTAGTTGCAAGATTTCGTCAGACGCGCCTTTGTGAGTTATCGGCCGCCCCCTGACATATGATGACCTTTTTTTTTTTTTTTGGAGACGGCGCGGTTCAAATTTCTACGGCGCGGTTCTTTTTTTTTTGGTCGCAAGATTTGTGAGAGGCGCCTTTTTGACCTTTTGGTTTTTTTTTTGCCGTAAGATTTTTCATCAGTTTTCAGAGGCGCCCTTTTTAGCTGTCGCCCCCCCCGCCCTTTCGGGCACGCTACGCCGCTGGTAGTCAAGACGGCCGGTATACTGTCTCCCTTCCCTTTCGCACATTTGAAAATCCACCGCAGTTTCCCGCAATAAAACAAGTCGCGCTAAATCGTTTCTTATCTTTAGAAAAAAAACTGCTTCGCGATAAAAACTTGTATTGTGAATATTCTAAATTTATGAATGAATATTTGGAATTGGGTCATATGGACTATGACTCAGAAAAAGAAGACGATTCAGACAGCTATTTTATTCCACATTTCGCTGTTGTTAAAAATGAAGCTATCACTACTAAGACAAGGGTAGTTTTTAATGCGAGTATTACTGACCCCTTTACGCATATTTCGCTTAATCAAGTATTATTATCGGGTCCAAAACTACAAAAAGATATTATTCAAATATTATTACATTTTCGCCTTAACCCTGTGACGCTCACCTGCGATATTCAAAAAATGTATCGTGGTATAAATATCAACCCTGATCATCAAAAATACCAAAAAATATTTTGGCGGTTTAACCCTAATGAAAAAGTTTCCGTTTTTAAACTACGAACTGTCACTTACGGAGTGAACTGTTCACCATATCTCGCTTTACGCACCCTTCAGCACTTAGCTGAGTCCGAATATGATAACTACCCTCACGCTGCTGAAGTTATACTTAACGATACCTATATTGATGACGTCACTACTTCATGTAAAACGGTTCAAGAGGCGTTAAATTTTCAGCATGAGCTTACGGAGTTATTAGGAAACGCTGGCTTGAAATTACACAAATGGTCTAGCAATCGCTCAGAAGTGATCTCTCATTTAGATCCCTCCTTAGTCAACCCCGCAGTTTTATCTCTCGATTCGGATGACGTCACTAAGGTCTTAGGCCTGTGCTGGCATCCTTCCTATGACGAGTTTCGATTTAACATATTACCTAATCAGCAAAGCTGTACTAAAAGGACGCTTCTCTCTTTTTTAGCACGCTGCTATGACCCCCATGGGTATCTTACCCCAGTAACATTCACTTTAAAATATTTGATTCAACAAATTTGGTTACTTGGTACTTCCTGGGACGCCACGCCTACTTTAGAAATAGTTCGTCAGTGGACACTCTATCAATCTGAATTTCAAGTTTTAGAAAAATTTAGTTTACCCCGCCACATTGACATCACCAACGCCGAATCCATCGATCTCTGTGGTTTTTGTGATGCGAGTGAACGAGGGTACGCATGCGTAATATACTTACGTGTCTTACGAAACGCTAAATATCACATATATTTTGTTCTTGCGAAAAGTCGCATCGCTCCACTTAAAAAATTTGTTAGTATTCCGAGAATAGAACTTCTAGCCGCTACTCTTTTATCTGAGGTCTTAAAATACACATATGATATATTCATAAAAAGGTTCACAATAAATAATATTTACGCTTTTTCGGACGCAATGGTTGTTTTACACTGGATAAAATCCCATCCAAGTAAATGGAAAACTTTTGTCGCAAATCGTGTTAGTCTTATCCAAGATAATATTAATCCAGAATGTTGGTTATATACCCCCACCTTTCTCAATAGTGCCGATGTAGCCAGCCGCGGCTGCTCGCCGAGTGAGCTTTTAAATCATCCCCTATGGTGGGCCGCCCCTAGTTTTTTACAAGAATCTTTCGATAAATGGCCAACAAAAACCCCGCAAGTCAAAATAAATGACAGTTTAGAGACTGAGGAACGAAAAAATGTTGCTCTGATTTCTTGTGATCGAATAACGGAAAATTTTTTAGATTCGCTTTTAAATAATAAATCCGATTTTTACGCTATTCAACTACTTTTAGCCCGCAGTTTACGATTCATAAATAATTGTAGACTATCCGCAGACGTCAGAAAAAAGACAAATATAGATTATATCGATCTCTTTAACGCTTTAAAATGTTTGGCTAAGCACGAACAACAAAAATACTTTTCTGAAGTAATTCTTAACCTTCAAAACCAGAAAAAATGCATAAAACCCATACAAAAATTGAATCCCTTTTTAGACCAGGATGGTCTTATAAGAGTTGGAGGACGCATTCAACAAGCCATGACTATTTCTTACGGACAAAAACATCCTCTTCTTTTACCCAAGGAAAGTAGACTTTCTTATATTTTTATTGAATATATGCACAAAAAATATTTGCATGTTGGAGTGCAAACAGTCCAATATCTCATTAGTCAAATTTTTTGGATTTTATCTGCCAAACGCTTAATTAAAACGGTTTTATCCAAATGTGTTCGTTGCTTTCGCGTCAAACCGCATTCTTATGAGCAAATCATGGGACAAATTCCGTCCTACCGCTTGATTCCACAAAAGCCTTTTACTTTTAGTGGAGTAGATTTTAGTGGTGCTATACCTATCACTCTCAGTAAACACAGAGGTGTAAAAACACAAAAAGCATATATCTGCCTTTTTATTTGTCTAAATACTAAAGCTTTACATCTCGAGTTAGTGTCAGATCTAACTTCGGACGCTTTTTTAGCTGCGCTACGTCGCTTTGTTGCCCGAAGAGGTTACATAAAAACTCTTTTTTCAGACAATGGCACAAATTTCGTTAAATCAAGCAAAGAATTGCTTGATCTTGCAAGAAATGCTTGCACGCAACAAGCTATCGCCTGGAATTTTATCCCTCCATCAGCTCCCCACTTCGGCGGTCTTTGGGAGTCAGGGATAAAATCAGTAAAAACTCACTTAATTCGTACCATTGGCTCGCAAATTCTAAGTTATGAGGAGTTGTACACGGTTCTTTGTCAAATTGAGGCGATTTTAAATTCTCGCCCCTTGACCCCGCAATCTACCGACTGTAACGATCTACAGGTTTTAACACCGGGACATTTTTTAACACATGGACCTTTAGTTTCTGTTCCTGATGAAGATTTTTCAAGTAAACCTGAGAATCGGTTATCCCGATGGAACTTGGTCCAACGAATACAAGCCGATTTTTGGCGTCGTTGGAGCCAAGAATTTTTACATACCCTTCAAGTACGAAATAAATGGTTGGAACCATGCGCAGAGCCAAAAATAGGTACCCTCGTTCTTATCAAAGACGAGTTATCACCGCCCCTTCAATGGCGGGTAGGTCGCATTATTGAAATTTTTAAAGGGCCTGATGGGCACGCTAGGGTGGCAAATGTTCGTACCGCGTCCGGTATCTTTAAACGACCTTTAGTCAAGCTTTGCCCCCTTCCAATTGATTCAGATTCACCTACCGAAAAATGATGCTCATTTTGGTGGGCCGAATGAACAAGTTTCCCAACTTGTTTTTATTTTTGTAAATAATTATATTCTCTAATTTTCACTTAAAATTAGAGAAGCTATCTCTCTTAGTTTTTAAATATTTTTGGGTTACATTTTCTACGCTTACAAGCGTTTTTAGAATATTATTTTGATTTACTTTACGCTATATCTTTCCATATTTTAAATTTAAACTTCGCGCGCTTCTTCCAGCAATGAAGGATTTGAGATAAGCGGCTAAATTCGGCCTAGCAGACGAAAACGCCGATTGTCTGGGCGAACAACTCAACCACGCGCCACGTGCAAGGAAAGTCACCGCACCGCTATTATTTTATATTAAAATTGTGGAAACTATTAATTTTACGCTTTAGTTTATTAGATATTAGTGTTTGGAACATTTTGAACTATAGAACAATGGAGAGTCTGGTACTTCGCGTATAATCGGGCTGGCCAGCCAAGTAGCTACAAAAGACATCTAATGGTAAGTCGTTTCTTGATAATTTTTCATTGCTGCGCTATTTTTAGTATTTAAGTTTTTAGGCTCTTTTTTCCCTGTTGGAGCCCTGTGGAAAGATACAGTCCCTCTTAACTCCCCCACGTTTTTCTCGAGCTATCTCGAGTGGTCCTTCGGTATATTTTATTTTCTACAGAAGGCCTAACCTCACCACGGAGCCTTGTCCAAAAGCTTATAAAAAAAGAAAAAAATTGATTAATTTTTATGTACCCACGTTAATTATTATTATTATTATTTGTTTAAAATATATTATTTAATATTTCACTTGTAGAACCTCATTTAAAAGCTTTTAGAAAAGATTTTTTTTTCAAATTATTGACTTTTGGATTTAAAAAAAACAGCGTTCCACTTAATGTCGCCACCCTGTATAATAAAGTTACCTCGGTGTGGTGGCCTCGGTTCTTTCAGAGTTGGCTGCGAATAGATGGCAACTGCGTTCAGTCGCGGAAATGTTTTCAAAAACTTTTTTTCGATCAAAAATCATTATCGTTTAACTTTTTGCAAAAAACGATTTTTTCGAAAAATAGTTTTTCAAAATTTTTGTTTTTCAAAATTAAGATAAAAAAATATTTTTCGTGACCCCATCCTGAAAATCCACTCTCGCAATTGTAGGAAAAGAATGGTTAATGCGTTGTCCCAGATAAATCTGTGTACCTGGGACATTGTTGATTGATTCATTGATTTTTTCGCAACTACACGGCCACACTACGGATCACCAGGTGATCCGTGGCCACACTGTGTACAAGGAAGCGCCAACGACATCGCTAATAAATCTTTCTAATCTCTCTTAGTGCTTTTGACTGATTACCAACCACATTCCTACCTAAGAATTCGTTTTTTTTTGCTAGAAAAAGTTTAGAGAATAACATTTTATACAGAGAGGATATTAGCGCTAAGGCAAGGTCGTTGATGCACCTTTAATACTCCAGATTTTAACCTCTTCAGTACCTTCATGGTACTACTAATATAGAAGATAAATCATAACCAACCTTATAAAATACTTGTTTCGTTCCAAGAAAATTATGTAGGCTTATTTCTAGAAAACACTTTCTTGCACTAAGACATTATGATTTTCCTCTCAAGACAACTAATGTTTTTTTAATAAAAGATTTTGATTTAAAGGAACAAATTTTTGCATTTGTTCATATGTTTTAACAATGATCTAACTGCAAGGATTACACATCAAACCTACTACTACATTAAACCTAAAACTAAACCGAAAACCATTACCTATTATACTTAAACTATACATACCAAAGAAGATCAAAACCAACTTGTATTAGTACTTATTTTCTTAAATCAAGAAAACATAACTTTTTAACTAATGGTTTTTATTAAGGAGAATTACTGTTTTACTTAAAAAAGTTATATTTCAATTTTTATTTTTTAGTTTTACCATTGCTTAGTTAGATAGAGGTTTGAGTAGTTCTTTGTTTTATTTTTAGGAATGGTTTTTTTTTGGTAGGTTGGGTGGTAATTTATTTTAAAGAGCTTTGAAATCTCTTTACATCGGCGTATTTTCTTTTTAATCAATTTATTCGTTTTTAAAAGGTTTGACAGGTAAAACTAATTATTTAAGAGATATTTTTTTCTTGCAGCTAAATTTTTACCCAATCAAATATCATCAAACCTTAAAATCCTAATAAAATTTATGAATTTTCGAAAGTTGTTAGGTATTTAAGCGGTGGTTTTTTTGATAGGGTAGGCACTTATACCAGTATTTACTAAGACTTTAAAACTTAGCATTTTAGACCGGGTTTAAGTATCTAGTCTATAGACTTGATACCGACGGGTTTAAGTGTATTTTTTTAGTACTCACAGGTCAAATAGCTGCAAAGATTTGGTTCACCCTAGTGTGCAATATGATGGTAAGCGTTTCTCAGTGAGTTTCATCTCATAAATTAACTTAAGAAATAAAGAAAAACTACATAAAAAATTTGTAATTAAATGTCATTTTTTGGAAATTTAGTCCATGTAGTCGAAGGATTCCCGTTAAAAATACTCTTAAATTGTAGTACCACCCTTGAGGGGTGGTTTAAATTTCGAAAAACAGTAGAAATAATCCATGACCGATAAAAAAACTTATATACAAAAATGTTCAAAGCTAAATAATTTATAAGTAACTTAAAACTATATCTGTAAATGCATTACCGTATTAAATACGTATCAATATTTAAATACTGTAAAAAGCACAAGATATAATAGAATCCGTTTTCAATTACACATCCACCAAAACAATCGAACATCGGTTTAATCATGTAAAATTTAGCGGACAGCTGACACAGACTTACACCGTTTTTATTCGACATTTCCTAGTGACGTTCGGAGTTTTAAATATGGCTACCATTTTTAAACCAAAATATTATATTATTTTTATTTATTTCTAACCATTGTGAGGAAATAATGTCTTTGTTACAACGAAAAAAGATGACCCATATCGCAAGGTATTTATGAACAATTTATATAAATATTAAAAACTATTGCATTCACGGCAAAAATAAGTTAAACCTTCAACCAAAATCTAGACTTGTAGACAGGATTGTAGCACTTAGCACTGTAGACCCTTTAGTAAATACTGGTGTAAGTGTTGTATTCTTAACACGACTTGGCGAAGCAGGTAGATGAATGGTTCAAAATGCTAAAAAACTTCATTTATTACCAAAATTAATCCAGAGCAGTATTCTATCTATCTGTTATACCATGGTATGACGAATCGGTAAGCATATTATAGCAAAATTATTACAATATCTCCTTCCTTTCACTCGGGTAATGTTGGTATACCATGCCATGGCAACAACCTACCAATGGGTATATTACCTACCATAGAACCATTTTGCGACGGTACCAAGTTTCCTCCGAGCTTTTTACTTTTGCCCCAGCAAAAGAAAGTAACCCTATAATTTGTAATAACTTACCATAAACGCCACCCCATTTTTCTATAATATACTTGTCAAATTGTGGACAGTAAAATTCACTTTTTAGCGATGTAGTGGCGGATTCAGGATTTCCAGGGGGGAGGGGCCAAAGTGGCAGCAAACATCAAAATATATTTTATAAGCGCTTTTTCATAGATCTGAGGTGTATCTAAAGAAATCTTATGGAATTTTTATAAAAATTAGGTAGAATTTGTGACAAATTTTAAATAAGTGATGCTGCTAAACTAAAAAATAAGTTATATGTCGTAGACGGAGGGGCGGGCCCCTCGCCCCCCCTCCCCTGGATCCGCCACTGTGAATCAGTGAATCATAAATGAGTATCATTTAAAAGAAAACATGTTTGTTATATGATTTATTTGATTTTCTTAAAAACCAAGCTTTTATCAAAAAATGTGTAATAGGATGCAAGTTATTTTATGATTACTGTTCGAGTGGGTTCCTTAATTTAAAGTAATTTTTAAAAATCCACAAACAGATTTTGTTACAAGTTTTATCCAATTTTTTTAAAACTCAAGCTTCTTGCGACGAAATGTCTTTTTTACTATACGATGAACAATTAAATTATCTTTTACAAGGTGTATCACAGAATGTGACATATGTTATGGGTAGCTCTCCTTGGGCGTCCATAATTTACCAATTTTTTTTTTCAAATTTTGTTAAAAACTAAGCTTAATAGGATAGAATAAAGTAAAAAGACATATTTCTTTCTAAGAAATTTCGTTTTAAAAAATAGATAAAACAACAGAAATTGACTGTTTGGTCATTTTTGAAAAGTAATTTATATTAGTACACCCCTGGAGTTTTAAATGTGACATAAAACTCACTTTATAATACACCGTTTAAAAGGAAATTTTATTTTCAATAATAAAGTATACTACGCATTTTTTTAGCAAGAAGTTTTTATAAAACCTATAATGAACATTTTTTAAATAATCCCAATTTATGAACGCCACTGAACAGCTACTTTATAACCCTACCCTTCTGACCAGTACACCAGTTGGAAAGGGATTTTGTTTTCCACACAAAAGTTTTATTTGCAATTTTCGGTAAAAACGTTTGGTTTCCAGAAAATTGATTAAAATTTAAATAATCCATGTTTTGAGGGATATGGGGGAAGTGAATTCTCAGTTCCTGTCGATACTTCGCTAGGCGCAACCGAGATATTCGGATTCGCCTGGGTCAAAATCGAGGAAAATTAAAATTGAATTGAAAAAGTTATATAAAATATGTACTTCTAGATTTTTTGCCTTGACCACTGTCTTAATGTGTTTTTTATGATTTTTTTCTTGAAGAACGTTAGATTTTCATCCGCAAAGTTTCTAAAAAAAATGGATAAATAAGAAGATAATTAACCAAATTAGGATCTAAACCCTAATTTTTCGCATTCGCGATTCCACGAAAAAATCCAAGAATAGGCAACATTGCCTTACAGCCATTTCGCCGTCTCGCTCCCACCCGTTGGCATACCGTAATTCCCTCTCTCTCGCTGACGCGAATGCCAAGTATCAGCTGGCTATGCCGCTGCTTCATTCTCAGTGTGTTGCGTGAAAACCTAGGGTAACCATGATTCGAGAAATGCGCGTATCGCATCAGAGTTGGCTCTAAAGCGAAATTACGCGAACTCGCGCTCTTTAAATAAATTTTGCGCTCAATGTTTGAGGGACTCTATATTTATATTTGAATAGGGGCCTTAATTGTGCACGTTCGCGCCCTAAATATATTTTCAAAGTTATTTTATACAAAGAAAAATAAATTTATTTAAATTAGAAAGTTGCGAACTTAAAGTTTTATTAACTTTTTAAATGTGAACATTGTTGTTATTAAAAACTTATTGAGGACCTTAAAGTTTCAAAATGGTATTTGGAAGTACAACCAAATTTCGGATACGAAGGTAGGTTTTTTAATTAATTTAAGTATATAAAGTTATTTAAAAAACGAATAATACTAGCAGTTATTTTTATTTTTTATTTTATAAAATATTCTTGAAATAAAACAAAAAAATCGTTAACAATACTGGGTAAATGACCTTTTTGATTACTTACATAGACGTACAGAGAGGGGGCTTTTAAGAGCTTAACCCCTCCAATAACTTGGAAATATAATATTTTAAAAATAAATATATTTCTATTTTTAAAATGTGTACCTGATCAAATAAAAGGAAAAAAATTTCCAAGCCCATCCAAAGTGAATTTTTGTATAGGAACGCCTGGATCAGTATTGAAAATAATTCAACGAACCTTTGAACAGATAAATGTCACGTATTGAAATCAAATATTAAAAAAAGAACTTTACCAATGTTTTTCCTAAAATTGTATATTACTTTTTAAAAGCTCTTTCTCCAGTAGAAAAACCTGAACTCAAAAAAATAAATAATGTGTGGCAAACTCTTTTTTCATTGTAAAACAAACATACAGTGGCGCGCCCAAAAATAAATGTTAAGCCTAGTTTCCACCTATGCGTGCCCCTCTGATTCAAAAAACGCATCACGTGATGTGACATGGATTTGCACCGGTTTTAAATGCAGCGTCACCTGATGCGTTTTTTGAATCAAGGTGGGCACGCATAGATGGAAACCGGGTGTTAGGGAAGGCCGGAGACCCCATATGAGGCTGTATTTTATACTATTGTATTTTTTCATAATCAAATATATGAAAAATATTTAAAAAGTTCTTAGGCATTTGGGGAGGGAACCGGCCCCGAAGGTTCCCCCTGGGTGGGACCATGTTACATATTATAGATGCATTCATTAATTCCAGCTGTCAAATTATATTGCTGCTCCTTATGGAAGGACCTTTTTTTAATTTAATTTTTAAAATCACATATCATAGTCAAAATATATTTTTTTATATATTTTTATTTTTTACTGCCTATTTATTTTTAATTTATTTTTATATTTGATCATTTAAGAATATTCAAGTAAAAACAAACAATATAAAAAATAAAAACAATATAAACAAATAAAACTTTATGTAATATATAACGGCGTTGCCTACCCTAGATAAAATTCAAAACACTTCTTTTTCATATCATCACATTTTAAGTAACTTTAAAAGATTGCGTAAGGTACATTTCGGTTAATTGCATATACTGCATTATCGCGCATTTTTCATCTAATATTTTCCTAATAGATGCTCCATATGACTGTTTGAAGGGGCAGTCATTTATTTCTATTATCGCTAATGGGACATTAAAAGCTGCGCCTTTTGCGATTCTCCAAAGTCGTTGTTTTCTGCAGACCACTGGTGCTGTAGGAATGAGAAAGACAGAACAAAGAGGTATCGCGTGGTTTTTTTGCATCCACGTTCCTGTGTTCCAAAAATGCGAGTTTTTAATGGAGTTTTTTCAGATTTTTGTACTTTACTAGTATATGTGTGCAGTAAGCAGTAAATGGCAAAAAAATGCCAAAACTATAAAAAAGCAATTTGCATCAAAACGAAATTTTCTCATTTGTCTTTCTATTGATCTTTGGGCTTTTGTTACCTTATCCATGTAAGGAATGTCTTTTGGAAATTTTTTATTTAGTCGGTTTAGAACGTTTTTCTACGTTGTCCGACGCCTATTCTCCACCTCCTTTGATCCTGACAATCATCTTCTGTCAGATTTTTTTGACTCATTGATCTTTGGATTGACTGTTGCCATTCTAGTTTAGGACGCCCTCTTTTTCTGCGCCCTATTGGTTGCCATTGTAGGACCTGCTTTGGTAATCTTTTGTCGTTCATCCGTTGTACATGGCCGTACCATGTCAGTTGTCTTTTAGTGATGTCATCCGTTATGCTTCCTTCGATTCCCATTCTTTCTTTTATGATCTCATTTCTTATGTGATCTATTCTAGATATTCTCATTGATCTACTTATTGCATCCATTTCGACACTTTCCATTTTAGTTTTGTATTTTTCTGTTACGCGACAAGTCTCTATTCCATACAACAGCGTGCTTTTTACCATTGTTTCATATATGTTAAAGTTTACATTCTTTTTTATCTCTCTGCTCCATAAAATACTGTTAAGACATCCAATAACTTTTTTGCTTTTACTATTCTTTTTTCCAGTTCTTTACAGTCTGTTCCTGTCTTATCAAATGTGACACCCAAGTATACATACTCATTGCATGGAGATATTACTTGTCCATTATCTAGTTCTAACTCACTGGATTCGTTTCCAATACATAAGTACTGTGTCTTATCCACGTTCACTGTTAATCCCACTTTTGGTATTCTTCCATTAACTTTCTCATCATATACTCCATGTCTTCTTTATCATTAGCTACCAATACTTGGTCATCAGCAAACTGTAGTGTGTATATGGTAAATCGGTCGCTCAGTTGTATTCCCATGCCGTGCACTTTCCGTTTCCAGTTTTTTAGAGCTACTGCGATATATATTTTAAAAAGAGTTGGAGAGATACAACATATCTGTCTTAAGCCTTTTGTTACCAGGAATTCTTTTGAAAGTCGATTTCCAATTTTAATTTTAGATTTTGACCCTTTGTATAGTTTTCTATCGCTTTTATGTATGTATGATTGATATTAGTCTGCTCTAACACTGTCCATAGTTTTTCTACTGGAACGGTATCATATGCCTTTTGAAGGTCCACAAAGATAACATGAGTCTCTATATTTCTGGCGCTCCTTTTCTCAATTACTTGTTTAAGACAAAAAACATTATCACTACAAGATCTACCTGCACAAAACCCACTTTGCTCTTCTTCTTCTTGTTCATGAAAATCATTCTCTATTAGATCTCTAAGAATCCTACCGTACAATCTACTTAGAGTACTGGTTACTGAAATTCCTCTGTAATTGTTGCAATCCAGCTTGTTTCCTGTTTTATGTATTGGGGATATGAATGCAATTTTCCAATCATCAGGTACTGGATGTCCGTTTATGCATTGATTGATAATATATGTGAGATTTTCGATTAGTTTCTCTGATCCATATTTGAGCATTTCAGCATATATTCCTCCAGGTCCGCCAGCTTTTCCGGATTTAAGCTTTTTAATACTAATTTTTATCATTTCTTTTTCGATGATTACTTCCTCTCCGTGTACTTCTATGTCTCTCCTCGGAGAGGCTGCCAGATATTCGGGTCTCGTTTCCTGCAGCAGTTCCTTGTAGTGTTCTGTCCATTGCTCTGGTTTGATGATCTGGAGGTTTACTTTTTCTTTTGTTGAGTTTTTTACTGTAGAAATGAATTTCCATACTTCTGAACTCTGCCTACCTCCTACGTGTGTATTTATATCGTGGCATTTGCGCTCGAACATTTCATTTTTTCTGTGCGTATCAAATTTCTTAGCTGTCTTCTGGTTTCCCTGTAGATTTCTAGGTCTCTTTGTTCTTTAGTACGGAGCCATTTCAAGTATGTGAGTTTTTTCTCTTTGACCATTTCCTGTATTTTTTCCGTCCACCAAATCTTCCTGGTATTTCTAATATCTTGGTATCCAACAGCTTTGATGCTTGCTTCCTTCAAGCTTTTTATTATGTTTGTATATATATATATATATATATATATATATATATATATATATATATATATATATATATATATATATATATATATATATATCTCTTCAAATGAGTGTTCTGTGTTTATTAATTTTTTATCTAATCGGTTCTGCTACAATCTTTGAGTACTTTCGATTTCTAGACTTCTAAAGTTGTATTTTTGATTGTCTTTGATGCATTCTAAATCTAATCTAAAGTCTTTTGGAAATAAGGCAGAAAATGAATAATACACTTAAATACCCAAACGAAAATAAGATGGATCGCATTCCATAAAGGAATACTTTGTAAACTGGAAGTTATTTCTAAACTGAAATTTCCGAATATATTTGTCAGTCAGTTTGTAAGCACATAAGAGGGGTAAAAATATCTCCAGTATCTGCGTAATGTAAGAAGGAAACTACAAATCACGGTTTTATTTTAGACATATAGTTTAGGCCCTACGGGGTCCTATACTGCGTTTAATGATAGAAGCAACACACTTAGTATGGATAGACAAAGAGAACTTTTTCTGGGTATTACGCCACTAGTAAGGAAAAATTACTTTAAAAAATTATAAAAAACAGTGCGTTTCTCCTAGAAAAATAAAAAACACTAATTTGTCAGTGGCTTTCTATAAAAATAAATAGTTGCCTAGTAAAACCTAAACCACTTATCTTTTAATTGAATTTGAATACGCTACGTTTCGATTGCCAATCTACAATCGTTTTCAAGCTTTTTATTTATATTTTGTCTCAAAATCTTAAATGTTTCTTTTTCAAATATATTTTTTATTATTATATTTGAAAAAGAAACATTTAAGATTTTGAGACAAAATATAAATAAAAAGCTTGAAAACGATTGTAGATTGGCAATCGAAACGTAGCGTATTCAAATTCAATTAAAAGATAAGTGGTTTAGGTTTTACTAGGCAACTATTTATTTTTATAGAAAGCCACTGACAAATTAGTGTTTTTTATTTTTCTAGGAGAAACGCACTGTTTTTTATAATTTTTTAAAGTAATTTTTCCTTACTAGTGGCGTAATACCCAGAAAAAGTTGTGTTTGTAAAATGAATCCGCCACAAACATATAGATTTTATTTAGACAAAGAGAACCACCCAACCCTGGCAAGGGTGTGGTTCCCCCCCCTTAAACGTGCTTTTTGATGTTTTTTTGCTAATAACTCGAAAACGGTCAACTTTTTTAAAAATCATCACAGATCACTTTGCAAGCGGATAAAATTTCCCTTTTAACCATGTACCTTAGTACTCTCTAAAACCAGTGGTGCACGTTCCATAAGCCTACGAAAAAAGGGGAAAATGTTTAAAATATGTTTTTTTTTTCTTGGGGTATTTTGTATCATCACATTGTTTTTTTCAAAACAGTATTTTTGTTTAAAAACCCTTTGTATACAGTTAAATGTTTAAGAAGTTAGACATAACTTTTAAAAGTAGCCGCCTTGAAATAAAAATAAATGTCTTTGTAGAAATCCTCAAATTAAACAAAAATTTTAAACAACCTCAAAAGTGATCTTTTATAGTATTTTTCTAATCATTTTCAAACTTTTAACTTGTCCAAAAACAACTAAGTAATAGTTATTGACGCTGACCGTAAAATTTAAGAAAATTAAAAAAATATAGTTTTTTCTGTACCTCTCATTTATTTAAATACCTATAAAAGGTGCGCCACTAATGTAAGGGGAGCGTGTTCTACACCGTTAGATAGGTCTTACTCTTACTTAGTTGTTTTTTGCCAAGTTAAAAGTTTGCAAATACTTGGGAAACTACTGTAAGAGAGCAGTTTTGAGGGGGTGAAAGGGGGGACGCCCCTTACCACCACTTTAAAAAAGGTTAACTAGAAAAAGACAGTTTTAAGTTATAACCAATCAAAAATAATTTTTTACTCACTCCCATTATTATTTACTGAGTTATAAAAATGAATGTTCAACATTTTTGTTTGATTTGAGGATTTCTACAAACACATTTATTTTTATTTCAAGGCGGCTATTTAAAAAATATAAATGTCTAGCTTAATAAGTATTTAACTGTATATATTGGGCTTTTAAACAAAAATATTTTTTGAGAAAAAAATAGTGTTAAGGATAAAAAATACCACAAAAAAATATTAAAAAAATATTTAAAAAATTTTTCCCTTTCTTCGTACGCTAATGGAATGTGTACCACTGTCGTCAGAGGGTACTAAGGTAAATCGTTGAAAAGGAAATTGTATCCGCTTAAAAAATGATATCTAGAGTACTTTTGGAAAACTTGACTGTTTTCGAGTTATTAGCAAAAAACTATCAAAACGCACATTTAAGGGGGGACCACCCCCCTGCCAGGGTTGGGGGTGGGTCCATTTCGTAAAATGTTCGGGCGAGCTTTATATCTAGCCATACCAAGTGTGTTGTTTCTATTATTAAACGCAGCATCGCTTGAATCTCGGATCTAGGGCCTGAACTAATAGCAATAAGATAGAAAAGCAAACAGTTTTCCGATCATTTTACAAATATTTGCAAGCAAACTATTCGGAAGAATTGTACCGAGATTTTACCGAGACAAACGAAGCAAAATTTTATTACAAAATTTTGGAAAGGAAGGAGAGTTTGGAAAATAATTCAAGAATTTTTTTATTATACTAACAAGGACACACACACAAAAAATAAATAAAGTTTTAAAACTAATTAGAATGCGCGCCTTACTGAGAGAAATTTAAATAAAAAATTCTCATCCTAGAAAATTTTAAACAATAAACTAAGATCGGTGATATCTCTGTTATTATTAACCATTATTTAAATTTTTGTAAAGAACGTTTCTATAGCCAAGAATTCCTCAAAACAATGCAATTTGCAGTAATTGTTGGGTTTGTGGAAAAAAGGATTTCAAGAAAAATACCGATTTGGTTTTCAACAGGTTGCAATTTATTAAATTTACTTAATTATAGCGAATTAAATTTGAGATTTTAAAAGCAGCCAAAAATTTAATATTTTGCCTGTCACTATATATATTTGAAGCTGCAAAAGGTCCAAAAGTTTTGAAATTTAATATTCCAGTAAGTTTCCGACCGCCATCTTAAAAAATGGTGCCTAAATTCAATTTTTTTTAAATAATAATAAATAAAATTCTGTAGGTTGTAGAAAAATTGTTTTAAACAAAAATTTAACACAATAAAATTCCTTTTAAAAATTTTGGAATGCGTTATACGTCAGAGTAATAGCTTTCGAGTTACGATATCAACCAATTTGCCGCCATTTTGGATTTTTCCCATTTTTTTTTCCTTAAAGGCCTTTAACTGACAAACTGATTTTTGAAAATCATTGTTATAACATGAAATAAAGATTAATAAATGGCCTAAAACAAGAGATATTACCTTACCCTAATTTCTTATTCATTTCCAAAATAAAAAATTGATCGAAATTAGGATTTTAATTTTCTTAAAAACTAAGCATTTAATAAAACATTTTAATTATTTCATTGTAGGAAATTAAATTAAATTAACATTTTAATTATTAACTTGAGTCAACATTTTCGGACTTTTGTTTTGAACTTGTGAACTTGGTGTAACCTTGAGTTAAATTAACACACCGTTGAGAGGGCGGGTTTAGCGATTTGAGCCTTCTTATAACCTATAAAAAGAAGGTACATTATACTTTTTCATATTTTTTTTATTGTTTCACTTTTTTTTCTCCTACAATAATCTTTGGAAATGGAAATTTTCCAGGGACTGAGCGATGGAGACGAAGACTTTTATAACTTTGGTGAATACCAAAGAAGGCCCCTAATAATTCGACCAAGAGTTAATCTTTTCGAAATGTTTGGTGAAAAAGACTTTTTTACAAGATTACGAACAAATTAAAGAGCAGTAGGGTAGTTATTCTTGCTTTTAAACGATGTGATAGTTCCCATCACATACTTTGGTAAGCTTTAAATTAGCTTCGAGCCGTCACGTGCTATATAAAAGGACCTCCATTGCGCAAGCTTCTCCTACGATTTGAAATTTCACTTCAAACGCGTAAAATTCACTAACTCTGAAGAGCGGGCGAATATGCCATTGGACGCTTGCTATTGATCAAAGCGTGTGATATGGATGGTCTGGTCACATCGTTCAAGATCCAGAGTAGCTACCCTGATAGGTAAAATGAAAATTTTTAGGATTTTGAGATGTTGCTTTATTTTGTAAACATTTTAAAACATTAGATTTTGCACTCACAACAACAGGCTGAAAATGAGATTTTGCACACAAAGCAATGGTGTTATGAACAAAAAGATTGGAAAAATGAAATGAAAGAGTATGCAGAGAGGTTTTCTACTTTATTATCCATTTGTATTTTTCTTGAAGCTGCAAATAGGTACAATACAAAAATTATAATTTTTAAAAAACATAATTTATCTTTTAATTATTATATAACATTTCTGTTGACAAAGTGTTTTGCACACAGCATGTACAAAGTTCCAATCGAGCCCTAATAATACCAAATCAACATAAGAATAAATATGAAAAATAGAAGACTGTGTTAAGAAAAATATCAACCTAATTAATTTAAAAACCTTTGATTTCTCCACTTCTGCCATTATCTACTCGTAATGTAATTATATTATTGCTCAAATCCCATTTGTCAGACAGTTTCACTTATTCTAAAAAACTACTTATCTTGTAATTTTTTATTTTAAAAAAATGGCATGTATAAATAGGTTCTTGATTATAAGCCAATGCTAAAGATAGCATAGGCGAAAGAAGTGTAAGATTTACATATGTAATGAAGAATCATCAATATATATATTATGTTATCTTGGGATTAGGATTAGCGTCTTTAGTTTTTAGTATTTTATGTCTGTCTATATGCATTTCTAATAGGTTGCTATAATAGATGAATATTTTTGCAGACATTATAATTCAATGAAAAAAAACAACGGGCTAAGGTGTAGATTAAATCTTTTAGTTACTTTAATTATGTATAAAAAACGTTATTATATCGGATATTGTTCCATAATTTTAAAGATTTTGACCCAAATCTTTAAGTGAGTAAAACAAAAACTAAAACAATCGGTTCAAAAAGGACAGTTATGTCACAGTTTTAAAAATAATCGCGACATCAATACCAAAAAACAATAGACAGCGAAAATACATTAAAACTGTAATAAGACACTTGTTTTTAATTTTAAATGACAAAATAGAAAACGTCTATGTCTTTCGTCATAAGAATTAAAATTTAGATCTTGGGAACCTACTTTTTAAAAAATACAATCGAATTTTAAAATATATATTTTGTTATGTTAATGTTAACAAACAAAAATTACACCCGTGTGTTATTCTCAAAAATTCTTTTTTTTATTAAAAACATATATTCCCCTTTACAATTTTTTTAACTAGGTTTACCTGGAAAAATAGCTATTTGTAGGTACTTGCCCCTGAGATAGAGACCTTCATAAATTTTGAACAAAATTTTTAACATAAAATGCGGGTGAATACAGTTTTTAAAATTTGGTGTTCAAATTTGATTTTAAAACGAGTCGGAAGTGTTTTTCAAATAGCTATTATAAAACCACTAATTTATTTTTAAATTTTAACCAAATTTTTAAATGTATAGTTGCTATTGAAACCACAAATTATGCATGCTTGTTTTTTTTATAAGAAATTTTTAAATGGTTTTTAATGAAAATTTAATTTGATTGAGAATAGAATATAATTTGTTAGATATGATCAAAAAGATCATAAGCTAATTTTAAAGATTCTTCAAAAGCTTGTTTAACAAATTAAAAATCGTTTCTTGATGCAATGATTCATAAATAAAACATTTACAAAAAATTAGAAGACCTTCCTTTATAAACCTTTGTAATTTTTTTATACAAAAGCTAAAATAACTGAAAACTATTGGCAACATAAGTTTTGTTCTTTTGGTTTATTTGTGTTTTTATTGTTATTTTAACACAAATAGATAAAACTGATAAAGCATAGAATTGCCCCCGTTCCTTATAACTTGTAACACCTCCAATAGCTGTATGTCAATATTTAAATTCTTGGTGATAAAATTTTAAAATAGGCGCCGTCAGTTTTATGGTAAAGGTTGTTAAACTCCTTGTACAGGCAAAATAAAACCGACATAAAAGTTATTACATGTCAAGAAATAATACTTTTTATTCCAAAACCAGAAAGTTTTAACTTAAAAACATTTTCCGATTATACTGACTATATAGAAATGTCGAAAAAAAATGACGAACCGTAATTTGTTCGTAAATAAAAAAATTGAAAATAGTATTGTAGAAAATAATTTGGGCGAAGCGTAATTTCGTTGATCCGTAAAAATGTCGAAACGTAAAAGCATCAATGGTGTTAATTCGATTCGCAGAATGATCAAGCCGTAAAAGAATCGAATTGCAAAAAGGCCGAACCGTAAAAACGTCGAAAAGTAAAAAAACGAACGTAAATAATGGACTGTGTGGTGAAAGATTTCAGTCGCCAGAGGAAGCAGTCAACACCTTTAAGAATGCGAATTTGACAGTACCAACAAACGAGTGGAATTACGAGTATTTTCCGATAGCCAGCTCAGAACACTCCAATAGTCTGTGGTACACTCGCCCATGATTTATTAAACTATTTTCTTTAGCAGTTTTTAAAGCTCGCTGAATTTTAGAGCAGTGGCGGCTGGTGACGTAAATTGGTGGGGCAAAATTTTTATTGCATGGAAAAGGAGATAAAAAACTTACCTAAACAATTTTATTTTAGCATTTTACAAACAAGCAGCTACTTGGTGTAGTTTTTAGTTTATTTGTTTATAGATAAAGTCTATTCACCCTTCTTTTACATGCGCAAAGTGCTTGGATTAGCACCAGTTTTCAGACTCATCAAGAATTCCACAGAATTTTAAACAGTCTATTATCTTACTAAACTTACCAAATATATGTCTATTTTTTGCCACATTTTCATTATGTTCGGTAATGTTTTGCCTTTAGGCACTATTCAATTGGCAACTTATATCAGTCTTGCTTAGCATAGAAAATTCTATGTGGTTATTTAAATAAGCAGCACTTACTTTGTGTCTTTTCACTAATGTGCTAGAGATCACACATTCCTTTTGCCACCCACGCAGGATCATTTCGTGGATTGTTCATAATAAGACAAATAAAGCAAAAAAAAGCATTTCGTTTTTCACAACCGCACAACCAGTTTTCAGCATCGTATAATTTTTTATTACTTGCACTAAAATTTTGGTTAATTTTTAGGATTTTTAGGTTCGCTCTATATTTTATTTGTAATCGAAGTTCATATGTCAACGTATTTAAATTTGCACAGTTAATTATGTACTCAACGGTATTTATTTCCATTTTATAAACAAACGATAACAAAAACAATGACACGCGACCGGCAATGCTTTTTACTACTGACATAGCCCATATCAAAACAAACTTATACGTCTTCACTAAGGATAGAACCGGCATCGTGTAGAAGGGCAACGGACGTTTCTGCACGATGATGATGGCCGACTTCAACTAAAACCCACATTCCTCCCGCCCTCGCTCGAGAACATCCACCCATACCCCGCTGAAAAACGGGCGAAATTGAAACCATGCCCCGCGCGGCGCTGCCGGCTTGTAATTATTTACGCTAAAAAAGTTTACCCAATTAATCGCTTGATGTTAACCACAGATAATAAAAAAAAACTAGACAATCATGTCGTAAGGGAAGATTTAACTTTTTTTAAATAAATCAATTAAAAATACTGTTTGCTGTCTAGTTTTTGGAGGCCACTGTCCCGTTGTCCTCCCAGTAGCAGCCGTCACTGTTTTGGAGCTTTGCAGACGAGAGTAGGGAATCGTAATCTGACAATAAAAAAGTGGAATTCGGTACAAAGCTACTGACATTAGACACTTATTGGAATAAAACCTGACCTTATTTAAACATCGACCCTATGGTAACAGATTTGCATATAAAAAGCAGCTGCTCTGCTTCAAAATTCGGCCTTTGTGTATTTAAAAACCGGATTTATTAGTGTCGGTATTAATTAAATGAAAGTTACCGTCTTTATTATTAAATTTGGCTTTGGAATGTCAATTCTAAGAGGTCAGCTGTTAGTTTTCTGTGTAAATGTGTCAAAATAAAGTCGACTCTAAAATAAAGTCAGGTTTTATTCCAATAAGTCCCTAATACCAGTTAAAGTCTTATTTAATAATAATTACAATAAGTGCTTGCTTCGATTTTTAAAAAAAATAAGTCAGTCCTCCATATAGTAATTACATCGTTTCGCGTAATTCACAAAGTACCGTTTTAACCAATCTAAAACGCCATAACTGTAGTAATGATAAGTTTTTTCGAAGCCAGCAGACCATAAATTAATAAATATGTAAAAGATGTCAGTCGCTGTAGGTACTTAGTGTGTATATGTCTGTCTACCCACCTTTATGGTAGTACTGCAACTAGTATGGACGCAAATTGCTCTAATTACTATCACAGTATAACACTATGAATGCTAGGAGCAATTGCTTGTAAGTATTTTTTTATCCGAGTGGGTTTAAAAATGTGACTTTTCACACTATTTATGACTAGCCTTCCTAGCTAGCCTATTAGCACACAAACGTGCGGTTTTTCTGAAAATTGAGAATCTGCCGTAACTTTTGAATCTAAACAACTCTTCTTAATAACATTTTCCGATATCTTTTAAAATATATTTTACGCTTAACCCTTTTTATCAAATCAGCCTACTAAACCACACTGTATATAAAATGATTTGCCTCATTTTCTTAACATGTTAGTTTAAGACCAAGCAGGAGCGATTCCCAGAATATCAGAATATAAATCAATTTTTTTTGTCATTTTTACCTTACGGGAACTCAATTCGTGGACACACTGTATATTCCGAAAACCGCATATTGACACGACGCTCCATTAAAAAGTCAGCATTTTTTACATTTTTAAATTTTCAAAAAACTGTTATTAGCATTAAAGGATTTTGACCAAAATCTAATCAGCTCGTTAAAGTGTCGAGCACCTTACCTGAAAATTTTATGAATATCGGTTTAGCGGTTTAGGAGCTATCGTATTACAGACAGAAATAATATATACACACAACTCGCTACGCATTGTTCTGTCAACGACATTTTTGTGCTGAAACATCGATTTTCTGCACCTGTTAGGAAAATGGCTATAGGTATTTACCTATTTTTATTGTGAAAAAAAAATGTTGGACTTCCATTGTCTTTATTTATGTTAAACACGACGTTTCGGTTAGTAAGTATCTCCACTTGTTTTCAAGTGTAAACTGCACATATTGCCAAGTGTAAACTTGAACACGGTTAGAGATACTTACTAACCGAAACGTCGTCTTTAAGTTTTAAATATTCTTCTTGTATTACACACCCCCACAAGAAAAAAATTCTAAATAATCTGAGTCAACAAACAATACTCTGCCAATTTATAGGCACCTAAGCTCACACGATTAATGTTTAATGTAATTTTTACCAATTTTGGTCCTCGAAAATAACCCCCTATTCGACAACCGGAAACGCGTCCAATTGGAGATTTAACCCTCCCCCAGTTTGGCACTACTTAACAAAACAAACTATAATGTTTTTTTTACCTTCATGCACAGTTACATTAAGTATTGCCAATTGCCCAGACAAAACAGGACATCTAATGGACGTCCTTTTTATCTAACATCATTCTACATTCTTATAGTTGTTTCTTTGTAGCTTGAAAAAGTCGGAAAACAACCGTTCGAAACGTCGGTCGTCGCGTCGCTAGAAAATAAACATAGTTAAATCTTTAAGGTTGTCCTTATTCCCGCTAAACCTTCCTCACTGTAAAATCTAAGGACGTCAACTTTCTTAAAAAACAAATTAAAAGTGTCCAATTAAATCGGTAATTGGGCTAATTAGGCATAATTATTCGACTGATATAATTGAAAAACTGGCAAAACACTTCTTTGCTTGAAACAAATCACTGGCCGGTGATACCCACGATGTGGTGGCAAAGTTAATGACTTTTTAACAAGATAAAATTGAGGCTTGAGCTTCAGGCTCTAAAAGATTGATTTAATTTAATTTAATTAATTTAAATTCTTTGCTAAGTCACATTAACATCTCTAGACGCAAAACTTTAATTATTTATGATTTTTTTTCTAAACTTTTAGGAATTGCTTCATTTTATCATCTAGGTTTCTTAGCATTGTCGTAATCTCAATACTTTATGTCACTTTATTTTTTAGAATTATTCTTGTTTCAATTTTTTTTAGCTTTTACATTTTGAAATTATCTTAAAACTGTGCAATATAATTTTTAAATCTATAAATATCTAGCGCAGCTTTAGTTCTATCTTTATCTTTTTTTTAAGTTTTCTTTGCTTATTTTTATATTTATTATTTTTAAGAATAAATCTTGTTCCTAAGCATTATTTATTTATTTTTGTTTATTAAAATAGGTTGTATAATTCCTTAATTTAGCATATCCTGCAGCTTTAGTTTCTTATTTATCTAACTGTTTAGGATACTTCACAAAATACATTTTTAAATTTAAACAATCATTTCCTTTATTTTCTTTAATTTTTTATTTATTTCGTAAATTTCAATTGTGTAAGGTTTCCTATATTAAAATCTCTACTGAAAAAATCAAATCAAAATCCAACTTACCTAATCAGAGATCTAGATCATCTTTTTCAACTTCAACAAACCATTCCGAAACTTGAAAATCATTACGTCAACCGTGAACGAAAAGAAATTGAATAAATTTTGGCTAATTTCGTCGCGACATACTTTTTACCATTCCATCAAATATACCGTGCACCATAAAAATTAAGCAAATTCATACAAAATTAAAAGAACTTGCTTTTTTGCTAAAGCTAGGAAATGAGAAAGTTTTGAACAGTCCGGTCTTGAATGAAGTTGCATTTTTTGAGCCTTTTTAATAAATATAGCTTCAAAAATAAACGAGAGTATATAAACAAAAGTAGAGACAAGAAGATCAGTAGTGGGGGAGTGTCGTGGTCTTTCCCTTAACCTTTCCTGTTCTCTTTACAACAAGTGCAGTACGTCAGCCTATTTCAGCAAAAGTGCAGATCTTCCTTGCTCAGGGTTGACGCCCGGAGTGTCTTTTGCTTGCGTAGGTCTCACAATATGCCACGAGTTACCTTATGATCTCTCGTCTTTCTGTCCACAGGCTGGCCAGGTAGGGTCGTTCTCAACTCCTATTCCTGTCTGTGTGCTCCCTCAACCGACCATGTCCAGTTAGACTACGTATATCAGCAGTTCAATGTATTTTCGTGTCCCTTCCAGCAACCATCTAAGTCTGGTTGTAAGTTATTTTGATCTGCTGTTGATAATCCAGTTAATCTTAATATTAATAGCATAGATACATATATAGGTTTTCTCTATGCCTAAAGTAATGCAAGACTAATTTTGATACTCAAATATTAGAGCAAAAGATCCCTGCTGTTTATGTTATATTACTGACATCTCTATCTATCTATTCAACGTTCTTCAATCCATCTTTGGACGTAAGCCTCCCTTAATATCTTCCACTTTGCTCTGACTATCGCCGTGTCCATCCATCTAGTTCGCGCGTGTTTCATCAAATCGTTCGCCCATCTCATTTGGGGTCTTCCCCTACTTCATTTATTTTCCCAAGCTCTCCAGTTTACAATACATTTGTTCCATCGATCGTCTTTCTGTCTGATATTATGACCGGCAAATTTCCATTTTAATTTTGCTACTTCTTCTCTGACATCCCTTACTTTTGTTTTATTTCTTATCCATTTCTTTCTCTATCTGTTAGCTTTACATGTAACATTTGTCTTTCCATTGATCTTTGGGCTTTTGTTACCTTATGCATGTTTGATTTTTTAAGTCTGGGATACATACGTAAGTCCAGGAATGATACATTGGTTATACACTTTCGTTTTGAGATACTGAGGATATTTTTTAATTTTTAATTTCTAGTTTAATTTACCGAACGCTGCCCCGGCCAATCTTACTGGTCTCTTGATTTCAGCTGTTTGGTTTTCTTTTTTTAATTTAATAATTTGTGTAGTATATATAATATATTCCTCTACATGTTCTATTTTCTTTTGGTTTATTCTGATCGTGATATCTTCATCTGTGTTTGTTAAGATTTTAGTATTAGTGTAGTTCATACTCAAGTCTATATTTTTAGCTGCTGTATCCAGTTCTTCCAGCATTCTTATCAGTTCTTCTTTCTTATCTGTTATTAAGGCGATATCATCAGCATATCTTAGGTGGTTCAAATATTGTCCACTTACTTTGATGCCTATTTCTTCCCAATCTAAGTTTTTAAAAAGATTACTGACATACCCTATAAAAATTGGCAGTTAAAAAACAGCAAACAGATTCTTATTGTGTTTTAATTTCTTGTTGGTAAAGTTTTTCTCCACGACTTACGAAGGAAGTGCGGATTGAACTGACACGTTATTGTTCTGCTGATTACTTACTAGGTATATATAATATGTTACAGTTCCGTTTTCTTTGAGAGAAAAGAACTTTCCCCATTTGTTATTAACACTTCTTTTCGAATTTAAGGATGTGTGTCTGTAAGTACAGTTCGACTATTGTTGTGGAAAAAATCATTTCCTCCATAATTTGTTGCTTCTTTATGGGTATTTAACGCTTTCAAAACCTTTGTGTACTCATCTAAACACTATTGATCTATCTTAAAGCAACAATTTAGAAAATAGGGACATTTTGGGTCAGTTAAAACTACAGAAAATTTGACAGCTATTACTGCTATTGTTACTAAGAATAACGGTAACATTCAGGGAAGAAAGGGTGGATTTTGGAACACTAAAGATAAATATAATACAAACGTTAATTTAGTAGTTTCACACTCCTTCAACTTTTGGTTTATTTATATTTGCTTATTTATTTTTATTACATTTAAGGCTTTTTACAAACCAAACTAACGAATTTTAGTAAAAAATTCGTCGGCATTAAAAAAACAATACAAAACTAGCAATAGTTTTTAATATTCATATAAATTGTTCATAAATACCTTGCGATATGGGTCATCTTTTTTCGTTTACAAAGATATTATTTCCACACAAGGTTAGAAATAAATAAAAAGTTAGTTGTGATAATTGAAAACGGATTCTAATATATCTTGTGCTTTTTACAATATTTAAATACTAATACGTATTTAATATGGTAATGCATCTACAAATAAAGTTTTAAGTTACTTATATATTATTTAGCTTTGAGAATTTTTGTAGATAAATTTTTTATCAATCATGGATTATTTCAATTGTTTTTCGAACTTTAAACGACCTCTCAACAATTTGAGACTTTTTTTAACGGGAATCCTACGACTGCGCGGATTAAATTTTCAAAAAATTAAATTTCGTGGAAAAAAAATGTATGTGGTTTTGGAAACTCACTGAGATATGCTTACTATCATATTGCACATTAGGGTGAACCAAATCTTGGCAGTTATTTGCCCTGTGTAAAAAAATACACTTAAACCAGTCGGTATCAAATCTATAGACTTGATACTTAAACCCGGTCTAAAATGCTAAGTTTTAAAGTCTCAGTAAATACTGGTGTATATTTTTAGATTTAAGGTTTAGACTAAAATCAAATAGTTAGTTAAACTTCAATCAAAAATAAATTATTTTCGAAGTGTTGATTTTACTTAAAATTCTAATGCGGTTTTATTTTCTTTATAAATGAGCCAGTACTCAACGTAAATATTTGGGTTTGGACAAATGCGTTTCAACCAAATTAAATCAGCGCATTTGTTAAAGCTTTTGAAATTGATATCGTATTATGTGATATAAATCTCTATTTATTTAATTTATTGATATTTTTTTGAATTATTCTATGACGAACTGTTATAAAATAAGTTTCTTTTCTATTAGAGGTACTTGTAGTTTTACCATTAGATTTGCCATTGTTTTTGCTTTATTTTTATCAATATCAGACTTTTAACAAACTTATTTTGCCACTTAATATTTTGAAATATTATGTCAAGTTTATGACCCAGAAAAATAATCACGAATTTAAGTGGTTTAATAAATTCGTGATTTTTAGTTTTCAGATTTATTGCAATTATAAAATATTTCATACTCTGCAGTGAGTTTTCCTAAATCGATGCCCCTTTTAAACTTCAGAGTGTTATTCTATGAGTAACTTAAAAAAAAACTTTATATAAACATAGGTCCCCAAATGCTTCGATTTACAGGTTCTTAAAGTTTTAATTTTTTGTTTGTTTATTCTTTATAATTCGTGCATTTAACTACAAGGCAAGCCAAATATCAGGAAAAAAACTACAGGGTGATATTTTTTCAGGAGTTATGCCCCTTTTTTGCTCTAAGAACTTTTTTGCAGTAAGCCAGTGGCAGATTCGAAAATATGAAGTGGATTCTTTGTTTTATTCAAAAACTTTTTAATCTCTTGCAATTTTTCGTATCTTTAACTGTTTTCAAGAAAAAAACAAAAAAGGAAAATTTGTACCCTGCTAAATATCATTAAAATTTAACACTGTAATTTCTAAATAGTAATAAAAAATACAAACTATATTTTTTTGTCTTTTTCTCAAAAACGGTTAGAGATACAAAATATTGCAAAAGATCAAAAAGTTTCTGAATAAAACAAGGAAATCATTTTACCTGTATCTCGAAAACTAAGCACTTGCGGACCTATGTTTATACCAAGTTTTTTTCTTAAAATCATTCGTAGAATAAACCTTTGATGTTTGGTGACATACTTCATTAACGCTCTGTATAAAAGGCCTTTTTATAAAAACAGTAACCGATTTAAAACAGTTAAAGAGGAAAGTTATTGTTGCAATATTTTAATGACAAAAATTATAATAAAGATATATAATAAAAACTGCAAACGATACTCATAACTAGCCAGTTAAATAGAAAAAAAAACAAAAATTATTGCTTTGTTAGAATTGCTCTCCCAGCACTGAGCAATATCATAAATATTGCTAGACCAGACAGAAATAATGTAAAACAAGAAAATATTGCATCTTAAGGAATCGGCCAAAGGTATCTGGGATTAGAAAAAATTAAAAGTTATTCGAATTGGCCCGAAGGAAGAGCAAAATTAACTTTTAATCAGAAAGAAGAAGATTGGTGTTAGAAATATGATATAGAAGCTAGAGAAAATGAGAGATATCAAGAATCGTAAAATAGAATTGCTTCAATAAATAAAGATTGGCGAAAGATTTGTGATATTTGAGAGAACATTAAAATACTACAATTTGCTGACGACCAAATAATTGTAGCTAACGATAAAGAAGTCATGGACTATATGATGAGAAAGTTAGCGGAAGAATACCAAAAGTGGGGCTTAATAGTGAACGTGGACAAGACACAGAACTGAACCGAACATCCATGCAATGAGTATGTATACTTGGGTGTCACATTTGATAAGACAGGAACAGACGCTAAAGAACTGGAAAAAAGAATAGTAAAAGCAAAAAAGGTTATTAGATTTCTTAAGAGTATAGAGCAGAGAGATAAAAAGAATGTAAAATTTAACATATATCAGCACGGCACGCCACTGCAGTGTGCACCCAATGTGGTAATACCTAGAATAATAATATTAAAAATGTATTTAAGGAATAAATGCCACCTACTACTACTAAAGTTAAAATGCCCAAAATGGTTTATTCTACTTGAACCAGCTTACGAGATTAGCAGATGTTCACTAAAAAAAGTGTGCCAGATGCCCCATACTGGGCACGCTCCCTCGTTTATTTTTGTAACCACACCTTTTGACAAAGATTGGTTTAAATCCCCTAATGAAAATGCATTACTACGTTCCTATAATTTATGAAACCGACATAAATAGCTCAGATCCTTTAGAATATTACAAAACTATCCAAATCTGGTTTATCAAGAGCCCTAAAATGTACTAAAACTTAAACTTTTAGATCAAAAAGTTTTAAAGTAATTAGTCGTTTTTTTATATTCAAACCAGTCTAGACCAAATTTGTCGAATAAAGTAATCAAGACTGGATTTAGTTAACAAAGTGGTTAATAAAACACAAGAACTGTCTTAAATTTCAAATTAATTGGAGTGATAAATTAAAGTTTTTTAATAAAATGCTGAAAACCACACACAAGCAGAATTAAATACCTACTTAGTTTATTTTTTATCAAATTCAAGGTGATCGAACACTATTGAATTGTCAAAGTAATAGTTTTCAAGTAGGTTCATATACGTTTATCATTTTTATAAAAAATGCCTGATAAAATTCTAAGTATTACAAACAATATTTAGGTTAATAAGCATGAAGATATAATTTACCGCAATTTTCAAATATTATTTCTAACTATATTTTTATGATATTTGTCAAGTTTAACGTTGTTTGCTTAATGCATATTTTTTATATTTAATAAACACTTAAGAAATACCTTTTCAAATGACAAAGTTAGGCAAAATAATAAAATGTAATTTGATATACTCACTTACATTGCATTATTTTAAATGTGGAAAACCAAATAATATTATGACTGGCTAATAATTTTAAAAAAGTTACAATTTACCATGGTTATAATGTGCAATTATTAAAATAATTCACGCACAAAATAAAAAAAAAACCTTCTTACCATACAAAAGAGAGAAAACAGAACTATAGCAGAAAAAAAATCAAATCTTCTTGCTACAAACAAAAACAGAAAGAAAGAAAACAAAACTTCATACCAGGAAATATGTATTACACAGGATACACCTACTGCACCAATATTATTTAAAACAAATAACATATTTTGCCATAAATAATCGCGATTACAATTCTAATGGTAACCAACGCAATACCCAATAACTATCTTCAAAACAGAAATTGCAATAGCAGGCTGGTTAAAATGCATCATTTCATAATGTTACAGATCGCTAATAGACTGCAGCCTTGGGCCAGGAATCTATAAAACCTAGAAGAGCAGAACAAAATGCATAACTTCTTTTCGTTGTTACAGTTTTCTTGCAAAATGATCTGTAAATAAATATTAGAAGAATTAAGCTGTACTGTACTGTAAGATTTCTTTTTATCAGTTGACTTCTTGAAATTTTCCCGATTATTTTTAACTAGAATTTCAGAAAGACTAGACTTACTTCCTAAATCTTTAAAGTGTGAAGCAGAAAGTTGTCGACAGATTTTTTGTAATGTCAATTATTTGACTAATATTTAAACCATTTAATTCCTAATCCAATAAAAAAAATTTATAAAAAAAAACACCTGTTAACTGTTAAATTTACTTGTAAGTACTAGTCGCAGTTGAATACAACATTGATAGGTATACCTATAATGTACGACATGCTTCAACTTTTAGTTTTGATGCCCAATGCGCACTTACGAAATTATACAGTTTTGTATTTTCATGTATCAGATTATTTGGTAATTTTGTACTCAACTGCGACTAGTAGTTACAAGTAAATTTAGCAGTTGGGTGTTTTTTTATTTAATTTTTTATTATTTCCAACTTTTAGGTTTAATTCTTTTTTAGCCTTATTAAAAGCAGTATGCATTTACAATTAATTTAGCTTTACCCAAAAAGTACGTGTAGATTTTCTACGGACGCGAACAGTGTTACTTTCCATTGAGTGAAGGTGGGTAGGTGAGAGGGAGGAGGAAACTAGTAAAATGTTGTCGAAAAAATTCTTAAAGCGTCTGCTGAAAGAATTTTTGAAATCGCTCTTAATTTGTGAAAGGTATAGCTACAACTATTACTAATAAGGAGGGTGGGGAGAAGAGAGGGAGAGAAAGGGGGAAACTAGTAAAATGAGGTTGGAAAAAGAGGCTTAAAGCGTGTGCAGAAAGAATTTTTGAAATTGCTCTATATTTGTGAAAGGTATAGCTATAACTACGAGGGGTCGCTCAGTATTTCTTTTTGATGTACAGGTTTGGGGAAATACTTGGGAGGTACTGGGAAATATACTGGGAAATACCGGGAAATACTTGGGAGATACCAGGAAATACCATTGAAATTTGAGGAAATACTGCAAAATACCAGGAAATACCGTAGGTATTTCCTTTTGGTGTACAAACATCGGCGATCGAGCCACCCCTCGTATAACTATTACTAATAAGGATGGCTTGAGAGAGATGGAGAGGCAGGGGGAAGGGGACTAGTAAAATGGAAAAACTGAAAGCGTATGCAGAAAGAATTTTTGAAATCGCTCTATATTTGATAAAATTATGCGAATAATGTTTTTGAACAGGGTGGGGGAATGACAGGAGGGGAGATGGGTGGGAACAGGGAGGACTACAATAAAGTAACTATAGCAAATTAGAGAACATTTGCAATGGGTAATCAAAGGAATTTCAATAAAATGGCCTGAAATAAAAGATTGCCATGTTGATTCCTGTGTAAAAAAATATAGCCTATAGCACCTTCGGGATCAGTAGCAATTCAACGGCACCATTTTTGTAAAAATCGGTTCACCCGTTTAGCCTCTAGTGACACAAACATATTTACTCACATACATACAACAATCCAAAAACATTACCCTGCCTTTCGCCGTGCTGCAGTTGTGTAAAAAAGAGTCATACATTCCAAATAAACCACCATTGTGGCAGATAATTTCGACCCAATAACTTCTAAGTAACAAATACCTCTTTAACTTTCTTCTAAATCTCATAAACCAGCAGCTAGTTCCTGTAGAGATATCATTTCAAATCCCACAATAGCAACAGCAAAGCCGTTATTAATACGACGCTGTTGTGCCAATAAATCATTTGGAATCAGTTCGCGATTACCGGGTGATTTAAATCTATCAAAACCTTCTATTGTAGTTGACTTTACTGTGACTTCAATTTCGTCAATAAGGATATTTATAAGATGATTGTCTGTTAAATTTTCGGTTGAGTTAAATTTGTTAATTTCATAAAAATATTTTACGATATGTAAAAATACCTTTTCAATCTTTTCTAGCATAATTATTTGCTTGACTTTAATCAATAAAGATTTGTGTGCATTATTTCCGTCATCCAGTTCTAAACGTTTGTCTAAAATAACTTAATTTTTCTGTGTGGTAACTTTTATTTTTGTTACAGTTTTAGACTTTCAGAAACTTTTTTGTTCAGAAATTAGTTATAATTAATTTTAAAAATTGAATATGTATATCTGTGGCATGTTAGTTACCTTTGGAATAATAGAGTCTTAGATCAAGAACTGAATCGCTCTGTATATATATTAAATGTTTATTATTACAAGAAAGTTTGCAGTAAACATTATAAGTGTCTGCTTTCGGTGGGTGGTGACCTGTATTCAATCAATTTGCAACCCAATAAGTTATTATTTCAAATGTTGGTTGTAAGCATTTATGTCGCAGGAAATATTAATTAAAATGAAATAGGTATCTTTGTCCTAGATTTAAATCAATGTGTGAGTAGTTTTTTTTTAAAGGAAAATCAGAATCTTGAATTCCATAACAAGCGCTTTCAAGCAGAGTAATATTATAATTATTGTTACTTTCTGCAGAAACTAGCATTGTGGTTTCTGTATACCTATATTACTGGTAAAGTCAAACGGTCCTAGAAGTTTTGAGTTATGATATCTTGATATTTTTTTAGGTTGCAGATTTGGATTTTAAACAGTCTTTGTCTCAGATCCACGTGTAAATATTGCGTCTTTTTAAAAAGATCAGAATTTTGAATTAACTGGTGGGTCAGCTCTTCCTCCAGTTCATTTATTTTTTCGTCGGTGTATAGACAAAATATTATACGTTCCTATTGTTATTGTTAATAGTTTTTGTCTTGTTTTTGAATGTTTGATGCTTTTTGTCATACGCAAATTTTTTCCTCTCCATAGAGGTGTGGGATTCGGAGTGTTTCCTTCCCACCTGGTGACCATTTAACATTGTTTTTAAATTCGCCATGATTTCCCTATTAAGAGGTATTGGCATTAAAACACCACGCTTGCCAGGCGTGTTGGTGAGTTTCTATTTAGCCGCCCATTTAGGAACAGACGCTGTTTGGAGGAGGAGGAGTCAGACGCTACGGTTTTTCTTTTATAATTTCTCTAAAAGAAGAGTTGCCACCTACGCTATGTCCGCCGCACCGAGGTCCTTCCTCTCCGCTTTTCGTACCGGTGTGGTCTTCTCCCGTGTCCCTAGACAGGTGCTAAGCTTCGAGTCGGAGATAGACATCTTATGACGTCTACCCGTACCCGTAGTTACCGACCAATTTTTACCTTCCTAGCCCGCGTAGCCATGACTAGAGAAGGTATTATTTTTGACGAATTTAGTTATTTAGGTACATTTTGACCTATCTTAGCAATATCGTCGTGATGTCTGTCTGTGTGTGTGTTTTTGTGTGAACCGATTTTTATAAAATTTTCAGGTAAAATAGTGTTCCATACTATAACGAGCTGATTATATTTTGGTTAAAATCCATTAATGCTAATGATAGTATTTTGACAATTAAAAATGCTTTTTAAAGGAGAATTATGTCAATATGCGGTTCAGTTCCATTTCGGAATATACTAGAAAATATTTTTCTCAATAATTTGTAGTATTACCAAAAACTTAGTAGGAGGTTTCGCTTCTGAGATATTTATAAAAAAACTGTTTTCAAGGCTGATATAGCCTGGAGTTTACTTGGAGTGTGCTAATGGACTAGAAAAGTATTAACGTAGCTTCTAGAAGTTTCAGAAAGACTGGATATTTTTAAAAAATCGAAGGAAAATTTCTTATTTGTAGCCACTGCCATAATTCCTTGTATTTTCCATGTCGTCAAATTTATTCGTATTTCTAGGTAATCACTATCATAATTTCTTGTTCTTCCCATGTCTTCAAATTATATTTATATGTAATGATTCACTTGAAGTCGGCCTGTGGCATCTTCCTTAATAAACACCTTTTCAGGAAAATTAGCATACGAAATATACTTGGCTGTGTATGCAATTAAAAAGTCAACGCCTGGGAAGCAAAACTGCGTACGTAAAAAACACTTTAAACAAAAATTGTATACAGAGAGGCGTCTAGCTTCGCTAGTATTAAAATTCCTTGCCTAGACAAATGAGGGTCATTATGTTTATGCTATAATACGCTGGAAGGTGATTATAGCAATTTTTGTTGTAAAGGAGTTTTGCTTAAATTAAGCAGAGAAATATAATAATAGAAATCAAAGAACTAGAAAGTAAAAGAAAATCTGGAAAGTCTAAAAAAAAAGAAAATCATTACAAAATTTTATTTATTAAAAAAACCAAGTACGCAAAATGTTATTCCATAAAAATAAATGAGATAAAATTGTAGCCAAGTTTTTCAAAATATACATTCCAAAATAAAAGGTTTTTTACTAGTTTGGAAAAGTTTTGTTAAACTTTGCTATTACAGCCAAACTTGTTTATGTTCAATTAAGTATTGTGTTTAAGAGTTAATTTGCAGCCGTAATAGCCAAGTTTAAGAAAACTTGTCCAAACCAGAAAAATCCTTTAACTTTGAAATTTACATTGAAGAACTTTACATAACTTAACGTGTATAGGGGAGGGAGGTAAATAAAAGTTTTGGTGTTTTTTTAATTTTTTCTCATGGTTTTGTCATAGTTTCTGTCAGTTTGCCAAAGCTCAGCTCTCTAGCGTTTCTGGAAGTGGGCAATCTCACTTTTACATAACTTTGCATGTATAGGGGAGGTTAAAATTAGAGGTGTTGATTTTCCTTACTTTTGAATACTCCTTACTAATCGTTACTCGACTACTAAGTAATCATTTTATATATTCGTTACTATCGTTACTTTAATTACTGTAACTGTATTTAATTCAATTATACTAGTGCAAAATTCTCGGACTGTCGTTAATTCGAAGATCATTTACTTCTAGGTATATTTTTGTTGTTGATATTATGGAAGTATTCAATTGAAATTTTCAAAATGCGGCCTAAAATTAAAAAATAAAGGTACGTAGGAAGTGTTTTTGTGTACAACTTTCTTTTAAAAATCTAATACCTTACATAAAAAGAAATACATACTTAAAATCTAAAAGTAAATGTAAATAGAAATCTTAGACGAGAACTAAAAAATATACAAAAAGTTTGGACAAAAACAACAAAAATAAAAAAATACATTCTGTATACAATGTAGATTGTAGATACTACATATTTAAAAAACATCTTAAAATAATTAGGAAGGAATCAAAGTAATCAAAGTAACGAATGTAATCATTTAATTTTCGGATCGGTATTCGTTACTCCGTTATTTGACGAGTAACGAGTACTCGAGTAACGAATAGTTACTTTTTCAACACCTTTGGTTAAAATAGATTAAAACTTTGGGGATTTTTAATTTTTTCTATAGTTTTATCATACTTCCTATCGGTCTGCCAAAACCCAGCCCTCTAGCGTTTCTGGAAGTAGGCAATGTTAATTTTACATAACTTTACATGTATTTCATAACTTTAAATGTATAGGCCGATAACAGCAAACACAATAGTGTAGGGTTGCAAATGAAAATGTTGGGGTTTTTTGATATTTTCCAAGGGTTCGGTAACAATTCCTATTAGTCTGCCAAATTTCAGCTTTGTAGCACGTCTGGACTGACTTAGTACTTACACATTGGTGCTAAATTTTAAGATCTAAGTAAATACTGGTGTAAAAGTCTTGTCCCCTCCAAGAAAAATCATATCGACGCCTATGGGGCCTCTAACTCACTCAAATAAGCTTGACTATAATAATTAGTTAAAAATGATTCTAATAAGGAATATTAAAACTGAAGAGATCTAATATTTCACATTAATCTTCCGCAAAGATTCATCACGAAATCCCGGAAAACATCAAACTGTCAAGTACTTAATCTATTTATAGTGGCGGCACGCTATTTTATATTAATTTTTGCATATTAGAAAAGTCGGTAACTTGAGGCTAATTAAGTGCACTGCACTGGACTCTGCCCCCACGTAACTCATAAGAAGCATGAAAAAAACGCGGCACCTTACATGTACAAACTGACACACTAATTTTGTACAGAAATTTGTGTGAATTTTTTACGGTTTTTGCCGCAAAATTTGGCTTACCATAACTATGGTGACACATGTTACAGGTTTTTTTGAAAAATCTGCAAAATTGCTTTTTTTTAGATTATTTTATAAAAAATTCAACTATCAAATTGAATGTCATCTATCGCTTTTAAGTTTTATGATATTACATCAAATTTTTATTTCTTCATCATCTATATTTTTGAATATTGATTGGTTTTTTTATTATATTTTAATTTGTTTACGGGGTTTAAAATTTTTTTAAATTATCAAATCAAGATGAAAAATAAAGGGGTATAAAAATTAAAATATTAAGTGTGATACGTCATTTTAAAGTAAATTTTACGGAGATTCAACAACGCTAATTTTATGTAATATCTTAAAAACTAAAAGTGACAGATAAAATTCAATCTGACACTTGGATTCTTTATAAAAAAGCTACAAAAAAGCAATTGACACGAAAATGAAATTATCGTAAATAAAAAAGTTATAGCCTCCCTCTCAAAATGCAGACTTTTCAAAACACCCCGTGCATAAAAACGGGCTGCTATATCAAGATGCGGTTTTTAGTTTCAATGGTCTCTTGAAAATCGAGACTTGCATGTAGAGCTCAGGTTTTCTCTAAAAATAAGCAAAACCCCCTAAAAATATAAAAAACATCAGTATTAAAATATTAGAGCATCAAAAAATAAGACATTTAAAGCTTGTTTTTTTTTGTTTTTGATAATATTTTCCATACTCTAGCAGTATTACATTTCATTTTCACAAAGTACATGGTTGCAAGAGCGGCATAAATGATTAGAATCGATGTTGTTTTTTGAAATTTGACCACTGATGCGAGGTTTCCTGAATATTTATAAAAAAAAGCTTTCTTAATTAATTCGATGAAATTCCTCGTGAGATGCCTCCATAATTAATTAGATTTACTGCGATATCATGGATAGACATGCCAAAAAAGAAGATATCTTCCTACATGCAAACACACCCATAGATTTTGCATCTCTTCTCATTAATAAAGCTTGTGCAAAGAATACTCTCCCCACTCCTTTTAATTACGGCTTTGCGTGACTGCAACGAGGGCATAACTATTGAACAAGATATCCAAATATTTTTACAAAGACTAAACACAGAATACACTGAAGATAATTCTTAAGAAGAGGAAATGTATAGTCATAACGAAGAACGGAAATCTGATGCTTTATAATACACCAGTAAAAAAAAGAACACACTACAAATAGACCTGAAGCATTTCAAAGATGATTGATCATCAAATGTTAAGAATTAAAGGGATTGAAAGAGTCACATTTCAAGAACAACTTATGCAGAAAATTCAAAAGAAAGAAGACATTATACCAACTCTAAAAAAGAAAGAGTTATTCTGGAAGATAACTTACCAAACAATGGTTATATACAAAACTAAACACCTACACGATTCTAACGAAGAAACCACGTCAAATATCTAGGTTCGTGATAAATGGACAGACTTGAAGCTTTTGTAAGATGGTGCTATTGTCAAATGGTAAGAATCGAAGCTATTGACAGAGCCACAAATCAAGAACTGATGTAGAGAATTCAAAAACAGAAAGAAACTACAGTGAAACCTCCCATAAGCGGACACTCACGGTTCCGTCGATTTTGTCCGCTTATTGGAGGTGTCCGCTTATGAGAGGTAACTGCGAAATTGTAATATATATTTGTTAACAATTTCCGCTGCTTGAGTTTTTCCGATATTAAATTTTTCAGCGAAGTTTCGTGCTGATAGATGTTCCTTCTCCGAAACGTTAACAACTTCCACTTTTTCACGTAAACTAAGAAGGTTTTTATCTAGCTAGATCTATTACTACCCAATTGAACAATAAAAATAAAACACAGCAGTCCCGCCCCCGCCGAATAAAATATGATGTAAATACAACTGAAGTATTTAGTATTAAAACGGAAAGAGGTAATTCCCCGGCTGCAGAGTGCGTTGTTGCCAACATACTGCATAATGTTTATGCCCATGTCGTGCAGCACTCCGTCCCATTGTCAGAGGTTCGCGTCCGGTTAACGGAGGTTTCAAAAAATTTTAACTAAAAAAAATTGTCCGTGTCTGGTTATTAGAGGGTCCGGTTATAGGAGTGAATTTTACATATAAAGAAAGTGAAAAGCTTGGTTTCAAAAAATTTGTCCGCCTAAAGGAAGTGTCCGCTTAATAGAGGTGTCCGCAAGGAGAGGTTTCACTGTATACCGACTCTAAAAAATGAACTGTTGGGGTCCTTGGTCACGTAATAAAAGGCCCCAAATACACTCTGCTACAGAGAAAAGCCAAAAAAGGTTTCTTAAGAATTTAAGAGACTGATGTTTCTCTTAACATTTTTTCGCTTGTTCTTTAAGCAAAGGATTTTGTAAAAGAATTTGATTTTAAACTGGACTTTGCAGTTATTCGGGAATAAAAATTACCAAACAATGGTCATGAATATTATGCATTTGATCTAAAAAAGGATTTCTCGAAGGCAGATGGTTGAAAGAGAAGATCGAAAGCGAGTTTTGAAATCAAACGGTCGGACGCCAATAAGAAACGAAATGTGACATGCATTCCAAATGAAAATTGTGAAACTTTGTTTGAGAGAGAAAACATATATAGTTGAAATAAACCTCCAGCTTATTCTATTATTAGAAAAACCTTCTATCGAAATAGGGCTTCTGTTTATTCCCGGAAATAAAATTATTATTGATTAAACAAAACTATAGTTACACGTTCTAATAAAGCGTTGGTGTTGTGAAAAAAATGTTTAGAAGAATATCAGAATTACCTTAACAACACAATTTAAACGAGTTTACTTAAGATGTTTAAACCTTAAAACTAACAGGCTTGCTCTATGTCCTTATTTAGTGACCCAGTGCCCCTTGTACATCAATATATTGACCTCGTCTTAGGCCCTCATTTATTCATCTAGATTTAACAATATATTATTATTCATACGTCATCATTACGATAATACATATAACCATGCAGACAATGGTCCACATAGGACTTAATCTGAATAGACAACTGCGCTAAATTGATGCGTTTTACTTTGTTAAACATTAATCATCGATATTTTTTAAATGAAGATTTAGACTTCTAGACAATGTAGATATAGGTCACAGATGCATATTGTATATATCATGCATTATAAGTGTGATTTATATCCGGTCATTTCATTTATTTTATTTCTTGCCACTTTACATATACAGTGCGTTCCCTTTAACGAAACGAGACACTGTTCAGATCTTCTGAGTCAATCTTAGGTTTACCGAAAATGTTCTGGTTCGGGCATGCGAGTCTCTTCTGTTAGTCCCATTATGTGCATGAGTACTCTTAGTCGGCAGTGACCTGTAAAAGTCCAATAATGTTCCTGGCTCTTTTTCCTCGAGGTCCTTTAATATTCTCTTTAGAGTGTGCCAGTGAAAAGCACGTTGTATGTATCATACAAGAAATGAAATTATAAATGAAAGAATGGGAATCGAGAGAAGCATAACGGATGACATCACTAAAAGATAACTGATATGGTACGGCCATGTACAACGGATGAACAGCGATAGATTACCAAGGCAGGTCCTAGAATGGCAACGAATAGGGAGCAGAAAAAGAGGGCGTCCTAAACTGGAATGGCAACAGTCAATCCAAAGATCAATGAGTTAAAAAAGCCAGACAAAAGATGATTGTCAGTATCGAAGAAGGTGGAGAATAGGCGTCGGACAATGAAGAAAAACGTTCTAAGCCGACATAGTAGTAGTACCAGTTCGAGTATTATTTAGCAACATCGTATGCTATTCCCAGGGCTGGTGCGGGGCAAACTTTAGGTACAAAAATATAGCTGTCTTGAGATGCTGCAGATTTTTGACATTACACATTTATCTAGAGACAACTAAAATCATTTTTTAAAGACGTATTACTCGACGTATTCTCCTTATTTAAAATCAAGGAGTAAAATCTACCCTAGCCAGAAGTTGATGGTGATGAGATGTTATAATAAGACCGCGAAAAAATGTCCCCCTCTAAAACTAAACCAACCAAGTGTCGGATTTTTTTCTATATTTTTAGCCGTTCTCGGAAAATCATGTAACGTATACCTTAAATAAGACACGCTGTATAAAAAATAAGCGTTGTGATTAATTAGGTATTTGGAATATCTCCCAAAAGGACTTGTTAACTAATATCTAACATTTAGCACTAATTCTTTGTTAAATAAGATTTATAACGACCCGACGCATATTTCACAATCAAACTACTCTACACCCAGAAATTAATATTTATACACATTTTATCACGTTTCATGTTTAACAATAATAATCAAACTTAAATCTATTTTCGGTTTTTAGATTAATAGTCGATGATTTTGCTCTTTTATGTTCAGCTTTACCTTGACATTCAAGATATTTTTATTATTATTTAACTTTTTTTTTATGTGAGGCTGCATCTGATTTGATCTTGTCTTCTCAAACTTACTTAACTCAGTTTTTTCAATTAATACCCTCAAGTTCAACATGTGTTCTTTGTTTTTAGTAGTAGTTTTAAGATATTTTTCTGTATTACTTGCAGCTAGATTTGTAAATACTGATACTTTATTATTATTATTTATTTCTGAGTTTTCTTTGTTTATAGATATATCTTGGGTAACAGAATTTTGAAGAACAGCAATATCTATTATCTGAATTTTAGTCTCTCGATCTCAGTGTTGTTCTTGCACTAACAATTAAATAGTTTACTTCCTAAGTCTTAGGAGTCTGTATTTGTCTCCATCATTATTTTTTTCATTGTAGCGTTGTTTGATGTTAGTAACATACTTATTTTATCAAAATTGATATATTGGGAGTAAAGTGGCAAATCCAAAATTACCACCGTTTCATTACTGTTCCAGTTTGATATCTCCGTTCTCTGGTTTAGAAATGTCATGTGCTTGATAACCGCCGATTTTGTTTAGTCATTTTAAAGTATTTTTGCCAGCTTTTTTCAATAAATTTGGGATTAAAATTAACTGCCAAAAACTGTTCAGGGCATTAAAATATTAGTTTTTCTATTTAAGTAGGTAAAGTTCGAGATTTTCCTTCCTTTTCAACAAAAGCACAATAAAAATAACACTGATAGTTTCTGCTATTTTGACAAGGCCACTATCAAATGAAAGTATAGCAAGTTTTGTTAGGCTGTTTAACTGGCTGCCGTTTTAATTTGAGCTTTTTCAATCGTAATATCAAATGCATGGTGTACTATAACTAGAACTGTGTTAATTGGTTGTACTACTACTAGAACCTCTGATTAAAAGTGAGAAAACCTTACATAACATCTTTCCAATTAAAATTAAATTATGTCAAACGTCAAAAACCAATTTGTTGCATACATATTTTCCAATGTGTACATTTTCTCAGACAAATGCCAACCTGGTAACTTTGGCACAATTCCCACATCGCGCAAATAATTTTTATATCCGAAAATATGGACAACGATTATAAATAGCAAATAATGATAATCTTTTCGAATCCGAAATTTTATGCAAACATCACTGGTCAGTTAGTAGTGTTTTATTTTCGTTTTTATCCTACACAAGAAAATCTGTGGCTCTGATTATTAATGATAATTGGTTAAAATCTTGAAGTATTTTATCAGTGGTTTTAAGTTGTTTGACAACAAATTCAACAGTAGAATTAATGGAAACTATTTTAGAATGTCCTGTGGTGACTGTTTCAATGTCAGGAGAAAGTATGAAGTCAGGAAAGTATTTTCTTAGTATAAAAACTGAAACATTTTAAGGGAATATCCAACCTTTCTTTGAATTATAGGAAGTTGGAATTTCCTTTAAAATCGTCTTAGCTTAGACTTTGGTTTCCTGAATAGGTGTTAATTTTGTCTGGAATTAGTACTACGTTTTAATTCTTAACAGCTTGATTTGACCAAATTTAAATTTGGTGGCAAATCCAAAATAGCCGCTATCCCGTTCTTTTTTTAGTTGAATATTTCGTTTTTTTGGTTTACGAATCCCAAGTAATTCACAACCGCTGTTTTTAAATTTGGTTCGATTTGTTAATAAAATTTATCTGTAAAAACTAAAAGCTGTTACCCGAGAAGAGCAAGTTTGCTGTTCTCGGCTGTTACTTTTTCATCAGAGTAGGGAAAGTCCGAGATTTTTTCCATTTCCAACAAAACCACAACAAAAATAACAACAAGTGACAGTCTCCGCCTTTTGGACAAGGCCGCGATAAAATCAAAATATAGCGAGTTTGGTCAAGCCGCTTAAAGTGTTTCCTACTGGTGCCCTTTTACTCCCGTGTCTATTTCAGCTTTTTCATTGGCAATATTAAACGCATGGTGTATCCAATCTTTTTTATTTTTGATAATAATTGTGAAATCCAACCTCTAGTTTTCCTAGATTAAATCAACATAATACCTTATTTTCAAGTGCATGTATATTTCGTTTAACAATTGGTTTGGTTTGATTATTTTGTAAGCTCTCTTTTTCTGCAGGATCAAAGTTTATTGTTTTACTATTTTTTGTAGAATGATTAACTTTCGACATGAGATACAAAGGGAATGGACCAACACGGGAAACGCCAGACAGGCGAAGGAGTATGTGACAGGATACAGCAAATCCCGTAGGGACTGGCTGCTCCGTAGAACACGAAGAGAGGTGGGAGCCATAGTGGGAGTCCTAACCGGACACTGCGTCCTACAAGAACACCTGGCAAAGATGAGAGTGAAGGAGAACGCGACGTGCGAGCGATGTTGGGCCGAGGACGAGACCTCGGCGCATTTCCTCTCATCATGTGAAGGCAAGAAGAGAGGTATTCGAAGAGGAAGCCTTTGAGACGGAGGACCTTCTGAATCTGAGGTGGCCCGATATTCTGGCCTTTGTACAGAAGACGGACAGATTCCATAGCGAAGGAAAGACGCAGTAAGGGGGGATGCCCACACTACTACTACTACTTTTGATGAGGAATGTCATAATGACGTCTGTCTGTCCTTCCATAATGATTGCCTTTAAACTACTGGCGCTGAACCGATTTTTATGAAAAGCTAAATTAGTGCTTGGTGCTGCAATGCAACTTTGAACAAGAAATAGGGACTTGTGGCGTAACAGAAAATTACAAAACAAAAATCGAAACGAATGCAATAAGAAGATCAATGAGAATATCTAGAACAGATCATATAAGAAATTAGATCATAAAAGAAAAAATGGGAATTGAGGGAAGCTAAACCGATGACATCACTAAAAGACAACTGATATGGCACGGCCATGTATAACGGATGAACGATGAAAAATTACCCTTAGTCCTAGAATGGCGACCAATAGGGCGCAGAAAAAGAGGGCATCCTAAACTGGAATGCCAACAGTCAATCCAAAGATCAATAAGTCAAAAAAACCTGACAAAAGATGTGTGTCAGGATCGAAGGAGGTGGAGAATAGGCGTCGAACAACGTAGAAAAACCGACATAATAGTAGTAGTAAAAAACCAACTTTTATTTTTAGTTTGGCAAAATTTGTACATCATACATAATTTTGTTTTTCTTTTTAAATCATGTGATATATTCCGTGAAAAATTTCGCGCACGCAAAGTGCTCCGATTAACGGCTTGTAATAATATCAAAAATTTACATATAAATGGTCAGTCTGACAAGTTGACCCTTCCATAACTGACTCATCGTGTTCACTGCGTTTATCGTTAGTTAAAACGGTTCACTGAACCTCAATGCGTTCTTTCTACTTTACTTTATTTCATAAAATATATAATTTTAAAATTTCTATTTATTCGTAGGTCCCTGACCTCATTTAAGGAGCATAGGTTGAGATTGAGACAAAGTATTTAGTCATTTTCACACGTTTACAGCTTTTGATTTAACCTCAATATTATTCTCCATGTTTTCAGTCCATCCAACTTGAACCTGCCGTTCCTGTTCCAAATTCTAAGCTTTGTTTTTTTTGACATTAGTTTTCTCAAAAGTTTTCAAGCTTCTCGTATTCGACCTTTTACATCAACGTTTCCTCCCTTTTTATTGCTTTTAGCATTACCAATAAATTTAAGCTTCTCAACGTCCTGGACATTTTGTTCCTCTACTACTACTATGTCGGTTTAGAACGTTTTTCTACGTTGTCCGACGCCTATTCCTCACCTCCTTCGATCCTGACAATTTGGATTGACTGTTGCCATTCTAGTTTAGGACGCCCTCTTTTTCTGCGCCCTATAGGTTGCCATTCTAGGACCTGCTTTGGTAATCTTTCGTCGTTCATCCGTTGTACATGGCCGTACCATATCAGTTGCCTTTTAGTGATGTCATCCGTTATGCTTCCCTCGATTCCCATTCTTTCTTTTATGATGTCATTTCTTATGCGATCTGTTCTAGATATTCTCATTGATCTTCTTATTGCATCCATTTCGACACTTTCCATTTTTGTTTTGTATTTTTCTGTTACGCGACAAGTCTCTATTCCATACAACAGCGTGCTTTTGACCATTGTTTCATATATGTTAAATATAACATATAACATATAATGAAATTTTCTTTTTTATCTCTCTGCTCCATAAAATACTGTTAAGACATCCAATAACTTTTTTGCTTTTACTATTCTTTTTTCCAATTCCTTACAGTCTGTTCCTGTCTTATCAAATGTGACACCCAAGTATACATACTCATTGCATGGAGATATTGTTTGTCCATTTTTTAGTACTAACTCACTGGATTCGTTTCCAATACATAAGTACTGTGTCTTGTCCACGTTCACTGTTAGTCCCCACTTTTGGTATTCTTCTGTTAACTTTCTCATCATATAGCCACAATTACTTGGTCGTCAGCAAACAGTAGTGTGTATATGGTAAATCGGTCGTTAAGTTGTATTCCCATGCCGTGCACTTTACGTTTCCAGTTTTTTAGAGCTACTGCGATATATATTTTAAAAATAGTTGGAGAGATACAACATCCCTGTCTTAAGCCTTTTGTTACCAGGAATTCTTTTGAAAGTCGATTTCCAATTTTAATTTTAGATTTTGACCCTTTGTATAGTTCTTTTATCGCTTTTATGTATGTATGATTGATATTAGTTTGCTCTAAAACTGTCCATAATTTTTCTACTGGAACGGTATCATAATGTTTTTGTAGGTCCACAAAGGTAACATGAGTCTTTATATTTCTGGCGCTTCTTTTCTCAATTACTTGTTTAAGACAAAAAACATTATCACTACAAGATCTGCCTGCGCAAAACCCACTTTGCTCTTCTTCTTCTTCTTGTTCATGAAAATCATTCTCTATTAGATCTCTAAGAATCCTACCGTACAATCTACTTAGAGTACTGGTTACTGAAAAAGGTTTATTCTCTGCCTTTTACCTTTTGCTCCTTTTTTATTAATAATGTTACCAAGATAGGTAAAATCTTCAGCGACATCGATATTTTTTACCTTGGTAGTAAAATGGTTAGTATTTTGGCTGTTATGTTATAATTATGTTGTTTATCCATAGTTTCGATTTTTCTTTCTGAAGATTGGTAGCTGTTGAGACATGTGACTTTGAGTATATGCTAATAAGTAAATATAGAGTAGTCTCTACCCTGCTGGCCTTTAGTATTTCATCTAGTAAAATGCTGATTATAATCTGCATCGGATGATTCTGATACCGATTTCTCTTTAAATCTTGTAATGTCACTCAAACATCTTTAGTAGTTTTTTCATTCGAAATGTCTGTATTTGTTTAAAATTTAGGAGGTTGCAGATCTATTGCACTTTGCCTAATCATTTTATCTATTTGAGTCACCACATTTTATAACTGCGCCAGCCAGACTTTAAATAAAATGAACGTGACAAAATTTTTAATATCCTATTGCAAACGAATTCATAAATAACATACAACATTTTTTCCATTTAGATGAATTAAGAAAATTAGTAGTTAATTGTAAGTTAACTAAAAAGAAATATTTTAAGGGTTTTTAATAATTAATCTTGTGTATGTTACTCAATGAAAATTCTTAGTAAACGTAACTTTAATAATTCAAGAGCTGTTGTAAATGTTGTGTTTGTGGGAAATTTTCCTTTACTAGACTAATTGGTTAGAAGTAAGTAATTTTCATGTTGATGTTTATGTTAATGTTCATGCGCTACCGATGAGTTTATGTGTCAAAGTTTCTTATTTTGTTAGCCTAGTTGTTTCCTTTAGATCTCGGGTGTTTTTCTTACCTCAGATACATATGGGGAATTATATACTCATTATGCCATGCTACAAAAGGAATTTCGTCTTTGACTTCGAATAAAGTACAGAATAAGTCTTAATAATTAAAAACAAAACAAATTTTTATGAGGATTTAAATGCGTCTCAGTTTTATCAACAACTTTTTACGTTTTATTTATAATAAAAACAATCTGTTTTCCTTATTATCATTTAAGAAACCTAGTGTCTGTCTGCGTGCCTGGGTTAAGTTTGTTTAAAGTAAAGGATGATTCAGACGTTTCACATGCACATACTTGCTATACATAACATATATGCTACTTATATATTCTTTAAATAAGGAATTCATTGTTAATATTGCGTAGTGTACTTAGAACATACTGGGTGAATCAATTTCCTTTTTAATTTTTATTCATGTTTGTCATTACTTCTAGTCCTGATTCTAAATAGATGTTTTTATTAATTTTGACTTGACCTAAAAAGTTTTGCGGATATATCGACGTACATAAGTTTTATAGCCATATCTTCAATCAAACCTTGATTTTGAAAGAATAGGCAATAATTTCGAAAAAATTCGAGTCCTTGGATATACATTAGTCATTATTTTAAATATTAAATTTGTAATCTGAGGCCACAGCACTGCGCGACCAAGTTCGTGCAACTGCTGTACCATCTTTTCTTGAATCATTTCAGCCCATATTTGTATATCTAAAAATCTTCTTCAGAGTGAGCTACGAAACTCAAACTTTGCACAATCGTGCATCTTATATAATAATATATAATAATAATTTATTTACCAAGAAGAAATATACAATGCAATATTTTTTTCTATATTAATAAACAAGATTTTTAGGTAAATAAATGAGGCAGTCACAAAAGATTAATTCTTGCCCGTGGCTTACACTTATACACTTTTAAAGAATCACAAAAGTCATAAATAGGGATTTGTAGACACTTTCAGGTTTGTATGTCACATTCGGGTATAAATAGTCATTTCCCGTAGTTTTTTATTTTTATTTTTATTATGTTAAAATCACTTAATTTTTCATTTTTATTTTTGACAACATCAGTTTTTAATGTTAACCAAAATGTTTATTCGCTTTCTATCACTATTTGCAACATAATCATTTAATAATTTTTTAAAAACAAATATGTTACTTGCAAATTTTATCCTATATGGTAAAAAATTATAAACCAACCTTTTTTATTGTTGGTACCATTAACAGTGTATTATTTGCCCTAGTGTTGTGATTATGGCTTACCAAAAGAGAGCTATATTTAGATTTATATATTGATTAATTGCTAATGTTTTAAAATAAAGTTGCCGCGAGTCTAAAAAGCCACTCTCTTGGTAAAGTTCTTCTATGGGTGCTCTATATGGTTTGTTAAATATAATTTTTATGATCCATTTCAGCACAATTTCTAGTGGTTTTAGATGGCAATATTTTACACCACCCCAACCAAGAAGACCATATCTCAAATGCGGACTGACAAGTGTGTTGTAAAGAACTTGAAGATGTTTGGTATTACATAATGTTTTTAAGAGCTTAAATTTTGGTACAAGGTAGCGTAATTTTGATACTAAAAACTGTATATGATGGTTCCATTTAAGATTGAAATCAATAATGATGCCTAAATATGTAAATTTGTTAACAAATTCTATCTTCTCAGTACTGCCATTTACATCAATCAAAAATGGAGGGTGTTCGGGACTTGATTATGAAGAAAATGTCATACACTTTGTTTTTAACCAGTTTATACTAAGCTTGTATTCATAGCATAAAGTTAGCAAGTTTCATGGACTTCCATAAAGTAGTAAAGTAGTTACAAAATTTCAAAAAACTTCGAAATTGCCACTCACTCATGTATACATCATCAAAATTTTACTGTACTTCTCGACATGCTCCAAGCTGAAATTTGGCAGACTGATAGAAATTATGAAGTCAAAAAACCCCAAAATTCTAATTTACTTCCCTCCCCTTTACATGTTAAATTATATAAAAGTAACATTGCCCACTTCCAAAAACGCTAGAGAGCTAAGCTTTGGCAGAATCATAGGAACTATAGAAAAACATTTAAAAACCCAAAAATTTCAATTTACTTCCCTCCCCTATAATTGTAAAGTTATGTAAACGTAACATTGCCAACTTCCAGAAACGCTAGAGAGCTGAGCTTTGGAAGGCCAATATAGGAACTATGATAAAACTATGTGAAAAATTTTTTAAAAATATATATGTTTACTTCTCTCACCTATAAATGTAAAGTTACGTAAAAGTAACATAGCCCACTTCCAGGAACTATAGAGAGCTGAGCTTTAGAAGGCTTAAGAAACTATTATAAAACCATAGAAAAAAATTAAAAAACCAATACATTTTTAATAAGTTATTGCAAAAGTTTTGAACTATATTCCGCATATTTTACTACTTTAAAACTTAAATATTATCCAAATCCTTTACAAAAAGAGTGAAATAATAACAAAAACATTTCATGTAAAAAAAAAGCCAAGTACGCGAAAATGATATTTTGTAAAAAGAATTGAGGTAAAGTAAAGCCAAGTTCTCCAATACAAATTTTAAAATGAAACGTTCTTACTAGTTTGGCAATGTTTTTATAAACTTGGCTATTACGGCTGCAAATGACTTTTAGGCACAGTGCCAAAATTTAAAAACCATTTCCAAACTAGTAAGAACCTTTCATTTTGAAATTTCTATTGGAGAACTTGGCTTTACTTTTATCTCAATTCTTTTTACGGAATATCATATGTTTTTGTTATAATTAATATTTGAGTGAAACGTCCTGTATGAAACTGCTGAATTCCTCTTCATTCGATAATAAATTTTAAACATATACTTTTTTTACTGTTTACTCACTTCTAAGCCGCTAACAGTAGTTTTTTAACACTAATGTGAGAATGTTCTAGTGAACTTTTTTCTTAGAGTCGTGTCTAGATCCTTGATACTATTTAACACTTTTTGATTTATCAGTGAGTGAAAAACAACAAAAACACCTACTTGTATTTGTGTTTGATTTTTATTGTTTGGTTTATAAATAATTACAAAATACCGGGGATATACTTATTTTCGTTTGTTTAATTACAAAAAAAATGAGGTAGGTAATTATTCATAGGTGTGTAATTAGGGATTACTTCATTAGGAGTTTCATTTGCTTTGTTGTTAACAATAGATAAAATATTACATTTAGAACCTGATGTTAAGCCATTTTTTTTTAAACTAATATAAAATCGCAGTGGCGGATATAAGTATGAGCTCTAAAACTTGGCACCCCATACAAATCAAATGCACCACAAAGGAAAAGTGTTGGGAAATTTAAAAAAAAAGGTGGCACCGTAGATTAGTTTTAAGGTTTACATTTCTTGTCTAGCCATCAATACCATAGGTATAAAAGGCTTTTGAGATAGTAAAAAATTTTTTTTTTTATTTATACTCAAAATAAATTATTTGGGTCAAAAAAGACCTATCTACCAAATTTTTTAATGGTGTCCCTCTATCTGGGACGCGATAACTCCAAAAGAGATAAGCCGATGTTAACCAAATTTAGCAAAAAAAATTAGGTTTATAGAGTAAGATTAGGATATACATTTTCAACAATATTTGTAACATAAAAGTTCGGCGGAGTCACAGTTTTTGAGATATATATTTTTTTAAATCATAACTTACGAACCACAGGCTAGCGAAATACGGTTTTCTTAGGTTCTGAACTACATTTTCAACAAAATTGTTCACAGCGTCAAAGTTTGTCAGTCACAATTTGTGAAAAAAGGGAATTGTATATTATACATACCTATATCGGGTGTTTCACGAACATCAAAATAGAGCCCTTTTTGGGTATTTAGAGTGCGAATTTGGAGAAACCCTCGGACACGTCGATTTTGTTTGCGAGGGGGAACCTTTTTGGCTATCTTGAAATTTCTGTAGCACGAACCTTCTTTGAGGGGTATACTTTAAGAGATACCTTGTTTTAAAACTATCTTGAATATCTTTACAACCGTGTAAAAATTATGATAATCCCATTATTAGTTCTTGAGATATTTGCTTTCTAATTTTCAGATTTAAAAAGGAATGATAAAATAAAAATTACATCTGAAAAATATAAAATTCTAATTAAATTTTTTATTTTATCAGTCCATGTTAAATTTGTAAGTTTGGCAATTATCTCAAAACCTAATGGATAGATTTTTGAAATTTTTACACGGTGGTAAGGACATTTAAAAGGCCTTCAACACTAAACCTACTTTTCCTGTTCAAAATATAGGGGTAAAGTATACCCCTCGAAGGGGGTTTGTGCTACAAAAATTTCAAGATAGCCAAAAAGTGTCCCCCTTGCAACAAAATCGACGTGTCCAAGCGTTTCTCCGAATTCGCACTCTAAATACCCAAACAGACCTCTGTTTCAATGTTCGTGAAACACCCTGTATATGAATCACACAGCGGCGCACTCAGGAATATGTCTTAGGGGGGCTCAAGGCCTCTGGTGGGGGCCCGAGCCGTGATGATGTCGTGTTTTATGCTATTTTACCCTTTTATTCATGAAAAATGTTGATAATATCCAAAAAAGAAACCAATAAAACCTAAGGTATGGGGAGGGGGGAAGTTGCCCCCTAGGTGCGCCCATGAATAAATTAAAATTTTTATTTTCAACAAAAACTTAACATCCAGAACTACTAAGTCTCACGGTTAGTCGTACATATGTGCCTTCTGGTACCATTTTTTTTAACTTAAACTAAAAATTATATTATATATTATATGTTTACGTCGGCGAAAGTAAATGGGGAGGGCCGAAACCCTCTGGCACCTCCCTGGATTTGCCACTGTAAAAACCGTCTCTTGGAATTCTCTCTTTTCTTTTTCGATTGATTTCGTTTTTTTTTTTTTAATGTGGTGGTTTCTTTGATTCCTTTCCTAATAAATTTTTTCAGAAAAATTGTGTTTTGTTTCAACCATAGCTTAACCCAACAAAATATGGTATTGCATAAATTCTAGAAAATAAAATTATTATTTTTTATATATTAGTTAAAGAATTTGTCACACCTTTATTTCTTAAAAACTTTGCAGGCAAATATAAACAGGAAAAGTGAAATTTTAAAGATTGTGACTGCAAATAAAAATTGCAAAAACATTGTAAAAAGATCAAAAGCAACGGCGTATATATTCGAAAATTTTAATATCAAGAAATTTACATTTGATTTGGTCATAAAAACATCAAATAAAAATTAAACATGCAAACTTTTTATGAGCGTATCTTTATTGGCGTACAGTCGAAATTTAGCGAAAAATTTGCTTTGTTGCAAAATTTAATCCAAAAAAATGGCATTATAAAAATTTAATCTTAGATACTTGTGGCGCAATAACTGCAAGCAATAAACATTTTAATACTCCACAGTTTAATTTAAAAACAATAGATAATTAAAAAAACCAAACCTAACGTCTCAATTAAACTTTAGTTTTTCATCCATTGAGCAATGGCCAATTATTTTATTTTTATTTTTTGATTACACTAATGCAGCCAGTTTTGTAAGGTAACAAAAGCCCAAAGATCAATGGATAGAAAAAGGAAGGAATGGATAAGAAATAAAACAAAAGTAAGGGATGTTAGAGGAGAAGAACCAAAATTAAAATGGAAATTTTCGGGTCATAACATCAGATAGAAAGACGATCGATGGAACAAATGTATTGTGAACTGGGACCTTGGAAAAATAAAAGAAGTAGAATCTTTCATTTTGAAATTTATATTGGAGAACTTGCCTTTTTACTTTTATCTCAATTCCTTTCGCGGAAAACCATTTTCGCGGCTTTTTTTACATGAAATGTTTGTGTTATGACTTGACTTCTTTTTTAAAGTATTTGGATAATCTTAATAATATCTTAAAGTTGTAAAATATGCGGAATATTGTTCAAAACTTTTGCAATGCCTTAAAATGTTGAGGTTTTGTAATTTTTTCCCATGGTTTTTCATAGTTCCTATCAGCCTTCCAAAGCTCAGCTGTATAGCGTTTCTGGAAGTGGGCAATGTTACTTTTACATAATTTTACATTTATAGGGGAGGGAAGGAAATTAAAATTTTGGGGTTTTAAAAAATTTTTTCTATAGTTTTATCCTAGTTCCTATCGGCCTTCTAAAGCTGAGCTCTCTAGCGTTTCTGGAAGTGGCAATGTTACTTTTACATAATTTTACATTTATAGGGGAGGGAAGTAAATTAAAATTTTGGGGTTTTTAAATTTTTTCCTATAGTTTTATCATAGTTCCTATCAGTTTGCCAAAGCTCAGCTCTCTAGCGTTTCTGGAAGTAGGCAATGATACTTTTACATAACTTTACATGTATAGAGGAGGGGAGTTAATTAAAATTTTGGGTTTTTTTTTCCAAGGGTTTGGTTATAATGACTATCAGTCTGCCAAATTTACAGTAGAATTTTGATGATTCATACATGAGTGAGTAAGTGAGTTTTTGAAATTTCGTAACTACTTTACTACTTTATGGAAGTAGTCCTTAAAACTTGGAAGGATTGTTAACTCTGAAGATCTACGACTGTGAAAAGTTTAAGCTTCGTAGCTCATTCCGAAATAGTCTTTTAGATACGTCAAATATGGGCTGAAATTCAAAGTAGTTCAAGTAAACATAGTAAGGCAGTTGCGCGAAATTGGCGTGGCACTGCTGGCTGTATATTTTTTTACATTTTTAACTAAAAATTTAAAAAAAATTAGGTTATGATACAAATCCATCCATCAACAGGCATTGACTCCACAAGCCGATGTCAATCGATTGCATCGGAAATTTAGAAGAACTTGTTTGATGACATCAGATATTTTTAAGAATTGCATCGATTACTTCATCGATGAGTTTAAGAACTCGCCCTACCCAGTGCCTCTAATCATCTGTATTAAGTCGCTTGTATTTTAATGGTGCTTAAGGCCTTCACACACACCTCCGTAGCATGGTGTATAACGCGTGGCATGGGGCTTTCAACCAATCAACGATCGAATAGCAGCGGCCATATTGGTTTTGCATAAGAAAAGTCCATAAGGTTGAACTTCTATGCGCCATGCTATGCGCTATGCATTTTTGTGTGTGATCGGCTTTACTTGAACCCTTAACTCACTCCTTGTAATCGACACACTAACGCAGTCGTCCACCGACCGAGCCGAAGCGAATTCGACTGTTTGTGATTTTAAAAGCATCAATAATTATATTTCTTAAAAACAAAGAAAAATAAATATAAAAAGAAACAAAGCACTGAAAAAATAAAAATAATAATTAACAAATTACCTTTCACAAATTAAAAATGCAAAGCAGATTTTTTTCTCTAAATCCTACACTTTATCAATTAGTTTAGCTGGTTATCCAAGACAAAATTATTAAGCTTACCTAGTTATGTTACTCGTTAATAAGCATAAGAACATATGTGAGTTATTTTACATAAATGTGACGAATTTGCATAAAACAATTACAACAAAATTATGATAAAAAAGTTTTAACAACCAGGGCAAGGACGTTGTTAACAATGAACTTGCTTTGTTGTTTGCAAAATTTTTTACGATTTTTTGCAAGACAAATATGCTGAAAGGCGAGGAAAATGAATTATAAATGTCGCAAAATGTTAGATTTTAAATTTATACGTTTATCATTTTATTAGCAGAAAAACTGGTTGCTATTTTATCGTGTATTTACTTATTTATGATTTTTTACTTTCTCTCGTAAGAACAATTATTGTTTCAAATAATTTCAATTGCATTTTCTTTTCTGTGACAACTTAAAATCGTTCCTAATTAAGAGCTATTTTTTAATGTAGGCACTAAGTATTCTATTTTTTAAGAAAAAGACATATTGTTTTTAAATCTCCTGTTAAAAAATGATATTTTTTAACAATCGAAACAAGTTTTCGTGGCTAAGCGGGTAGAAATATGGGTTTTTTTGTTTCTCTCGTATTTTTCCATGGGTAAATCAAAAGCTAAACCTCATGGGGGCCAAGATCTAATGGACACCTAGTTAAGTGTTGACAGTTAACTGTTTCATCCTTATAAGACTCTTCAGAATACTGCTTGGTCAATGTGACACTCTTGCTAAATTAAATATATGGTTTTGTCTCTCACCTTCCGTTTCTAGTAAGAAAACAAAATCATGTACTTTGCATAAAGCGCCATCTGATGAAATCCGAGAGAAACTAAAACAGCAGCAAGAGCGTAAAACTGCTATATCATTGATGGATGATAATATCGATTAAAAGAAAGAATCCATCACATGGCCCACGACACACATTGTATTTTAGGTCAGATCAACTCTGATTGCGTTTATTCCGCCATTAGGACGTCGTCGTCTCGTATGTCAACGGACTGAGGGGATATATACAAGTTTTTGGGGTCATCCACGAGGTTCGGTTAAAATGTTTGGAATCTAAAACTTCCTGGGTTTCTTGGTAATCTGTTGACAAGTTCAGAGAATGCACGAGACAAGAACACCAACTATTTTTATAATGTACTAGAAATCTGCATGAAGAAGGAAGGCCACAAAAAATGTGGATAAACTAGGGGTTGTAATGGCAGTTAAAGAAGAAAGTCTGTACAAAAACATTTTAAATGCAAAAATACATTACTTTTTAAATACAATTAAAAAATACTTAAACATGAACTCAACATTTAACCAAAGCCAAATTATTAAAATCAAATCAAAATAAACAGAATGTTAAGTTGAAAAAAATGTTTTCTCTTAAAACAATAAAAATTACAAGTAAAAACATATCGTTAAACGATTTTTAAATATACTATTATGACTAGCTGATTAGACGTGAATACTCAAATAAGCGACAAGAAACTTTCTTCAATTTTTTGCGGTAATAAAGTGCGATTTTCTTCGGAAGCAAAATCGCTGAAGAATGCACAGAAGATTATACTATGCTTATGTCGTTAAGTGGACATGTTCATTGGCGTGGTATATAAATATACATGTCCATATATCTTATTTTAATAATAATTAATAGTTAAAAACTATTAAGTTTGATACTATTAAGTATTTAACAAAATCCACGAAGGAACCACGCCAATCTGCATATGAAGAAGTGTTAGACAGTGTGACAAAATATCCCCTAAACTATTTAACCACCATATCTTCTAGGGATATTTTTAAAAACTTAGATTGTGAATAAATAGGCATCAAAGTAAGCGGACAATACTTGAACCACCTAAAATATGCGGATGATATCGCTTTAGTAATAGACAAGAAAGAAGAACTGATAAAAATGCTGGAAATACTGGATACAGCACCTAAAAATATAGGCTTGAATATAAACTACACTAAAACTAAAATCATAACAAACACAGATAAAGATATCGCAAGAAGATGGGCCTAGACAGCATTTGGTAAATTAAGCTACATATTAAAAAATAAAAGATATCCTCAGTACCTCAAAACAAAAGTGTATAACCAATGTCTCCTTGCTGTACTTACCTATAGATCCCAGACCTAGACACTTATAAAATCAAACATGGATAAGGTATCAAAAGCCCAAAGATTAACGGAAAGACAAATATAACATATAAAGCTAATAGAAAGAAAAATGAACGAACAAACAAGAAATAAAACAAAAGTAAGCGAAGTCAAATGAAAAGTAGCAAAATTCAGTCATAATATCAGACAGAAAGACGATCGATGGAACAAATGTATTGTACACTGGAGATCTTGGGAAAATAAAAGAAGTAGGGGAAGACCCCAAATGAGATGGCCGGAAGATTTGAAGAAACATGCGGGAACTAGATGGATGAACACGGCGACAGACAGAGAAGAGTGAAAGATATTGGAGCAGGCCAAAGAAGAAGGCTAAATAGATAGGGAATTAACAAACGCCAATAATAAATAAAATTAAGATCGTTAGAAATGCTAAAAACCAAAACTAAATTCTTCTTAATAACTCCTTTTTATAAAAAAAGCGATTTCATATAGAAGCAGCCCTAAAAAGACTCTAATTTACTAAAAGGAATCTACCTTTAGTGATTAAACTGATTATATCAAATGTTAATAAAATCGAATAATTAAAACCCAAAAATACAAAATCTACAAATAAAAAATCAAAAAAAAGAGTGAAGATCGTCTAAAGATATTTAAGACATTTAAACCATATTTACAAAAGAAACATTTATTTTATATTAGCACGGCAATGGTCAAAGTAATAATAATCCAAGCTCATGCTACTGATGACAGAAAATATTTTAAAAAAACCGTCTCATGCTTCATTTGTAAAAGAAAGAGTAACATTCAAACACATACAAACGAGAAGCATGAATTATGACTATTATAAGAACGTTGCTTGTGATATTGAGGAAATTACTGCTGGTTTACGTCTACACGAAAATGCACTAGATAATAAGGAAACCTCTAAAATAAAAACTATTATAGGGATCTTTAATTGTAATAAAGAGTATAATGCCCCTAAATTATTACTGATGATCGAAAAATATTATTTGAAGAATTAAGTGGAGACAAAAACTGAGTCACAAAAATTCCTGAGTCCTAAATTTCGACGATAATGGGAACTTTGCAATAAAGGCAGCCAGTAATAGTGTCGGGCAGTATTCTGACAGCTTTCCTTTAAAAACTGACAGTTTCCCTTTAAACATTGACATACCAAAGTCGAATTTATAAATCTAGTCGGTTATTTTCCGGCACTATTACTGCTTAGTTTTATTGCAATAAGTCCCTAATAAAAGTTTTTACACCTTTTTGTTGAGTGACCCTTTTCTGCGAAACCTGCTTAACATTGGAGATAGCGTAAATGAACTTGTAATTCAAAAGTCTATAAACTCAAATAAAATTTATGTGGTATTCAGTAGCATTTCATGGAGAATTTAGTGACCATAAAGTGACTTCTTATGATGCATATTAAATATTTTGCTTATAAAATGGCAGATAATCATGAAATTGCCTCCACTGCTATGATATTTTGAAAAATAAGGAATTTAATAGTTTTACAGTGTATATCTTATATACATTGCGCTCTGCGTGTATAATTTTAATAAGGAATCTAGAGGAATTCACACGAAAATTTAAAAAAAACATCAAAACAAACGAAAAACTGAAGCCTTTTAAGGTCAACCCTAACAATCAAATAATAAAATGCTTGCAGAAAATCTTGTAAGTCGCTCAAGCAATAAATCTAAAGCTTGCTTAACCCTACAAAATTTTTCCCACGACACATGCACATTTTTTTTCATATTTATATATATGCTATTCTGTGTATAAAGCATGTAATTTAGGTATTGTGTTTCCTTTTATACGACTTGTATTTAAAACGTTATCATTTTCTTTAGCTTCTAGAGATTTGTTTATTTTTGCTAGTTTAGTCTCCAATATCTATGTACTCTTTTCTAATTGTTAGTTTATTGTTAACTCTAAACATCTTAGATCTTCTTTACCTTCTACTCCTTCTGGACTAGCCGTTGGTTTAGGAACTGACTATTTGTTCCTAGCCCGCTGCAGCTAAGCATTACAATACTTAAGATTTAGGTGGGTATACTTTCGATATTGATCATGATGATAATTGTTGAAATTTTGTCTAATACTTCAACTACATGTTTTGTTCTACGGTATGTCCCATTGTCTTACAAAACTTGGGCCATATATTTTTGCGCGAACATACATATAAGAATCAAGTTAGTCATCAAAAAATCAAGAAATCATGTCAGGAATCCTTAATGTGTCTTTTAACTTTTTTTACTGTTTCATTGTTGATTTAACACGAACGTTCACACATACTTGTATCAACTAGTTGTTTTAAAACGTTTACGTTTTATTTGTCCAATTCGTGAAAATATGTTGGTCTGTTATTTTTATTGTTTATTGCAAAAACTGTTTTGGCTATTAAAGTTTTTATGTTTTAACGACAGCCAGCTTGGTGGTATTCCTCTTTCTGAACCGTATAATTGCGAAGATTTATTAAGTTATGAATATCAAAATCTTTAAATAATTCATATCTCAAATCTTTAGCTAATAATTTCATCATAAGTATTTTATCAGTTCTTCTATTTTACTTTTCAATGTAGGCTAGTAAAGTAGTATTTTTTTAATGATTGTAATCGTGTGGTCAATCAAATGTTGATTTATTTAGAGCATGAGTGACATAAGAGTTAGTTTTTAACGAAATAATAATAAAAATTATCAACAAATTAAAGTAAATGCTTGCAATTTCCCCATTCTAAACGGTAACAAGCCCCCGATTTTATGACATTTTGCTTTGGGAACATTTCGAAATGACACCAAGCCATAATGGGTCTCGGGGTTCACGTGCCACGCCACCATTATATTGGTTAGTCACGATCTTTCGGGCCGACCACGTCACTCAACATAAACTGTAGGAACGGTATACCTACTTTAATGTACTAAAATTTTAGTTCTTTTAAAAAATATAAATTTATTAACTAAAAAAAAACAGTAACGTGAATCGTACAGTACCTAATAGATAAATTAATCTTATTTCCACGGGTGCCAAAAATTCCATAAAGAGAGATTTTAAAAACGGGCGCCAAAAATTCCATAAAGAGAGGTATTAAAAACTTGGCGAAGACAAAAGAAAAAGGCAATTTAATCCCGACCTAAAATATGAAAATATTAAAACTAAGGGTATGACAGGAGATGCCTACAAAGCAGCTAAGAATTCGGAAAATATAGAACGTTATCAAAATCCCAATCCTTTGACTATCGAGGAAAAAGTTACTCAGAACACTAAAAATTCAGTATCCGAAAAGCTCAGGAAGCTTTTAGAGAACTAAATTATATTCTGATCTCAAGCGTAAAGTGTCAGCAATGACCAAAATCAAAACAGCAACGTTAAAGAAATACCCTTACCCAAATACGCGACGTGGAAAGTGACACCAAGTTTAGCTTAGAAAGCTTTACCACTGATTAAAACTGTTGAAAAAAGATTTTATTAAGGATGTATGCTTCTTAAAGTGCTTTTTTATTTATATTTTTGAAGAATTACATTTCGAAATACTTGGCATAGAAATTTTGATATTCGTACTATTAAAAGCTACATGGTTCACCTCTATTTAGTGCTATACACGTCTAGTTGTCTGTACAATTTTGTATTTTTTACGATCATTGTTTTAGCGTTCGATATGGGCATGTAGTGCACACTGAAATATACCAACATTTGGGTTTACTGACTCAACTTTAATTAAATATTTCACGTGTGTTTTCCTTCTATTTAATTTAATAAGCGTCAGAAGTTTTTCACAATTAATGTCGTTATTTTTTGAAATTTTATAGTTTTTGGTTCTTTTCTTTTAAGTTTTGACTTTTGATTTGTACTTCTTTTGTTTCTAGAAGTTTTTTGACTAATTTATTCAAAGGTTTTGTGTACATTTTTTATATTTAAGTTATTAGCAATTGCCTAAAAAGTTTCTTCTGTATCTTAAAAAGTAACTTAATATTATGTTTTAGCCATCTAGCCATTTTTTCTTCAATCTTGATAAAATCATTGTTTACTAGCAATGATAAAATTAACGTTATTTCTTCAAAATGATTTTTTGATTAGTATGAAAAGTACTCATGTTACTCATCTGGCTTACTGTAAGATATTAGTAGATATAGTTCAGTGTTTTCTTGTGCTTCAATATTTTCAAACGTACCGTCTCATTTACTACGCCTAATTTTTGCTAAACAGTTAAGTGCTGCAGTTCAAAGAGACAATGGTCGACAGAAGTGACCTTTTTCTAATCGTTTAGGCGCAGTTGGTTTGGTTTATTTATGTACGTTGTCTTTGCCAGCTTTGTCATTTTGATTTTTTTAATGTTGCTTTTTTAGATTTGCTGTTGCAAAGTTTTCTACAAATTTTTTTAAGGATAATGTTGTTTTGATCTGTTTTAATTATTTGGGCTAAGTTAAAGGTTCTGCGATTTGTTCTTCTTCAGCAGCACCGTTTGAGGATATTTTAAAACAAGAATTTTTTATTGCAAATTCTAAAAATTATGGATTTTAAAAGTGGTTTGTTATGTTTACCCCTTGAGTGATCAAGTCATTACATTGAGAACACGAATTAAGTGTTCGGTAAAAATTTATATTGAACATAAATTTTGTAAAACTCTCGCATTTAGACCAAATTTAACAGTGTAACAAACTAAAATTACCACCTTGGGCACTTGTTACTGTAGTTCAAAGCTATAGCATTTGAAAACCCCCTTGGGAACACGGTTAAGTATCTAAACTGAAAAAGTTTTTACGGTGTTTCGTACTGATTTTGCATTTATTATTTTACAATTTGTACCTTTCACCTCTTCGTTCTCAATCTCAATGCTTCTAGTGCCTCCAACGCATTGTAATAATTTTTTGTCATAAATATTTAGATTCATGCTAAGATTATTTACATTGAACGTATTTTTTTCGAAGATACATTAAGGTAAATTTTACTAGTCCCGTGTCCGTCTCACAAACCCTCTCCATCTAATCGGTTTTGGTCGGCCTACGAATTTTTTGGTCTCTCTGCTACCTATTCCCAATTCCCAAAAGTTTGATAGTGCATCCTCGGTCCAGTTGTTGAGTTCAATTTGTACTTGTCTTTATGTCACGGCGAGAACTGACTCCGGGCCTACATAATCAGTTTCTGCTCCGTTCCGTACATGTTCATTCGCCTTCTTGTTGCCTGGTACCCCTGTATGTCCCGGAACTCAAACCAGCGTCACCTGTTTGTCATCGCTTAGAGTCTCCAGCGTCTCTGCGAATCTTTTCACCAAGCCATTGGCAATCTTAGGTTGCCAGTAGTTTTTTTTTCTTTTCCCTTGCCATTTCTGCCCTCTTCTAGGGTTTGCCTCGCTGATAGTTTGGATCCATCAGTATAGCAAACGCAAGCGCTCTCCTCAAACATTGTAGGTTCGCTTTGTCACTCCTCCCTATCTGGGATGTGTACTTTGTACTCTGGAGCTTCCAAGGTATGCGAGCTCTGCTGACCGTTATTGACATGAGAGAATATCTCTAATTGTCAGCTTTTTTATGACAAATGCCCAATTTCCTCCCCCCCCCCTCCCTCTTCATTGACGGCTGTGCCAGGATTGTGTAACAAAACGTATTTTTGCGATGTATAAGTTTTTAAATATTTTTTATTAAATATTGTTTTCGACAACCATTAACTACATGCAAGACTAGGTCAAGAACAAGTAAAATGTATGGCAAAGCAGCGACTTGTTTTTAGGCATTCATTTTCAGGAAAGCTGTATTTTAATAAAGGTTGTATTCGGCTAATCGGTCCTTTGAGCCACTAACACCACAATAATTTATATTTTATAACTGGAAATAAATTTAACAAACTATTTTCAATTTAAAAAAAAAACACACTGAATAATTTTGATTCGTAACGGTTTTCTAAGTCGACGCGTTTCTGGCTTGCGCTGGTATTTTTACTCTTTATCTAAAGCGTTCAAAGCACAGTCTTTCTCTTTAATTATGGAGCGCTTTACCATTAGTTTGGGCGAATCAACGGCAAGCTATGAGTGCCTACAGAGCAGGGTCGTTTTCACTGATACAACAAAGTCGTTACAAAGGATTCTTTAGTTGGTTTTCGTAGGCTTCACTTCGCTTGATTTAAGGTTTTTTTTAAACTGGGGAGATGTTAAATTTTGTCAATTATTTTAACTTATATAAAAACTTATTATCTTTGTTATTCCTAACTGTTTTGATCTTTACTTTTAGAATTTAATTTTAAACCGTTTTATTATTGCTGTTTTCAGTGTGTAAAATATTGTTTTTATCTTTTTCTGGGTATTTTAACTTCAAACACAACCATTTGATGCGAAGTAAAGCCTACGAAAACCAACTAAAGAATGCTTTGCAACGATTTTCTTGTCTCAGTGAAAACAACCCTGCTCTGTAGGCACTACCGTTGATTCGCCCAAACTCTTATGGTAAAGCGCTCCATAAAGAAAGAGACTGTACTTTGAACATTCCAGACAAAGAGACAAAACACCAGTGCAAGCTAGAGATGCGTCGACTTAGAAAACCGTTACGAATCAAAATTACACAATTTGTTTTTTAAAAATTAAAAATAGTTTGTTAAATTGGTTTCCAGTTACAAAATATAAATTATTGTGATGTTAGTGGCTCAAAGGACAGATTAGCCGAATAGAACTTTTATTAAAATACAGCGATCCTGAAAATCAATGCCTAAAAACAAGTCGCTGCCTTGCCATACATTTTACTTGTTCTTAACCTAGTCTCTAAGTTTTAGAGATATGGTCATTTACTTTATCGCCGCGCGTTCCACTAGAATATAATGGATTAGTATTAAATACCTAACTTAAAGTATGGTTTTTCACCTTCTATTGCATTATACTTGCGTAGTTGTTTAAAAATATTATGGATATTTTAAGTAGGTAGATTATAATCTTGCAACAAAGGCAGTACCCGATATTGATATTTAAAATTTAATTTGCCAAATAATAGGTTATAATAACTTTAATGCAGCGTATTTAAATCGCGTTGGTGTTAAGTTAATTTACATTAACCTTACCCCGAGTTGATCTCTTATAATTATTATTGAAAAACTTGTATCAAAAAAGCTCCATGTCAAATAAAAAATGAAAATTGTGTTCTTTTTGACATTGTGTAGGTACAATATTATACAAATTTTGAGGAATTCTTCTTGACGTTCACAATTTAAAAATCATATCCATACCATTTTTTCGTATGACTGGAGAATGATGTCATAGCTGACTAAATTATTTGCCATTTCATAATTCTTTTGTAATTCGGAGATATGACACGGGGATTTTTTGCCAAATTTTACAACCTGCTGCACTTTGCTATTGTTAATTATGGATTTATTGTTTTATATAATAAATATTATGGTTACGTCCATATTATAAGTACTTGCCGAGCAAGAATTTTTTAATTGTTATGAATACGTTAATAATAATCATTTATTTTCAAAATAAGGTGTGGATTTGCTACGTCCGGAATTTCGTTTCGACCTAGACCTAAATCTGTTCTCGGGAAATTAACAGAGTTTTTGGTCTAGAAGCAAATCATATTACTTTTTGGCAACAAACCATTTTCCCCTAATTTGACCCCGCTAAATTCGAATATATCTGTTGTTAACTCGAAATATCGACGGAGAAAAACCGCCCCAAACCCTTAAAAACCAGTTTTTTTTTTTAATTTTATTCAATTTTCTCGAAAACTAGCCTTTTTATCGAAAATTGCAAAAACAGTTTTATGTGAAGTCAAGTGGCGTCCGTAAATTAGGATTATTTCGACAAAAAAAATGTTATTTTATAAAATTTTCTCTCTTCTTGGGAAAAAATATGTATTATACTTTATTATAGAAAATATAATTTCTCTTTAAAAGCTGAAATATAATGTGGGCTTTATGTGACAGGAAAGCCTCCAGGGGCGTGCATATAAAAATAAATTTTCTAAAATAACCAAAGTAATCAATTTTTGTTATATATTTGTAGAGTGCCCAAGCTAAATGATCTAAGTGCCAAAATATACAAATTTTAGATTTTTCACCCAAAATGATGTAAGTGTCAAGGTCAATAAGATCTAAGTGCAATTTTCCCACCTTATGCACTAACAAACATATTTAAAATCACGTCATCGGTAAGTCCGCTTGCATTTATTGTAGTTTTTTTTAGTTTCCCACTTAGGCCACTTAGCTTTTCCAATCTACATTTTATGTATTTTTAAAGAAAAATAAGCTTTTTAGGAAAAAAAATACTTTTTAACTTGTTCTATCCTATCCTTTTGTAAGAAAATTTTACAAAAATGGTTTTTTGGTAATTTTTGAGAGTGACCCTAATATACAGACGTCCCTGGAGAGTTAGCCACATTTTGTGATACACCGTTTAAAAGGCAATTTCATTATCCACCGAGAAGTTAGAAAGACATTTTGTCGTGAAAAGCTTCGTTTTTAAGAAAACTGAATAAAACCTAGATAATTACTTTAAACTATAAAATAACTCACTTTGTTATACGTTAAGGAAACTTTATTTTTTATGTCGAGTATAGAACACATTTTTTGACGACGCAACAAGTTTTGAAAGAGAATAACTTGTATACTGATTTTTATAATGTTGCCCTTCACCTCTCCTGCGGCTGCTTGGAGGTTTAAATATGATTGCCATTTTTAAACCAGAATATTATATATCTTTATGTAGATATAATTTCATTGTTACAGCAAAAAAAGATGGCCTATGATGCAAAATATTTATAAACAAATTATGTAAATATTAAAAACAATTGCATATAAAATTCGCAAGATATCCCAACAACCAGATGTCGGAAACCAATAATAAAAAGAAGCTAGACATTTCTACATGTTGCAGGATTTTTAAGCTAAGCTGCTTCTACATTTCTTGCTTAGTATGTTTAGTTTTAATCTTCTTTTTATATCAAGAATACGAGATTTACCCAATGCAAAATCTTAGAAGAAATAGATAGTAGAAATTTACTGGTAAAATGTTATGGTACCTACAGATCTGAACATTTGGGAAATAATTGTTACCTCTAATGTGGTAATGTTAAATATCACTTAAATCATTTTACGAAAAATATTTAAAAAAAACTTTTGTTAATTTTTTTTTAAATTCATTCTTTGGATTCCAGTTTAGGACGCCCTCTTTTTCTGCGCCCTACTGGTTGCCATTCTAGGACCTGCTTTGGTAATCTTTCGTCGTTCATCCGTTGTACATGGCTGTACCATACCAGTTGTTTTTTAGTGATGTCATCCGTTATGCTTCCCTCGATTCCCATTCTTTCTTTAATGATCTCATTTCATACAAGATCTGTTCTAAATACAGTGTACTCCGGTTATAACGTACCCTCAAGAGACCAGAAAATATGTACTTTATAAGCGGACGTACGTTATAAACAACACAATTAAAAAGAAGAGGATTATGGCCGGACCAATGAAATAGGTACGTAATAACCTAAAGTACGCTATAACCGGAGTACACTGTATTCTCATTGATCTTATTCTTATTTTTTTTTATTTTTTTTTTTACGGTTAAGCGCACTCGCAAGGAGGTCCCTATCACGCTCGAGAAGCGGCCAGTGCGCGGAAATGTTGGTGTGTGTTGGTTTTGAAACGGTTCAGGTTGTAACCTGCAGGGAAAACTGTCGCAGGGAGTTTATTCCACAGCGATGCTGTTCTCCAGAGATATGAATTCTGATATAATGAGGTTCTTGGTGCCTCTATTTTGACAGCAAATTGATGGTTACCGTCTGTTTGACGTGTTCGCCTAGTAGGTGCTACTCCCGGGGGGATCATACGTGCCAACTCTTCAGAGCATTTTCCGTGATAATACCTGTAGAAGAGAGATAGATCGCCCACAGTTCTTCGATGTTCGAGACTATCCAAACTACGGGTAAGTGCGGGGTCATTGATCAGCTTGATAGCTCGTTTTTGCACGGTGTTCAAAAGCATTAAGGTATGTTTGGGTGCCGCACTCCATATATGTGAGCAGTACTCCATAGTTGGTCGAATCTGGGCTTTGTAGAGTGTCAGCAGTTGGCTTGGTGTATACAGATGTCTTGTACGAAATAGCACCCCAAGCTTTTGGGACGCCCTTTTAGCTATATCTGCCACGTGACTGTGCCAAGACATGTTGGTCTCTGCAGTGACTCCTAAGATGTTCAACTGGCTCTGCAATGTGACAGCACTTCCAGATAGCATGATGTTTGGCTCACCGGTGCTGGTCTTTTTTGAAAACAGGGCTGCTTGGGTTTTCTGCGCGTTGAACTGTACAAGGTTTTTGTTGCCCCAGTCCTCTATTATCTCCAGGTCGTTATTTATCTGCGATATTTGAGTTTGTCTAAGATGATGGAATTCACGTGCGGATAGACACTGAGTGGGTGGTATGACTGAGGAGACTACATTGCCATCATCTGCAAAGCAATAAAGTGGATTTACTGTTTTATCTATGAGGTCATTTATGTAAATCAGAAAAAGTGTTGGCGAAAGGATTGCTCCCTGTGGCACACCAGCATTTATTTGGTAAGAGTTGGAGTTCCGGCCATCTAGTACAACATAAATGGATCTATCCTTAAGGTAACTTTCAAACCAAGTGCAAAGTTTCGGCGACAATCCCATTGCTTTAAGCTTGTTGAGCAGATTTTCATGCCAGACTTTATCGAATGCTTTTGATATATCTAAGGCAATTGTTCTTGTTTCGCCCCGTAACTCAATCGCTTTTTGCCATAAATGAGTGACGTATGTAAGTAAATCGCCAGTTGACCTATATTATCGAAATCCGTATTGCTTGTCGTTGATAAGTTTGTACTTTTCCAAGTACTTGGTTAGGTGATTGTTCACAACTCTTTCCATTACTTTTGATATCACCGGAAGTAGAGCAATTGGTCTATAGTTTAACGGATCTGTCTTTTTTCCTTTCTTTGGAATAGGTTGTACTGCGGCAGACGTCCATGATGATGGATATACTCCTTGCCTGTAAGATAAATTGAATAATTTAGCGAAAGTTGGGGTGAGTTCGTTAGCACAATTTTTGAGTACTATCGCGGGAATGCCATCTGGACCCATTGCTTTGTTTGTATCCAACTTTTTAAGGGATTTTCGTAATTCTCTGTGACAAAAGGGTACCTCTGGCATACTGTGGGAAACCCTTTCAATGAACGGTGGAGTTTTTCCATTTGGCACTGTTAGGTTTGAGTTGGAGGAAAAGATTTTGGCCAGCATATTGGCTTTTTCCTCTGATGTTGTGGCTGAGTGAGTATTTTTATCTGTAAGTGGTGGTATGGATGACTTGGTGAAGTTTGATCCAACGGCTTTTGCAAGAGACCAAAAGGACCTTGAACTACTTGGACAATTCAGCAACCTGTTTTTTATTCTTTGATTGTATGTTTCTTTGGCGGCGTCAATAGTAATTTTGCAACTCTTTCTGGCTTCTATAAATTCTGTGTGGTTTTGAGCGGTTTGTTGTCGTTTCCAAAGGTTATATGCTCTGTGTTTTTTCTGTACAGCCGTTTGACACTGGCTGTTGAACCAAGGTGTTGCATTAGCTCTGCTTTTTATTGTATGTGGGATATATGCATCCATTCCAGATAAGATTACTTTTGTTATTTCATTACAGCAAATAGTGGGATCAGCTGTTTTAAAGCAAACTTCTTGCCATGGAAAATCCAGGTAAAACTGTTTAAGGTCATTCCATTTTGCCGATTTATAGTGCCACATTTTACGAGGAAGTGATTGTTGGCTTGGCGGTATGAACATTTCGCACTTTGTTCTTATAAGTTTATGATCGGATGAACCAAGTGGGGGATCTACTTGAATTGTGTACAAGTCAGGATTTGTAGTTAGGAACAAGTCTAAAAGCGCTGCAAATTCACCCCTTTCTGAGATACGGGTAGGTTCATCGACAAGCTGCGTTAGACCACAACTTATAGCAAAAGCTTCTGCTTCCCTGCCTTCATTATCTGTTTTGTTGTGGTGTTTTAGCCAGGGTATATTGTGGACGTTGAAATCGCCTAAAAAAACAATTTCCGCATGTGGATAGTTAGACTGTATATTATCACAGTTTTCGGATAATGTCGCAAAAAAGTTTTGATACTCGGTGTTACTTGGCGGTCGGTAGAGGCAGCAAATGAACTTGGTCGATGACTTTGAGGTGAATTTCAGCCATATGATATCGAGGTTCGCTGGTTCTAGCTTCTCCTCTCGATGACATGAAAGGTCATTTTTAATGTACACACAGATCCCAAAATTATGTCGAAATCGGTGGTGTAGGTCATAGCCGGGATAAAGCTAGTTCACAATAGGTGTTGCAGAACTGATTTTAGTTTCAGTGAGAACAAGGATGTCAGGTCTTTGTTCTTCAAGATGTTGGTGAACTGAATTCATGTTGGTACTTAATCCTCTTATCATCCATCTTAGCATCCATTTCGACACTTTCCATTTTTGTTTTATATTTATCTGTATACAAGTCTTTATTCCATACAACAGCGTGCTTTTCACCAATGTTTCATATATGTTAAATTTTACATTCTTTTTTATCTATCTGCTCCATAAAATACTGTTAAAACATCCAATACCCTTTTTGCTTTTAAGAGACTTTTATTTTTTCCAATTCTTTACAGTCTGTTCCTGTCTTATCAAAGGTGACACCCAAGTATACATACCCATTACATGGAGATATTGTTTGTCCATTGTCTAGATCTAACTCACTTGATTCGTTTCCAATGCATAAGTATCTTGTCCACGTTCGCTGTTAACCCCCACTTTTGGTATTATTCCGTTAACTTTCTCATCATATACTCTATGTATATCTTCTTTATCAATAGCTATAATTACTTGGTCGTCAGCAAACTGTAGTGTGTATATGGCAAATTGGTCGTTAAGTTGTATTCGCATACCGTGTACTTTGCGCTTTCAGTTTTTCAGAGCTACTGCGATATATATTTTAAAAAGAGTTGGAGAGATCCCTGTCTTAAGTCTTTCGTTATCAGGAATTCTTTTAAAGTCAATTTAAAATTTTAATTTTAGATTTTGACAGTATAGTTCTCTTATCGCTTTTATGTATGTATGATGGATATTAGTTTGCTCTAACACTGTCCATAATTTTCCTAGTGGAAGATATTTGATATTATCAGCAAATCATCGTTTCAAAATTTTCAAACACAAATATTTTTATAGCTTATAGATAAATATTTCAAATATTATTATAGCTTCTGTAAAAATAGAAAATTCTAGTGGTTTTTTTTTTAATAAAAAAAAATTGCGACCTTTGAATTACATGAAAACGCGTTGGAGCGCGAACAATAATCATAAGATAAAGTATGTAATAATAATATAGGTAGTTCCTTTGTAACAGAAAAAAAGGAGAAAAATATTCGCCGATCATTTTCCTTGCTTGAATACCTCCCTAGGTATTTAAGACTGCTACTAGTTCAATTCAATTTAATCAGACCGGCATTATCTTTATGTTGGAAAATTTATATACAGAAGCTGCTTCCTTGATATTGTGTTTAGTATCTATTTTTATTTTTTGTTTAATTTTCCACAGTTTAATATTTTTATAAATGAACGACCATTAAAGTGCACTAACGGCACGTTAATTTATTACCTATTACGGCACGGATTATCTGAGGGCACGGCAATCCGTAATAGCCAAGTTTAGAAAAGCATTTTCAAACTAGTAAGAACCTTTCATTTTAAAATTTGTATTAGAAAACTTGGCTTTACTTTTATTTCAATTTTTTTTACGGAATACCTTTTTCGCGTACTTTACATAAAATGTTTTTGTTATGATTTCACTCCTTCTTTAGAGGATTTTGATAATATTAAAGTAGTAAAAATTTTTTCTATGGTTTTTTCATAGTTCCTATTAGCCTTTCGAAGCTCAGCTCTCTAGCGTTCCTGCAAGTGGACAATGTTACGTTTACATAACTTTACATTTATGGGGGAGGGCAATAAATTAAAATTTTGGAGTTTTTAAATTTTTTCCTATAGTTTTATCATAGTTCCTATTAGTCTTCCAAAGCTCAGCCCTCTAGCGTTTCTGGAAATCGCCAATGTTACTTTTACATAACGTAAAATTTATAGGGGAGGGAAGCAAATTAAAATGTTGGGGTTTTTAAATTTTTTCCTATAGTTTTATCATATTTTCTATTAATCTGCCAAAACTCAGCTCTCTAGCATTTGAAGAGCACAGGGAAAAAACGTGCAAAGTCACTCTTAGTTTGTTTGGAGATATAACACTTTTAAAACTGGCACGTTCTTTACCTTTTGGCCAAATACACATATACTCTGTCTTATTGAGATTAACCTCTAGTCCCCACTTATTGTACTCTTCTATTAGTTTTCGTCTCATATATTCGAGATCGTCATAATCCTGAGCCACTACTATCTGATCATCGGCGAAACATAAAGTATACAAGGTGGTTTCGTCCAACGGAATTCCCATGTTTTGGCATTTTCTCTTCCATACTTTAAGAACTTGTTCCAAGTATATCTTGAAGAGCGTAGGCGAGATACAGCAACCTTGTTTAAGACCTTTATTTACTTGAAAGCCTTTGGTTAGTTTTGCTTTTATTTTAACTTTTGCCTTACTATTGCGGTATAACTCTTTGATGGCCTTAATTAGTTGTACGCTTATGTTTGTGTTTTCCAACGCTTTCCAAAGTAGATTTAGTGGTATACTATCATATGCCTTCTGCAAATCGACGTAAAGCAGATGCAGCTCTTGTCCGTATGCCATTTTCTTTTCAATAATTTGGGTTATGCAAAAGAGATGATCTGAAGTCGATCTACCCGCCCTGAAACCAGCTTGTTCTTCTGCCTCCATGTCTTTATATTCGCTCTCCACTTTATTTCTTATTATTTTACCGTATATTCTGCTTAGCGTACTAGTTACAGATATACCTCTATAATTGTCACATATATCTTTCCTTCCTTTTTTGTGTATTGTGGATATATATGACGTTTTCCACTCAGTTGGTACTACAGTTCCATTTAAATATTTTTGGAAAAGATTCCGTAATCTCCAAAACCTCCAAAACAGTTCTTCAGTGCCATATTTAATAAGTTCGGCTGGGATATTTCCGGGTCCGACAGATTTACCGCTTTTTAAGGTTGTGCACACGTTTTTGACCTCAGAGATTGTGAGGGGTAGGTACTGGAGATCCCATCGTTCTAATTATATTGTCTCTTGCGTCTTCCTTGAATTCTGCTCTATCTTCAGTTAAAAGTTTTTAAAAATGCTCATCCCATTCTTTGTCTGGTATTGGTGAAATGATATCTCTGCATGTTTCTTTTTTAATCGATCTTATTATTTTCCAGCTTTCGGTACTTCTCCTACCTCCTAAGTAAGAATCTATTTTCTGGCACTTTAGCGTCCACAAATGATTTTTCTTATCACTGATCATTCTTCTCACCTTTGATTGCGCGGTTTCGTATTCTTGTCTGCTTCTATCTGTCTTTTGGGACAAGTAGGTGTGATATAATTTCCTTTTTTCCTCTATTTCTCTTTCAATCTCAGCATCCCGCCAGTATGGTTTTCTTCTTTTAAAAGTTTCTTCCACTAATCCTAGTGCTTCTTTTGCAGCTTGGTGGATGCTTAATGTAATACATTCGTATTCCTCATCTGGGGTTTCACCTGAACTTGTATTAAGTTTTTCGTTCAGTCTCTTTTTGTATAAGTTTTTTACGCTGTCATATTCTAGGCTTAGTAGATTATATTTACAGTGATCAATTTCTTCAATCAATGTATCATCAAGATGTTGTTGATGCAGGCTTCGGCCTTGATAAGGAAAGAGAATTTTGGACTCCAGAAAATAGTGATAACTTCCGCATGTTGATCCACGCTTTGTTCTGACATCTTGAATTTTTAGTTTTGTCTTTTGTTTAGTGATAAGATAATCAATGACGGATTTCAGGTTTTGTGAGGGTTTGGTCCAGGTATATTTGTGTATTTCCTTATGTTGAAAAAAACCGTTTTGGATTTTTAGGTCTAATTGCTCACATACTGTAAGCCGGTTTCCATTGTCATTAATAACATTTTCTCCATATTGGCCAACTGTCAGGTCATTAACTCTGTTACCGGTTCTACTATTTAAATCTCCCAATATGACAATTTCTCTAGATGTACTTACTGCTGATATTTCATTGTGTATTTCTTCAAAAAAATTGTCTTTCACGGCTACATTTGCATCGTCGTTATACGCATAGATTCCAAAAATCGTAAGTCTCATTCCTTTTATTATTATATTCATTTAAATTAGCCTTTCATTGACTGCTTCCCAGTTGGTGATAAATTTTCTAAATCTTTTGTTGACTAAAATAGATACTCCTTGTTGAGCATGTTTTTCTTTTGCTACTACGGCCTGTTTTTTCCCAGTTTAAATATTCCAGATAATAATACACATCTTAAGACATCATTTGGCATATATAACCCGCTTTCTTAGAAAAAATTACTTTGCACTTTTTTCCCTGCGCTCTTTATTTCTGGAAGTGGACAATGTTACTTTTACATGAATTTACATATATAGGGGAGGGAAGTAAATTAGAATTTAAGGATTTTTTGATTTTTTCCAAGGGTTTGGTCATAATTTTTATCAGTCTAACAAATTTCAGCTTTGTAGCATGTCTGCAAGTACACTAGAATTTTAATGATCTATACATGAGTGAGTGAGTGAGTGGCAATTTCGACGCTTTTTGAAATTTCGTAACAACTTTACTACTTTATGGAAGTGTCTGAAACTTGGAGGGGATGGTAAATATATGAAGATGTACAACTGTGAAAAGTTTGAGTTTTGTAGCTCATTCCGAAGTAGAGTTTTGGATAGATCAAATATGGGCTTAAATGTTTCAAGAAAAGATGATACAGCCGTTTTCGCGAACTTGGCGGGGCACTAACGTGCCCCCAGATTTGAGGGAGGTTTCTGTTTTCACTTATTTGAAGAATAGCAATACATATAAAGAGGCCAATAAAAATTACGGCACAAGGATGATTTTGGAAAAATAAAAGTTGTATTTTATTAATCTTCTTAATTTTTGCATTTAAATAAAATCTGTTGGTGAAACGAACCGTAAACTTAAACTAGTATGTCGATGTCGTCGAGCAACTTTGTCAAATTCTGGTTTTAATTTTTTCTTTAATTCAGCAAGAATTTATTTTGACATCCAGATGTCGGAACATTATAAATATTTATTATTAATCGATTAGAAATATTAATAGTTTTTTAATTTAAATAAATTCAATGAATGCGTGAGAATGTCTATCAATTTTTTACTTAACCAATTCATCAAAAAACCATTCAGACTGGTGTCAATCAAGTGCCGTTGATCTATCAATAAATCTTCCAAAGTTTTTGTTAAATAATTAATTTTTTTAATTCTTAAGATCCGATCAAGTTCATTGAGCATAACTTTCCTGCTGTTTCCTGCAAATTTTTTACCGGGATTAATATTCTTCATTTTATGCCTGTCTATCCTAGTTTTAAAAATATCACCATCATAAAAGAATGCAATTAATGTCTAATGGTATGAAATTTTCAGCCGTTTATAACACAACCTCACAAAAAAAACTGTCAAGATCCATAAGATAGACAGTGGCGCACCCAGGAATACGTCTTGGGGGCCTGAGGCCTCTGGGGGGCGGGGGGGGGGGCTCATGATGTCGTATTTTATGCTATTTTCTTTTTGTGTTCATGAAATATGTGGAAAATATCTAAAAAAATCTTAAGTTTTCTGACCGCCCGGCCCCCCCCCTCCTGGGTGCGCTCATGAGATAGACCATGATATTTAAATGTATTTTTTAGCGTTAAATCCGAATCCGCGGACCAAAAAGTCTCTAAACATCTGGAATTCTCCCCAATGAGTCAATTTATATACCAGGTGGGCCAAAAAAAAACCGGACAATTTTTTTTCATTATATATTTAGAACTATACAATCGATTTTAATGGGACAAAATGCATCTGTTAGAGAATTATTTAGAGTTTTAACCAAATATATTTTTTGGTCCATCATCTCAAAATCTAAGATGACAGACGAAATTAAAATGTACCCTTCAAAGATGCTCATTTATTCTTGTGTTTCGAAAATGTTTTAATATTTTTTTTTAATTAGTAAAAAAGCTGCATTTTTGCCACGCATAACAAAGTGCCAACTAGCTTTAGTGGTAAAAATTTTTTTGAACCATTGTTTAGCATATTATACGATTGCCTTGCCAATCATGTCTGTATTGATTTTCTTATAAATCCATTAATACTGAACCGATTTTAATGAAATATAAAACATTCTGGTTAGAATTGATTGCTTTGTAAAGATCTGTCCGCCTTGTTAAATTTTAAGATGTTTTTGTCATAAAAATCGGTTTAGTAGCAATGAATTTATAAGGAAATAAATGCAGACATGATTGGCAAAACAATCGTATAATATTCAAAACAATTGTTTTTTTTTTTTTTTTTTTTATTTGTCAAACACACTGTGTTTTTTTTTATTACAATCTAGTCAGTAAGACTAATTAGCAATTTTGTTTTAACTTAATTTACTAGAAAAGTCAGATTTACTTAGGGTTCACTCAACAGTTCTCCCCGCTTTGTTTAGTCTGTAACTCACAATTGTGTTGTGTTTATAGCATTATTTTGTTTTATGTGTAATTCACTAGCTCAAACGGCTTCACTCTTTTTAGTTGTCGAACTAGCATAGTATTGTCTCGAAGCTGAATTACTTCCACATTCATATGCCGATGGAGTCTATCTTCATGGCTTTTTGCGTACTTTTTTATAGTCTCTGCTACAGTTTCGATTTTTAGATCTCGATGAAGGTCACTATTTCGAACGTACCAAGGTGCATTCACAATGTTTCTTAATACTTTATTTTGAAATCTCTGTACAACTAGAATGTTACTCTCTTTAGCACAACCCCATAGTTGAATACCATATGTGTTTCAGTATTTGTCTATAAAGCAGTAACTTATTATGAATTGTTAAATTGGATTTCCTTCCAATTAGCCAGTTCATTTTTCTATACCTTATCTCAAGTTCTTCTTTTTTTTCTTAACATGTGCTTTCCAGCGCAATTTGGCATCAAGTGTCATACCTAGATATTTTACCTGATTCGAATATGGTACTGGAATGTTGTTAATTGTTATTTGTATGTGATTTATATTTTTGTTTGTAAAATCAACATGAATTGATTTGGTTTCATTTAATTTTATTCGCCACTTTGTGGTCCAACTGTGAATTCGGGTGACTGCATCCTGAAGTTTTTCTATGCATTTTTCAATAGATTTTTCTACCGTCAATAAACCAGTATCATCGGCAAATGTTGCTAAGTGACAATTTTCTGGCTTTGGGATATCACAAGTGAATAATAAGTATAGATAAGGGCCTAGTACGCTACCCTGGGGCACGCCTGCTTGAATTTCTCTTAAATTTGAGTATGAGTCTTCCTGTTTTACTCTAAAATGTCTATCAGATATGTATGATTCCAAAATATCCGAATATTGTTTTGGCAGAAACCTTTTTAGTTTAAAATTAAGGCCTTCATGCCACACTTTGTCAAATGCTTGTGCTACATCTAGAAAAACTGCAGAACAAACTTTTCCCTCTTCTAGTGCTTTTTCTATTATATTAGTAATTCTGTGTACTTGATCTATCGTGGAATGCTTGTCTCGAAAACCAAATTGATGAGATGGAATAATTTCTTGTCTTTCTATGATGAGTTTTATTCTTTTAAGCAATAATTTTTCATAGAGCTTGGATATAATTGGCAGCAAAGATATTGGCCTGTAAGATGACACGTCATGGAGTGGTTTTCCCGGTTTTGGAATCATGATAACTTCTGCAACTTTCCACAGTTTAGGTACATACCTAAGCCTAAAAGACGCATTAATTAGGTTGCATAGTTTTACGATAGCTTTTCTGGGGAGTTGTTTTATGACTACCCCGTTAACAAGATCATACCCTGGGGCTTTTTTCGAATTAATATTTTTGATTTCTGTTAATATTTCTTTTGGTGATGTAAGCTTAATATGGTCCTCGATTTGATGGGGTTCATTTAAATGAAAGTGTTCATCTGGTGCTTCGTGGGGCTGGAATGTTTTTTCTAAATGACTTGCAAAAATATCTGCTTTTTCTTCGTTACTCCTTGCCCACTGGTTGTTAGATTTTCGTATGGGTGGAATTTGGATAATTGGTCTTTTAAAATCTTTGGTTGCTTTCCAAAGGGAATAGTCGGTATTTTTATCATCTGTAAGTTCATTAAGAAAATGGTTAATAGATTCATTTTTTATTACTAGAATTTCTCGCCTAATGCGCTGCGTCATGTTGTTGAGATTTGTTTTGTCCCGAGGATCACGGCTTTGTTGCCACTTTCTTCTTAGTTTCCTTTTTTCCAATATAAGGTCTCTAATTTCCTTTGGATAGTTTTTTCCCTTAAAAATTCTCTTTGGTTTTGGACTGTTTTCCCAAGCTGCTTGTTGAATATTTGTAACAAAATAATCAACTTCTTTATCGATTTGTTCTGGCGTTTGCAATGGTACTGATAGGTTTATTTTTTCTGACAGACTTTGTTTAAAACTAATCCAGTCAGTCAGTTTATTAACTAGTGAGATATTTGCTTCTTTCTTTATTATGTTTTTACTAAGAGTTAGAATAATAGGTGAATGATCTGAGTGTAAATCAAAACTTTCTTCTATATCTACAAAACTTAAAGATATATTTTAACAATTGTTAAAATAAAAATATTTTTTTAGAACCACTAAAACAATTTTGCTGATTACCTTTGTGCGTGCCAAGAATGCAGCTTTTTTACTGATTTAGAAAAGAAATTAAACCGGGTTTGCAACACAAGAATAAACGAGCATCTTTGAAGGGTACAATTTAATTTCGTTAAAACTCTGATTTATTCTCTGCCAGGCGCAGATTTTTATAATGAAAAAAAATTGTCTGGCTTTTTTTAGCCCATCCGGTAAAATTATAACGAAAAAAAAAAAGGTTTGACAGATCACCTTTCCGTTCTTGACATGCTTTACTTGATTCTAAATCATAAAGTTTTTGTTTCCGCAGTCGATAACTTTAGAATTTTTATAGTTTCTAATGGATAGACACTATTTTACGCGTACCTAATGAGCCTTGCAAAAGTAGCGGTCTTTGTGGCAAAATGTGTCTCCTTAAGAATTTTTTTATAGTTTTTTTAATTACACCGGCTGATATTTTTCCAAAGAAAAGTTCTTCTAAGTTTACTGTGATTTTCATGACCTCTAGGCATTAACGTTTTTTTATTTTAACTTGCCATTCTTCCAACTTTTTACGGCTATGATAACATTAAAACTTGGTATTTTAATCGTATATCACCGCAAGGCAAATTCTAGTACACCTAGCAATTTTTTTAAATAATTGGTAAGTTAGAATTAATATTTTTTTTAATTAATAATAGTCTTTCCCTAATTCTTGTTACATTTGGCGCAAGTCGGCCGCGGCGAATTTTCGCATTTATTTTACCCTTCTTACCTTATTTTGTGGTGCCTCATTTAAATTACGACATACCTATTTGATGTTCTTTACATATACCATTTTTCCCTCACAACTGGAGTATATTCCGACCCAAATGTGTATTAACTTTCATTATTAATATTTGTGCTTTTAATTTTCCACGTTTGTTTTTACAAAAGGCAAATATTTTAACCAAAATATTACACTCGTATCAACTCGCAGCGAAACGCAGATAAAAATGGCCGCCAAAACACGTCGATTTTGTTTGCAAGGGGGACACTTTTTGGCTATCTTGAAATTTTTGTAGCACGAACCCCGTCCGAGGGGTATACTTTACCCCTATATTTTGAATAGGGAAAGTGGGTCTAGTGATACCTTGTTTTGAAGCTCTCTTGAATATCTTTACAACCGTGTAAAAATTCGAAAATCCATCGATTTGTTTTTGAGATATTTGCTTTAAAATTTCCAAATTTAACATGGAATAATAAAATAAAAATTAAATCCGAAAAATGTAAAATTCTAATTAAATTTCTGTTTTATCAGTCCATGTTAAATTTGAAAGTTTGAAAGCAGTTATCTCAAAAACTGATGGAAAGATTTTTGAAATTTTTACACGGTTGTAAGGATATTTAAAACGCCTTCAAAACAAGGTATCACTAGACCCACTTTCCCTATTCAAAATATAGGGGTAAAGTATACCCCGAAGGGTTCGTGTTACAAAAATTTCGAGATAGCCAAAAAGTGTCCCCCTTGCAAACAAAATCGACGTGTTTCGGCGATTTTTTAATTTCCTGATAATGTTCGAGAAAATCCAGGTGGATTCTTTTTAAATTGTCACCTTGTATATTTATGGTAATATTTATAAATTATATAATTTATTGGTTCTTTAAATGTTGGTTTCTTAACGTTATTATTAATAGTTTAATAAGTTTTCGTGGCTAATCGGGTAAAAGAAAATAAGGTTTCTTTGTTTCTCTCGTATTTTTCCGGTGGTAGCTTGAAAGCTTAACCTCACGGGGGTCCAAAATCTAATGGACACCTAATAAGTGGTGACAGTTAACTGTTTCGTCCCCTGCAGTATACGCCTACTGGCGCCATTTTTTTATTTTATTTAGCAGAACACAGATCAACAACAATGTATATCTTTTTTAGGGCAGAATAGAAGCCCTCACTGTGACTCCATCGGAGTACAATGTTTAAAAAATTTTATGAACTTTTAAACCGTAAAATATATTGAAATTTGGCGTTAGATACAATTTCTTGCAATCATTTTTGTAATAACTAAAAATACTATCAGAATTTTGGTTTTCGAGATATTGAAAAGAAACGCAAAATTCAATTTTAAAGCAATATTTTTCGCCGAACATAGACTATCTCTTTAATTTCAATATCTTTAAGTTGGGAAGGTTTTGGATTATACTCCGTTTATGTATTTTAATCCAGGACTCACATTAACATTGATAAAGGGACACATGTGACAGGGTGCAAAATTGGCAAAAAATTTTATAGACTTTTTTGGTTGATAGCGTTTTTGAAGGTTCGATGTAAGCAAAAATTAAAAAACATTTTGTGCAATATCCAATTTTCCAAATACTATTTTACCTTTGTATCCCCTTAATTTTTTTCTGAGTACGCCCGTGCCCCTGGCTGCGCTTATGCCTTTGGAAGTGCGCTTGCGTACTTGTCAAATCTTACGCCTACGTATAAATAGGTACGTAACGTAACTTAAGGTCGGTTCAGCCTCGTAAATTACATTAGCATAAATTAAATTAACTTACCCTAGGCCAAGTTATTAATTTTTACAGTTGTTCCAAAGTTTTTTGCTTGTATTTTCTGTAAAGATCTTATTTTATGTCTTTAGTAAAGAAGGAAAACCTTTTTTACGAAGAAATCTTTTAAGTTAGTCTAATTTGTCTAAGGGTAAGTTAATTTAAGTTAATTTCATTTAATTTAATCTAATTTGCGAGGCTTTACAGACCTTTAAACTATTCATCAATATACTAAAAAAGTTATCAATGATGAACACTTAAATTTCAACAGTCTGTATAAAGTGATGTATTCTTTGTTTAGAATTTAAAGTGTCTACAAGCCGTTTTTTTTCGAGAAGTTCATTAATTAAACAAATCGCTAATAGTTTATTACATACGAACAGTAGTACATTGTTTTCAAAACAATTTTTTAATTCTATGTTTGGCTGCTACAATGAAGGTCGTAAGGTATTAAATTTCATTTACAAGCAGATATTTGTTTAAACAATTATTGTTGCAATGGTTCACGCCTACCGTTTGATTGTTTGAATTGTTAAACAAACTTATCAAATGTATATTTACAATTGGTAAAAAATCAATTTTTTGCTTCAAATTGGGCCCTCAATTAACGTCTAGCTATAATCTTTTTTTTTTTTTAATCCAGTTCCGTATTTTTTTCTTAATTTTTTTCTAAAATCTAGGATTTGACTCGACGGACCAAAAATTTGACGTCATTTTATAGACAGAATCTACTTTCTTTTGAGGTTTTAACAGAATTGAAATATCTGCCCTAATAATGAATTTCTGGGATTCCGAGTTTTTGACTTTTCCCTTGTAACTTCAAAATTACAAGGGCTAGCAAAAAACGGTTGACATATTTTTTCTTGTTCCAAAATTTGAGGGCAGTAATTTGATATCCCCAATCCTCTTATCTCTTAAAATAAGTGAGTTTCCCATTCAACACCCTCAAAATGGGACACCATGTACACCAGGGTAGGTAGCTTTGAGAAAAAAAAAATATTTATTGTTTTATAAATTAATAAAAGTAAAAAGATTTTTTGAACAAAACTGTATGACAAACATCATATTAAAATATTTTTGTAATTGATAAATTATTATTTTAGAAACTATTTTTTTCATAAATCTGAGGGCACGGCAGTGCCCGTTCAAATATTTCAGCTCATATTTGACCGATCTAAAACTCTACTTCGGAATAAGCTACAAAACTCAAAATTTGCACGGTCGTAGATCTTCATAGAGGTAACAACCCCTCCAAGTTCCATGATGTAGTAAAGTAGTTACAAAATTTCATAAAACGTCGAAATTGCCACTCACTCACCCATGTATAGATCATCAATTCTACTGTACTTCCAGACACGTCACAAAGCTGAAATCGGGCAAACTGATAGAAATTATGACCAAACCTTTGGAAAAAATCAAAAAAACCTAAAATTCTAATTTACTTCCCTCCCTTATACATGTAAAGTTATGTAAAAGTAACATTGCCCACTTGCAGAAGCGCTAGGGAGCTGAGCTTGGGCAGACTGATAGGAAATATGATAAAACTATAGAAAAAAAATTAAAAAACCCCAATATTTTAATAAACTTTTCTCCTCTATAAATGTAAAGTTTTGTAAAAGTAACAGTGCCCACTGGGAACTATGATAAAACCATATCATAGGAAAAAATTAAACCTCAAAATTTTTAATAAGGTATTACAAAAGTTTTGAACAATATTCCGCATATTTTACTACTGTAAAACCTAAATATTATCCAAATCTTTTAAAAAAGGAGTGACATCATAACAAAAACATGTACAAAAAAGCCAAGTACACGAAAATGGTATTCCGTAAAAATAATTGAGATAAAAGTAAAGCCAAGTTCTCTAATACAAATTTCAAAATGAAAGGTTCTTACTAGTTTGGAAATGTTTTTTGAAACTTGGCTTATATTTTTTTCTATAAGAAATCTCATTTTCAATTTTTCTTAGCTGAACTTTAATACAAGTTGCCTTATGTGGATTATATTCCACGTAATTAGTTAGCGTAAAAATTGCGTTTAAAGTATAATCTTATTCTAAACCAAATAGTTAAACTTAACACGACCACTTTCATTAGATATTATAACTAATCTGGGAGCGTCTTGTCTACAGGGTGTTTAAAAATTAGCACTGTTTCAGAAATCGAAGAAAACAAAAATACAAATCAACAAAAATAAACATTAAACTTCACAACAATTCGCCGTATAGTCATAAAAATATATTAAAAAACTTTTAATTCAAACGGTTTTATTTTTATATTTTTCAGTTTTTAGTTTAAAGTGTAACTAGTGTCGAAATGGATGCAATAAGAAGATCAATGAGAATATCTAGAATAGATCACATAAGAAATGAGATCATAAAAGAAAGAATGGGAATCGAGGGAAGCATAACGGATGACATCACTAAAAGGCAACTGCTATGGTACGGCCGTGTACAACGGATGAACGATGAAAGATTATCAAAGCAGGTCCCAGAATGGCAATCAATAGAGCGCAGAAAAAGAGGGCGCCTAAACCGGAATGGCAACAGTAATTCGACAGAAAATGATTGTCAGGATCGAAGGAGGTGGAGAATAGGCGTCGGACAACGTAGAAAAACGTTCTAAACTGAAATCATAGTAGTAGTAGTGGAGTATATATGGAGTGTTTAAAACTAAAAAAGCTAAAAAGTTAGAATCACAAAACCGTTACCGTTACAAATGGTGTGATCGTCTTGTAACACAAATCACGGCAGAAAGATACTAATTAACATTTTAAAACTCACGAGATAAAAATCGATATAAATCTACAAGTTGAAAATTATATACCTACTAACAAGATGTTGAACCAGCTAACTCATGTATATCTTTGCTGATTACTTTTATAACAAATTTAAAAAAATGTATAAAATATTACAACATCAACATTCTACTCATTAAATAAACCTAGAGATAGAAATTTGTTTTTTAAAAATGTATGTTATGTACAGCGGTCATATTTCAAAATGATACTCATTTGCGATCGAAATAGAGCCTATGAAGCTTTAGGGCTTCAGTTTGGCAACGCAGCATACTGTGTGAGACCAACAGAAACAACTACTAACATTTCTACAAAAAATAATGAAAGTAAGTGGGTGTAGTAAATTAAAATAGTCCACCAATAACAGGATAAAAAATAAAAAACCCTTTTATACCCTAATAATTTTGTGTAAAGTAGAACCTTTGAGAACAACCCTGGAGGCAACTAAATATTTTGGTATGCCTTTCAAAAACAATTCAAAATTTTGTTTTTTTCCCATTATAACATAAGTTTTTCTCAAATACCAATTTGCAAATAATGCAAGGACCTAAAACCATAAACAACAAGTGAAATTAAAGAAAGAAAAATCCGAAAAAAGTCGTCTTCGGCTGGGACTCGAACTCGGAATCTCTTGCTCTGTACGGAAACGCTCTCACATTGAGCCACTAAGGGTCCATCTCACCGACTTTTTTTTCGTTACTTAGCTTAAAGCGTTTCTTAATATAATCATAATATGACGTAATAAGGAACACTTAAGGCTACGTAACGAAAAAAAAAGTCGGTGCGATGGGCTATAAAGAACATACAGAAATTTTCGAAAAACTTCCACCTATGTATGAATGTGTGGGGTCTCAATACAAGAACAAGAAATTGTCAGGGTATTAACTCGACCAAGCCAATTCAACTGATCCTCTATATTTCTTCTTTCCCACCGTCAAAGGTATAAAAACTCAAATTGGACGTAAAGTACCAAGGTCTGAAAACATGAGATCATCTTTTTCGTGTGTTAAAATCTCTGATCGCAATGGGAGACTGCCAATATAATTCTCAAATACCAAATTGCAAACAATGCAAGGACCTATGTAACAGGGGCCTGTATTTGACAGTGGTTCTGTCAACTCAAGTGTCCAAGGCTTAAACGTTGCGAGCTACCAACTTGTGCAACGATTTGAAAATGGATCTAATTATTAAAAGTTGCTATATGCTATTAAATTTACACGATCTCGAAAGGGAATTTGATGGTTCTTGGAGGAGGTTTTATGCTATAAACGTTTTTCTCAAATGTATAAACAATGTAGGAAAATCATACATACCTTTTTAATTTTCTTCTTGTAGCTTCACACTTTTACTTCTTATATATTTATTAATTAAATATCAAATTTTACTACTATTAAGCTTTTGTATTCAAATATTCACACTCTTTAAACTTTTAGGTTTTATAAACATTTTGTATATTTGTTGTAAATTTTTTTATTTATCAACATTTTAAACGTTGATTGAATAGGTGAAACTATTCAATCAACTGTTTAACTTACTTAATATTACCATTTAGGTTTGGGATGTATTATTGATTAAAAATGCCGATTTTAGGGCAACGAATGGTTTGTATTTTGATGTTAAAAAACCATAAAACAAAACATTATTTCAAAACACTGGAAACAGTAATAATTAAAAGCTTTTAGATTAATAAACTCCAAAAGAAAAGACTAAAATAATTATGAATAATAAAGTTAACAGTTTTATACAAAGTTAAAATAATTGATACATTTCCCCAGATGAAAAAAAATCCCCCTTAGAAGTGTGAACGAAAACAAAGCCAACTAAAGAATGTTTTCCCTCACGACTTTCGAAAGTTTCCTGTATCAGTTAAAGCGACCCTGCGCTTGAAGGGACAAATATCTTGGCGTTGATTGGCTAGAATTCTACAAATTAAAAAAGAAGGAAAAATCAGAAAAGAGTCGTCTTCGGCCGGGACTTGAACCCGGAATCTCTTGCTCTGTACGCAAACGCTCTCACATTGATCCACCTAAGAACATACACATATTTTCGGAAATCTCCCACCTATATATGTGTGTGTAGTGTCTCAATACAAGAACGAAAAATTGTCAGGGTATTAACTCAACCAAGCCAATTCAACTGATCCTCCATAATTCTTCTTTCCTACCGTCAAAGGTATGAAAACTCAAATTAGACGTGAAGTATCAACGTCTGACAATTTTTCGTTCTTGTATTGAGATACCACACACACATACATGGGTGGAAGTTTTCCGAAAATTTGTGTATGTTCTTTGGTGGCTCAATGTGAAAGCGTTTGCGTACAGAGCAAGAGATTCCTGGTTCGAGTCATGGCCGAAGACGACCTTTTTCTGATTTTTCTTTCTTTAATTTCACTTGTTGTTTAACATAAGTTTTTACTATTGAAAATTACTTTTAGTTATATGCGAGTATTTGTTAGCGTGCTCTACCCAGTATGGAAGAACTCTACCTAATAGAAGTGTACTTTATGTAAACAAATATATAAAAAATAATTTTGGACAAAAAACATTTTTACTAACGATTTTAGTGGACATTTGGCCAATGATTATGCACGCTAGTTGAAATTTAAGGCAACGATAGTTGCAAGTGGCGCACCCAGTAATATGCCTTGGGCGGCCGAGAGTCCTGGGAGGGGCTCGAAACCCCATGACGCCATATTTTATGCTTTTTTAGTTTTTATTCATGAAATATTTCAACAAATTGAGCCTTGGGGTGGTACGGGAACGAAAACCCCCCTGGGTGCGCCTATGCAGTTACAGTACTGTAATCATTTCGACTATAAGTGCATGCCCTAATTAATAAATAAAAAAGAAAATAAAGTGCGGCAAATATTTACGGCAAATAGAATTTATCATAAAATAGTTACAAAAATTTACAAGGATTCTCTTTTTGTTACAGGTCCCAATCAAAAGCCTCCTACTTGGCCTCACGACGCGACAAGGACCGAATCGTTACGGACTCAGAGACAGGCGTCTACAAACGCACAATGTCCCCCAATGGACACGCCATTTCGACACCCGAGATCTCAGAACCACAGAAGATCAACAACAACCACCATAGAGACACTATCTGGCCTCTCAATAGGTCTGCCACAAATAAAGAGACTACTAAAACTAATGGCGTGGTAAGAAGGCCATCGTTCAATGAAAAGACCAAGAGTTCTAGTTTTAAAGAGAATGAAAAAGAAGAAAGAACCAAGCCTAATCTGGCTCTACCAGATGTTTTACCTGTAAATGTAAAAATTATGCCCAGATCTCAATACAACAACCGTCCCTCGCACTTAAGTCTATCTTCCTTGGATCCAGATAGATCACCCAAGAAGTCTCCAGTGAAATCACCTCCAAATTCACCTCCTAAAAGTCCTCCAACAAGAACCTCGCCTTTCTCGCCATTAAGAACAACGAACTTAAGTCAATCTCCATTTATAGTGACTTCTATGTCAAATGGAACAACGAAATATGTTTCCAATTCAAGTCCTATTAATGCTACATCGAATGCCTCAACGAAATATGTTTCTGCACCCAATCTTTTATCTAACTCCCCTCCGAAATTTGTTTCATCATCGACTCCTGTATCGTCGTTATCAAATGGAGTACCAAAATCCATATTAACGTCAACACCAAATGGAAGGGTATCTACCACAATATCTTCTACATCCCCTCAAGCAGTGCCAAGAGCTTCACCTCATTTTAAGCCATCGCTATCGCCCCAAAGTTCCCCTATTAAACTGTCACCTTTAAGAGGGTCACCACCAACAAATGGATGGGGTCCTAACGTCGTTACGCAAAGCTTAATTGGATTTAGACCGAATCCAAAACTTCCTTTAAATACGCCTTGCGCGAGCCCAGATGGATCTCCAGTGTTAAATTCAAAGTACCCACTAAAAGCACCACCTTCGCCAAACTCTCCTTCAAGTCCAAAACTAGTAGATTCAAGTTCGCAAATTTCGGAAGCTTCTTTAAGAGACTCGTTGTGTTTGCGAGAATCATCGACAACAACGGTAGTATGCAGCAGCCCTACATCTCCAAAATTTGTAGAGCAAAGTCTTCAAATGGTACAAAGAACTGAAGTAGTGTTAAGGGTTAACGCATCCACGAGTGATGCCTCAAGTCAGACTGATAGGATAACTCCATTGCCGACCAGAAAGAAGTTACAAGAAGAGATCGAATGTGAGAAGTTGTCGGAGGATTTTGTTAATCATCTTCCAACCAGTGACAGGCTTAAAGATCTTTTGGGTAAGTAAAAAACAAATTTGAAACAATTGTATGAGTTTGAATTCAATAACCTGAATTAGGCGTCTTACAGAAAAGCAAATTTTAAATTTTGTTTTTTAGTTCCAGGTCCAGACCATAAGAAACCAACCGACTATGTTCAAGGGTTATTTAGAGTGGACGTCACCTTGAAACCCAGACCAGCAAACTCCCCCTTTAGAAGTAGAAACAACACGCCTAGCAGCAGTCCACCTCCAACTGGCACCAACAGCTCGCTGACCAGTAGCGGTGCGAATAATGGAGCAAATGGAGGGGGTAACAAGACTTCTAGTTTAAGGTGAGTAATTTACAAAGAGAAATGTTCCGGCTGGAATTTTTTTCAAAGTACTGGAAGTTCTAAGAAAGCCTGTGGCTATATTTTTTTATCAATATTTTCTTACTTTTTCAGTTTGTCTCTTTCAAAGCAACCTCCTCCAAGTCTTGTAGAACCAACGAGTCCCTTGAGCGGTTCTTCACCTTACTACACCACTTCAGAACCCAAGGCAAAATTTTTGACGCGATATAGTCAAGACATGAGTCAGTGCCACGTTGTGAAGGATACCAAAGATTTAAGTCAGAAAAAGGTAACTAAGCAATTACTTTTTTTAAGCCGTTTCCAAAAATTTCAAAAATGATCAGTTAGGTGAATCTTAAGTACTAGAATTTGTTAGTTCTTTCGTATGACCAGATTGTTGCCATATTGCATTTATTCTGTTCTTTCAGACGGAGTTAGTAGAACGACTCGACAAAAAACTTGAGGTGCTGCGCAGTGAAGCCCTGATTGTCTCGGAAGAATGCAAAATTAACGACGAACTCGGTACCAATGTCGAGAACTATATTACCAGGGTTGCCAGCACGAACGAGGTAGCCAAGTTTCACTTGCACGTCGAAGAAGTGGGCAAAATTACAAGTTTACTGCTGGGATTGAGTGGAAGGCTGGCCAGAGCTGAGAATGCACTGATGACCATGGCGGATGACCATCCTGAAAGGGTAAGCAGTAATCAAAATGCATTTGTTTTACGACTCACTTGTTGTGGACGGCGGATAAAAGGTCAAAAGTACAAACGGTCAAAAATACAAACGGTCAAAAATACAAAATGTCGAAAGTACAAAAGGTCGAAAACATAAGGTCGTAACTACAAAAGGTCAAAAATACAAACGGTCGAAAATACAAAAGGCCGCAAGACAAGAGATTAAGAAAAAAAGGTCGAAAGCACAAAAGATCAAAAGTAGCTACACTATAATGATTGCAAAAAAAATGCTTTGTCACAAAATAGCGCCTGTTCTAAATGGTGCTTGTTCAAAATGGTGCTTGTTCAAAATAGTGCCTTACAAAATTGTGCCTTAGAAAAGGTCGAAAATACAAAAGGTCGAAAGTACAAAATTTCAAAAAGTCGAAAAACAAAAGGTCGAAAGCACAAAAGATCAAAAATAGCTACACTATAATGACTGCAAACAAAAACTTCTGTAATTTGGTCTAACCTAACTGAACCTAACCTAACCTAACCGGACCTGAATTTTTTCTCGACCTGTTGTATTTTAACCTTATGTATTTTCGACCTTTCTTATTTGCGATCTTCTATATTTTCGATCTTTTGTATTTCCGGCCTTTGTATTTTCGACCTTTTGTACTTTCGATCTTATGTATTTTCAACCTTTTGTACTTTCAACCTTTTATGGTTCAAGGTGCACCACTCTTTTCTTTGTAGAATAATTAAATAATCTTCTTTATTATCACCAGTAACTATTATAGCATCTTAAAAATTGGTTACATAATTTATAATGGAGTTGTTTTAATCTCAAATATTTATACCCGAGAAAAACATATTTTGATTTATTTCTTCTTTATTGCAGATAATTTTGGAATCTAAACGTGACAAACTACAGGATCAACTTGAAGAGGCGAAGAAATTAAAAGAATGTATTGACAAACGTAGTGTAAGTGTATCAAACATCCTCTACAAATACCTAACATCTGAAGAATACGCTGATTATGATCATTTTATCAATATGAAAGCAAAGTTGATTATGGACTCAAAAGAGATAAATGATAAAATCAAATTAGGTGAAGAGCAACTAGGGGCTTTAAAAGATACTCTGATAGTGGCTGAGTGAAAAATTATAAAATGTTTAGGACGACAGAAGAAAAAATAGACGTTTTAGAGTAACTTGAATTGCGTTTTGAGTTCCATTATTGCATTCTAAGTCAACTTTGGAATATAGAAATTTTTGTGAATAGATTGTATAAAAAATTGTTGTACAAAAATTAATATTAATGAAAAATGGCCGATACCGTTGAAAAGTTAAGGGATCAACAGGAATTTTTGAGATTTTTTAGGTACTAACCTAATAAAAAAATCCTTATTTTGAGGTTAAATATTTTAGAAACGATCGGCTTTATACTATTTAAAAATTATATTCTTATTAATTTTTATACTAGTCTTCTTATAGTTTATTCGCGAAAAATTTTCTTAATCTTGTGATTTTTGTATACCTACTAAAATAGGAGTATTTAAATAGTATAAGAATCTATAAAATCTTTTATCAGATTGTTGTATAATTTTTGAAAACCTTAACAAAATGCTGCTAAAAACAATTTTCCCACAATACTTGTTTGTACCACTGGCAACATCGCTATAAATAAACATAGCAGTGTGGCCGGCTCACGTAGTACAAACATTTTATTAGCCATATCTGAAAAAAAATGTTTTTTTTTTCTTAAATTAAATAAAAAATAATAACCATAATATACCAGTTTTTCTGTAAAGTGTAGTTTCTCAATACCAATTGAATTTAAAATTATAGCTACCAGTTAAAAACTGACCTCATTTCTCTTACCATTTATAAGAAAATGGGATAGATGAAATGAAAAATCAATATTTTGACAGTTTTTTAGGCTGGTTAAAAAATAAAATATTGGCTAGAAATGTTGACTTACCGAAAAATGTGGCTAAATCTGAAATACTCAGTAAATCTTTTTGCTGGCCAATATAATACTTGAAAAAATGGCTGTTATATTTTGTGCATTTCTATTATACCTAGTTTATTCAAGGACAGCGATATTACCAAATATATCATAAGACTTTATAGCGTGTTTTGGCCAATACCTTAAGCCAACATAGTGAGATAGATGTATATGAACTTCACATAAGTCTATCTCACCTCTTGCATTGCGAAGTGCGCGTCAATTGTCATGTTCATGGGTCGCTGAAAGGAAACGAAATCCGTCAAGCATCCCGCCGGATATTCTGTTTAAGGCTTCCCTTAAACGGTTAATAATATTGCACAATATTACGGATTGCGCAATTTTATTGACCATAAAGGCTTCGCATGGAAGGTTGTACAAGGATTGAGCAAAGAACGAGCTTAAAATGTATTGCGCAATGTTTTCTTATTATGTCGTATAGAGTTAATATTGTGCAATATTTTTTAGTCAACATTCTTTGTTCCAAGAAAGAGTGTATTTTTGCCTTTTTTTAAACCAATCTTCTGACTAGCGACGTTTCCAGTTTTTTGAGTTGAAGCACCAACACGATAGCTGCAGCCAAATCTTAATCAGACATTTCGAACACGGAAGACTATATACGGTATGAACGGTCCCAAAATATTAAAGCTTATGAACTGTCAATAATATTGCACAATAAATATTGATCGTTTAATTGCAAGGGATCATTCAATAATATTGCTCAAAAAAGTTATTGTGCATTCTTATTGTAGGTCTAGGGGCAATATTATTGAATGACCCCTTGTGCTCAAACAATCAATATTGTACAATATTATTGACAGCTCATAAGTTTCAATATTTTCGGACCCCTCATACCGTATATCTATAGCCTAGAAGTAAACATCCGTAATTCCACATTTGGCTAGTTAAAGTTAATACTATATCCGATTTAATTTAATATTGAAGACCCTAAGTCCTTGATTGTCTATATCTTTAGATTTAAAATGATAGTATCTCCATGCTCGTGTAAGGTGAACGAAATTAAAACTGAACTAATAATTAATCTTATTTCACAAATTACTCGACTTTTTGTTTTATGGACATAACATCCTTTACCTCTTGGCTATATAGTCTTCCGTATTCGAAATGTCTGACCAAGATTTGGCTGCAGCACTTAAAGAATGGAAACGTCGCTTGTCATAAGATTGGTTTAAAAAAAGGCAAAATACACTCACAAACATCTACCTTGGAATAAAGAATGTTGACTAACAAATATTGCACAATATTAACTCTATACGGGTCAACAAGAAAACACTGCGCAACAAAATTTAAACCCGTTCAATATTTTGCTCAATCATTGTGCAACCTTCAATGCTACAGCCCGCTTGACATGGAGCAATTTGACTTTGCATTGCAATTTGCAAGAAACTCTGTTTTGGACATGCGAATTTTCAACCCAGCTGATAAAGTGTAAGGCTTGCAAATGTTGCAAATTTATAGGTCTGGGGCGATTTCTATTGCTGAAAGGCCTGCAATGCTAGGAAATTCTGGTGACAAATCTAGTTACTTTTGTCTTCCTACATATTTGACCCACCATCGTCTTTGCGCTCTTTCTTTTCTATCATCGCAGAGCAAACAAGCTGCAGCAATTAATAAATAGATGGATGTGCTGATCACTTTTTTTTTATTAGCTTTATTTATTTTTATGTTTATATTTAACAGACAAAATTTTTAAAATTAAAACTTTATTTTTTGTGTTCTGTGATTAAAACCATAGCGAAAGATATCAGAATAAAACTGTAAAACCAAAACAAGATATTTGAGGTTAGAAACTCTAAGCGTATTCCATTGAAGAAGTTTACACAGACAGACAGAATGGTGCACTGACGGTTCCAAACTAATATGCTGTTTGTTTACATTTTCCAGCTGATATTTTCCTATTTTAGCTGTGGTTCGCAAACCTTTGCAATTAAATCCATGTAAATGGACCTGCAAGTATAATTGCTTGCAATCTTTTGACCTTGCAAGTTATTGTTGCAATACATTGCAGATTTTATTGCTCCATGTCAAGCGGCCGTAAGCCTATACGGTCAATAATATTGCACAATCCATAATATTGTGCATTGGGCTTGTACAGAAACGCTTTAAACAGAATTGCGATAGACTGGGAGATTGCATAACTCTTTCTCTCTTTCTCTTTATGAGATACCCGCTATATATTCTTATAATATATTTAGATATAACCGAGTGAATAATAATCTAATTATCTAGTTTTTTTAGGTTAAAATTATTAATATATTGGTAACAAAAGCTGTACAAATTTGAAGAGTTAGCAGAGTATATTATTTTGCTTTTTTTATAGTGCAGGGTTTTCCAAATTGAACGTTCTGTGTAATTTTAATTTTTTGAGTGGAAGTAGAAAGATAATAAAAATATGGAAATCATTTTTGGAATTTCGTTACAATTGGAAACCTTTCATTTGGTTTTGCTTTTTTTCTTGACGTGTGTTCAATTTGTAATACCCTATACATAAAGGTCCTGTTTTGAGTTTATTCCTCTGCTTAACTTATTATTGTATAAAAATGTTACCCCCCGCATCTTCCTATCAAGTATTTAATTTTTTTTTGTTAATTTTAAGTTGTAAAAAAATTAAAAATACTAAATTATCAACAATCATTATATTATTTTTTAGGATTAATATTAAATCTTGTAAATAATTGAAACAACTTTTTTCTCGATGTAGAATAATTTACATCGAGAAAAATTAAACGGTAAACTTGGTGCTCTAAAAATTTTTATTTTTTGGCAAATTTTTTCCGAAAAAAAATCTGTCAAAAATTTATTTTTAAAGTGATGAATGTGATTTTTTGTTAGTAAAAAACCCTTTAGTTAATATTAACTTTTTTTTTTAATTTATAAATATCATATTTAGTCGATAGATACGAAAATATGTTATGATTTGCTAGATTACAAAAAACCTGTGTACATTTTTAAAGGATGACTATATTTTTGAGCTTTACGCATCTTTGCTTGCAGTAAATAAAATAAATAAAATAAATAAAAAAATAAAAAAAGTGTAGTTTTTTTTTGTTTTCTCCTGTAAACGACACTAAAAATTTTGGGGGTCGAATGGTTAGCACATCAGAAAACTGACATCCGGTTGCAAAAACTTGATTTTCAATAAATCAAGTCTGCATTTGCGGCGAGAATCTATAACTTTTTATTTATAGTGCAGGCGCTAGAGGTAGTTGAGTGTACAAAATATGAGGACCGCAGTTAGTGGCGGTTTCTCCATAAGTGCACACGTGCACTCCCAAATTTTACTTAAAAAAATACTAAAATTTAATTAATAATTACCCCAAACGGAATTCACTAAAGACTGGAATATTACCTACAATTAATACCCGGTATGTATGTGTTTGTATTCGTCTTCAAACCACCTGCGGTGCATGCTGGCGGATGCGCTATATAGTTAGTTCGAATCTAATTATTCACTTTTATTTGCTCCGTAGATGTTGTGTCGCATTCTAATTACGAAATATAGAAAGAGAGGACGACATGTCCCATTAGAATTTTACAGTACATAGAATCTGAACCTTCCTGCGGCAGTGCCTAGGACAGAATCTGTGCAAAAACTAGCCTCGATGCCGCCCGCACCCCCGTGACGCCCCCCGCACCCATGGTTCGCGTTGCATGTTAGAGGAGCTCAAGGGCACTTTTAATTAGTGCACTTAGACAATTTGGCATAGTGATGTGCAACGATTACTTATGCAAGTATTGAGTAGAGACTGATACTTCATCGGTAAATCCAATATATAAATATCGGTCCAAATGATTACAAGTACTCCAAACTTGTTACTCATACGGCCGATGCCGATACGATTGATACGAAAGTAACACTTCGGCTTCGGTCCCATTCGGAAATCGAGTAACGAGTATTTGGTGTCGAAGGATATTCGATTACTTCGAATCCGCCCATGTATCAGATATTAAAGTATCGAGTAAATAGTATTTGCACACCACTAATTTGGCATTATCGGTCGGGCGCTGGCGTTTTGTTTTGATTTCAACGATTTGGTATTTACGACAATAGCGGAAGTTTCTAATTCTGATAGTATTAGCGTGCAATATTTAAAAACAATTACATTTTCATCTTTGCCATTAGAAGAGAAAATATGTAAACTAGGTATGATACATTTACTATTTATTTATAATTTCAATAATAATAGGTAGGTAACTAATATCTAACTAAATATCTTATTTTAGCTCACACATATACTATACTATAGTAGTGTGAGCTATGGTGATCCTAATTTTTTCGAGAAAAAAAAAGTTGCTCCGATTTAAAAAAAATTTATATATCTTTGCGTTTCAGATGATTTTGAAACTTTTTTGTTGCGCCGTCTGTCTGTCTGTCTGTCTGTCTGTCTGTCTGTCTGTCTGTCTGTCTGTCTGTATGTCTGTCTGTAACGACCAACGCGCATAACTCAAAAACCGCTTGCCCGATTTCAATGAAATTTGGTACCTAGGCTGGGTCTTGGGTCGAGATGGTTCCAATTAAAAATGAACAAAATCCACCGAACACAAGCCAAATAAAAGGGTGGGGGTAGATTTTAAAAATTAGAGTTTTTGTGAAAATATGGCGTGTGTGATATCAAACGAAAGGTAATTGAGTTTGGAGTTAAACAAAATATATTTTAGTTTTTTTTAAGGGTGGGGGTAGATTACAAAAATTACAGTTTACGTAAAAATATGACTTGTGTGGTATCAAACGAAAGGTAATTTAGTCTGGGGTTGAATAAAATTTATTTTAGTTTTTAGTTATATCAGCTCACACGTACGCTATAACTATAGTAGATACCTAGTGTGAGCTTAGGGGCCCATATATTGGCAGAGTATTTTAATGATTTGCAAAAAGAAAATCCGCCTGCGCCGCCATTAACTGCAGTTTAACAATGCATTCTAGCAGAGAACAAAGTCACAGATTAACGATTCGGATGTTGCCGGACCAGTTTTTGGTTCAATTTTTTTATGCCTCAGTACTTTTACGGACGCCTGTGAAGTTTTAATCTAAAGATAAATCTTACCATGTTATACAGCATTAAAAAGGAAGTTTCATTGTCTACTATCAACTATAGGATACGTTTTTTGATAGAGCCTTGGTTTTTAAAAAAATCGGACAAACATGAGTTTTTAATTTTTATATTTTCTCTCAATAAACGGACGCCGCTGGAGAGTTTTTCATTAGTCTAACCACACTGACTTACACATTGTTAAATAGGAAACTAAATTTTCTGTAACAATATTTTTTCCCGGTGACTTCTTCTTCTTCTGCAAAAATTGGATAAAATTTGTAAAAAAATTGCTAAATGTACTAATTTTTAAAAACTGATATAGTCTACGGACGCCCCTAAATTGTTGACAAAACTAATCTATCTTGATTGTACCCCGTTTAAAAGTAATTTTTTTTGTCTACAATAAAGTATAAATCACATTTTTTTATGTAGAACTTGGTTTTTAAGAAAATCGGGTAAAACATGTAACAAACGTGTTTCTTTTCTTATTTTTTTTTCCATTACCTCAATGGACGCCGCTGTAGAGTTTGTCATTAGTCGTACCCCACTGACTTATATACCGTTGAAAAGGAAATTTTATTGTCTACAAAAAGCTTGTTTTTTGAGAAAATTTAAAAGAAACCTAAATTTCAGGTTTTGCGGGGGGGTATTTTACAGCTAAAATTTAAAAAACTAATAGATTTAACACATTTTGGATGTATTTCTGTGGCTTTAGGGCGTCAATTTAGTTAAATTTTCAGAAATTTTAACACGACTTTAAAAGGAGAGAGGATAAAAAAAATTGCACCAGAAACAGGTCCGCTTTTGTTAGCACACGCTCAAATTTTTTTTATATACATTGTAATAAACTGATTTTTAGCTCAGACTACTACTATACTATAGTAGTGTGAGCTATGGTATGATCCTAATTTTTTCGAGAAAAAAAAAAGTTGCTCCGATTTCAAAAATTTTTATATATCTTTGCGTTTTAGATGATTTTGAAACTTTTTTGTTGCGCCGTCTGTCTGTCTGTCTGTCTGTCTGTCTGTCTGTCTGTCTGTCTGTCTGTCTGTCTGTCTCTCTGTCTGTATGTCTGTCTGTATGTCTGTCTGTCTGTAACGACCAACGCGCATAACTCAAGAACCGCTGGCCCGATTTTAATGAAATTTGGCACCTAGGCTGAGTCTTGGGTCGTGAGCACAAGCCAAATAAAAGGGTGGGGGTAGATTTCAAAAATTAGAGTTTATGTTAAAATATGGCGTGTGTGATATCAAACGAAAGGTAATTCAGTCTGGAGTTATAGAAAATAAACTTTAGTTTAAAAAAAGGGTGGGGGTAAATTTGAAAAATTAGATTTTAAGTTAAAATATGGCGTGTGTGTTATGAAACGAAAGGTAATTGAGTCTGGAGTTAAACAAAATACATTTTAGTTTTTTTTTAAAAGGGTGGGGGTAGATTTCAAAAATTAGAGTTTAAGTCAAAACATGGCTTGTGTGGTATCAAACGAAAGGTAATTTAGTCTGGGGTTGAATAAAATTTATTTTAGTTTTTAGTTATATCAGCTCACACGTACGCTATAACTATAGTAGATACCTAGTGTGAGCTTAGGGGCCCATATATTGTCTGGAGTTCAATAAAATATATTTAAGTTTTTAGTTATATTAGCTCACGCGTACACTATAACTATAGTACCTAGTGTGAGCTTAGGTGCCCATAGATTGGCAGAGTATTTATATACTTGGTAATAAACTGATTGGGCGATAGTTACCGATGTCCAGTGTATCTCCCGATTTAAATATTATTTTAATTGGTGTTACATTTAGTCTGTTTGGAAGTATACCGTATTTTATTGAATTTACTTTAATTATTGACAAAATTATATTTATTTCATCTATGCATAATTTTATATTAAAGATATTACTTATGAAATATGTGGAAAATATACAGTATGTCCCCCTAGGTTGAAATCATATGGAAAACTTTTTAATTATTAATTTTAGGAAAAAAAGCTATTCTTTATAAAAAGTTCTGCAGTCATCAAATATCAAATTTTTTCAGTGGTATACGAGGTTTGTCAAAAAAAAAAGTACATCCATTTAAATTAAAACTTCTGATTATTTTATTTTTTACTAATATTCCTATTTTGAATGAACATGTATCTCTTATGATATATGATACTGAAAAAATTTGATATTTGATGACTGTATTCTAGGTTTTAGATAATGCAGAACTTTTTATGAAGAATAACTTTTTTTCCTAAAATTAATAATAAAAAAGTTTTCCATATGATTCCAATATAACAAAATTTTAAGTGCCCCCGAGACGGTCAATTAAATTGACAATCGCTATTGACAATCGGTCTCATTGATGCATGGATTGATCGTGTCGAAAACCATTGATGCGATTGATCAATGAATTGACGACGATTGAATGATTTTTGATTGAAGCACATTGAGAGGTCTGATTGACGCTCGCAATTGATCGTCTAATCGAACCATTGATAATCGTTCGGCCAGTTGCTTGACAGACACAATAAAGCGCCCCCGAGACAATCAATTAAATTGACAATTAAAATGATAATCGCGATTGATGGGTCTTCAATGAAACTTCAATGTTTTATCAATCGTCAGTTCAGTGAATCTCTCGAATCGTTTATTGTTTGTGAACGGTATGGTTTCCAATGTCAATTTGGGCTTTTTGGCCTTAACTTTGGTGGTATACAGCCAAAAAAAGTCAAGACAATGCTTCTTGGCCTTAACCTTGGCGGTATAACGGTAAAAAAAGCCAAGACAAAACAAAAGAGGAGGAGACGCTGGTCGAAAAAGTGGTATAAACTGGAAAGCAGCTTTACCCAAGAACATTTACTAAAAGTTCTGCGAGATACTGAACCAGATGATCACAAAAATTTTCTTCGAATGGATCATAACAGTTTTGATACATTATTAGCATTAACACGGGCGCACCTAGGGGGGGGGGGGCGGGTCCCGGGCCCAAGCCTAAGATTTTTGTATATATTTTCCACATATTTCATGAATAAACACATAAAATAGCATGAAATACGAAATCATGAGGCCTCGGGCCCCCCCCCCCCAAGACATATTCCCGGGTGCGCTACTGGCATTAATTCAGGGTCTCGCTCAGGGTGGGGCAAAAAAGCAAAAAACTTTATAGCTCCCCTTTAATTCTCCTATTACTAAATGAGCTAAAGCCAGGATGAGGCAGGTGTGCCCCACCCTGCCCCACCCTGACTACGCCCATGCCAAGAAACCCAAATCGGCTTTGGAAACCATACCGTTCACAAACAATTATCGACTCGAGAGATTCACTGAACTGACGATTGATAAAACATTGAAGTGTTCATTAAAACCCCATCAATCGCGATTGTCAATCGCGAATGTCATTTTAAGTGTCAATTTAATTGATCGTTTAGGGGGTTCTTTAGGCTTGGAGGGGGGCAAGGTGTGCCCTTGAAAAATCTTAGTCCAATAAGAGCTTATGAGAATGCTACCCGACATCCGAGAAATTAGCTGTTTTTGCGAGAATAGGGGTCTGTTTTCTAGGCCTTGCCTATATATATCTCTCGCCTTTAATATTTTTTCCTTGAGCCTTGATATTAAAAAAAACAAAATGGCGGTAAGTTTAAATAATTGCTCTATATGCCTGCAAAGGCGAATTCTTCATAGCTCTGGAAATATTTGCTCTATGATAAGGAATTTTGCGCAATAAATCTCCAAAGGAGACCTTACACGATAGAATAAGAACCTGAAAAAAATATACTTTGAATTATTATTTTAAAAAAAACGCCACATAATCAAAAAAAAACTATAAGTTAATTTAAAAAAAAAATCAATTAGCGGTTTTTGGGATATTGATTCCCACAAGCACAATATATGACAAAACTATAAAAATTAATTTTTACAAACGATCATTTTTATCTTTGATTATAATAAAGCGTGTGTGGTATAATCTATATAATACTTCTCACTAAGCACAAAATCGTAAAAAACGTTTTTTTTTTCTAGCACAAATTTGTGTTCAAATTAATTAAGTCAACATTTGACATTAAAAAAACATGTTGAAAATGCTAACCAAAATTTCATGTAAAAGCATTAATATCGTTAAGAAACCAACATTTAAAGAACCATAATTTTATAAACATTAAAAATATTCCATCAATATAATATGGTAATTTTTATAATGTTTTCCTAGATCTTATTTCTAACGTTAAATTTAAGATATGGGGCTTTTCATGTCAACCCTTACACCAAGAAAAAATGTTGCGATTTCTTTAATCTACAGGGTGTTTTATCTTCTTAATTGGCCAAAACATATTTTTACTAGACACTCGGAAGTGTGGGTCGAGACTTCCCAAAAAAATCAAATTTGGGACACCCTGTATAGTGGTGTCGAGTGTCATAAAAGTGCGGAAATAGGTACCTAGACTAATTAGAAAAATGTGCCACAATGTTGGTAGCCGATAAGGTTTTCAACAGTGGAAGGCCATGCAATGTGACGCCGCTGATGTCATATGCAAGGGGGGGGGGGTGTCAGAATGAGAAAAAAAAGTTTTTTCCTTAAAGCAAAATATTTTTTTTAAATAAAATGTACATTGATTCACACCTAGGGCGCCTCAATAGGACTGCTTGCTTGCCCATATACATATAAGTATAGTTTTTGCAAAGTCAGTTGAACAAAGATAAAAGCCGGCATATCTTTTATAGAAAGTGACATGGGCGGCGGTAGATATACTAATGAAAATTATTTCATTTAATTATGGCGTAAACTAAAGAAATAAAAATAGATAATAAAACTTTCAATTCCTACACCTACAGGAACGACACTGATTTATTTTCTAACTCTGCATACTGCCGACTAAAGGGGTCCCGAAAAGCACACCCGAAAGCAATTAAAAGCGCATCTCAAAAAAATCTGCCAATCAGGTCTATCCACCTGGGCTCGGTCAGTCGAAAACAAATGCTTTGTGGTCGGACCGCAAAGAGCTGCGCCTCTTCTCTGTCGGTAGGGTTGAAATTATACCAGGAAGATTTTATATGAATTTGGATAACTTTTGAAGGGCAGAATGAAGCAAAATTTCATGAAATCGATAGAACCCCGTATTAGGAGTTATTCAGGTGACTTTGCAAAAACTATATGGCCAAGGCCTCCGCGCACTTACACAAGCGTTTTTCTTTTTGGCATTTATACTTCTCGGCCCACTCTAAAACTTTTGAAAAGTTTAAAGGCAATAGGCCAAATAATGGAGCATCTTTTTTCAAAAAAATATAACAAATCGAAGGGGTCACATTTTCTAAATGGCGGTTTTTTTAATTTTTTGTCTTGTACTAAGGTCCCTGATGCGATTATTTGTCATTTTCAATATTTTTCTTAAAGCCTCTTGTTCTTATTTCTAAACAGTAGTAATTTTTTTTTCAAAGTTCGTATTTTTTCAGAAAAAAATCATAAACCATATTCTTTGGCCAATTAAGTAGATAAAACACGCCGCAGATTTAAGGAATCGCAACATTTTTTCAAATTTTTCATCTTGGTGTAATCGGTATCTATTTAATTTTTAAGTGCAAAAGGTGACCGGGTTGACATGGGCGCTGCTTCAGTTCCACTAACAGACCTGCATAGCCATCGCCATTTTTAGTTGCGTTTCGCTGCGAGTTGATACGAGTGAGTAAGAGAGACGCTTTTTGTTGTTTTGGTTAAAATACTTGCCTTTTGTAAAAACAAACGTCGCAAATTAAAAGCACAAATATTAATAATGGGAGTGAATATTTATTTTTGTCGGAGTATACTCCAGTTGTGTGGGAAAAATGGTATAGTTAAAAAACAACAAATATGTATGCAGTGATTTAAATAAAAAAATAAGGTAAGAAAAGTAAACTAAAGTAAAAAAAAAATGGTTTTGTAGGGAATATCGCATACCAAGGTTCTAGGTAATCAGACAGGAAATGCAACAATTCGCCGCGACCTGTTAGGCGAACGGGTATACGCATATGTACGTGCTTTAAAGGCGTGGCCAATACAGCGAACAGGGAATTTATGCGAAGAAACGTTTTTCCTAAGGTTTTTTGAGGCTAGAAACAAGATACTACCGAAAGAGAATATTCTTAAATATACGAGGGTGGATCAAATATAAACAAGCCTTTGTTTATAAACTAGTTATTTAGAAACATGAAACAAAACAGAAATTTTGTCTACTTCTCTACACATCTCCCTTCTCTGTTATTACACGTTTCCCAACGACTTGACAGTTTCTTAATCCCGTTTTCATAAAAGGACACTGGGCGGGTATCTAACAAGTTGCGCACGAATGCCTCCACCTCTTCATTGGTCTGAAATTGCTCTCCTCCCAGTGAATCTTTGAGTGGAGCAAACATATGAAAATCGCAAGGTGACAAATCTGGACTGTATGGAAGGTATTCCAGCACAGTCCAGTGCATTTCATTGATTTTGACCTGTGTTAAAGCTGTCGTATCATGTCTAGCGTTGTCATGTAGGAGCAGCACGTCTTGGATGGGGGGGTGCTCTCCTCTTTTGGCTATAATCAAGCTTTACTTGGTCGAGTAAGTTGCAGTAGTAAGCCGCGTTTATTAGTATTCACTCGTGCCAAAAAGCGACCAACAAAACTCCTCTCCAGTCCCAGAAAACGGTCGCTAAAACTTTGCCTGCAGAAATGACGGGACGCGGACGACGTGGGTAACTCACGTTGCGAACACGCTCAAGGCTGTCGTTATTTTATTTACACCAAGCTTTTACAGGTACCCACGAAAGCGTTTTATTTCCGAACTGTGCTCGCAATCTGCGTCGAATTTAAGTAGGTTTCACGTTTTCGCGTCTAAGAAATTTAATGACTATTCTTTGCGCAACACTGCTGTGTACCTTATTCTCGCTCATTGCGATTGCTCCTGGCCAAATGAGCATCGCGGCACTACCAACCGCCTACATGCTGCTGAACATCCCAAATCCAAAATTATAACGGCCACGTTCATCTTGAATAACTTTGCCGTTAGTAAGTTTAAAAGGCTTGTTTATAATTGATCCACCCTCGTACAATATGGTGAGGGTTGAGATTCGGAAAAACGTTATTTACAATTTTCAAATTTTTGCGTTTATGGCGACCTTTAGCTATTTTTATCAAGATTACTATAAAACGTGAAAAAATGCCTCCCTCATAAATTTAATCTATACGCACAGGCATTTTATTTTCCTTTTGTATTTTTTTTTCATATATTTTCAGTTTAATAATAATTATTGCCAACGATCACGAGTCTCAAATAGGCATTTAAGTATTTTCTGCATGTTTTTCCTGGTTTAGCGAAAATTGTAAAAGCTTTATAAAAATATCGATTTTTAAGCTTAAGTACCCTCTTTGGTATATATTGTTACAAATTTAAGTTATTTAAATTTTATAATTGGAATTTATTTAGGTTTAGTGTAGTATTAGGTCGATTTATCTTAAGGTTGTATTCTTAGTCTAGGTTTTAGTTGCGTTGTCTGTGGCTTGCGGTCGCGGTAGTGCGGGAACTTTCCGGACGTCGAAGGCTGCCGGAAAGTTCGAGAGAGATGGACGATCCTATATATAGGGCCGGGGTCGCGCACCAGGCAGTCAGTCACAGACAACCTGCTGTAGTGGTCGTGAGATTAACACGAAGTTAATAGACCGATTATAGTAGTGAATTATTAGCAAGTTATTACTAAGTTTAAGTGCGTGTTTTTGTACATAATTTGTCGAAATAAATTGACGTATCGTTTTCAACAATTGCGAGTTTTAATTTGTCGTTGCGAACCCGTAACAATTGGTGTCAGAAGTGGGATTAAAAGAAATAAATAGTGCAAAGACTATCCTTATACAGTATCACCGGATAGGACAATTGGACAGAGAAACAGTAAGTGATTTTTCTAGAATATTCGAAGAAGTTCGATATTGTTTTATTCAAAAACTAAAAGAGATATTTAAGAACCGACTTCGACATTAACTTTACAGTCCAAAAATTGATAATTAGAGAGATTTTCTAGAATATTCTATAACATTCTACGACGTTCTATTCAAAAACTAGAAGAGATATACAAATACCGACTTCGACATTAGATTAGTAATTTTAAAAGTAAGAATCAGAAAGAATTTCTAGAACATTCCATCACTTTCTACGACGCTCTATTCGAAAACCAGAAGAAATATCCAAAAAGAGACTTCGACATTAGCTTAGTAATTTCAAAAGTAAGAACTAAAAAGAATTTCTAGAAGATTCCATAACATTCTACGACGTTCTATTCAAAAACTAGAAGAGATATACAAATACCGATTTCGACATTAGTTTAGTTATTTCAAAAGAAAGAATTAGAAAGAATTTCTAGAAGATTCCATAACATTCGACGACGGTCTATTCGAGAACCAAAAGAGATAATCAAAAAGTGACTTCTACATTTGCCTAGTAGCAGAAAGAGTAGCATTTACCAGTATATTCCAGAACATTCCATTAGGTTCTATTTAAGAATTGGACGAGATATTGAAAAACCGACTTCGACGTTCGCTTTGTAGCCCTAAAATACACGTTTTACGTGATTTATCACGAAGTTGATGCTTACTAGACAAAGATCGGCCAAGATGGAAGATTTAACTAAAATGATGCAGGCTCTAGCAGCTCAAATGGCTCAAAACCAGAACGACATGAAACAGACCATTGAACAAAACCAGGGCGATATGAAACACACCATGGACGACATGAAACACACTATTGAACAAAACCAGAACGATATGAGACAGACATTAGATGGCATGCAAGAAAACTTCGATTAGATAAAGAGCAAGTCCGAACAGCTGAGAGAAGAGTTCAAAGCAGCAACTGAAGATCTTAAGGAAGAAATAACTCAAAGAATGCAGAATGTAGAAGAAAAGGTACAAAACCAATTGCAGAATGTAGAAGAAACGGTACAAAACAAATTGCAGAATGTTGAAGAAAAAGTGGCGACCAAGCTACAGAATGTAAGAGAAGAAGTTTTTCAAACAGTGGAAGAAAAGCTCCAGGATGTGTCAAAACAGCTTATACAGCTCCAAAAAGAACACAACAAAATGAAAACTCAGGGATGTGTTGTGAATTCCAACCAAAACATTAAGCCTCCAAATTTCGATGGTACGTCTTCCTGGTCTACTTATAAACAACAGTTTGAAGCTGCCGCTGCTGCAAATGGTTGGGATGATGAGGAAAAAGCTAGAGCATTGTTAGTAGCTCTACGAGAACCTGCTCTGTGACTTTTACGGTCCATTCCAGTCGAGCAAAAACAGAATTATAACGCTCTAGTGGCAGCGTTAGAAAGAAGGTATGGAGACGAACACTTGCGAAATTTACATTGGTCAGAATTAAATATTCGTCAACAAAGGCCAGGAGAATCATTGCAGGAGTATGAAGCAGATATCAGGAGGCTGATGTATTTAGCTTACCCAGAAATGCCAGAAAATTACAGAGATCCCTTCACGGTAGATCGCTTTATTAACGGATTACGAGACACGGACTTAGCAAAGTTACTTCGTCGAGAACGCTTCCATAACAGCAGTGAAGTATTGATTCGAGCCCTTGAAATTGAATCATCAAATAATATGTCCAGGCCAAAAGTAAGAGCTGTTTCAATTCAGGAGGGAGAAGAAATGAGCAATGGACATGAGGTCAACTCAAAAACGCTAAACCAAATGTTTCAATCACTGATAGAGAAGATTGACTCTTTGAAAGAAAGCAGACGATCCCCTCCAAATGTAAAGTGTTTCAGATGCGGACGTACAGGGCATATTCAACGCGATTGTCGCGTCCAAATAAGGTCTCGCTCGCCATCTAGCGGGACAGAGTACCGAAGAAGAGATCAGGAAAACTAAAACTAGTCAACGCAGAGGGGCGGGTGTTGGCTAATGGGAATAGAGCCCCCAAAATTTACCCTATTAAGAGCCTAAAACATACTGCTGACAGTCTTAACATCGACGGACTCATTAATGGGAGAAAAGTTAATATAACAGTAGACACTGGTGCTGCCATATCATTGCTTAAGTTCAAAATTGCAACGAGATATAAAATTCGACCAATAGAAAAGAAAATAACACTTAAGACTGTGACTGGAGAATCCGCCGACGTGTTGGGGCAGACAGATATAGACCTACAGCTGGGAAGATTGAAGATTCGCCACACTGTATTGGTTGCCGAAATAGAAGACGAATTTATTTTGGGAATGGACTTAATGGATAAGTAAACATGGATTTGCGTTTGATAATAAACTTAATACCCTAAGATTTGGAAATGAAGAGTTCATTTTGTCAAATAGTCACTTCAATAAAGAACCAATAAAGGTCGTGGCAGTATGCACAACAAGACTAGTCGGTAACAGTGAGATCATAATTTTTGGGAGGCTGGAAAGTAAAACATCGAGCTGCGTCGGACTCATAAGCCAACAAAACACACCCAACACCTACCTCGTTGCAAAATCACTAGTTAAAACCGATAAAGACATCCCGATTAGAGTCGCCAATATTTTCCCAAATAGTGTCAAAATTAATAAGGGGGAGGTGGTAGCATTATTTGAACCAGTACAGAAAGTAACAAGATGTGAAGAGCCAACTTCCGAGGATACAAGCAAGTTACCAATGGAGGTACTTCAGCAATTTGAGTCAACTTGGCAACATCTCACTCCAGAAGAATATAGTAAAGCGAGAGAGTTTATAGAAGAACAAAGTAATATCTTCGAAACTAGGAGTAGTTCGGGACGCACAAACCTTATTCAACATGCTATCAACACTGGCGATGCCCAACCGATAAGACAACCCCCAAGAAGACTACCAATGGCCAAGCAAGAAGAAGTTCACAATCTCATTAATAAAATGCTCAGCGACGGTGTTATTGAAGAGTCATCAAGTCCTTGGTCATCTCCTGTGGTGTTGGTCACTAAAAAGGATGGAAGTACTAGATTTTGTGTCGACTACAGGAAACTTAACGATGTGACCAAGAAAGATAGTTACCCACTGCCAAGAATAGACGACACATTAACAACGTTGGCAGGATCATATTGGTTTTCTACTCTTGACCTGAAAAGTGGGTATTGGCAAGTAGGAATCTTTGAAAGAGATAAAGAGAAGACTGCATTCTCTGCTGGAAGTGGACTTTATCAGTTTAATGTGATGCCATTTGGCCTGTGCAATGCCCCAGCTACATTTGAAAGACTAATGGAAGTCGTTCTACGAGGCCTTACTTGGAAAACCTGCCTAGTCTATTTGGATGATGTCATAGTAATGGGGAAATCATTTCAAGAACATCTAGATAATTTACGAGAAGTATTCTCAAGAATCAGGAACGCAAATCTTAAATTAAACTCAAAGAAATGTTTTCTGTTCCAAGAAAAAGTTGAGTTCCTGGGTCACGTCGTTTCCCGAGAAGGCATCCATACCGACGAAAAGAAGCTACAAGCAATAAAAGAATGGCCTCAACCTCGTGACAAACATGAATTGAGAAGCTTTTTGGGTCTGTGTACATACTACAGACGATTTGTAGAAGGATTCGCCAAAATAGCGTCTCCGTTACATAGACTTACAGAAGATAAAGCTTCTTACAAATGGAATACCGAATGTGACCAAGCATTTAGAAGACTAAAAGCAGCATTATGTTCTAGTCCGATTCTTGCATATCCCATTCCAAAAGGAAAATTCATATTAGATACTGATGCGAGCAGCGATGGCATAGGAGCAGTACTCTCCCAAGTACAAGATGGAAAAGAACGGGTCATCGAATTTTTCAGCAAGAAGCTATCCAAACCAGAGAGAAATTATTGTGTTACTAGAAAGGAGCTCCTAGCCATAGTTAAATCCGTAGATCACTTTCACAAATATCTCTACGGACAAGAGTTTCTGATTAGAACGGATCATGCTGCGTTACAGTGGCTCATGAAAATGAAACAACCTGAGGGGCAAGTCGCGAGATGGATAGAAAAGCTACAACAACAATACCATTATCAAATTAAGCACCGAGCAGGAAGGGTGCATAATCATGCAGATGCATTGTTGCCCCGAGGATTGTAAACATTGCAGGAAAATTGACCAGAAAGAAGGAATTACCTACGTGCGCCAGATAAAGTTAGAACCAGATGAAGAATGGATGTCGGCTTCGATTAGAACCACACAACTTAACAACAAAGATGTAGGACCTATCTTGCGATTGAAAGAAGAGAACAAGCCACGACCATCATGGCAAGATATCGCAAACCAAGGGGTGATATTCAAATCACTGTGGGCACAATGGGATTCACTGATAGTAGAAGAAAACATCCTTAAACGTGCCTGGGAAAGTGCCGATGGCCTTACTGTGATTAATCAAGTAGTGGTTCCTAGGAGCATGGTAGATAATATAATGGCCGAATGCCATGGTGGAAAATCAGGCGCGCACCTAGGCATAAATAAAACCAAGATGTGAAAAACTGGTGCCGTCGATGTTCGACTTGTGCAGCCAGCCAAGGTCCCAAAACAAGGTCCAGAGGTCAAATGAAACAATATAACGTAGGTCTGCCATTCGAACGCATTGCTATTGATGTGGCCGGACCATTTCCAGAAACTAAAAAGGGCAACAAATACATCCTTGTTGTCATGGATTATTTTAGCAAATGGCCAGAAGTTTTTGCTTTGCCTAACCAAGAGGCCGCTACAGTTGCAGAAGTTCTGGTAAATGATGTTTTCAGCCGATTTGGCATTCCTTTGGAACTACATTCAGATCAAGGAAGAAACTTTGAATCAAAGCTATTCCAGAATCTCTGTGACCTTTTAGGAATACATAAAACACGGACTACTGCTTTGCATCCGCAGTCAGATGGCATGGTTGAAAGATTTAATAAAACAATAGAGGAACATCTTTGCAAAGTTGTTGATGAGCACCAAACAGATTGGGACCAATATATTCCATTGTTTTTGATGGCCTATAGAACTGCCATTCACAATACGACAGGAGCTACTCCATCTAGTATCCTGTTTGGTAGAGAGCTGCGTTTACCATGTGATATCATGTTTGGTTCACCGGAAGAAGCACACTTAGAGGTTAATGACTATGTCGAACGTTTAAGGCAAAAGCTGCACGATATCCATGAAGTGGTTAGAGAGCGAATAGAAATAGCCAGTGACCGCATGAAAGCGAGATATGACCTGAAAGCAAACTCTTCAGGGTTCAAAGAGAATGATCAAGTCTGGCTATACAATCCTCAACGCAAGAAAGGAAGATCACCTAAGTTGACACCATCATGGGAAGGGCCTTATAAAGTTGTTAAGAGAATTAATGATGTAGTCTACCGAATCCAGAGAAGCCCGAAGTCCAAGATGAAAGTTGTTCATCTAGACAGACTAAAACCTTACCTGGGAAATGTTGATCGAGACGATCAAACCTGAAGAGGAGGATAGTGTTACAAATTTAAGTTATTTAAATTTTATAATTGGAATTTATTTAGGTTTAGTGTAGTATTAGGTCGATTTATCTTAAGGTTGTATTCTTAGTCTAGGTTTTAGTTGCGTTGTCTGTGGCTTGCGGTCGCGGTAGTGCGGGAACTTTCCGGACGTCGAAGGCTGCCGGAAAGTTCGAGAGAGATGGACGATCCTATATATAGGGCCGGGGTCGCGCACCAGGTAGTCAGTCACAGACAACCTGCTGCAGACCGATTATAGTAGTGAATTATTAGCAAGTTATTACTAAGTTTAAGGGCGTGTTTTTGTACATAATTTGTCGAAATAAATTGACGTATCGTTTTCAACAATTGCGAGTTTTAATTTGTCGTTGCGAACCCGTAACAATATTGAAACTTTCCAATCTATTAAGATACCCAGAGACGCAACTAGCCGATCCATTTTGGGGGAACTTAAGCACCAGACTGAATAAATAAAAAAATAAAATAAATAAAAAAAACACCCAACTGCTAAATTTACTTGTAAATACTAGTCGCAGTTGAGTACAAAATTGATAAGTATACCTAAAACTTTTAATTTTGATGCCCAAAGCGCATTTACGAAGGACATTTGCAATGGGTAATGGGCAGTATTGTTCAAACCAATAAAAGTCAAAATAGTCTGGCTCTGAGGTACAGATATATATTCCTCTACTTATTCTATTTTTTCTTGGCTTATTCTGATCGTGATATCTTCATCTGTGTTTGTTATGATTTTAGTTTTAGTGTAGTTCATACTCAAGCCTATATTTTTAGCAGCTGTATTGTTCACTACTTACCTGAAAATTTCACGAAAATCGGTTTAGCGGTGTAGGAGTTTTCTTGAGCCGGACAGACATATACACACACACACACAGACGTCACGACGCTATTGCTAGATATAGATAGAAGATAGGTCAAAATACACCCAAATAACACATTTTCGGCGTTATCTCAATATTTCTTTTTTCGTCAAAAACAATAGCAGGGTTCCATCAGGGCCTTCGACGGTCCTAGAACGGTCCGAAAAATCCCAAAGCGCGCGCATGCAGTACGAGGACTGTCTTAAAACGGTTTTGGTTTGATGGAACGACCAAATAACTGTCCAAAAAACGAATGCTGTTCGATTGAGAGATCGACTTACTTCAGGCATCTGATCATATGCGAGAGGGTTAAATTCAAAGTCACGTGACTAAAAGAAAGGGTGGGTTTAGTCGCCTCGCGTGAAGACACAGAAGGGGAGGTGAAGATACATCGAAGGCAACGTATGAATTCGAGAGCACGAAATTAAAGTTGCACACAGAAAGGATTACACAATTACATAGGATTCTCATAATACATTTTTAATTTTAGTTTTTTAAAATGCAGATAAAATAATTACATTAATTTAATTTATATTCACAAACTATAAACCACTACAGACTGCCTAATAAACTAAATATACCAAAAATTAAAACGAACTTGCATTAGCACATATTTTTGGGCGAAACTTGTGAAAAAAAAAATATATTTTTTAATAACACAAGTTTTATGTTAAATTTATATATTTATTTATTTGTATTTTGTAATTTGATTTTTACAAAATATTTGTAAAATTACCTACATATTATAGAAAGCCTTAATATTCACAAGGTTTTTGTGATTTTATTAATTTTTAAGAAATAGAGATCGTGAGTGATACTTCTAAGAAGTTAGGAAAATCACATTTTGTAGCTTGTACTTTGTTGGGTATGTAGTTATAATGACCTTAATGTCGATGCTTTAAAGCGAAGTTGTTTGTTCTTTCCCCAAATCGGGTGTAACGTTTCACATCCGGTGTTACCCCTCTTCTTTTAACTTTTAGTTCACAGGTCACCGGGATTTGCTGCGATCAGGGTAATCCCTTATGTTTCTATTCCTATCCAATCACCTGCTAGAAATAACGGAGTAACGAATTCCGATCCGAAAATTAAATGATTACTTTCGTTACTTTGATTACTTTGATTCCCTCGATTATTTCAGTATTTGTCTCTATTTTTATTTATTTTTAGATTTATGTAAGGCGTTAGATTTTTAAAACAGAGTTGTACACAAGACAGTTCTTACGTAATTCCTACCTTTATTTTTTCAATTCTAGCCCACATTTTGAAAATTTCGATTGAATATTTCCATAATATCAAACATAAATATAGCTACAAGTAAATGATCTTCGAATTAATGACAGTCCGAGAATTTTGCACTAATTGAATGATTGATTTGATTACTGTTAAAGTAATCGAAGTAACGATAGTAACGAATATATAAAATGATTACTTAGAAGTCGAGTTACGATTAGCAACGAGTACACAAAAGTAACGAAAATCAACACCTCTATCACCCTCTAAACTAGTTTTCTTTTTCTAAGCAGGCTAACCTATGGTCAGTATAGCTTTTCTCCATGTGGTATACCTACAGCATTCCGCAGTCCCGTAGTAATAAAAATTAAGAGGCTCTTGCAAAAAAGTCAACAATTTTTTTTTGGAAATGTAAAAAATATTTGTATATTTACAATTTTTATTTTTTTTATTTATTATATTTACAAAAATTTTAATTTTTTGGGTTATTTACTGTTTTTTGAATTTTCTTAGACAAATGTAAATTTAATGTAATTTTATGGTATATCTTTATCTCAGGTGAAGTAAATTAGAAATGTGTGTGTTTTACATACAATTTTTCCGCGCGTTCTACTGCGCCTGTCTGCAATCCTTGTATTTCAGAAAAGTCCGAAACCAGTTTAGGTTGCTTGATGGAACGGAAAACTGACTGTCCGAGAACAGTACAACCACAAAAAAAAAAGCTGCGGTTCGGTCTGCGTTAATTAATTAAGCTATGAGTACAACGTCGACCTGGAACGCAAACAGGATTTTTCGTACCGTTTTATAACCGTCCCACGCTTTGATGGAACGAAACTAGTACTTTTTCTAGCCATTGCTGCGCGGGCTAGGAAGGTAAAACTGCTAATAAAAAACATTCTATAGAAAATATGCTAACTATTTATCGGAACATCGTATCACTCAGAATATAGTAGAACGCATTTTTCTCAATAATTTGTATTACAGTGAAGCCTCCCATAAGCGGACACTCACGGTTCCGTCGATTTTGTCCGCTTATTGGAGGTGTCCGCTTATGAGAGGGAACTGCGAAATTTTAATATATATTTATTAACAATTTCCGCTGCTTGAGTTTTTCCGATATTAAATTTTTCAGCGATCTTTCGTGCTGATATATGTTCCTCCTCCGAAACGTCCATTTTTTCACGTAAAATAAGAAGATTTTCTTGGTACTATTTCAAAGAGATCTATTACTACCAAATTGAACAATAAAAATAAAACACAGCAGTCCCGTCCCTGCCGAATAAAATATGTTGTAAATACGACAGAATTATTTAGTCACCGCATTAAAAAGGAAAGAGGTAATTTCCCGGCTGCAGAGTGCGTTGTTGCCAACATACTACATAATATTTGTGCCCATGTTGTGAAGCGCTCCGTCCCGTTGTCAGAGGTTCGCGTCCGGTTAAGGGAGGTTTCAAAATTTTTTAACCAAAAAAAATTGTCCGCGTACGGTTATTAGAGTGTCCGGTTATAGCAATGAATTTTACATGTAAAGAAATCGGGAAAAGCGTGGTTCCAAAAAATTTGTCCGCCTAAAGGGAGTGTCCGCTTTGTTTCACTGTATAACCAAAAACTTCGTAGGAGCTTTCGTTTCTGAGATATTTACAAAAACTGTTCTCAAGGCTGGTATAGCGTGGAGTTCACTTGGCATGTGCTAATGGGCTAGGAAGGTATTAGATCCGTCATCGATCCATTTATTCCATTTATTTATAAAACTTGAAAAGCAATCCTAATGATAAGGAATTAATTCCTGATCCTGTAAACATGATACTCAATTACTTACCAATTACCATTGAATAGTAGTTATAAACAAAAGTCGCGGTTTTGTCCTGTTTATACTTTATTTGTCCATGTTCCATGATCCCAGGCCGCCAGTGTGTTATTTCCATCGACATCGGCAGGAACGCCGCAGAGTCCTGGGGTCCTTACAAGGATTTCAAAAAAAAATCACAAAGTGCGTAGGTACTGACAAATCAACATGTTGTTTTTCTTTTCAAGTCTTACAAGTAGGAATAACGTTGAAACTAAGTGGTCTTCACTTTATCCAACGCCGATTACAAGGATACGAATCATAGGTGTTTGGAACAAGTCCTGACAAGTTGCAGGCACAGTGATTGTAGTGATTCGTGTAGATCAATGACAATAGCTCCATGTAGAACATAAAGCTGTGTGAAGCCAACAGAAACAACTACTTCGAGGGAAAATGCCCCTACCGGCATTGAATTATATCTACTGATGCGATGGTACGGTGGTAAAGCTGTATACCCTCTATATTCTCCTAAATAAATAAAAGAACAAATAATCCCAAACAACTGGAATTGATCAGTAACCATTATTCTGCACAAAAAATGCGATAGAGCAGGCCTAACAAACTGTCGACCTATAACACTGTAATTTATAAGGTTTTTAACAGATAGGTAGACTTACTACAAAATTTGACGGATATCAATCAAAAACACAAGTAGGCTTCAGAAAAGCTTTCAGTACAGTAATTGATCTCTTAATAATCATGAAAATAGAACAAGCCAATGAATACAACATTCCACTATATTTCCTAATAATAATTGGTAACCTTAGGAATAAGTCACTGGAGTAACCCTAGATGCGTCTAGATAAATACGTGATGCCTATTCTAACAACGAATATTTGGAATATGGGCACGCACGTATTTATCGTGGCCTATTGTGGATTGATAAGAAATATGCATCAAAGTAAGCGGACAATATTGGAACCACCTAAGGTATGCTGACAATACCGCCTTAATACCAGATAAGAAAGAGAAACTAATAAAAATGCTGATGGAAGAACTAGATACAGCAGCTAAACATATAGGCTTGAGTATGAACTACACTAAAACTAAAATCATAACAAACACAGAAGAAGATATCAACACGGATCACCTATGGGTATCCTGTGATATCCCGATCAGAATAAACCAAGTAAAAATAGAACAAATGGAGAGAGAATATAAGGGACACAGTATTAAACCAATCAAAAAAAAACCAAACGGCTGAAATCTAGAGAGTAAGAATGTCCTGGGCAGCATTCGGTAATTAAGCTAAATATTTTTAAAAAAATAAAATATCCTCAGTACCTCAAAACGAAAGTGTATAACCAATGTATCCTTCCTGAACTTACCTGTGGATCCCAGACCTGGACACTTACAAAATCAAACATGGATAAGGTAACAAAAGCCCAAACAGCAATGGTAAAACAAATGTTACATGTAAAACCAACAAAACGAAAAAGGAATGAAATGATAAAAACTAAAACAAAAGTAAGGGATGTCTGAGGAGAGGGAGCTAAGTTAAAATGGAATTTTTCTAGTCATAATATCATCGATGGACAAATATATTGTAAACTTGAGACCTGGGAAAAATAAAAGAAGTATGGGTAGACCCCAAATGAGGACGAACCGGATGATTTGAAGAAACATGCGGGGACTAGATGGATAAATACGGCGACAGACAGAGAAGAAATTGGAGGAGGCCTATGTCCAAAAATGGATCGAAGAAGGGTAAATAGATAGATGCGATGGTTTGGTGCTATTATTTTATTTTTAAATTGTTTTATATAATATTATAACCTACTTGAAATTAAGAGAATAACAACCATCTTTTTTTAATTTTTTCCCTAATCTTTATATGTTTTGGTTGTTCAGACTGTTTTTAGCTTTTTTCTTAAATTTAATACTTTGCGTTGTATTTGTTTTTTCTTGTAGAAGCCCCATTCAGGAGTAAAACCGTTACAGGACTCTTTACGATTCAGTGCAGGACTCGGTTTCAGCGCGAAAGCAACAGGCTTCCAGTCCTGGCTTCAAAACAGACATTTTAATATATCGCGCGCTTTTGCGTTCTTATAAATATGAAAAAAATTGCTATAAAATAAATCAAAAAACAAACCACTTGCTGCAGATTATTATATTTAATTGGTATAAAAAATTATTTAAGTCTTGTATAATAAAACATTTTCAAAACTTTTTAATGTAAAAAAATTATAAAATTCGAAACGCGAGAAATTTATCTATATCTGCAGTACCTAAAAAGAAAATATGTTAAATTCAAAACAGTATCCACCTATATTTTCTTTCTTAAATCAATCATTTTTCCCTATTAATAATGTAAAAAGATTATAAAAAAAATACAAAAACTAAAACGGTGTATGCATGAGTGCCCCTGGAAAAGATGTCCCTTGCGGTGAAGTTAAAGCAGTTCCACATCGCGAAATGTAAAGGAGAGAAGTTAGCTAAAATTGAGTTTAGAGGTAAGTTAGAAACAGACACTAGAAAAACACTTAAGATTAAATTAAACCATTATACACGGTAAAAAATGTTGTCTATAATAAAAACACGTTATTTTCTTGAATAAATTGTTTTACCTTAAAACATTTTGTAACAAAGCAATTTGTCTTCATATGAATATTTTTTTACCGTGTATGATTTATTATTTATTCCAAAAAAGGCTTCAACGAAATTTACCTTTACCGTTCTTCAATCCTCTTGGGAGGTTTTAAGCATTTATAGGAAAGACAGAAAAACACTGACCCTCACTTGCAAGCCACGATTTTAAGAGCAGTTGATATATCGGGCCGTTTTTAAGTTTCTGAAAAGTCTGCATTTTGGAAGGGTGCCTCTAACTTTTTTATTTATGAAAATATATTTTTGGTGTCAATAGCATTTTTATAGAGTTTTTATAAACAATTCAACAGATAAATTGCATTTTATCTGCCACTTTTAGATTAATTTAAAAATTATAATGACGTTTTGAAAATTAAAAATTATTTATTTTTTGTGTACAATCCGAATGCGGTGTAGTGTCCTAGTGTAGAATATTACAGCGGTGCAAAAAATTATACCCCCTCGGAATTTGAAAATACCACCAATCGAAAATTCATCCCCTGGGTTTTAAGGGGTAAACGGGTGGTCTGAGACACCCTCTATATTGCCTTAAAGTTAAGTTAAAAAATCATGTATGATATTTTAAATATTCTAATTAAATTCAAATACCCATCCCAAAAACAAAAAAAATAAACCGATTTAAAAAGAAAGGTCTATTCTGCGTCAATAAATACAGATACTTTTCAAATACGGTATTTATTAGAAAAGCATTAGATAGCAAAAATTACCCCGTCAATTCGTTTTTGTATAAAAGTTTAAATAAGTTAGGTATATTTATAACCAGTATTTTATTTATAACAGTAGGTACCTACAATGGCGCACCGGGAATATGTCTTGGGGAGTTCGACATGCCCTATTTTATTCTTGTATTCATAAAAAAAATTTAAAATATCTAAAAAAACAGCCTTAAAGGGGGCTCGAGCCCTGAGACCCACCCACTGGGTGCGCCCATGTACTTATCTACTTTGGTTGCGCATTGTATTAAAAAGTATCCAGGAAGCAACTTTGATAAGGCTATTATATACTGATATCTCAGTAAACTATTTTTTCTACGACCACATAATAATTATAAAAATAATGGAATAATGGAATTTTTGGAAAAGTGTACGATGGCGTTAACTGTCATATTTTTTCGCAAATGTGTTGCAAAGTACTTTTCCATACATGTGCGAAAATGCAGTTTCACTTGAATTGTGCAAAATTAAAGACCAATTTTTACAAACTCGATAGAAAGTAACTTTCTTACGCTCACTTGTTGTTTCACTTGGCTAGCAACATTCACGCTTGTGTGAAATTTGTTACTTTCTTCTCTTGTTATGTAATATAGTATTCCTTAAAAAATGACTAGGACTTTTTAGGAAGATAATTTAAAATAGCCAAAACACTACACAAAGAAATTATGTAAGCCTTATATTTTGTAAATATCAAAGATATAAATGTTTGTGAATATCATATTTCTTTAAGTTTCTTCAACTCCACAAGAAGAAATAAATGTATCCAGGACGAATCTGATGCCTTCCTAGCTAGCCTAGCACATTACAAGAAAAACCATGGTATTATCAGCCTTGAAAACAGTTTTTTTTTTAATATCTCACACTAAAACTCCTACGAAGTTTTTGGTTATCCCCATATTGATGCGATGCTCCGTTACAAAGTTAGCATTTCTAAAAAAATTTAATTGTCAGAAAACTGTCACTAGCATTATTTTAATGGATTTTGACCAAAATCTAATCAGCTCGTTGGAGTGTCGACCATTTTACCTAAAAATTTTATGAAAATCGGTTTAGCGATTTAAGAGCTATCGTGTAAAATAATGTTCAACACTCTAAAGGACTGATTAGATTTTGGTCAAAATCCATTAATGCTAATGACCGTTTTTTGACAAATAAAAAATTGAAAAAATGTTAACTTTTCAACGGAGCATCGCATCAATATGCGGTTTTTGGAATATCGTAGATCATTCATTAATTCACTCATATTTCGGTTTGGTTGGCCTATGCATCAAAGTCCATCTAGCCACAGTCTGCAACTTAATGCTCTGATTTCTGATTTGGACAATCACAACACACTCACATTCATACACATATAGACCCCCATGGTAGGCAATTTTCTTTTCTCATGGAGGATTTAAACTTGCCTGATGCTCTTTGTCGAACACAGGGGTCTTTATCATGCTAGCGCCACCTACGCTCTTAACACGGGACCACCGGCTTAATGTGACTTCCGAACCACGGTCTTGTATTCATCATCAACTTTGCCAAACTTCGCCCAAGACAGGCTTTACCCCTACTTCCGGTAAATCTGTATTCACAAACGGAGAGTAGGTACGAGTTTGTAGTGGCAGGCATCAGCGGCGTAGCGTGCCTGAAGGGGCGGGGGGGGCCGACAGCTAAAAAGGGCGCCTAGCAAAAATCTTGCAACCAAAAAAAACAAAAAGGTCATCATGTCTTTAGTTTCCTTTGCCGCCCTCTCAATTTGCCGTTGCCGGCCCTGCTACTTAATAAAGCTTCGGGCACTTCGGGCACCCATGGGGCGCCAGTACCCTCGGGGCGGGGGCCCCCGCACCCCCCCCCACGCTACGCCACTGGCAGGCATGTGATTCGAACCACACACCCTCTAATTGGCAATCGGACACTTCGCCCACTGAACCAATCAGGGCCACTTATATATAGTAGATCATATTTTGCTCAAAAATTTGTGTTATAACCAAAAACTTCGTAAGAGCTTTAGTTTTTGAGATATTTACAAAAAAACGGTTTTCAAGGCTGATATATCATGGCTTCACTTGAAGTGTGCTAATAGACTAGCTAGGAATGTATCAGATCCATCATGGATTCGTTTTTTTTTGTGGTTAATTCCATATATTTTTTTTTATATACTGGGACTTTCCATTTGATCAGGGGCAATCGCCCAGTTTCGCAAAGTTCGAGCAAGGTTAAAGCATTTTTAAACAAACATAAACGACCAAGTACCTAGTCAGGAATCGAACCCGGACCGCCCGTGTGGGAAGCAAACATTGCTACCACTACATCACGACGACGACTTTCCATTGATTCCATATGAAGTTATCCACTGTGGAAAATTCCACAAGTCTGAGGACTTTTTTAAGCCCGAATTCCGATTCAAAGTCGAAAAATACATTGGAATATCATGGTCTATCTTACGGATCTCTACATTTTTTTAAATGTTATAAATATTTATAGGTATAAGTTTCTATAAAAACTTTTTTTAAGTGTCACTTTTAACTCATCGGAAAGTAAATTTAACTTTAGAAGTGAGAATCACTTAAATGCGGAAAGTGTGCAATGTAAATTTGCATAGAATTTACATAAAGGATCAGGTAGTATACAGGGTGTCCCATAACTTAGGAGCCATAGTGCAGCAGGTGATAGAGGAGGTTATTTCCGAGAAAAATGTTTAAATAATATTGAGGTCAACACGCATCTGTTTTGAAGATATGGGATTTTTAAAGTTAGAGGAGTGGGGAGAAAAGGGTTTTACAAAAAGAAGAAAATCTGTCACGGCCAGCTAGATACCCAGCTAATTGTGATTCAAAAATATAGTATTCTTTTTTTTTGATAAAATAACAAGTTGAGGAAAAACAGGCTGTCAAAACAACCTCCAAAAATATATAAAAAAGAATAATTTAAAAAAGAAATTTTTGTTTATTAATTCTTTTAAAAAATATCTCGCTAGAGACTTGTTTTTATTAACAAAAAAAACATTACGTTTAATTTGGCTTTCTTAAAAGTTAATACCAAAAAATAGTTTTTCCTAAAAAAAATTGACCGACTAATTTTTTTAAAAATTATTGTTATTTCAATTTTTTGCCCTAGTTTTTATACATGACTTTACCCAATTTCAAATTTTTACTGCGTTTTTTTAAAAAGTTATTATTGAAAAAGTTTCAAAAATCGCCAACTTTGATGCTCTGTATCTCGACAAAGAAAGAGTTTTGACCCATGCATTGTGGGAAATTTTTATCAGACAGGCCTCCTCTATCACCTGTTGGCCTATGGCCCCTAAGTTATGGGACACCCTGTATATCAAAGCACTTAAGGGATATAGTTTCACACCTTGTTTACCCACCTTTAGTTTACAGCTCCAACAAGTAGTTGTACACAAAGCTTCGTCGCAGTGTATGTTCAGTGTAGGTGGAATAAGCTTTTCCCCCAAAACTGCTTCTGCATAAAACATCCAATTCTCTTAGGTCGTCAAAATAAAAATTAAATTGTTCCTTTAAATTAAAACACAAAGTATATAGCCTATCGCAGTACTTTGTGAATTAAAACTTAAATTAACAGAACTACATATATAGAAGAGATTATATAAATAGATTTGGGGGGGATTTCTCCTTTTTCCCCTACCTTAGATCCGCGCCTGAGTCTTATGAGGAGTCACATAAGGACGAAATCGTTAACTGTCAACGTTTATTAGGTGTCCATTACATCTTGGACCCCCGTGAAGGATAAGCTTTCGAGCTACCCACGGATGAAAACGAGAGGAACAAAAGCTTATTTTTACCCGATTAGCCACAAAAACTTGTATAATAATTTTCTTTTATTTCATGCTGTTGCTAATTTTTTGCCTTTTCCTAATATTTTTAAATTTTTACGATCTTTAAAAATTAAAGTAAAAGTCAAATTTTAACAGGACCTTTATTATTTTAAACAAAATACCACTTATAATAATTTATTTGACTGTTGGGAAGCCTTTACAAGCAACCAGACAAGTTTGCGCATTGCGTATATTGTAAGGGAAAACGTGGTAGATAGAAACGCTGCGGATAACAATTGCCTTTCGTTTAAGTTTCGTAATAACATACATATTTAATTTTTTTTAATACTGTTTGCAACAATATTACTTATACTTATTACAAAAAAGACCAAAATTACACTTAGAATATATAGACACAGCTTCAAAAATAAAATAACTTGTTGTATTAGGGTAGTCTTTTAAGTTTTCCATATAGAGCTGGAATAAAACTGTACTTTTAAATGCGCTTAAACCAGTTGTCAAACCTGTAATTCCACTCGTTTGTTGGTACTGTCACAATTACATTCTTGAAGGCATCGACTGTTCCATGGCACGTAGGTCGGCACTGTATGGATGATGGTCCAACAATTCGACGTTTTGTTGGGTTAACAATTCAATGGTTTTTTTGCTTTGTGCGAACTTGCATTGTCTTGGTGGATGATGAATCGTCGTTCGGGGTTCGTTTTTTGAAGCTCAGCGATGACCTTCGGTAAACAAATGGTAATGTACCAATCGGCAGCCAGAAGAATTGTTACTACATGACCTACTTTTGAGAAAAATGTCGCGAAAATCTTTTTGGATACACTTCGAGAACGGATGACTTTTGTTTGCTTTTCTTCATCTTGGAACACCCAAACAGACGACTGACGTTAATTTTCGGGTTCATATGAGTAAATCCACGATTTATTACCACTGATAATGCTGCTCACGTTTTCCGACTTTCCTGTCTCAAAACGGTCTAGAGTTTTCTGACTCCGACCCTACCTTCTTTTTGTTCTTCGATTAACAGATGAGGTATCCAGCGGGAAACTAATTTTATTACCCCAAATAATCATGCAAATTTTTTTAAATTGAGATTTTTGTAATCCCCAATGAAGCCTCAATCTCGCGAGATGTCTTCCCTGACAAGCATGCGCACAGCATCGATGTTTTCCTGGTAGACAGCCGTTTTCGGTGCCCTGGCTTTGGATCGTCGCTAAGGCTACGTCCACGCTTGAATTCTTCATACCAACGGAAAACTATTTACTGATATGGTGATTCATTACCGAAAACAGAAATCCACTTGGCAAGGTATTCTTGTTGAGATAATTAATTTCCTTCAAAAGTTGTAAAAAATTATAGCCCAAAAATGTTATCATTTTAATTCCATTTTTCGAGTGATTTGTTACCTTAAAAAATTCACTGTAGCTTTAAAACTATATGTATCGCACTGACGCGATGACGTTTTGAATTTAGGTTAAGGAAAGATAAAGGTTAAGTTTTAGTAACGAAATTCGGTCAGTGTCGCCCTCTATGTTCCTACATTCAAAATACAAAAGACAGCCCTTGTATTATGCACAGATCTGTGATTGCTGTGAAAATAATAATTGACTCCTAAAAAATAGGTAAATTATTTTTTTAATTTGGTGTTTCTTTTGTAAAGCTTAGGGGTTTTTAGTTTATTTTTGAAGTCTGCAACATAATAAACTATATGGTGTAAAAATGGAGAAAAGGAACGAAAACAAAATGTCAACAGCAGTGAACCCATTCTATTATTATTAAACTCAACGCATAAACCGTTCGTTTTTTATTTTGCGGCTAAAGACCCTCATCACCAAAATGACAGCAAGACAGACAGACTTATTATTTGTCGACGCAGACCTCTGAACCATACGGCTGGGTTGGTTGGAATGGAAAAGCTGCATTTATAATGCAGAATAAAAAAGTTTTCAGTCAACCAAGCACGGACATACCAATTATGTGGAAACCACTCTTTGTGGAAAACAAGCGTCTTAGTAATTCCACGCCAAATCATCCAATGGGGGTAGCTGCCATGTCACGAAAAAAATCCAAATTTTGATAACATGTATTAGTGTCCTTAGGAATACCAAATTAATAAATTTTAACTTTTAATGTCGCCTCCCGTATTTTACAGGCCACGTTAAAAGTAAAAAAAAGAAGAAAATCAGTTGTGGCCTTATTTTTTTTTATTTCTATTGTATTAAATCTTATGTAAAAAGAAATTTGACGAAAGAAATCTTTAATATTGGTTGGATAATCCTATAGAGAAAAAAAAATTAACCTCACTTTTTTGACATGGCAAAAATAGTTTTAAAAAAATAGTCAATTTTACGATTTTCTCGATTTTTAATTATTTACACCGGTGCGGAATATGGTCCATCAAAAAAAAGTCTATACGCACATTAAAGCTCAGTGGCTTGACTATCATACAAGGCAAAATAAAAATTTCTAGGTCTATTGCTTTCAGAAAACTAAATTTTTTAAAATTGGAAAAACCGCAAAAACCTCAGAATTGGCAACTTTTGACTAAAAAATTAAAACTTCGCTTGTGCGTTGTTTTACTTGATAATGTATCGTCTAAATAAAAGTAAAATAAAAAATCTGGGTCTGTCATTTTAACATCAACTTTTAAGCTATTTGGTTAAAGCATGTAAAAAATCAAATTTTTTTATTGAGTCGCCACTGGGCATTAAAAAAACTAACTACAAAACTAACGCATGGTAAAAGCCCATGTGATGCGTTTGGAGGAACTGTGACACGATTTGTTTTACATTAAAATCTCAAACAAACAACAACTGGACACCATTTTTTCACTCCTCTGGATGATTTAACTATAGATGCTAAATTTACTTTCGGTTTCAGAAATTATAGAACTCAACTTCTTTTCCGATTTTTAAATATGACAGTAGGCAACTACTAAAAACGTAAATAAACTTTTAAAAAATTTGTGTTAGTGACCTTATGAATAAACTTTACCTTAATTTGCAGGAGCGGATTCAGAAACTTTATTTTGGGGGAAAATATCATACTAAATATTTCACAAAACTATTTTGCATAGTGACCAGGAGGTGTATTCTGTGTGTCAAAACTGAGTAAAGTTTCAGATTTGGGGGGCATCCCCCCCCGTAGATCCACGCCTGTAATTTGTGATGCAATTTAACATCACTAAAAATATTAAAATAACAAAAAAAATGTGTAGTGAGCTTAAGGATTACAGACCCAGATTTTTTATTCTTGTTTTTAAAAGTATATGATACAGTGAAAAAATTACCCTACTTGATTACCACCAGCACCCCGATAGACAAGGTCATTTTTGATGCTGAAGTTGAGGAATTTCTCAGACATTCTTAACTTCTTCACAGAACTCCAAGGTAACGTCTACTTTTTAAATATGTTTTATACAAGGACGATATAGTCCTTGAGTATAGCTTTCCAACACTGTATCAAAAATGTAAGAAAACATTACATTTATACCCCAAAAAAATATGAAAACTTCGAAAATGTCTGCGTTTTTTGGATATTCTCGAAATTGCTCTAATTAAGCCAATATAAAAGATTTTGCTAAACATCACATTTTTTTGAAAACTAATTTTATGCATGTTTTCAAAATTATAGGTTAATTTTTTTTTAGGTGCTGTTTACTATGAGCATAATTTTTTTCTTTAAAGCCCCATTTTGCCCGTTTTTCTATGAGCTGTTTCATTTAGTAAGCATGATTAAAGAAAAAAATTAAATGTCAGGGCAACACTTTTTTTGTAAATTGAATGACTTGGCGTGGAATTGCTCCTTAGGATTGCATTTCAAAAGCTGCTTTACGAAAGATGCAAAAGAAGCATATTGCCCATCATTATTAGCTTTAGAAGCATCCCTTCGATTTGCGATTTGCCAAACTAGATTTCAGTGGCGGCTGGTGACGTTGTAAATTGGGGGGGGCAGAAATTTAAATTGCATGAAACATGAGATAAAAAAACTTACCTTAAACAATTTTATTTTACCATTTTTCAAACAGGCAGCTACTTGCTGCAGTTTTTAGTTTATTTCTTTATAGATTAACTCCATTCGTATTTCTTTTACATGCGCAATGTGTTCAATGAAGTTTATTATAATTGTCCGTAGTCAACAATTTTCCTTCAATTGAACACATAGTTAAGGCGTTCAATCTACTTTGATACATTCTACTTGCACTAAAATTTTGGTTAGTTTTTAGATTCGGTCTATGTGGTCACCGTATTTAAATTTGCACAGTTAAGTATATAATTGACGGTATTTATTTTCATATTGAAAACAAACGAAAACAAAAACAAACAATAATCACGCGATCGGTAAGGTTTTTACCACTGACCAACCACAAATCCAAACAAACTGTCACCTTGCCGACCTTGCTCTAGGATGTATAATTATTCAAAGCTATTGCGACCAGAAAAAAAGGGTGAAAATTAAGTTGTTAACAATGTGTAATTCATCAGCATTTCTTTATTTAAAAAAATAGATTGATAATATACAAATCAAAATAAAAATAAATATTAAAATAAAAATACAAGGTGACTTTATGGGAAACTGTATAGAGAACGTCCTTAAATTACGGAATGCAAAAATGTAGGATTTTATTCTTCATTCTCGTAACGCATTTTCAAGAACGTTAAGTAATTTATGGACAGGCCCAAGGTGTCGTATGCAGAATCAGATAAATACCTTAAAAATAAAAAACTGGTCAACTTTTAACTTTCATTTTATTTCACTTAACAGAAATAAAGTAATAAAAATTTATCTTTATTTTTATTTGGCTAAATAAACAGCAAAATATTTGTATTTTTATATTTATTTTTGTCTGTATAATCCCAGGACTAAGATAACTTATGCCCCAGGAATCTTGAAATGAGTTTGCCAAATACACAAATACAAACGTGCTTCCAAACCGATTAAACCGTGGATTTGGTGACACAAACTAATTTGTCAAATGGCATACCATTGGAGTCCGGACCAAAGTCGAATAAACTGGATGTTATTTAACACACTGGAATAACTTTAATCTCCCCGATTTAATTCACGGGAGGATACTGTCAGTATAAATTAAACAAACATTCCATTTTGATATGTCACTCAGACGCGGATCTACGGGGCGGAGAAAGGGGAAATTGCCCCCTCTCCAAATCCCAAAAGATATTTCGTTTTGACACACAGACGTTTCTCGTCAGGCTCTTTGACGATTCGCCGCCACCGACTCGCCGTGGACGATTCGCAGCCGGGCAATTCGCCGCCGACCCAATTAGCAGTCGCCGCACACCGCGCCTCTGTAATTTTTCTTACTCTAAGGTAATTTCTAGTTGCAATTTTGTTTATTAAACGGCTTATTTATTCTTCTGTTTAAAACCTTGCCACAGTGCTTTTCCAACTAATTTCCGATGAGCTACAGATTTTATATGTGACAGGTGTCTACAGTTCCGGTGTGTTAATAATTTTTAACAAAAAATTCAAAATGGCGAATCCATTTTTATTTGTAAGCCGATTTCCCTCAAATTTAAAACAATACGTAATACAAATGTATTCTTGAATATTAAAATAACAGTCAAAATAGCAGATCCAAAATGGCGGTCTTTTTCATTTAAAAATCGATATTTAATAAATTTTGGGTCTTAACGGTTGCTGATTGTAATATTTAAATTAAACCTAAAAAAAATTAAAATGGCGGCCATTTATTAACGGTTACGTACTACATTTGTAACTGTTTTGTGTTTAGTGTCGCTGCATGAATAAGAATTTTTATGTAAACTTTCGAAAAATCAAAATAACAGATCTAAATTGACGGACTTTTCCATTTATAAACCGATATGTATTAAATCATAAAATCATAACAGTCACCCGAAAATTTCAAAAAACCATGTCGGTTCATAAATAAAACATTGTGCCATTTTATTTTTTTTCAAATTTAATTTAATTATCAAATTCAAATGCCTTACACAACCCAAAGTGCCAAATTAAATACATATCGATTTATAAATTGAAAAATCCGCCATTTTGAAATCTCCATTTTAATTATTTTCAAGTTAAATTCAAAAATAAAAATTATCGACCTTAAACACCTCAGAAGTAAATAAATGCATATCGGTTTATAGATCAGAAAGTCCACCATTTGGGATCCGTTATTTTGATTTTTTTTGTGATATTAAATTGCTCTTTGTTTGAAACTCGTAGACAATCATGGTGTAGAAATAAAATTTCGGACTTCCATTGTCTATATTTATTTTAAAACACATTTCGGTTAGTATCTCTAACCGTTATCAAGTGTAAACTAAACACTCTAGTCTCTAGGCTACTACTTATACTACTTGTTGTGCAGTCAGGTGTGACGGCCCGATTCCTTTTTAATCCTAAGACGCCTGTTTTCCTTAAGGAGTGGTTTCCATATGTTTGGTAAGTCCGTGCTTGGTTGACAGAAAACTTCTTTATTCTGCATTATAAACGCAGCGTCAATAAACTTTCGTTTTGGCCAATGCGACTCCTTATGTAAAACTTTAGCTTCTGACCACTGAATCCTGTGATCATTTGACCATGCATGATCTGCTAAACCGGATTTTTCAATATCCCCTAATTGGGTACTTTTTAGATGTTCATTTACTCTAACCTGAAGAGGGCGTTTCGTTTCACCTACATATGATTTACCACACTCACACGGGATTTGGTAAAGACATTCCTTACTATTTGAGGGATTGTCTGGTTTTGTTTTAGGTACAAAACTTCTTATCGTATTTCCCGAAGAAACTACTGTTTTTATATTATAGTGTTTAGCTATTCGTCTTATGTTTTCTGAAATCCCTTGAACATATGGAATGTTAATAACACCTAACGGATTATTATTTTGAGAAATTGGTTCATTTAGTTTGTTTTTAATTTTAAATATCGTTGAGTTTATTAATTTCTCGGAATAACCATTCTGTTGTAAGTCCTTTTTAATGTTGTTAATTTCTGTGGTTAATTCTTTATTATTACTACAAATATTTACGGCTCTTAAATACAAACATCTTATAATTCCTTGTTTTGTTGCAACAGAATGATTAGACTTAAAATTTAGGTACTGTCCCGTGTGTGTAGGTTTCCTATATACAGTGGTTTGAATGTTTCTGTGTCATCGTTTGACAAGAACATCCAAAAAAGGTAAGGCCGAATCTTTTTCAATTTCAATAGTGCACTTGATTGTTGGTCGAATACCGTTTAAATGGTGTAGAAAATTCTGTAGTTCGTCATCATTTTCCGGCCATATAATAAATGTGTCATCCATGTATCGTAGCCATAGTTTTGGTTTGACTCTTGCTGTGTTGATCGCATGGTCCTCAACCACTACATGTAGATGTTTGCTACCACTGGCGAAAGAGATGAACCCATTGAGAGTCCATCATTTTGCGCGTAAAACTTATCTTTCACTTGAAAGTAATAGTTACGGTGACAGAGCTCCAAAAGATCCATCACCCCCTCCACCGATAGCGTTGTTCTCTCGTGAAGTGTATCATCAGTTTTTAATTTGTTTTTCTATCGCCGGGATCTAATTCGATACCTTTTAAAACCTCGACAAAATGTTCCGAGTTTTTGACAAAAGATTCGGACTTACCCTGTAGTGGTTAAATTATGTCCAACAAAAACCTCGACAAAGTGGTGGTCGGTGAGTCCCTGAAGCTGGTAATTCGCAGTGGTATATCCTTCTTATGGATCTTTGGTAATCCATAAAAATGTGGTGCCTTACTGTGGTGTGGAGTCAGGCGGGATCTAACAGCGTTCGGGATATTTTCAGCATACTTCTTCAAAGTCCTAGTAGAGTTAAAAGCCGCTTCTATCGTGTCACCCCGTGTGCACTTCATTGCTAAAATGTAAGACACAATTTAAATCATTTCTTACACCCTAAGAATGCAAAATCCACTGGTCGTCCAAAAATCGTCGCAGTCACATTCTTATATAGAACTAAATTTCCCTTTTTTTCACGCCTAGCCTTTCATATTTGGCCCTTCACGGCCAAATCACACAAACACAACATTTATACATAACGCAATTCACAAGCAAAAAACCAAGTAAGTTAGTAACTTAAACATCTGTAACCGCGAGAGTTAAACGAAAAACGAACTTATGTGTGTCTCGAATTGTCTCAAGAGTCGCGTTTCGCCTGGCCCGCCGTGCATTTGTAAAATATCTGACCCTTCGTCGCATGTCTGTGTCTGCCGCGTTCGTCGCGTCATAGCTTCACTCTTTGCTACTTTAAAAAAAAACTATGCGTCCGATTGACATTTTTTTTAAAATCATTGTGGTACCTGATCTTTGATACCCAAAGTTTACACAAGGTGTTTTTTTGATTAAGCAAAGGGTTCTCGAGTTATAACAAGTTATAAATTATTATAAATACGCGTTTTCAGAACTCCATATAAAAGCATTGAGAACGATATTTTCAACATTGAAAAATAAATGTTTCTGATAGTTATATTACTATATGCTTTTGGTGGAGTCATGAGCACACTTTATAGATTCAAAAAATGCAAAAAAATTTTTTCAAAATTTTTGGAAAAACTACCCCCACCAACCCTGCACACGACGATTTTTGGACGACCAGTCGATTTTGCATTCTTAGGGTGTAAGAAATTGTGTCTTACATTTTAGCAATAAAGTGCACACGAAAGTCGGTTCTAGAAGCCTTTTACGCGCTTTTAAACTCTACTATCCTGTAGATGCGTCCTTCTATAGTGGTGGTTGGATCGTTGGGTAGTTGCAGTTTACACTTGATAACGGTTAGAGATACTTACTAACCGAAACGTCGTGTTTTAAAATAAATAAAGACAATGGAAGTCCGAAATTTTATTTCTATATTAAATTGAATTGTTCACTACGGCGGGCGGCGGGGAATTGTCACGACGGCGAGTTGGGCCGGGGATAAATTAGACGCGGTAAGTAGACGCGAAAAATTTCCCCCTCACCTCTAAATGAAATTCCTAGATTCGCCCCTGATGTCACTGCATTGCTTAATTTCCAAGTAGAGCAACTTGAAGCAAAATTAATTTTCCGCAGTTTAGGCACTAATGACACTTCAATCAAGGGTTCTTTTTTTTTTTGTTGGGGACCGTCATGCTGTTTCATTTGAAAAAAATACCGCGACAAATCCATACAAAAGCCTTTTATGTTGAGTTTTGAGTTAATACGCATTTTGCTTTTGTTTTATTTTTCGCTTATAAGCACAAATAAAAAAACATGCAACAGCAGCACAAAGCAAACAAAATTTTAATTTAGTTTAATATTGACTTTTTTTTCATCGGCTGATAAATAATAGGCCACAGTATACCGGTCTATTTTTTAAGTGATGAGTAACAGGGTGAATGGTGGCGCGTGGGGTAAAACTTTATTCGATTCGGGGGGTGCACAGCCCAAAAAAAAATTGCGGCGAAGGCAAAAAATTAGAAATTTACTTAGATTGTGCAAGCTGTGCTTGACAATTGCGCTTGCTGAAATAACTGGTTAAGCAGCGGGATATTAGGGACTTATTGCAATAAAGCTGGGCACTAATTGTGCCGGGCACTATATTGACAGCTTTCCATTGAAAACTGACAGTAGATCTTTCAAAATTGACATACCAAAGTCGAATTTATAAATCCAGTCGTTTGTTTTCCATTAATAATGGCGTCACTGTTAATTCCGGCTCCTATAATACACAAAGGTCTAATTTTGAAAGAAGACAGCTTTTCTTATTATGCGAAACTGTCATTATAGTGCCCGGCACAATTAGTGCCTGGCCTTATTGCAATAAGTCCCTAATAAGGGTTTAAGTTATACGTATTAGTAAATGTTACCAATATGGTACAGTAAACTTAAGTCGATATAGTGACAACAGCTATCAAACGTTGAAACGGTTTTATTAAGATAAATCTTTTCTTTTTATGTGAGAAAATTCTTATCGTTTGTGACAAATGATAAAATATAAAATTTATTATATCGTGCTGTTTTATAAAACTAAATAGGGACGTTTTGCACGCCCTCCTTTAGCTAACTTTATCCTTTATAAATACGAAATTAAATGATAGATGTCACGTGATATTTAGAAGCCCAATTTTGACCTTTTGCAGACACAATTGTTTATCCTTTATTTATCTGTCAAAAGCCTGTCTTGTGTTCTGTAGGAAAACTTAATTTAAAAGTTTCGAAAACAACTAGGGAGAACTGAAAGAGCAATACCAGTGAAAAACCAGCAGGAAAATACAGGATTAGGTCTGTGTTTACTTGTTTACTTCTTATTTTTGTTACGCACTTCATCACAGAACATTGATGACTATTTGTTAGTTGGTGAATACTGTTGCTAAACAACGCATAACGCTACCAGTTTTTATAAAAAATTATTTTCAATAATTGGCATAAAATTAAAGCTGCGGATTACCTCGCATTGGTAGCTCTTAAAATAATTGTCTTGCCTTGTATCAAAAATATTTTAAGTTTAGATTACATTTTGTCATTACGTTATTTGCGCGGCAACATTGTCTTTGAGTAAAGGAACTAGTAGCCTGCGTTATTCAAACACAAGTAAGGTCAAACACTATTATTTAGTAAGGGATAAGGTTCAAACCAGGTAACTGCACAAGCCTCAAATAAAATTTAAGAGAGAAATGGAAGATGCAAAAGGTCCCTGATAATGTATATATTTAAAATAGGTAAACTTGAGAAGACTAATTTATATTTTTAAAACCTAATTTCGCAAGATCACCTGTATGTATAAATAACAAATTTAACTAAAAAATTTTGATTTGTCTAAAATGATATAAAAGAAAATCTGTTTAATTTTGTAATTAATTATTAATTATTATGTAATTAAACATATCTATTACGATTGTTTCTATAAATATATTATAAATAAATCATCCCTAGTTTTTATTTATTTATTTATTTTATTTATTTATTTATTTCAACGGTCGTGCCATCACAATCCCATTTTATATTTAAAATGAAGGCGTCTGTCCATTTTTTTAAATAGATACTCAATAACGAACTTAGTAAACTTTGGAATTTCTTAAATCGTTTTTATCTCAACAGTTAATCTATATATACCCATTGTGCTTCTAAGAAAAGTTTTAATTCTCTTTAGGCATACCACTGCATCTAGCATGTTAATGCTATCACAATTAGAAACTTCCGCCATTCTTGTACCTACGAAATCGTCAAAATTAAAACAATACGGCCCGACTGATACCGCCAAGTTGTCTTAGTCCACTAAATTAAGGTGCACAAACAGACCTTTAACAGCCACAGGTAACCGTACACGCTGGTGGCATCACGGAGGTGCGGGCGGCATCGATCGCTTCAATGCAATAATCAAAGTAAGGCCCAGATTTTGTGTACTGCAAAATTCGATAGGGGCATGTCGTCCTCTCTTTCCATATTTCGTAATTAGCATGGGACAAAACATCTACAGTGGACAGAATTCAGGTACATTTAGCACGGTAACAGCCGGCCTACGCATCCACTGCATGGTCGCTTGAACACGAATACAAACACATACATATCGGGTATTAATTTTTAGTTAGTATCCAATGCTTTGGTGAATTCCTTTTGGGGTTTATTAAAACTTTATAATAAAATCATTAATTATTATGATCAAATTTTAATATTTTTTTAAAGTGCAAATGTGCACTTATGCGGAGACCACCACAGGAGACGCTCAACTTTTTCCTGTGTCAAAATTCTTCAGAATGAATCCTAATAGAGTGCGCAGGCACAGATGTCATTTGAGCGTCGGACTGACTAACTACAGTAACTTTTTTGCACTTAATTACACAAGTTCTTTTTGTAATTACATGCAGTGCTCGCAGCCCACCTCTCTTCTCTGGCTTTTTAATGTTTGTTTGATATCATAAAATCTAATTAATGAATTTATATCAGCCATTAAATTGACATGTAACGCCTTCGTACTCTGTTAGAAATCACTTTCAAGAAGTATGTTAAAAAAAGTATGGACTATGTGCTATAACTAATGCGGTTTTGACTCGGACACAATTGTCTGTCTTCCTCCTCAAGATCCTCTACTTATCTTTCTCTTGGTCTTCTTTTCCTTCTTCACTCCACGAATAGACTTGCCGTTCACAAATACTAATTCCATTTAGTGTACTTTTTAAATTGTATTTAAAGCACGATAAAAAAACGAACAAAATCCCTTTTCTAGTCTGTCTGTTTCCTGTCAGCAGGGGCAGATAAACTCTCAATGATATCAAATATATTTCAAGGCGGAGCAGTCGATGTTTTTTGGTTTTAAAGTGTATTTATTTGGTGTCAGCTAACATGCCAACGAAATGGAAAAATTCCTTCCACATTCCTTCATTTTCCCGAGTGCAGCGTATAGACATAAACTAACTTAGGGTGACCAAATGAAACCAAACTTAAATCCAACAATCCTGGATGCTATTAACTAAAATTAGAGTAACGCTGTCGCGTGCGTTACCTTAATGTAAGTTAAATAAAAATATACCATTTGGGCAAAAGCCATACTGACCATGAAGATTCTCCTTAGAAAGAGAAAAACTAATTTAACAGGTGTTTAGATAAAAATGGAAACACAAATATTTACCCCAATGTCACCAAATCACGACGGTCCCTGAACTAAAAGAGGCAACAACCAGAGGAGAAATTATAGGCAGGTAGACAAGAGCGGACTAGGGATATCAGGGGACATCCATCGAGGTCGCGTTGCGGTATCGAGATTGTCTTTTTTTTTTAAATTTGCGAAGCAACGACGTAAGGGTCGCGTTTTTATAAACCTTTCTAATTTCTTTCTCGGGCATATTGCCGGCGTTAAAATTAACTATCGAAGAAAAGGTTCAAATGTAACATAATATTTTGCAGGAAACTCCGCTCGGCATGTAATAAATTTGTTCATTGCTAAGTGTGAGGACCGTGATATTCCTTGCAAAACTAACATTTTGAACATAATTAACTATTTTGTTAAATCTGGGTGCATTAAGCTCTGCAGAAAATGTAGCAACAACATAGATCCATGTAAGAACAAACGCAACAGCGAGGAACTGCCGTTTGTGCTGTGGCTGAGGTGCTGCCTGCTTTTTTAAGTTCAGCCATTGTAGCCATTATTCATCGTGTTATAGTGGTGGCAATGTTTGCTTCCCATACCGGCAGTCCGGTTTTGATTCCTGGGGGTCGATTTTGACCACAACTTGTTAAATCTCATATTGGAGATTTAACATAGGTACAATCTCTAGTACAATCTCTAGTAGTCAGCTTGGCCATGGAAATTTTAATACTTGAATTGTGGCTAAAATACAGACTTTTATTTACCTTTTTCTATGTTTTTACATACCTTTATGAATTATCCTATATAATTTGGCCCCACAAGTTTCCTTTTATCACTATTTTCCGATTTTTCGCGATTTTCCGTGATTGTATTTCATTGTTTTTACTTTAGAACTGTCACTTTTCTGATTTAACAAACACAGGGTAGGATTTATTATTTTTTAATTATAAATTTACCTATACTTTATTATTATTAAATTAATAGCAACTTCACGCAATTTTTTCCAATTTTTTTTTATTTGTTTGATTATAAATTTTTTCAAACTTTTCCAACTAGGTGGTTAGTATACAATTCAACTTTTTTTTAATTAAAAAAAATACATAAAATAGCGAATCCGAAATGGCGGATTTTCCCATTTATGATCCGATTTGCATCAAACTCGGAACTTTGAGATCTTTCAGGTCGCTGATTATTATTTTTTACTTAAATTTTTAAAAATCAAAATGGCGGACTTTCCCATTTATGAACCAATATGCATCAAACTCGGAACTTTGGGATGTTTAAGGTCGCTGATTATTATATTTAACTTAAATTAATAAAAATCAAAATAGCGGATCTAAAATGGCGGATTTTTCCATTTCTAAACTAATATCCATCAAATTCATAACTTTGAAGTGTTCCAGGTCGCTGATTATGATCTCTAACTTAACCTTTAAAAAAATCAAAATAGCGAATCCAAAATGGTTGACTTTCCCATTTATGAACCAATATCCATCAAATTTGAAACTTTGGCGTGTTCCAGGTCGCTGATTATGATTTCTATCTCAAACTTTAAAAAAATCAAAATTGCGGATCCAAAATGGCGGACTTTCCCATTTATGAACCAATATGCATCAAACTCGGAACTTTGGGGTGTTTAAGGTCGCTGATTATTATTTTTAACTTAAACTTTAAAAAAATCAAAATGGCGGACTTTCCCATATATGAACCAATATGCATCAAACTCGGAACTTTGGGATGTTTAAGGTCGCTGATTATTATTTTTAACTTAAATTAATAAAAATCAAAATAGCGGATCCAAAATGGCGGATTTTTCCATTTCTGAACTAATATCCATCAAATTCGAAACTTTGGAGTGTTCTAAATCGCTGATTATGATTTCTACCTTAAACTTTAAAACAATCAAAATGGCGGATCCAAAATGGCGGACTTTCCCATTTATGAACCAATATGCATCAAACTCGGAACTTTGGGGTGTTTAAGGTCGCTGATTATTATTTTTAACTTAAATTTATACAAATCAAAATAGCGGATCCAAAATGGTGGACTTTCCCATTTATGAACCAATATCCATCAAATTTGAAACTTTGGAGTATTCAAAATTGCGGATCCAAAATGGCGGACTTTCCCATTTATGAACCAATAGCATCAAACTCGGAACTTTGGGGTGTTTAAGGTCGCTGATTATTAGTTTTAACTTAAATTTATAAAAATCAAAATAGCGGATTCAAAATGGCGGACTTTCCCATTTATGAACCAATATCCATCAAATTCTAAACTTTAGAGTGTTCCAGGTCGCTGATTATGATTTCTATCTCAAACTTTTAAAAAATCAAAATGGCAGATCCAAAATGGCGGACTTTCTCATTTGGCGGACTTTGGGGTGTTACACTTTAAAAAAATCAAAATGGCGGATTTTCCCATTTTTGAACCAATATGCATTAAATTCGGAACTTTGGGTTGTTTCAGGTCTCTGATTATGAGTTCTAACTTAAAGTTAAAAACAAATCAAAATGGCGAATCCACAATGGCAAGGTTTCATTCTTGTGCAGTTTAGATAAAACTACAGTAAGTACGCTTTTTATTTTTTTTAATTTAAGTTAAAAATAATAATCAGCGACCTGAAAGATCTCAAAGTTCCCAGTTTGATGCAAATCGGTTCATAAATGGGAAAGTCCGCCATTTTGGATCCACCATTTTGATTTTTTATAAATTTAAGTTAAAAATAATAATCAGCGACCCTAAACACCCGGAAGTTCCGAGTTTGATACATATTGGTTCATAAATGGGAAAGTCCGCCATTTTGGATCCGCCATTTTGATTTTTTAAAAGTTTAAGTTAGAAATCATAATCAGCGACCTGGAACACTCCAAAGTTTCGAATTTGATGGATATTGGTTCATAAATGGGAAAGTCCGCCATTTTGAATCCGCTATTTTGATTTTTATAAATTTAAGTTAAAAATAATAATCAGCGACCTTAAACACCCCAACGTTTCGAGTTTGATGCATATTGGTTCATAAATGGGAAAGTCCGCCATTTTGGATCCGTCATTTTGATTTTTTTTTAATTTAAGTTGGAAATTTTAATCAACGACCTAAAACACTCCAAAGTTTCGAATTTGATGGATATTGGTTGATAAATGGGAAAGTCCGCCATTTTGAATCCGCTATTTTGATTTCTATAAATTTAAGTTAAAAATAATAATCAGCGACATTAAACACCCCAAAGTTCCGAGTTTGATGCATATTGGTTCATAAATGGGAAAGTCCGCCATTTTGGATCTGCCATTTTGATTTTTTTAAAGTTTAAGTTGGAAATTATAATCAACGACCTGGAACACTCCAAAGTTTCGAATTTGATGGATATTGGTTCATAAATGGGAAAGTCCGCCGTTTTGGATCCGCCATTTTGATTCTTTACGTTAGAAATCACAATCAGCGACCTGAAACACTCTAAAGTTTCGAATGTGATAGATATTGTTTCATAAATGGGAAAGTCCGCTATTTTGGATCCGCTATTTTGATTTTTATAAATTTAAGTTAAAAATAATAATCAGCGACCTTAAACACCCCAAAGTTCCGAGTTTGATGCATATTGGTTCATAAATGGGAAAGTCCGCCATTTTGGATCCGCCATCTTAATTTTTTTAAAGTTTAAGTTAGAAATCACAATCATCGACCTGGAACACTTTAAAGTTTCGAATTTGATGGATATTGGTTCATAAATGGGAAAGTCCGCCATTTTGGATCCGCTATTTTGATTTTTACAAAGTTAAGTTAAAATTAATAATCAGCGACCTTAAACACTCTAAAGTTCCGAGTTTGATGCATATTGGTTCATAAATGGGAAAGTCCGCCATTTTGGATCCGTCATTTTGATTTTTTTTTAATTTAAGTTGGAAATTTTAATCAACGACCTAAAACACTCCAAAGTTTCGAATTTGATGGATATTGGTTGATAAATGGGAAAGTCCGCCATTTTGAATCCGCTATTTTGATTTCTATAAATTTAAGTTAAAAATAATAATCAGCGACATTAAACACCCCAAAGTTCCGAGTTTGATGCATATTGGTTCATAAATGGGAAAGTCCGCCATTTTGGATCTGCCATTTTGATTTTTTTAAAGTTTAAGTTGGAAATTATAATCAACGACCTGGAACACTCCAAAGTTTCGAATTTGATGGATATTGGTTCATAAATGGGAAAGTCCGCCGTTTTGGATCCGCCATTTTGATTCTTTACGTTAGAAATCACAATCAGCGACCTGAAACACTCTAAAGTTTCGAATGTGATGGATATTGTTTCATAAATGGGAAAGTCCGCTATTTTGGATCCGCTATTTTGATTTTTATAAATTTAAGTTAAAAATAATAATCAGCGACCTTAAACACCCCAAAGTTCCGAGTTTGATGCATATTGGTTCATAAATGGGAAAGTCCGCCATTTTGGATCCGCCATCTTAATTTTTTTAAAGTTTAAGTTAGAAATCACAATCATCGACCTGGAACACTTTAAAGTTTCGAATTTGATGGATATTGGTTCATAAATGGGAAAGTCCGCCATTTTGGATCCGCTATTTTGATTTTTACAAAGTTAAGTTAAAATTAATAATCAGCGACCTTAAACACTCTAAAGTTCCGAGTTTGATGCATATTGGTTCATAAATGGGAAAGTTCGCCATTTTGGATCCGCCATTTTGATTTTTATAAATTTAAGTCAAAAATAATAATCAGCGACCTGAAAAATCTCAAAGTTCCGAGTTTGATGCAAATCGGTTCATAAATGGGAAAATCCGCCATTTCGGATTCGCCATTTTATGTATTTTTTTAATAAAAAATAAGTTGAATTGTATACTAACCACCTAGTTGGAAAAGTTTGAAAAAAATTATAATCAAACAAATAAAAAAAGGGAAAAAATTGCGTGAAGTTGCTATTAATTTAATAATAATAAAGTATAGGTAAATTTATAATTAAAAAATAATAAATCCTACCCTGTGTTTGTTAAATCAGAAAAGTGACAGTTCTAAAGTAAAAACAATGAAATACAATCACGGAAAATCGCGAAAAATTCGGAAAATAGTGATAAAAGGAAACTTGTGGGGCCAAATTATATGGGAAAATCAATAAAGGTATGTAAAAACATAGAAAAAGGTAAATAAAAGTCTGTATTTTCGCCACAATTCAAGTTTTAAAATTCCCATGGCCAAGCAAGAGATTGTACCGCTGTTAAATCTCGAATGAGAGATTTAACAAGTTGTGGTCAAAATCGACCCCCTTTGCGAAACTGGGCGATTGATCCTGATTGGATGGAAAGTCCCAGAATAAATTTAAAAAAACAAAAAAAAAGTTCAGCAATTTCTAAAGCAATACCTGATCATATTCCTCCCAGAACCTTTTGAAACACATGGATAAAAAACCTACAAGTTAAAATAATCTCGTGAACTGTTTTCTAAGGACAATATTTTAGCGATAGTATTTTGTGAAAAAATGATGGATCGTGCAAATCATGTTGAAAAATTTGCCAGTAATATTCTACATAATGCGCCATCAATTACTTGCTACTGATCGCAGTGATCCCATTCGAGCTCATAATTTTGCCGAACTTCGTATTAAAATTGAAGAGGCTTTTATTTCGATCACACCTGATATGCTAAGAAATTTTTATAACCGTTTAGGTTATTGTTTAGCACAACGGGGTGGCAAGTTTGAGCATTTAATTTGGTTGGTCTTGCAATCACTATAAGGTTTTTAAAATCACATATTTTTACTTTTTTAAGCTGTTGAATCGGCTATGCCATGACAACAGCAGTGTAAAAAATTAATTATATTCGTAGAAAATGGCCGCCTAATTTAACTCGATGTTTAGAGACAATAATAAACGAAAAATGGGTGGATTCCTCTTTAAAAATCTCCGAGTAACTAAATCATAGACCACACTTACAACTAGGCGATTAACTTTATTCTTACCAAAAACAATGCAATAAAATGCATTCGACGCGGCTTATGGAAGGTGGAGGGGCAAATTGGTTCTATTCTTATCCAAGCACCTGCTAAATTAGTTTTCCTTTTTCTAAGCAGAATCTTTATGGTCAGCATAGCTTTTACCCTAACTGTATAAAATATAAGCCTTTTATATGTATTTTTTTAAACCGACCGGAAAACAAGCAATTTCGGTAAAATTTTTTGAACAGAAAGTGTCACTTTACAGGCCTGTCCTTTTGGAAAACTTTCCGGTCTAAACAAGGACCGAAAAATCTATTTTTACGGTCCTCTTTTTTACTTAAGTTGGTAATGGCTTACGTCATTAAGACAGTGCTCATGTTGACAGTGTTTAAATTGCGTATATTTTAAAAATAATAATAATAATAATAAAATTAATCGCAACTTGGAAAACAGCCAACTATAACGTAAAATAATGGTTTTCTTATAGTTATAAATTGCTAACTTTTGAGTAACTACCTTTATTTACATGAAGAGTATGTTTGTAATGTTTTATGTCGGTTTAAAAATTAATATTTTCATGTCAAAAGTGTTTGTAAGTTTTTAGCGAATTAAAGGAAATACCTACGATACCGTAAAACGAGGTTACTTTGCCCCACCTGGTCCTACTTTGCTCCATTGCGAAAAAAGTTTCTTAGATATTCCACATTAAAAATCTGTGCATGCACCACAACCAAGCGCGTCGATAAGGGTCAGTACCCCCCCCCCCCCCCAAGAATCCAATAACTGAAGTTTTTTATTATCGAGCACTCGTAATGCAAAGCTCCCGAAAATTTGCAAAAAAAAATTAAGTATGTATAAGTTCAAAGGTGTTATTAAGTATTTGTAAAGTTAAAAATAGGGTTTGTTGTGATTTGTAATTGAGTTTTGGTCAGCTGAAACTAACGGTAAGAAAAACCTAAAATTTATTTAATTGTAGTACAGAGTGGTCCAAACAGGACACTTTTGATAGGACACGTCTATTTCTAGAGGAGACAGAAAAAAACTAGCCTGCATTTTGCGAGCTCGATTTTCGTTAAAAAGTTAATGACGAAAACCGCAAATCGATATCTTAAACTACTTACAAGGTATAGGGTGGTTTTCAATTTGGTGCATTTTCGACCCACCCCCGTAACTTGTTTATTTATGAATATTTTTTATTTCTGAAAAAACATTCTTAAAGCACTTTTTTAAGAGCAAGTCAACTGTCAAATTAAATTTAATCTTTTACTTTTAATTTTTGAGATATTACATAAAGTTTGTAATTATCTTATGAAATGACCATATTTTTATTTGATTCTTGAAATCAGCGTAAAATTTCCGTTAAAATGATGTGTCACACTTAATATTTTATTATTATTTTTTTTTATATATATTTTTTTATTACCTCTTATTTTTTATTATTTTTTTTTAGTTTGATTATTTTAAAATATTTTAAACCCATTCAGCAAACTAAAAAAAAATAAAAATGGTTTTGCGATAATAGCCTTCGCATTTTCATTATTTCCCATTAGCAAAATATTTTAGAAAAAACGCTCTCGTGAAAAGCTACCAAAAACCTAGTTACTAGGTTTTGCAAAAGTAGGACAGGGAACCCCCCCCCCCAAGAAAAAAAGCTATCGACGCCCTTGACCACAACGCCGCCACGCGTGAATTATCTGTTGCGAATTTGACTTTTAAAAGACGCGGTAGCCGCTGTCTTCCGCTTAGTCATTTCGAGTTAATACCAAAGTGAAGTGCAGCTTGAAATTCTTTTAAAATTTGACCTCGAAAAATTTGGTGTCTAGTACAGTTATCGATTTCTATGCAAAAAAAAACTTAAAAAACCAATATTTAAAAAAAATTTATTAATCATTTTGAATGTTTGGGGACAAGCTAACTAAATATTGGGTGTAGTTTGCACCAACATATAAAACACCAATGTTTTTTTTCATATTTTATAAAGTGGTGCAAAGTAACCTCGGACTATGGGAAACTTTGCTCCACTTTTCAAGTAATCATCATATTTATAATACTAAGTATTCTGTAATAAAAATGTCCTTTATTAATTACCTATACCATGTGTTTTTCATTAAAAGCAAAAAAACATTTTTTATGGTATAATTTTTGGTTATTTCTTTGAATTTTTCGAATTAACTCAAAAAAGTGGAGCAAAGTAACCTCGTTATACGGTACACGTCCGGAAACTGACTTTACAGGTCTCCCCAGGTTTACAAGTCTCGTCTGCGGCTTACCTTGTTCGACCTGTAAAGTTTACGCTACTGATCTAGCATTGGTGCACCCGGGCCTTCCCAAACCTCAGATTTTTTTAGATATTTTCTAAATTTTTCATAAATAAGAAGATGAAATAGCATAAAATCATTAAGCTTCTGCCCCCCCCCCCAGAAGCCTCAAGCCCCCCTAAGACATATTCCTGGGTTTAGTAACATAAATATACGCCACTGGGTTTAGTAACATAAATATACCTTCTAGCCAGGCTTAGGGTAATGGTCACCCGAAGCATTCTGTATATTCTGGTTCAAACTCTTGCATTTCAAAAACGCTTTTTTTTTGAAAATCGAACCGAACCTCGAATATATGTATTGCGAACTAACGCATACATTGGAAATGTTTTCCCCTTACGTCTGTCAGTCTGTCTGTATGCGATTTTTCGCAAATCGAACGAAACGGAAATTTAATTTCCAGAGAAATCTAGACAGAATCGACATGCATTTGATTCAAAAAAGAAACGATATGTTTTTTATAATCGGACATACCTAAGCCAGTGGCGCACCCAGAAATATGTCTTGGGGGGCCGAGGCCTCATAATGTCGTATTTTGTGCTATTTTACCGTTTTATTCATGAAATAAGTGGAAAATACCTACAAAAATCTTCGGTTTGGGGGAGTGAAGGCCCCCAAGCCCCCCTTCGCCTGCGCCCATGCTTAAAAGTAAGATAAATAACTTTTTGTAAGACCCACCCACGCTTCTAACACCAAAGTTTTTGTTCCCTCGATACATTTGACCCTTGTTTGGTGTCAAACAAGTGTCAAATGTATCGAGGGCCTCTAGTTAAAAAATACCCCAATAGACCATTTGTGTGGAAAAAACCGCGAAAAAACATTATTATTTGTGATCAATTTTTATAAACTTTCTGTGGAAAATTTTGAAATTATATATTTTACAAACTATACGTTTTGCACAGAGTAATGGAGGGACCTATATGTGGCATACTTTATTATATATTTTCCACATGTTTCATGAAAACAATTATAAAGTAGCATAAAATACGGCCTCCTGGTGTCTGCCCCCCTCCCCAAAACTGTCGCGGGCCTGCCCCGGAATTTTTTTCTATAAACGCCACTGACGGACCATATGGATAAGAAAACATCTTACTTTGAGCAGAGATTCGCAAAAAAAGGTAATTGCGTGATTTTTAGGTTTTAGGGTACCTAACACTAGAGTCCCTGTATGTTGACATATTTGGAAGTACCTGTATGTTGACATATTTGGATGTAAAATATCCAAATATGTCAACATACAGGGACTCTACCTAACACATTATTCATATGGAAAAAGTTTGAAAAATCATATTTTAGCAACTATAGTCTATGCCATACGCAGTTACACTTTTGTGACTTTGACATGAAATAAACATATTTCCTAACCAGCAATATATTAAAAAGTTAACATCTCATGTCGGTATAAAATTAAAGGTATAACTGTCATTGTCTCTCGATAAAAAGATGCTGACTGTGGGTTGACAAAAAAACGCACAGATAAAAACAACTCAAAGACATGCCATTTTTCAGATTTTTTTTTGTTGCTGACAGTATGCATATGGTAAATAAAGACGTTGAAAATGTCACAAAAGTGTAACTACCTATGCAAGGACTATACACATTTTACGATCAAAAGTGCGGATTTAAAGTATTTAGTGGTTTTTAGGGTATCAAGTCCCATAATATCATATGAATAAACTTTTCAATTCATATTTCACCAACAATACATGTTACGAAAAAAAAACAGAGTTACAGCAGGGAGGGGCCATACTTATAAGAAACCACACTTTAAGTTAAGATTCGGAAAAACGTCATTTAGAAAACTTTATGAGGATCCCGAAGCATTATATGGAAAAGCTTTGGAAATGCATATTTTACAAACTAAACTATACTATATCTTATATACGAAAAAAAGCATGGATCTATCGTACTAAGAAATACCGTATTTTATTTACTTTATATAATTCTATTTTTCAGGAGTATCTCACCTAACAAAGATCTTAGAAGACACCGGAGAATTACTTCTTGTAGATCAGGTAAGTTAACAAAAGATATAAATTTCAATTTGCATAAGTATAAGTAAATCAAACTAGCACCGTGAAGGATACACAAGGATATTTAGATTCAGATTCAAAAGTTCCTTTATTGTCAGTGAATATCAAAAAAATCTGATACGGTATTGACATGACTTTAATAGAATAACATTAAAATGCAATCAAATTTTGGCAACTTTTTGACAACTCGGGCTCGATTCTTTGCAAAACGACGTTGCGTCAGTTAAGTGGCAACGCCGCTTTTCGGCCAACCATCACCTGTTAGACATGCAAAGCCCCTTGCGTCGCGCTTCGTAGTGACATTGACGGCTGATTACAGGAAGGCGAATAACTCCTCCTTCCTTTTTTGTTATCTCGTATTTAAATATTTAACATCAAGAAAAGACGAAATAATTTTCATAAGGGAAATTTACATAGAAGATAGAGTTTACATAAAAAGTGTTAAAACATGCGACTAAGCAAAACTAAAAGTAAGAGTTATTTGTGTTATCTGTCTTTGTAGAGACTTATTTTTATTAACTACTGCGTTTAATATGGCTTTATAAAAGTTTTTTCCAAATAAAATGTTTTTCCTGAAAAAAATTGACAACATTGAAGCAATGCTTCCCTTCTTACATGGAATTCTTAAGAAATCAGACATAATGAAAATAAATTGTTAATAGTTCAATATTAAAACTTGACGTAATCAGCGCAACCGCAGAACCGCAATTTAAGCAAATTTTAACTTTAATATTCACATGCAAAAAATGGTATTTTGAATTCATTGTTGGATAAAATATGTATAATAAACTTTATTACACGTAGTACGCTGTGTGCGTGATTATAAAATGCAATTAAAATGTAAACGTTGGATAGGTTGGAAAAACGTGTGCCCCAATTATATTTAAGTCGAAAATACTGTTGTAGCGTGTGTTATTTTATTTATTATTGTCAGTTTAAAATCAAAACGAAATAAAAGCAGATAAGGTAAAGACCAGATACTTGAGAACATACATACAGGGGATACCCATGATTCTTAAGCGGGGTCTTCACATAACGTTTTACCTTATGTCTTGCCTGTCAGTCAAAAGGGTCAAGTATGACGGTTGAAAGACTAGCGTACACACTTGATAGTTTTAACGTACGTTTTTAGATCAGTTTTTGATACACCATGGAGGAAGCACTGCTTTTGTCAATAATGTTTTTTGTTTTAAATGTCTATGACTTAACCGTTTCAGTAGCTAAACATAGTTTTTTAATCAGTTTTTCAAAATGTGCTGATTTAGTTTGGTAATGTCCCCCGAAGATGTAAGTTTCTGCTTGCGAAACATGTCAGGACTATTTGTTGAAAACAAATAAAAAATTAGTGGAGGAAGACAATAACCTGTTTGATTTCCTAAAATATATCTTATCTAATTTCGGACGTTTGGTATACCAACTTCTAAGTTGCACTCGAACGGAATTAAAATTGTATGCACTACCACAAGAAATGCCGCTAAAACTGACGTTTTACCGGAAACAAAGCCTCTACCGATCAGTTCAACAAGTCCTATTTCAGTCCTGTTCAGTTTAGGCAAAACGTACGTTTTATTGTCTACACAAAAGGTTTTGCCTGATCCGTTTTACCTGATCAAGTAAAACGTCAGGCAAAACGTTATGTGTAGACCCCGCTTTACACGGGACGGTTCAATCCAGGACCCTTTTAATTCTTAATGTTCCTTTTTCGGGTAGACAGGATTTCGGTAACTGCGCATGCGTCAGTTTTGGTGGTTTCGGAACAGACTCCGTTGCGTCACAACATTATTTGAATTGTCAATTGTAATGAAAATTTAAGGTTATGTCTATTATTTTTTTCCTAAAAACTAATTGATCAGGTGAAAATCTATCAAACTGCGGATTAAATGTGTTGTTTTTCTAAAATTAATTGTGTAGATTTATTGTGGAGAACATGAAGATTGTTTAATGGCATCTATAAACCACTCTAAACTTTAATAACGAATCATAAAAAAAACTAGTACTTACCTTATTCCCTTACTTCTCCCGGATATTTTTCCACAAACCGCACATGTGTTACGTGAATTATTTCCCATTTTTCACAGAAAAAATCACAAATTTAGACGATAAACGCAAAACACAGCAAAATGTAGATAAACAACAAATATGGCGTCCATCCACACAGCAGCTGTGTGTCTACGTGCCAAAACACACGTACACTTGAATATTTGTGTCTGCGAATTCAAATTCACCATTGTTTCCAAAGCAAGCTATGATTGCTTCACTTTTAGATTTTATAAACCAGTATTTATACACATGGGTTTTTAGTATAGACCATTGACTTCTATACCCTACGTCTTATATATCTCAATGGTATAGACCCACCAAATCATTCCTTAATCGCTTTAGAATATGATCTATCATAGGGTGACCATACGTCCAGATAAAATCAGACAAGTGCGATGTTTTGGGCAAAATAAAAATGTACGGTCGTCTTTTTTTTTCGTCCGGCTTTTGCTTTTGATCACAAAGTTTTCAATTGCTAATTTAAGGGCTGGACTAGATCAATTTATTGTCTTCCGGTTTATTTTTGCTTTTGTATATTTTTTTTTATAATGGCAAATAAATTTATTATTATTATTATTATTATTATTAGGCCAGTCATTAAAGCGAAAAAAAGACCCTTGCTTGCAAAAGGTGGTGCAGTCGCGACTTTGACATATAGTGTTGTTCACGGTATAGTCCTAAAAAAAATTGAGTTCTCGACCTTGGGGGGGGGGGGGCGGTTCCCCCACCATCTTGGATTTAGTGTGCACAAAAACGTTTTATTTTAAATTACTTGGTCCCTGTACATTTTAGAGAGAAAAGTTTTACACAAGAGTTAAAGACAATAACATTTTCTACAAGAACATTGTTAAACGTTTTTTTGTGAGACAAATGGTCTTGTTATGACGCTAAACATTGTTCGGCCATTTTGGACCATTTTTTTTAGTGACCTATAAAATAAGCCTAAAGCCTATAAAATGAGATATCACCGAGTTCTCTGGGTAGTACTCCTGCTGAGATACGAACCCTGAAGTTAGCAGTACACCCGTTTACTATGTATTTCTATAGTATATGCAAAATAAACCGAAATTATTAAGTTTCATGTCGTTTTCTCAAAAGGTAACATACTTGACCCTTTTGACTGACAGAAAATGTTTAATCAACTTTAGAAAATTAAATTATCTTTTAAACTATATATCACCGAAGTGGACCAAGTGGGGTTAGAGAAGATCACGAAAAAAAGTTATGTTTTTTAGGTTTTATTTAGTTCAGTTCAGTTTTTCAGTCAAAAAAACTAAGCAAAATTGTTAAAATAGCTTTTTAAAGAAAATAAAATGTTCTTTTAAACGGCATGTCAAAAAGTTGTGTTAAAGCTATTGACACTCCAGAGACATCCGCATACTGAGGTTATTTTTTTCAAATTAATTTTTTTAAAACTTTTTTTTCTAAAACATACAGTAACCAAGTAATTAAAGAAAACGCTTTTTGTGTAAACTAAATCCAAGATGGAGGGGGGAGCCGCCCCCCAAAGGTCGAAAACTCAAATTTGTTTTTAGATCTCCAATGTCAACAACATATATCAAAGTCGCGACTACACCACCTTTTGCAAAATAAAATTCTATAATGACTGGAATATAGTCCAGTCATTATAGAATTTTCTTTTTTAGGCATTCCAGTTCTAAAAGACCTTTCTTTTGGTTATCAAATTTTTTAGGGCAGTTTTCCAGTGTAGTGTATTGGTAGCAACATATGCTTCTCACACCGGCCGTCCGGGTTCGATTCCTGGCTAGTTACTTAGTTGTTTGTAATTGGTTAAAATGCTGTAACCTTGCTCCAACTTCGCGAAACTAGGCGATTGATCCTGATTGAATGGAAAGTCCCAGTATAAACAAAAAAAAAACTAATGGGAAACATCAACAAAAATATTGTGTTTATTATGGCAAGAATTAAACTTGTGTTTGAAGTTTATAGTTTATCCAGCAAAACAAAAATATTGGAAAACTTACGAACTTTCAGTTGGAAATCCTAGAACTTTTATTGAGGTAAAACGTGCTTTGTACCGAGTTATATTGCCTTACACCGAATATGTTATAGTTCCAGAACTTTCAGCTTTTCAATCAAAATGTTTCATTTATAAAATTGGGTTTAGCAACAAAGTTTCATTTGAATAGTTTTTAAAATACAAAAAGTTTTGATGGTTCGCTCAGAATACATACATTTGAAGCTAATATATATATCAAACAAGGTCTGTCATTCTCCACTATTTTTAATAACTACAACGACATTCAAGTTGTACACTGAAAGGAAAAATTAAGACTAGATTAATAAATACCTGGTCCAATATCTTGATCTAAAAAAAAATTACAGTTTTAGTTGAAAGTTTGATACAAATTATTGTTCAGCCTAATTCAATTAGCTAAGTAAAAGTGATTTCTCTTTTTTCCCATTTTTCCAAATATATCTTAAGTTTTTATCGAAATTTCAGGGTCCTTTCCTAATCCAAAAGTGGGACGAGAAAAAAAAACTCTAATCAATTAAAGTGCGGGGACCTTGATGAAGTTAACTCATCACAGTTGCTTCGCGTGTATTATATTACAGCAGCATTGCTGCCGTGCGGTAAGAAGGTGTGGAAAACTGAAAAGAAAAGAAACAGCACCATCAAAGTGTCCATTACAAGTGTCTCTATATCTTCTTCTCTAACGTTAAGAGCAACTTATATTTTATTTTTGTGTTTTAGGAAGACACTGATTATCTTATTCGACTTTTTTAAAATGAGGATAAAAATTATATTTCTTTCTTCACCTCTTCGCAATTATATAGACAATAGTAAAAAGTAAAGAATCTCTTACTTTTTTTAATGAAAAGTTATAAATGAATTAACACGGCAGTACTTGGCATGCGATGATTTTGGGGGTGTTTACCATGGGCCATAATTGAATTTTTTTTTTGATATTTTCCACATATTTCATGAATAAAAACATAACATAGTATAAAATACGACAACATGAGGCCTCGGGCCCCCTCCCCTCCTAATACATATTCCTGGGTGCGCTACTGGTTTACCTGTAGTTATCTTTTCGGGGCATTAAATAAAACGGTTTTTCTTTATCTAATGTTTAATTTACTGCACTGCACTATTTTCAACATTTTTCGGGCCCTTTTTGCACTTGGGTTTTTCAAATTAAGATTGCTCAAGGCAAAACAGTATTTATATGATTTTTATTTTCAAGTGATTTTCGTAACCTATAACCGATGCCGATGCCCCGCCTTCTAGACGTTAAATTTACAAAAGCACCACTATTTTCGCAATTTTACAAAATAACTAATGAACCCGCCGGGGTGCCAAATCGTTAAACGTGCATCAGATCTAGCCAATTTTTTCCTGAACCCGAGTGTTAAGCTGCATTTATAGAGAAACATAGCATAACATAACATAACAATATAGAAGGAAAATGGCTGCTTATACAAAGAATATAAAATGGCATAACATAATAGCTTGGTCCAATCAGAGTTTGAGTTTTGTGTACGCGTTTTTGGAACTTTCAGCTAAAAAGTAACCAAAGGGCCATTACCACATGTATTAGGGCTGAGCCAACAGCCAACCTACTATATGTAACCTAAATATCAAATATTCGACGTTTTGCTTACTTTTTTTGCCTAATTGGCTTGTTTAAAGAAAAAAAAACATCAGAACCATCCAAACACAATAAAAAAGTAGGTTTATGATCACAAATCGTAAATAATGACGGCGCGGTCATGCGCGTAATGTGATTTCACAGAAGACATAGCATAAAAAGATAGAAGTTGGGCATCTTTTTATGCCATGTTATTTTTTAACCGAACCAACAAGGTTTGTCATGAGATCAACTTTGTTATGTTATGTCATGGTATGTCATGTCCTGGTATTTCTGTATAAACCATTAACGTATCCGGTTAATACGTTAATGGTATAAACCCAGCAAAACAAACAGTTGTGGGAAAAACAAAACAACTTCACAATCTTGCCATTTACTTTCAAAAACATTTTTTTAGCCACAGAAAAAAAAGTAGTCAGTTGCCAATTATATATCGTTCCTTTTTTCATCTCATAAATTATAAAGAATCAGTAACCGGATATTTTGTTTTTGTGGCTTAAAAAATGTATTTGAATGTAAATGGCAAGATTATCCCAATTCGCATGCTCCACTTCAGTTCAAAGCTCGTCCAAAAATTTCTTCGCCCGCATTAGGAATCATTTTCAAGAATTTTCGCAGAGGAGAAAGATGGGCGTCTCGGCAAAATAAAGCTATGTACAAAAATTCAGCCTGTTACTCATCACTTAAAAAATAGACCGGTATACTGTGGAATAATACATACTACCTTCTCAATCATTTACATTGACAATCAAGTTGGAAAACGTTCAGCGTTTGTTTTTATTTTTCTCTCAACAAGGACCTAATCGCGATTATACTCATAATCGCGCTTAAGTGCTTACGGTAATGTACCTGGGAATCCAGATTAGGTCATGAAAACAGCGTATGTTACCGCGTTAAGCAAATATGACCTGTTTACATAATAAATGCAAATGACTTCTATGGATTTTATTTGCATTTTACATTAATTTGTTTCAAGGTAAAATTTAGATCTGGAATGCTCATGTATGAAAGGTTCTGTCACGTGGTAAATTGAATTACGGCATTGAGTACATCGAGCATCATTACGTTTGGGTTTCTGGGATATTCGAACCTTACACCGATATTTTCTAAGGAGGTTTAAGGTTTAGGTTTAACTTTTAGTTTATCTTTAACACACGTTTTAACTGAATTTCTTTTAAACTTAATAAAATGTAATGGAATTTTAGACTTATTAGAACTACATATGTTATATCGCAATGGAAAATACCGGTTTAAATAAGAATATGCAAAGATTTCGTGGATAAAATGTAAAAAATGGGAAGGATTTGGTTGAACTATAGGTTTAAAACGGTACAGTAGGCGGCTTAAGTGAAAATTCGGCGATACCTAAGTGAATTATTTATATTTTTAAACATTTTGTCACTTCCAAAACTTGACACTATCGGAAAAGGTTTTTATTTTACCGAATGTTCGTATATAACTTACCAAAAACACAACGAAAATAAAAAATAATAATTTTTAACTGACGTTGGATGAGGTTTAAATATCTAGGACACTTGGTAATGGGATTCTTATCTGCGCTGGATTAGAAAGAGCTAAATGATGGGTCGGAGACCAGATTCCGAAAAAAAGTATGCGTTTATTAAATTCGAGTGTGTTTTCTTGAGAAAAATGTGGTTTAGTACGTTCAAAAACTGTTTAGTAGTGCGGCTTTGAGGAGGCTTTGAGGAGGTTAAAAAAGTTCTCATTCGAAAATTTCTCAAGAATCCAAAATTTGACTCCTGATAAATAAAAAAAATGTTTAATCAATTTTTGAAAACTACTTTAGCCAAGCTGCTATTAAAATATATACGATTTTCTTTTTTCAGAAATTGTGTAGACCCTGACAAATTTTGGTAAACATTTATTTCTAAATCTATATTTGAAAACAGCGTTTTGCTAGCTTCTGTGGTTCGAAACATATTCTTGTAACATTTTTTTTTATATCTCAAAATATTGGTTTTGACAAAATTTAATGTGATAACATAATTTGATTAAAATTATAATTAATTATGTAACAGTCAAGACCTCTTTTTGCTAGCTGCTGTAATTTCCAAATTATGATTTGTTTAAATATTTAAACCCTGTGCAAGCTGTGTTTGACAATTACACTTGCTTAACTCGGCTTGGTTAAGCAGCATGATTAAAGTAAAGAGTTTACTGCCAGAGAGCAGCCTCACTCCCTGCAATGATCAAGAAGGCTTATGGTACAGTAAACTAAGTAGGTATAGTGAGAACAACTATCAAATGTTGAATCTGCTTTATTAAGATAAATCCTCTCTTTTTATATTAAAAAATTGTTATAGTTCGTGATAAATTATAAAATATAAAACTCAATATAATGTGTTGTTTTATAAATTAAATAATTTATATAATTTAAATAGGTAAACTTGAGAAGGTTAGTTTATGTTATGAAAACCTAATTTCTCAAGATCACCTGTGTTTAAATAATAAATTTAACTAAAAATGAAGATTTATGAAAAATGGTAAAAAAAGAAAATCTGTTTAATTTTGTAATTAAACAAACCCTCTACTTGCAGCCTCCCACCCTTACCAAAATTTAAGGCATTCACAGGTATCGCAAAATTTTTGTGCGAAATTTGGTTAAAGTCGGTTTTTAAGTTATCTTGTCCCAGACAAACAGACAGACACCATCACAACCATTGGCGGTTTGACGGGGGGTAATTAACCCCCAGAACTCGAAAAAATATGTAAAGTATAAAGGCGGCTAGCTACTACAGATAGTTTAAATCCTGAAAAAAATTATAATTTTGTTGACTTGCTTTATCAGAATTCAGGAAAAAGCGCATAGAAAAACAGCACACACAAAAAAAATCTATCGGGGAAGGAATCGCCTGTGGAAGAAAGTGCACATAGAAAAAAAACCCACAGAGGAAATACCTAATTTAAACAATAGTAACTTCTGTGTTGCCCGTACACCCCCAAAATTTCAAATAAATTCCAAAACACTTGATTGCAATATTATACGGTGAAGTTGTGAAAGTGGTATATTTTCAAAGCCAACAAATAAGTTTACTTCAGAGAGCTATTTTACAAAGCAACGTTGATATCATTCAAATAATCTATATTTTTTAAGCAGCAATTTTTTGCGATTTTTGACGGTTTTTGCATTTTTTTGTGTCTGCGCGAAAAATTGCAACGTTTTTATGTTATGAAGACCCCGCTTTTTCTCGTGCGAATATTTCGTTTTGGCTTATTTCGTTTTCGCTTATTTCCTTTGCGTTTATTTACGGTCCCGATTCACCATTACCTCTCCCCCCCCCCCACCCCCAGACTTTTGCAGACCAGAACTGCCGTATGTTAGTTAGGCCTTTTTTTACCTAAATAACTTATGTTAAGTGAAAATTAAAATCGGCTTCGCTCCAAGCTCCAATAGCAAATATAAAATAGCAATTTACAAAAAAGCAGCTCATCATTACAGAAAACCACCTATATATTTTTAAATTAGGTCTTGTAAATCCGAAATACGCTAGTCTGCTGCCTTTGCATTTTGTGAAGTAGTCGTATCATATATTTCAAAAAGTAATCCACATGTATGTGGGTAGAGTAATAAAACTTTACGTTCCGTACGGGCGAACTCCAGAAACAAGCGCAAAAATCTAGATTAGATAGCATATAAAATCCAAAAGGTTGTTTAGCTTCGCCATGATTGTTTCTGTAGTTAGCAAAATAATATTTCCAAAGGTAGACCTTGAAAGAGTTATTTCATGAGTTATAAAGAGGATCAAGTTACATGAGACTGAAAAAGTGAATAAGAGCTAAGATAGAAGAAGACAGAACCAATTTCCTAATCAAGAAGGCCACAACTCATAGAGGGTTTTGGGTCTAAACGAAGATGAAGATGATGAAGACACATTTCTTTAATTAAATAATAAATATCCTTTTTTAACTTCTAAACCTTTTACCTTTAACAAAGAGTGTTTTTGTAAGCAGAGCAAGCCACATGATTTACAAACTTTAATTTTCTTTTCCAGAGATTCGATTGGCCCGTTGCCAGACCTGTTGAAGAGAACGAAACGCTCCAAATCGAACTGTTTTCCCGCAACAGGCTTTTCGCCGACAAACTTGTTGGCATTTATAGGTAGGTTATCACGAAATAAATAGCTTACAAAATGTTTTGACAGCGCTTAGAGTTTTATAGATAAACATGACTTAGGGCCACTTTCTCACCTGGCACTTGGATATAAAACTAAGCTAAGTTAAAACTTAGTTTAATCCAACACTTAAGTGACTTACACCGTGTCATACTTAACTAAGTTTCAGGAAACCAACAAGAAAAAATAATAGTGCCTTTAGCTTGGAATGGGGCATGAAATTGACAAATGTGACGTATTTCAATTCGGTGGTGCGTCATATTTTTTCCATACCGGCCCTAAAGGTTAAACAACCATCTAGAGTTTTAAGACCCACAAGGTAATATACAATCATTTTTCCAAGGACTGAAAGGAGAATCTACTGATATTTCTGGTGGAGAACACGGACATTAAAAAGAGTTACTCACTAGAAGGTCAGAACGTAACCTTCCAAGCAGAAGTTTACGCCGTAAAAACTGCGGTGAAGAAGGACAGGATAAGACAATCAAGGGCCACTACAGACTTTGTGTATGGTCGCTCCGAGATCAAACAATAAGGCGAATAAGATCAGCCCTCAACGAGTGGTCACTTCAGGAGCTACACGAATGAATGTTATGAGGAGCGCAGCACTCATCATCAGTTACCTTAGTCTGATAGGCAAAGGAGACTCTTAGCAGCTTTTTCTGAAACAAAAATAATTGGAAGAAAGAGAAAAGGGATCTCCTGCTTGGAGTGTTCAAAGGACACTCTGCACTCTACATAGATACATTTAACTATTCTAAATATAAAACACGACTGCGCATGCTCCAAGTGCTGAGATGAAAAGTAAACAACATTTCACTTCCTTGCACAATAAACAAAAAAATTTTAAAAATCTGCCGGGTCATAAAATTACCTAATCTGTTATAAACAAAAATTGATAGATAATACAAGTTGATTCCAACTTTTGGTGGCACCAAGAATTATTGTTTCCTAGTATAATATTATTGTTTCCTAGTATAATATATGATGCTATAACATGTGTCTTTATTTTGCAGATTAGTGCTCCAAAGAGTAGTGAGAGATGGAAAACTAACTGTCTGTGATACTTTGGTAGATTTGAATAATCAGCCTTTACCGGTAAGTTTTAGTTAATCTTTAAAAGTAGCCTGCCAAAGTGAAAGAGTTTATTTAACATTCTCCTAGTACCACTTTTACTACTTCCAACTTTTAAATGATTGTGCCAGAATATAATTTAATATGATAAGAGTAGTGGTATGTTTGCAAATTAATTATACATGGTCTGGTCATAAAAGGGATAAAGGTGACACTTTGTATCCCGAGGCGAAAAGCATGGAGCCCGTACCAGAAGAGGGTTACAATTTGTCAAGGGATATAAAGACGCTTTTCTCACGAGTTGTATATGCTATTTTTCTCACATTTCGACTCTTTTTCCCGAGTTCTTTACTTTTTATCCCTGAGATGTCAATTTTTATATCAATTTTTACTTTTTATTCCTGATCCCCAATCTCCATCGCTTTTCATACCGGGCACAAAAAGTGACACTTTTATCCCCACAATGATAAACTGCGAAAACTTTTTTTAACAGAAAGCAATACACAGGTTGTGTGGCGCCACAAAAACATGACATGACCTCATACAGTCTTCAGTAATAATCGGTTATCTAGGAGCACTGCGTGTAATCATTGAATACGCTCGCGTGGGATCCTATCGTCTGTCACTCTGTCAGCTATGTAACTGATAGCTGAAATCCCGAGAGAGGCTTCCACCATTGACATCAGCTAATTTTATTGAGCACATTTGTTTTTAGAAACTTAAAATTAAATACGAGTTGTCGTTATCGTAATTTAAGAAGAGAACACTACCACAGATTACTAACCACGAACACTACTCAACCAATAATGGTGAAATTTTGGTGTTATTATCAGGGATATTCCATTAATATTCACAGGAATGTAAATTACCTTTGACAAAAGAAATTGGTTCCGTGTCCTTCTACAATAATAACCGTCTAGGTGCCACGTACCACACAGCTGGTGGTTAATGGGTGAAAAAATACTATACTGAAAAGTAAAGAATGGGAGTTGTAGTGGGTAAGCGTGGGGATACATCAAGTAGAGAGAAGGTTTTTCCCTTCAAAGTGAAAGGCAATGGAAAAACTGTGAGATTAGAAATTGTTGTCTAATACATGTTAATTTATCTCTGTTTTTGTTTAGGTTTTCTTGTTTAGCTAATTAGCTAGAATGTAAAGTAAACTTTAGGATTATCAGCAACGCCACTGACTTGGTTCCTCCAAGCTCTTTAAAATGGGGTTAATGGATTACTTATGCCCAACCTACCGTTAATAAAAACCCAAACTTTAAGGAGACAAGTCGGTAGTCACATTCTAAGTTTTGTTGAATTTAAACTAAAACCTCTAAACTAATTATATCAGTAAAGAAACATAAGATTTTTCTAATTGAAGAATATTTTGCAGTTTGTTATTTTGGTAAGTTAAAATATTTATTTTAATATTTTGGGTCTTGTTTGTTTTATAGGTCATAAAAAACGTCTTGTAATAATTTGTAAATTGCAACAGAGTTTTATTTTTTATTCCTTAAAGTTTGTAACGTTTTTAAAACTGTTTTATTTATTTTATACACACAATAGATCCACTAAGGTACCCTCATTTAAGGGTTCGATTTAAATCAAAATCGCCTAGCCTGACTTTTCTTTTTTTTTTGCCTCATTTCCTTGCTTTACTGTAAGGGGCCAAACGGCTACCATTTTGATGAGATATAGTTGTACGGGTGCAATAGTTTAGAAGATATAAGGCATAATCTAAAAACACATTTTGCCCCCTGGCGTCCCCTTGAGCCAAAATATATAGTTTTTTTTGACAGCTGAAAAATAACTACGCGAAGGCCGATGTGCATGCCAAGTTTCAAGCTTAAACCGTTCAGAATTGAAAAAATATTTTGACAACGTAACCTTACTTTTAGACTGAGACAATTTTGGGTCTGTTAACAGGTCAGGCAGTGTTGGTGGGATCATTAGTAATCGATTAAAACAGGTGTTGTAAAATCTTCATCGAAAAGCCCATGAAAGACGCTATGGTCCCGGACTACTTGTCGTATTGTTGTCAAATGATGTATTCGATTGTAACTTGAGGTACCATGAAATATCCCATTACCAACTTGCAATTTAACGTAACGGGAGGCTTAAATCACCAATGCTGAAAGGCCAACCAAGCGAGCAGCGCTAGGCGGGTTTAGGGGTTAACCCCCCACCCCCTCCATGAAGCAAATATTGTTCATAAACTTCTCCGAACTTAAATTTAATAACATTCAACCCCCCTCCCCCCCCCATTGGATTGCTGGCGCTACGCTACTGCCACCAACTCAAGTAATCTTGACATGATATCATAATTTAGATTATTCACCGTCTAATAATTGAAGTTAGACAAGCCAGAATTGGTCCGACTGAAGTTGCGGCTTATTAGTATTCCGTGTTCCTCTCTCTGAGTTGTCATGGCAAATTTGCGAATCCAGCTTACATAATTAAATAAATTTTAATTTTATTCCGAACTGACCTTAAACTTTTATTAATGTTGGAGATGCCTAAATAAAACGGTGGAGCGCGTCGCTTGTCTTCGCTTCGGATATATCGCTACTGTGTTAGCAGCTTAGCCTTGACCGGACTGCCTCGATCACGGTGTATTATGAGCTTATGGGTTCAAGTCTCACCCTTCGACATTAGTTTAATTGTGTAACAAAACGAAGTTTAAAAATAAATGGTATTTTTGCTTCGATATTTTTGTCATTTATACATTTTTATATTTTTTTGTGTTTTATGCATTAACAAGTATTAATTACATGCAAGACTAGTTTAAGAACAAAATTTATAGCAGCCGGCGACTTGTTTTAGATGGATTTTGCACTAATTGCAAAAAAACTATTTTTAATTTTTAAAAAACACAGTGTAATTTTGACTTGCAACGGATTTCGACGTTGGAGCATCTCTAGCTGACGCTTGTAGTTTGTCTCTTTGTCTAGAACGTTTAAAGATGAGTTTTCGTCGTTCTCTGAAGAGGTTACTTTAGAGTTCAGACCAATCATCATCAATTTTATATTAAATTTGTCAATATTTTTTTTAACTACTAAATTTATAAAAAAATGTTGAAATAGATTTTTGTACATATCTAAAAACAGATTTAGGTAATTTTTAAAGAACTTATAACAAAAAATCAAAAAATAAATTTACATTTTGACATACTGTATCCAATACTTGAATTACTTATAGTCAAAAATCGGGTCCCGTGGGATAGTTGTTGAAGATTTTTTAAAACTACCATAGCTCGATTGGTAATAGATCAGACAATTTTAAGTCACTGGGTGTTTACCTCTAATTTGACTAGGAGGGCCTATGTGACGTAATAAATCCAAGATGGCGGCTTTTTTCATACTTTGGACTTATAACATTGGCTAAATTAGTTTTACGGAAAAACTATTAGCGAACATCAATTAATATAGTATAGAAATTAACTTTATATCTCAAAAACTAACAATTATTATGCCAATGCAACTCACTTTATATCTTAAACGTAACAAAGGTACTAATTTTTTTGTTTAGAAAAGTTACTATTTTTTTGTGTTTTGAAAAAAAATTATATCTTTGTTAGTTTTTAAGATATAAAACTATTTTTTGCTATATAAATTGTTGTTCCTTCGCAACTAACAACGTCTGAAACTTTCTTGATCAATCTTGAATTTTTTTATTAAAAAAAAAATTAAAAATATCTTTTTGAGTTCTTGAGATACAAAGCTCATTAAAACGACAGTTCAATTGTTGTTCTATCTAATTTTGCAAAAGTTATAAGCGAAAGTTTGTAAAAAAACATTAAAAAAACCGGCATTATGGATTAATGACGTCACACCGGCCCTTCTACTCAAATTCAAAGCAAACACCCAGTAACTTATAGTTGATATTGTATTAAAGTGACACCGCGTCATCAAAACCTTGATTGTCGGGAAGGGTGTAGAGGGGTACATACAGTATCACGCCCTTCCTTTATTTTTTTTATTGATATTGATTCCCAAAATGAGGCACTGTACCACGGATCACCTTTGTTAGGTGATCCGTGACTGTACTAATCGGTCATTAGCTTACTATTTTACTTGCTTTTTACTGATGTCTTCTTCTAAACGATTTCATTAGAAAGGAACATATATACTCTTATCTGGTTGTTACAAACATATTGATTTAGCCGGGCTTTGACGTTTTGTATTCGTTGTTGTTTTGACTGTTTATGTCAAACAAATTACGGCGGGTCTTTTTACAAAACAAATTACCGTTTTTGCAACTAAATCAACATTTTAATATAATTTTGGATCCTCTTTTATGTTTCGGATCTTTATTTATTAGGTAAGTACCTATTTGATCCCTCCTTTAAAAGGTCTTAGTATTTATCCTTCGAACATTAAACCCCGAGCGACACTGCCTGTAAAAAGTGAAACACTAATTTTTTTAAGGCTTCTTTACTTAGATTTTGCCGCAAAATTTGGTTTACCATAGCTAGGACGCGGTGTCAATTTAATACAATATCAACTATAATCGATCTAGCGTAGATTAAAAAAATCTTCCACAACTATCCCACGGGGTACCATAGGCCTCACCTTTCCTACCAGTCATTAAAGTTTAGTGCCTCATTTAATATATAATATGTATACTCTGTATCTCTCTTTTTTGTCTAGGCCACAGTAGAATTCGTAGTGCTCTACAATCTTCCAGAGGCGTCCCTAGCATCCTTCACGGGAAGCTCAACACTCGACCTTATGGAGGATGAACAACAAATGCTCATGGATATCGAACAAAATATCGCCAATATCGAGAAAAGCTTAATGCAAGAACGTAATGCTGGTAAGTCAAATTCAAAAGTATATCCAGACTTTGAACTTCCATAAATACTCTATTCGCTTAGAGGCCTTCATGCACTTTTCGTGTACTGAGGGTACTTAGACACCAAAATTTCACGCGTTACATATGACCGACCCACGATTTTGCAGCAATGTTTTTCCGACTATTTTTTATACCTTAGGGCAACCCCTATGAACCTCTAGGAACCTAACAGTTACAGGTAATTTAAATCTTTCGCAAAAATCTAAAAAATCGGTGCACAAATGAAAAAGTTATGAATTTTCCAAAATTGTTCTTTTCTTTATTTTTGAGGCGCCATCTTGTATTTGCAAAAAGCAAAGGCTTTCAGCCTCTGACGTCTGAGTTGGGCAACCATTTTGCATAAACCAAATTTGATTAAAATCAATATTTGGCACCTGTAGAATCGCAGAAATGATATGGTCCTGCAACAAAACAAAAAATTTCTCCCTCATAAATTAACAATGATGAAAAAAGGACCAATGATATGGTCACCTAAAATCCCAGTCCAGAGATATATTTTTCCGTGACCAGTACCGAACAACAGAAGAATTGTGACAGCTATGAATTGAAAATAAACTTTCGTTGTAAAACAAATATTTTTAATAACATTTTCATCCTGATTCGCTTTCTCAATCTGATCATCTGGAAAAATGTCTTGCGTTTTAGTTAGTTTAAAACTCCGGTACACATATTGTTTTAAAATGCTTCGGGCGGTTAAGGGTGAAATATCATGGCATGGGAGGCAAAGCTTCTGCGGCGGCACAATTCATAGTTTCGCGCCTTTCCATTTCCTCCCCCAATTTACGAACAGGAGGTTCCTCTCCACCAATGAACTTGTGGCAAAAATTTGTTTTTGGACCGTGCTAGGGCTTGGAATATCCCTTGCCTCAAACGCGTCAACAAATAAATTTGGCACATCTTAACGCATATTTTCCCCAAAATGCCATTGAACTTCTGTACTTTTTCCTGAACGCTAAAAAAATAATACGTTCTAGAGCTAGAATTTCCATAAAAACAAATACCCACTTCTTACTTGTTTCGCTGCACACGACGGAATGATAAAAAACTTCGTGAAGATAAGAAGTCACAATGTAATTCCCCTACTTTTCTACTACCAGCTAGAATACGGGTCAAAACAGCGAATAAAATTCTGATTTATATTCGATTTACCCCTATAATTAAACAAGTTAATATCAGGCATTATCAAAAGTCACTGAGGACATGTCGATAAAGACAAAAAGGAAAGAAATAATGTTCGTTTAGCATTAAAGACAAAATAAAAAGCCCCTTCATCCAATATCCTATACAACGGCAACAGGTTGAAAAACTTTCCACAAAGGCTTTTAATTGGAAGAAAAAACAAGGAAAAGGAAACGAACGATTCACTAGACAACGCGATGTTACAGGGTGTAATCGAAATGGGGTAAAATATTCCGGGAAATGATAGTATTCCTTAAACTAAGTAAAAAAACCTTTCTATATACATGCGTCGCAAAATGAATATAAAGAGGTACGTATAGACCAAGACCAAGAATTAAAAACATTTTTTTTCCTACGACCACAAATGAAAATGATGGATATCACACGATTTGCATCCTCAGAAAACGTTAAATTTCACCCGACTTTTTTCCTCACTTGTGTGGAAGACTACTTTTCCCCACATGTATTTATGTACGATGACGTTAACTCTCACCATACTTTTCCGCACATGTATTGCAAAGTTCTTTTCCACACATGTGCGAAAAAGCAGTTTCATTTGATTTTTTTAAAATTTAAACCAATTTTTATAAAAATTTAGTATAGTTCAAAGTGTTCGTAGGAAAAATAGCCTACCTAACTTGATAGAAAGTAACTTTCGTACACTCGCGTGTTGTTGCACTCGGCTAGCTCCTCGTTGACAACATTCACTTGTGAAATTTGTCACTTTCTTCTCTTGTTATGTAATATACTATTAATTGTAGAAATAAAGATCAAGATAGATTTCTAAAAAAAAACTGGTTGTCATAAATTTTGGGCCCTTTATCATTTGGTAATTTCAAGAAAGTTTTTGCTAAATCGGAAAAGGTAGTTTTTGCAAGATTCAAGGGATCTTTTTAGAATATTTTTTTGGATTTGACTTTTTTCGTTCGTTTTCCGAGAACTGCGCATTTTTTCCATAAAAAGGTAATTTTGGTAGGTCTGCTGCCAGTGATAATTTACCGGCTTATATTGTTAAGGGTTGTATAGACTCATTTGTTTAATTTATGGTTAAAAAAAAAGCTTTTATCCAAAACATTGAAAAATCGAAGGTCAATCAATTTTCAAAATTACTGACCGAAATGATATTTTCAGTTTGTTCAAAGCTTTTTGAAATTATATTGTGTAATAAACGTTCAACTGTAACAAATTTAGTTAACTTTATATCCGTGTATCAGGTAGATATTATTTTAAATGATCTTCAAAAAGCATTTGATAAAGTCGACCTCAATGAAATTATTAGTACTTTAAAAAGGAGTTACTCAATATATTGTTAAACTGTTAATGTCATACTAAGAAGAAAGAGAACTTTTTGTAGAACTCAAAGGATTCATCTCTTTAAAATATATATCATCATCAGGCGTGCCCCAGGGCTCAATTTTAGGTTCTCTGTTATTTATATTAGTAAGAAATAAAATAGGTCAATGTTTGACAGAAGAAGAATTTAAGACAAAAAGAGACATAACCAGATCGCAAGCTTTGTTTTATATTCCACCATATAAAACGAATTTATATAAAAATTCACCCAATATAAGAATATGTGAATATTTTAATAGATATTGTAGTTCAATAGATATTTTTTGTATTAAAGTATTATTTTTAAGAGCTATATTAGAAAAGTATTAAGAAAAAGTTAGTGGGCGATTCCACAGAAAGTGGTCCTAAGCGGATATGTTTTAAACATTTTTATAGGTTATCAAAATTAGTCTTAAATTGAAGCCAACACTTCTTAGCTTATGACCTTGAGTAAGGATTTTATATAGTTTCTCTATTTTCCCAAAAAATCCGAAGAAAAAAGCACTAAACTAATTTATATAAAAATATTCATTATTTTAGCTTAAAGATAAATATCTCAAAAACTGTTTTTCCTCAAGCTTTTGATATTAAACAATAAATTACAACAATAAATATTACGGTATGGTTACCGTAATACCATATACAACAAATATATATATGGTTTAGCCTAAAAATGCATGGCATGATAAACTGTTGTCACACACGTAACGAAAACAGAAATAAAATAGGCATTAATTAAATGAATTTTTTCTTGTCAAAAGCCAACACATTTATGAGATAACAGAAACAAAATTTAAAAAAATTGCATGTTATAAGTTTTTTTTATCAACAGAAATAAATCTGTCACACACGTAACGAATATTTTAACTTTTGCAATAAAATGCAATATTTTCTAAGTAATAATTTTGTTTATTCAGTTTTCGCCTTAAATGTCTATTCTTTGAGTAATTCTAAAAGGAATAGTTTGTATAGTCATTGGCGTAAATAAAAAACTAAATAACTATATTATTCGTTGTGTTCATCTGCGGAATGCTACTAGACCTAATAATGTTATTCCAGTTAGGCCTAAATTGGCCCTTACTACTACAAATAACAGTGTCGAATTTCAACAAAGTTGTGTAAAATTTACTTAGTACATGGTAACATTCTTATGAAAAAAATATATTTACAAAAAGGTTTGACGTATCTTGAAATCTATACATTTTTAGACCTATATTTATAAGAACCTCTCTTATAAAGAAAATTTTTGATATGCTCGGACATAAAAGAAAAGACTAAAACTTTCTGTATTTTTTCATTAGTCACACACGTAACACGTTGTTGTCACACACGTAACTCACTTTTAATTTTATAAATAAAACAATAAAATACATAAAGGGGCATTTAAATATAAATCTTATTGTACAAAATATTACCAAGTATTAATTAAAAAATAAAAGTTGAATTAAGTATTTGGCAGTTTGCAGAAAATTTGTAAGATAACAAAAATACATTATTCTGCTAAGAAATAAATGTCACACACGTAACGAATTTTTATAATCTTATAAGTAAATTAATATTTTTCAATCAGTGATTTTTTTGGCGTTAACGTAAGCAAAACTAACAACTTAACCCAGCAAAATTATATGTAATAATTACGATGTGTTTTTGTTGGGTTTAAAAGCAACAATTCTAAAAAAAATAAGTCTGAATGTTACACACGTAAATGAACCCTAGTTTAGACTATTAAGTAGATTGCCCTAGCTAGCCTATTAGCACACAAGTGAAGCCATGATATATCAGCCTTGAAAACAGTTTTTTGTAAATATCTCTCTTAGTTATAACATACACAGCAAAATGTAGTCTACTATATTATGAAAGCCGCATATTAGAACGACGCTTCTTTAAAAAGGAAGCATTCTTAATTTTTTAAAAACTGTTATGAGCATTAGTGGATTTTGACCCAAATCTAATCAGCTCGTAAAAGTGTCGAACACTAATAACCTGAAAATTTTATGAAAATCACACACACACACACACACACACACACACACATCACGACGATGTTGCTTTTCGGCTCAAAAAATTTTTTTTTTCGAAAATAATACCTTCTCTAGCCCTTGCTACGCGGGCTAGGAAGGTAAAAAGAATGGCCTTTACACTTCACCTTTTCTTATACGGTAAATTTTAACGAAGAGAGTATACTCCTCAAATTGATACAAAAGTTTTAAGTTTTAACCTACAACCTACACAGCCTAAATTTACGTAACTTACGTAACTTCATCCATGTGCATTTTTGGACTCAAATATTTTACCCCATTTCGATGACACCCTGTATAATTAAGGTAGTAAAATGAATCAGCTTAATGAGTATACATTTGGAAAAACGAGAGAGCTTTTTAATTAAAAAAAGATTTAAGGGATGTTTTGGGTCATCACATTTTAAAAGGAAAAGACCTTAATATCATAAGCTTCAAAGGCACTTGGAAATCGGCACTGAAAACTTTTTTTTAAAGTTTAATTAAAGAAACTTCTTTAACCAGATTCGCAACAGAACTCAACGTTAACCAGTGACATAAAGAGAAAAATTTTGAGAAGAGGAACGACTGTATCTTCATCTCCAGAAAAAATCTCTATTATGGATAGAAAGAGATCGACATTGAAAAGTGTAAAAGTAAGTAAAAGATAGACAATAAGTACAGACGGTTAGGTAGGACCTTGTTTTATTATTAACTATAGCAAAATCATTCTCTTCAGATATACCAAAATAAAATTAATTTCAAAAACATCAAAGAAGTCTTTATTTAAAAAAATATCAATAAATTTCATGACAGTATAGAAATTAAGTATTAAACTTATTTTTCATAAAACCTTATAAAACTTAGTTTTAACGCGATGTTATGGTCTGCACTGAATTTTTTTTTGTTCAGTTTCCATAATATATTATATAATTTTTTATATAACATACACTGTACTTTTTTCAGTACTATAGATGGTTTTTACACAACTGGATTTGGAAAAAAAATAATTTTCCATAAAAAATTTACAAAATATATGTAATGTGATTGTAAGTGTTTTGTTTATGGATTTGTAAAATTATACTAAAAAACGTTGGTTACAAAGCTGCCAACGTTTTTTACTGGAATTTTAAAAAACAATTTTTTCAGTCTGTAGGTATCCTTTGAAAATTAATATTTTTTTTAATATCGGTCTATCTTTCTTTAATGTTTAATTTACTGTTCGAGGAATAAACATTTCAAATATTTTTGCGCGCCATTTTTGCAGTTGAATTTATCAAATTGTCGAGAGGTCCATCACGCACAGAACTTAATTTCAAGCCCAACTTTTTTAAACTATCCTCACAATTAGTTAATTTTCGTCGGAATTTTCTGAAAAAATTGGGTTTTTTCCGGAGATTTGTAATTAAGTGACCTCGCCAACCAGGTCGAAGACCCCCCTTCCAAGCCTTACATCTATTAGCTATAAACTATAAAACACCGCTCTTTTATTTCAATACAAAACGGGTAATGAACCCGCCGTGTTGCCAAATAGTTAAAAGTGCGTCAGATCCAGGGACATTTTTGCGACAACATTAGTAAAACCGAGTGTACAGTCTTTTCCCATATATTTTTATACCATATCTAAAATGTTTATTTGAATAGATGTCAAAATATGATAAATAGAAAAGTTTTATAATGTTTTACAAAGTCTAAGAAACTTTGGGTTAGAATGATAAAAATTTGACAGGTCGATGGTTTTTTTTTAATGGAATACCCTGTATATCATTTTAGATTTTAGTAGATCTTTTCTTGCTGATTTCAAAAATATATATGTCGATTTTATTTCGTTTATTAATTTTGGAGATATGTATATGCGTTTAAAAGTTTTAAAAACCTAAATTGGTACCATAGACGAATGACAGAATTGGTACTCTTTATATCAAGGCAGCCATGAAAAAGACAATCGCATTGACACAAAAAGTGATGTTATTGTTTTGTCAACTTGTCAAATTTATGCGAAACCAACAGAAAAAACTACTCCGAGGGAAAATACCCCTACCGGCATTGAATTATACTGATGGTTTAATGCTTTCGTTGGGAACTAGTTTTAACAAGTTCCCAACGAAAGCATCAAACCATCAGTATAATTTAATGCCGGTAGAGGTATTTTCCCTCGGAGTAGTTGTTTCTGTTGGTTCCACACAACTTATGCTCTACACGGAGCTATCGCCTGCATTAACCTGAGGATGGCCCAAAAGGCCGAAACCGGTCGTGAATTGGCGTAGATCACTGTTCCTGATTGTCAGGACGTGTTCCATACGGGGAGAAAGTGAAAATCAAACAGTTTTGTCAAATTTAATTTTAAGAGCGGTTAAAAATGGTTTTTTTCCGAGAAAGAAAAACTAGATAAAATTAAATTGTTTTACTCAAATATATTTAACCATACTTAATACAAAAAACACATTATTATTGCCAGCAAATAGCCCCGATTTTTCTTCCCTTGATTTTTTTTTGTGAGCCTGAAAAATAAGGTGTATTATAAGGTTGGAAACACTTCAAATTCTACAAAAGAAAATAGAACAGACAATCGTCGATCTTAATGGAAATTCTGCGCACTCTATCTATCAAGCTATTCACAGAAAATTAATAAGGATTATTTAAAATTGTGCGTTAATAAATCAAGGAGGGTATGTAAAAAATTAATAAATAAAGTATTAGATAATTATGTTTTTCAAAAAAAAATTGTATTATTTTTTGTTGCGGCACCACACATTACTGCGCAGACTCATCGCGGATTGTAACTATTCACAGACTTCAAAAAACCTTAAATAATAATAAATTCTATCCCTCACAAAAGCAACAGCATCACTTTTTGTGTCAATGCAAGTTTTTAACAATTTTAAACGCATATCTCCAAATCTACTAAACGAAATAATCCCGACATATATATTTTTGATATAAAGAAGCAAACATCTACAAAAATCTAAAATAATATACAGGGTGTTCTATTTAAAAAAACCATCAACCTGACATTTATAATGTATTTTTCACATTCTTACCCCAAGATCTTTTTTTTTTAGATTATGTGTAAAATATACGGGAAAACCCTGTACTTAAATGTATAAGTTTTGACAAACTTTTGAACATGAGAAGTGTTAAGGGTAACAACTTTTAATTCTTTTGTTTCGTTAAGTTACAACTTTTATTTATTTGATTCTTTATTAATATTTCATTTGTTTCCTTATTTAGAGTCTAATAAAATTTGGTAAACAACGTCCTCCCAAAGACAGCGATACGGAGGACGAAATGGCGTGCCTCATCCGAGGAGGTGCCGGACAGGATTCTGGAAGAACTTCCAGGAATTCTGGTATAGAAAGCGGTCCTGTCTCAAGAGCTGGAAGCGAAACTTCCTTGGATTCAAATGGCGATTTACATATGGGTGAAAGCAGAAGAAGGCGAACCTCAAAGTAAGCAAAGTTTCAAAGGAATGCATTAAGATCAGTATTTCGTCACCCTAATTCTGACACGTCGTAACCCAACTCAACAAAATTTTACAGGAATAAGAAAAGTTAAAAGCAAATTACATAAGGTAAGCCTTATGCGACTAATTACAAATCGGGGGAATGACCGTTTTATTTTTTTTAGCATATATAGCTATATGCATAATTACTAAACTTTGACGCAAAAATATGAATTTTTATTTTTTTGTGGGTTACGACGTATCAGAATTAAGGTATCGATTTACTAATATAACTGTAAAGATTTGGGGTTCGCTAACTTGCAACATAGCATAAGCATAATATGACATTTTTTGTAAATCTAGTCCGTGCAATTCCGTATAAAAGTCTCAAATTTTAGTACCACCCCTGAGGGGGGTAGTAGATAATTCGCCACGGTCAATTCGCCGCGGCCAGTTTCTCGGCCAGTTTGCCACGGGGACAATGCAAGCCGCGCCGGCCAATTCGCCACGGATACAATTTGCAGCGAGAATTTTTGTTTAAATTTTATTTTAATCTAACTTAACTTTTTTTTTCTTAAATCATCATTAAAATCTGTGTTAAACCTAACCGTTGTCAATTGATTGCAAACATAGGTATCCTTGTCGGTGTCTGGACTACCAACATTTGGCAAAAAAAAAATATCTTCACAAAAAAAAATTTAAGTAAAGTAGTTTTTTAAAAAACTATTTTACAAAAAAAAACTTATATTTTTTGACGAAAAATTATTTTTTTAAATATTGTTTTAAAAATATGTTTACTACACGAAATTGCAATCTTAAACTCCGTCGGCGGCAAATTCTCCCCGCGACGAATCGGCCGCGCCTCATCGGTCACGGCGAATTGTCCGATCACCCCTGCGGGTTAGTTTAAAGTTTGTAACACCATAGAAATTATCAGTGTTCAATAAAAAACTTCCAATATATTCCGATTTTATTCGACAACCCCTAGTGAACTTTAGAGGTTTAAATACGGCTGCCATTATCAAACAAAAATATTTAATTTTTTTAAATTATTTGTTAATTTTTAAAGTTTTGTGTGGATGCAATGTTATTGTAACGACGAAAAGAGATGCAGGGCTTGACTGGGTACTTAGAGGCCCCGACGGGAGAGCAGACCCAAGGGCCCCGTAACCAGTAACGAATCCAGGAAGTCCGGAGGGAGAAATAACAATGAGGCAAAAAAACAAACAAAATGCGGGTTGTTCGTAAGTTTGAGCTCAGAACTTTGGCCCTATATAAAACTTGATTGCGCCGCAGGCAAAAATTTGTGAAAAATAAAGTCATCTTTACGTAAAATTTAAAAAAAGAAAAATGTTATTTCTTGTGAAAAAATGTTGTTATTTTCCTAGACCGCGCAGTTATAGCAAACAACTACCAATTACATTTTGTCGATTTTCTCAAAACTACAAAAATGTCCGTGTCCTAAGCCGCTGAACTCATTTTCATGAAATTTTATGGTAAAATAATGTAAAATACTGACTAAGGTTTAGTTAAAATCCTTTCCGACAGTGTTTTGACAGCTAAAAATTGAAAAACTGCTAAACCGAACATTGTATCAATAATTTCGGCTTTAAGATATTTATTAAAAAAAACTGTTTTCAAGGATTTATGTGAAGTTCACTTGGAGTGAGCTAATGTGTTAGGAAGGTATCAGATCCGTCATGGATCCATTATTTTTTACTGGAACTAAAGTTTATAAGCTTTATCTTAAGAAGAAAATAAGGTGTGTTGGTAAAACCAATTTATTTATCAGTTATCACTGTTCATATTATCAATTCATAAAGCAATCTTTGGAGTTCAACTGAATGTTTAGCAAAATTTAGGCCGTTTTCTTCAGGCCACTTACTAGATCAATCAACAGATATTTTAGGTATAAATTTAAGTCCATCATCTTAGTAATTCATTCAGTAATATTATCGTCTTAATTTTGATTAAAAAGGGGGCCCTCATAGTGGCGTATATAAGGGGGGGGGGGCTAAGATATTTTTAGATATTTTTCACATGTTTCATGAATACAAACATAAAATAGCATAAAATACGGCCTCATGGGGTCTCGGGCCCCCCCGGAAACTGTGTTGCCCCCCCCCGAATTTTTTTCTACATACGCCACTGGGCCCTTATTATACTGATACCAAATAATGACATTCTCTGACCAGCACACGCAAAGACCTAACGTTTACTTTTACATCCGTACATTCAGGCCCAAAGTAGCCCCGGGCTCTAAGTAGCTCTGATACAGCAACCGCAGAGCCCCTACTGCATCGCCGGGGCCCCGGCGGAAATCCCCGCCCTTCCGCCCGGGCCAGTCCGAGCCTGAAGAGATGTTCTATAATAAAGTGCATATCATAACCAAAACATTTCATTTAAAAAAAGGCCAAGTACGCGAAAGTGGTATTCCGTAAAAGGAATTCAGATAAAAGTAAGCCAAGTTATCCAATACAAATTATTGCAAATGAATGAAATTCAAAATTTTAAACTTTGCTATTCTAGCCAAACTTCTTTATGTTCAATTTAGCACTGTACTTGTCATTTGCAGCCGTAATAGCCAAGTTTAGAAAAGCCTTTCATTTTGAGATTTGTATTGGAGAACTTGGCTTTACTTTAATCTCAATTCCTTTTACGGAATACCACTTTCGCGTACTTGGCTATTTTACATGAAATGTTTTTGTTATGATTTCACTCCTTTTTTATAGGATTTCGATAATATTAAAGTAGTAAAATATGCGGAATATTGCTCAAAACTTTTGCAAAGTTCCTATCAGCCTTCTAAAGCTCAGCTTTCTAGCCTTCCTGGAAGTGTGGCAATGTTACTATTACATAAATTTATGTTTACAGGGGAGGAAAGTAAATTAAAATTTTGGTGTATTAAAATTTTTTCCTAGAGTTTTATCATAGTTGCTATCAGTCTTCCAAAGCTCAGCTCTCTAGCGTTTCTGGAAGTGGACAATGTTACTTTTACATAACTTTACATTTAGAGGGAATGGAAGTTAATTAAAATTTTGGGTTTTTTAATTTTTTTCTCTTGTCTTATCATAGTTCCTATCGGCCTTCCAAAGCTCAGCTCTCTAGCGTTTCTGGAAGTGGGCAATGTTACTTTTACATAACTTTAATAGGGGAGGGAAGCAAGTTAAAATGTTGGAGTTTTTAAATTTTTTCATATAGTTTTATCATATTTCTTATGCCAAAGCTCAGCTCTCTAACCCTTCTGGAAGTGGGCAATGTTACTTTGATATTTATAGGGGAGAGGAGTAAATTAGAATTTAGAGGTTTTTTGATTTGTTTCAAGGATTTGGTCACAATTTCTATAAGTGTGCCAAATTCTCGGCCAAATTTCAGCTTTGTAGCATGTCTGAAAGTACAGTAGATTTTTGATGATCTTGGCGGGGCACTGCCGTGCCCCCAGATTTATAAATATTTAAGAACTATTGCACACAAGGCAAAACATGAGTTACGCCTTTAACCCAAATAGCAGCGGCCTAGCGTGCCTGAAGGGGCGGGGGGGCCGACAGCTAAAAAAGGCGCACATGAAAAACCTTGCGACCAAAAAACAGGTCATCATGTCTGTTCCTAGCGACAGCTTTGCCGCCCTCTCATTGCCGGCCCTGCTACTTAATAAAGCTTAGGGCGCTTCGGGCACCCCCCCCCTCGCTACGCCGCTGCCAAATAGATACCGGTCAGAACTAAGTCTATAGTAACACAATAATTAACAGGTAAAATTTTAGTCTATGTTACAGAAACAGTATAATTAAACTAGAACTGATATTAAACAAACTTTGGGCTCAATAAAGTTTGGTATGAAATGATTAATCAAAACGTGTTTATTGGCTTAACGAAATTGAGTTGCCGCAAAAGTTTTTGAAATAATTTTAATATAAAGAGCCTCCGCAGCAAATTTTGCGCTTCAATTTTCAAATAATGTATTTTATCCCTTTTTATGTTTTGGAAAGCATATTTTAAGGCTTACTCCTGCCATCGATCTTAAAAATTTTAAGTTAGCTAGAACGCTCAGTCCTACTCAGAGATTATATCGGATAATCTAAAGTGATTCTTAAAAGCCAAAGTTGTAACCCGCCTTTAATAGATTCTATTGGATAAAGAGCCTCGCCCCGTTCCGCCCCTAACAGTAAAACAAGCAAATGGGATTCTGTAAGTCACGCAGCTGCGAGAGCGCTCGTTTTAGTTCGACCCTTGATTGTTTAGTAGAGTAGACGCGGCGAGAGTTGATGCCACGCACGTCATCAATTTTATCTTGGTATACGCCTACTTGCGGTCGGACAGTGCCGTGCGGAATAAATTACACATAATAATTTAAGACGGTAAAATAAAAATAATTGAACCCATAAAACACTACGCCTATGGATCTCCGAAACAGCCAATCACAAACTAGAGGCAAGGCCAGTAGATCCCCTCAGCCGTGACGTGGGTGGCTTTAACTCTCGCGGCGCGAACTCTAAGAAGTTGATATCGATTTTTGCACACGGTCCAGCCTTTTAAAGGAAACCCGGGACGATGTAAGACATCCCTGATTTCGGCGACTTTTGGTAGGGATAATAAAGGGCATCTTTGTTGGATACATACATACTATACTTTGGATTCCTTTTTCGCACTTTAATAGGAGAGCTCTTAAAAATTACTTGCGATAGCTAAAAATTCGATTTCACAACCAACAAAAATAAAAAAAGGGGTATGCGTTTGATATTGCCAATGAAAAAGCTAAAAATTTGTCTGAAATAGAAGGGCACTCGTAGGCTACTACTACTACTACTAAGATACTAATGCTTGTGCATGATAGGTATGTACCTCTTTCATTTTTAGTCTGTACTTTTCCATGTGGATTTACCTAAGCTTCAAAAACCTCAATTTGGCGCCCTTGTGGCGCAACTTTGTTAGACATCCAGGGGCCTTTTGTAGGTCCCTGGCCTGTCTCCGGGCCGGTACAGGAACGCATCCTGTACCACGGGGTTTTGATGCCCCTCGACCCGTCTCATAAAACGATCCTTCTGCTCCTGGATCGTTTCTGAGATATCCTCCATGTTGAGCTCCCTCTTGATTTGTGCGTTACGCACAAACCAAGGAGCTCCCGCTATTTGTCTTACGACTCTGTTTTGAAAGCTTTGTAGCCTTCCCATTTGTGTTTTGCTTACCTTATTCCAGCATGGGGCTGCATACGTTAGTATGGGGCGAACGACTTGCCTCCATATTTGTAATTTTACTCTCCGGTGTAGAGTGCTCCTGGCATTTAACAAGGGGTATAGCCTACTGTGGGCTCCCCTTGCTTTTTGAAGTGCGTTTGATACTTGGTCGTTCCAGGTTAGTTTCTTGTCGAAAACTAACCCCAGGTATTTAACGTTCCTTCTTTGCCAGGGTATCCTTCTACCACCCAGAGCAAGCTCTGTTCGCGGATTGCCCCTTTTCCGTGTAAAGACAATCGCTTGAGTCTTGTCTGGGTTGATCTTAATTTTCCACCTTTTAGCCCAGGTTTCAATTTCTACGAGGTGCCTCTGAAGCCTTGTGACGACGTATTGGATGTTATTACACTTTGACGTTGTCAAAGTGTCATCCGCGTACACATAGAGCTTCGTTTTCCGATCTTTGGGGATGTCACAGGTATACCATGCATATAAGTGTGGCGAGAGCGGGGAGCCTTGCGGGACTCCCGCTCTTATTTGCCTTAACCGAGATCGTAAACAGTCTACCTTTACCATGAAAGTTCTCCCTCCCAGGAACGACTGTAATAACTTGAGGATATGTACTGGTACACCGTTATTCCGCAGTTTTAAAAGAAAGCCGTTATGCCAGACCTTGTCAAACGCTTTTGACATGTCCAGGGCTACCGCTCCTATGTACTTCCTTTTATTGAACCCGCTGACTATTTCCTCTGTCAAGCGGGTTGCTTGAAGTGTTGTACAATGCCTCGGTCTGAACCCGAACTGCTCATTGGGAACAAGTTGTCCCAATTGAGGCAATTCCTGTAGTCGCCTTAAGATTATCTTATCGGCGACTCTGCCTAGACCGGGCAGTAAACTTATGGGGCGGTAGCTATCTGGCAATGTTCTGCTTTTGCCTACTTTTGGCAGCAGAACAATGTCGGCTTTCTTCCATGCCTCAGGGCACTCGTAGGCAACCCGTTAGGAAGCTTAACAAAAGTTACTATACTTGAATTTTATCGCGGCTTTGTGAAAATGGCGAAAGTTGTCAGTTATTTTTTTTTGTTTTTTTGTTAAAAAAAGAAAGAAATTCTCGTAATTTCCCTCCTCTAATGAAAAGAGTCTTAAAGTAAGAAAAAATATTTTTTACTCCAAGGAAAAAGTAATGTATTAAGACGTTAAACAGTTTTTAATAAGTAGATTTTTTCCCAAATTTAATAAAAAAACTGGAAAAAAAAACAAGAACAGCTATTGACAAGCAGTTGACATTTCTAAGCCACGAGTGTACAGCATGGTTAAATGATATAGGATTCATAGGAAATTATTATAGTATGTAATAGAAGAATTATTATTGTATGTAATAGAAGAACAACGGCATATGCATAAAATATGTATGTAAAAAAACAGGATAGAAGTTTACACGTGGTTACGCCATTTGCTTAAGGATAACCATAGACCCCGCAGGAATTTTATGACATCGATTGTTTACTCTAGCGCGGCAATCTTTTCCTCGTCAGTTCGTAAATAAAATCGATCGAGAATAGTTGTACATAAATATCGGAAATTTAGACGATAACTACGTAACGTATGATCTTTTTTTTAAGCTTGTTCTTTTTTATAATACTTAAGGCCATGTCTACAACAAACAAAAGTTTATGGCTTTTTCAGCGGAACAGATAAGGGAAGGGTCTGTTTTAACAGCAAATTATTGCATATTGATTTAAGAACTACCTACGAATTAAATTCTCAAAAATACCACCGCTCTGTGCTAAACAGTATCCGAGCATGTACTAAAATTCAGTTCGGACATCACTTAGCATTTCAGGTGTCATGGATTGTAGGGTGGTGATTATTTTTGCCCGAAGCTTGTCCAAAAAAACTAACTAGGTGCCAAATCTGATGATCTCTGAGGCCAGCTTGTAATAAGGCGCCTTGGACACGTTTCATTAAAAAACTCTCAGTGTCATGAGTTGGGCAACCATTTTGCATAAACCAAATTTGGTTAAAATCAACATTTTGCACCTGACGAACTGCAGGATTGATATGGTCCTGCAACAAAGCTAAATAAATTATCCATCGTAAATTACCATTGACGAAAAAAGGACCAACGATATTGTCCCCAAAATCACAGTTCAGACATTGCGTTTTTGAGAATACTGGGTCCGTTCTGCAGTATGGAAATGCTTATTTTTCCGTAACAAAAATAAAAATCATGTAATAAACCGAGGGAGGGACAGGTAGGCAAAAAGTATACATCGACCAGCAATACTTGAAGTACTGCATAGGTTACACTGCATAGTCCTGCGTAGGTACTGCCTAGTCCTGCCTATGCACTGCTCAGTCCTACATTTAGCCTGCATGTGCACTGCCTAATTCTGGATTTAGAGGTACCCCCTAGTCTTGCCTAATAACTGCCCAGCACCGCCTAAAAATTTATACACCTTTCTGCCTATTATAGTTGTTCACCCCTTGTAATAAACATAACCTCAAAAATGTCATCGTCATTTACGAAATAGTTATATATATTATAGACAACGTGAGAAAAATTAATAGAAACAATTTAGTTATAATCACATCAAAATGATCTTGACAAATGTAAAGTGAAGATGTATTAGATAAGGCCCTTGGGTCTCTTCGAACAAGTTCTAGCCACTTTTTCCGTTATTTTACTGCTGTAGGCACATGAATAAATAGTTTTTTAGGTGTTTTTATGCTAGTATTCGAACACTCAGGCACTACACACCACTTATAAGACATTTTTTTACATAAAAAACATTAAAAACACGGACCAAAAACAAATAAACACTTAAGGGCCGTGTATCTGTCCGCGAGTTTACTGCGCTGTGACGTCATTAGGAAATTAGAAAACTTGATTTTAAATGTGTTCCATGATAAAATATACTATTTTAACAATTTTGCATAGCAAATTAGGGATCGATGTATCATTCTAAACTCTTTTCTAAAATTTGTCAAATACCCTATTGCCTTACTGGAACAGGGAGGCAAACCTTCTGCTGCAGCACAAATCATAATTTCGCGCCTTCACGAGGAGGAGGTGCCTCTCCACCACTGCATTTGTAGCAAAAATTGACACATTCTGTTCGTTGGAAATGGGTCACTATTTTTTGGACCGTGCTACGGCTAGCTAGCTAGAATATGCGTGACAAAAAATACACACTTCTCACCTGTTTCTTCATGAAGACGGGAGGTCACGATGTATGCCCCTACTTTCCCACTACCAGCCCGAATACGGGTCTAAAACAGCGAAAAATATTTCAAGACACCGCCCTTGCCCCACCTATACCGTTGATAACATTTCAATGTTCTTCCAGACTTACATATTCGGTATCAATACTTTATTCCTTTTGCTTTCTGAACTTTTACTCTAGATATTAGATCTCAAATATAGGTATGAACTCTTGTTTTATTCATGGGCATACTTGGTCTTAGATCCAAAGTGCAAAATAAATAATTTTTTATCTACGTGTAAAGCTATGTTTCTACTGAATTAACATTGTGAAACATTACCCCTTCCCCTTTTCCAAAAAACTCCAAATAAAGAGGAACATTTTGGGATATTACACTAGAGATGTTGAAAAAGTAACTATTCATTACGCGAGTACTTGTTACTCGACAAATAATGGAGTAACGAATACCGATCGAAAAATTAAATGATTACTTTCGTTACTTTGATACCTTCGATTATTTTAGTATTCAGTAATCACTCGAAAGTCGGTAATCCAAAATCAGGGAGTAACTATGATAACTTAAGTAACTATTATAGTAAAGATCAGTATGTATTTCTTTGTATGTAAGGCATTAGATTTTTGAAACAAAGTTGTACACAGAGCAGTTCCTACGTAATTCCTACCTTAATTTTTTAAATTTTAGCCCGCATTTTGAAAATTCCAATTGAATATTTCCATAATATAAACCACAAAAATATACCTACAAGTAAATAATCTTCGAATTAACGACAGTCCGAGAATTTTGCACTAATTGTATGATTGAATTGAATACAGTTACAGTAATCAAAGTAACAATGGTAACGAATATAATTACTTAATAGTCGAGTAACAATTAGTAACGAGTATTCAAAAGTAACGAAAATCAACACACAAGAAAAAAAAATAGTTCTTTGTTTTAACCATATATGGTCTGAGACCTATCCTGATTTTTTAAAATGTATTAAACGTCATTCATTAATTGGTAATTGTGATTGATTCAAATTTGTTATCATTGTTATAAAATAAAAATGCGTAAATAAAGATAAATTGCCCGTGTGCAAAGTACAGATTTTGGAACGGGGTTTTTTGTGCGTATACCCTTATTAGCTCACACATATACTATACTATAGTAGTGTGAGCTATGGTGATCCTAAAAAAAAAGTTGCTCCGATTTCAAAAATTTTTATACATCTTTGCGTTTCAGATGATTTTGAAACTTTTTTGTTGCGCCGTCTGTCTGTCTGTCTGTCTGTCTGTATGTCTGAGTCCGGAGTTTAACAAAATACATTTTAGTATTTTGTTTTTTTTTAAGGTTAAGGTTTTTTAAGTTTAAGTCAAAACATGGCTTGTGTGGTATCAAACAAAAGGTAATTTAGTCTGGAGTTGAATAAAATATATTTCAGTTTTTAGTAATATTAGCTCACACGTACTATAACTCTACTACCTAGTGTGAGCTTAGGGGCCCATATATTGGCAGAGTATTTTCTAATGCAGTCGTATAAAAAAAGGGTTTTAGTATTTTAGTACGTTTGCATTTGGAATTAGGTATTCAAATAAATGGATCCATGATGGATCTGATACCTTCCTAACCCATTAGCTCACTCCAAGTAACGCCCATGCTATATGAACCTTAAAAACAGTTTTTTGTAAATATCTCTAAAACGAAATCTCCTACCAAGTTTTTATCGAACTGAACACAAATTTCTGAAAAAAATGTGCGCTACAATATTCCGAAAACCGCATATTGATGCGACGCTCCGTTAAAAAGTTAGAATTTTTAAAACTTTTTAACTGTCAAAAAACTGTCATTAGCATTGATGAATTTCGACCAAAATCTAATCAGCTCGTAACAGTATCGAATACTATTTTACATAAAAATTTCATGAAAATCGGTTGGGCGGTTTAGGAGCTTTCGTGTTACGGACAGAGTTACATACACACACACACACACACACACACACACACACACACACACACACACACACACACACACAGACATGACGACGATACTGCTAGGGTAGGTCAAAATACAGCCAAATAACACATTTTCGGCGTTATCAAAAAAAAAAATTGTCGAACACAATACCGTCTCTAGCCATTGCTGTGCGGGCTTGGAACGTAAAAATCAAGAAATTCTATTTGTTTTTATTTTGAATTGCATTTCCTACTTCTTTAACGAAGAGGAAATATTATTTAATATACAAAAAATTTTACACGTAGTGTCTACAATTTATTTGGAGAAAATATTGGACCGTGAAAGGTACTTAAACTCGGATCTGGGTCAAAATCTAGAGGGGGGATAGTCGACGACAATATTATCAGTAAATTATTTTTTTTTCCAGGTGGGGTTCGGTCATTCAAATTCTCCTATTTTCCCTTTCATTATTAACAAAAAGCGCATTTTTTCCGCGGCGGGGGGGTAATTAACACGTTACCCCCCTCAAATCCGCGCTTGCAAGTATTTGCCAAGTATATACCAAGTCAAGTAACTTGGCAAGTCCCGAGTAACAAGCTTAATTTTCGATTTTTTTTTACAATTAAAAAAATCCAAAATAAGATTTAAGACTCTAATTTCCTTGTAATAGAGCAACTAGGTACTTTCAAAGGTTTTACGACTCAACTAAGTACCCACTTTAATTAAACGACTTAAGAGCAGAGATATGGAAGGGGAACAGATAGTTTTTAGAAGAGTGCGCAGCCGAATTTGACACCATGGGGATTTAACAGTCGGCCATTTTGTGGTTATCCTCCCCTAAATTCTGTGGCCTATATGCAAAAATGCAGTTTAGAGATAAAGAAGGATTTGTGTCGAATTTTGAAATGTTTGTCATTTTGCTATTTTTTCTTCCATTTTATTCAAATTTTCGTAGAATTTTCTTAAAAGTGTTAATTTTTTTAAAAGTACAAGAATCAAGGAAAAACATTAATGCGTGAACTTTTTTTTGTTAGTTAGGTCCTTGGCTATTTGGACTAATTTACATAAGTCCTCACTACTCTAAAGGGACCTAGAAATTGGTAGAAAGATTACTTAGGTCCAATTTTTTTCAAATAGAAAATAATAAATATTTAGGAAAGTCCAGAAATAAGTATATTATTATCGTGCAGTAAAATACAAATACATACAAACTTTAAAGCAACATAAAAAAATACAAACGTATGGCATACAAATCCAAATTTTAAAAAAATCCGTGATGCACTTTGGTCTTATTTTCTTGCCATTTATAAATAGAGAAAGGCCAATGTCAACATGGGTCCTAAGTTTTTTAGAGGTGTGGAATACTTTTGCAGTTGAGCCCTACAAAGAAAAATGGGTAAAAGGCATAAGAGCAAGTAAGCTGAAAAAATACGGGCCTAAATAACAATCAAGCTTTTTTTATTTTTAAAATTTTATGCTGTCTAAAGATAGACAGAACCAGAACCGAACTGAACCGAACCCACTAAGAAAGGCATACAATGAACATAGGACTTTATTACATTAAAAGTTGTGAATTTTGGGCCCTTTTAACATTACTGTTTTCAAATACAGCACGGTTTTGTATTTAGGACCATTTTTTTTTTAAGTACGCATTTCAGTTAGTAATATAGGCCTACTAACTCATTTTCGGCAAAATTGCACTTAGGCCCTTGTTTATCCAAGCCACAGAATTCTTCTTCGATACCAGCTTACTAAATAGCTAGTCACAATAAGAGAGAAAAAATTATTAATTTGTTGTCCCCCCCTAGAACAAAAAATATGCACTTTTTGTTATTGATTAAAGGGAAAATCGTCGAATTACCCCCCTAGAAAAAAAATTATATTACAAATAATTTTATCGCCGACTATTACCCCCCCTAAATTTTCACCCAGATCCGCGCTTGTTTCTTCCCAATTTAGGTTTTTAAAAACATCTTCTAGGGCCTGGTTAAATAGGTTAAATAGGGAATATTGTGTCACCCTGTCTGACACCTCTTCTTATACGAATTGGCTTGGTTCCTTCGTGAATTTTGAAAAACAATAATGACTGACATAATGACTATAATAAATAATAAACATAAAGTGGAGTAAATAGTTTTGGTAAAAGAATAATTTGAAGATTAGAAATTGAGGGCGATTGTAGAAGAACAATCACACCGTCGCACTAGTGTTATTTGTCAAAAAAATTAGGCAAATATTAATTTTTTTTATAAACCACTGACAATTTAGTAATTTTTTATTTTCTAAGAGAAACGCAGTGGTTTTCCTTTTTCAGTAAACTTTTAAACAAGGTGCTACAAGCGAGGTCTCGCCGTTGCAAAACAGTTGGATATTACTGGACCGTTGATCTTTTCTCGGGAGTTCGAACCCCAGTTTTTAATAAAATTATGAGTTATATTTAAAAACATACTTATATTATCTATAAATCGCAAAAAATTGAAGTAATTTTTTTATTTAAAAAATATTTGTGAAAATATTTGACAGATGTCAAAAAAAGTATACGATAATTTTTATTTTTTGATAACATTTCTAACATTGTGCCACAAGTGGGGTCATTCCATCTAAAAAAAATACTCTGCCAATCTATGGGCACCTAAGCTCACACTGGATACTATAGTTATAGTGTATCTACGTGAAAGCTAATTTAACGAAAAACTGAAGCATATTTTATTGAACTCCAGACTCAATTATTACCTTTCGTTTGATACCACACAAGCCATGTTTTGACTTAAACTCTAATTTTTCAAATCTACCCCCACCCTTTTTTTAAAAACTAAAATGTATTTTGTTTAACTCCAGACTCAATTACCTTTCGTTTGATATCACACACGCCATATTTCCACTTAAACACTAATTTTTAAAATTTACCCCCACCCTTTTTTTTTAAATAAACTAAAATGTATTTTGTTTATCTTCAGACTCAATTACCTTTCATTTGATATCACACACGCTATATTTTTACATAAACTCTAATTTTTGAAATCTACCCCCACCCTTTTATTTGGCTTGTGTTCAGTGGATTTTGTTCATTTTGAAATGGGACCATCTCGACCCCAAACCCAGCCTGGGTACCAAATTTCATTAAAATCGGGCAAGCCGTTTTTGAGTTATGCGCGGTGGTCGTTACAGACAGACATACAGACACACAGACACACAGACAGACAGACAGACAGACAGACATACATCCAGACAGACAGACAGACGGCGCAACAAAAAAGTTTCAAAATCATCTGAAACGCAAAGATATATAAAAAAAATTTAAATCGGAGTAACTTTTTTTTTCTCGAAAAAATTAGGATCACCATAGCTCACACTACTATAGTATAGTAGTAGTGTGAGCTAAAATTATATGTTAGTGGCCCCTTTCATCCGCTCCGTAAAAAAAAATATCTCGTTCAAAGTCTCAATTGAAGTGTGTTTGGATTTTATTCCAACCGGCTCGTTCTCACGGTATATGAATAAACTATAGGCTGTCAGTAGTGACGTCTCTTAATGTAAAAATGAATGCCCAAGAAATCTCAACGTAAGCGCAGGGAGAAAGGATAATCTATATCCCTCCCATATCTCTGCTCTCCCATGTCTCTGCTCAAAAGTAGGAAGAAAATTGCACTCCACATCTTACAGCTTTAAAGCCATTGTTAAAATTCCTTTTGCTTTTCATGTAACTATGCAACAGGAACACTTTGTTCGCTCCAAAACAGGCACGTGAGAAATCAGATCCGGCCTTCTTTACTCATTTCTCTTTGAAAGTGGCTTTTTGACACTTTCAAACAAGAATAACACTACGTCACTAAATAAAAATTGAAGTCATGTTGGCAAAAGAAAAAATCTGTCACCAATATTTACTAAGGCGTAAGTTTTAGTCTAGGTTTTGGTTTAAGTTTAAGGTTTAGGTTTAAAATTTAAATGTGCATTGGTCTGGAAAAATTGATTTTTTGCCGAAACAGGCCGCAATTGATTTGGTATTTTTACCTGTACGGACGATAAAATGTCCTAAAAATTGAAATTTAAGACGATTTGTTCTTGAAATGAACCATATAGACCGGAAAAAAAAACATGGAAAACTGATTTTTCTACAACTGTCTAATTTAGACTTCTACGTCACTTTAAACCCCTAGGTCATGGGATTCCGACTAAAAATCATCCTAAATTTTAATCTACCTACGGGGGGGGGGGGGGGGTGGTTTATCTCATTGTGACTTGAAAACAATCACTTTTTTGTTAATTTATTTGTTAAAAATGTGAAATTTGATCATATTTAGGAACGATGTGACAAAATTTTATACGATTTTTAGCTTCAATTAACTATTAGAGCGAGTTTTTTAGGGCAATGTACACAAGGCTGGATAAACCGTTTAGTACTAAATTCTCATATCTCTTTTATCTTTTAGCATGTAGCTTTTAAACGATATTTGCCTTGACGAGGATAGTATAAAAAAACGATCTTCACATTAAAATCCAAATAAACTCACACGCGGTTTGTTTATTTGCAAATAATCTTTAAATTAATATAATAAAAAATTTTTTATTAATTTATTTATTTATTTCAATGCTTTCAAAATACAAATATAAATTATTAACGATTTCTGTTGTTAGTTCGCTTCTTGATTATGCGCGACGGTTGCTTTTGAGATTTTATGCAACTAAATAATTAGTTGAGGAAGACAACAATTTGGTTTTTCCTTTAATTGGTAAATTAAAAAGTAAAGCGGGCTGTTGAAAAAATCAATTTTTAAACCTTATATATATAGATAATGACAGTTTAATAAATTGGTAGCTACCTAAATTTTACATATTTTGTAATATTAATGAAAATTTAGACAGAAATTTTATTAAAGTCTCAAGTAGAGTAAGGGACAATTCGCCGCGGATAATTAGCCGCGGGGACAGTTCACCGCGAGATTATTTGTTTTACGATATTATTAATTGTTTAAACAGTTTTATTTAACTTGGCGTCATATAATATATTTGTTTGATCATAACTCTTTTTAAACTTTTCCAAATAGGTATTTGGTGACTAGTATACAATTCAACATTTTTTTTATTAGAAAAATAAACAAAATGGCGGATCCAAAATGGCGGATTTTCCCATTTATGAACCGATATGCATCAAACTCGGAACTTTACAATGTTTCAGGTCGCTGATTATTATTTTTAACTAAAACTAAAAAAAATCAAAATGGCGGATGAAAAATGGCGGGCTTTCCCATTTATTAACCAATATGCATCAAATTCGGAACTTTGGGGTGTTTCAGGTCCCTAATTATGATTTGTAACTTAAACTTAAAATAAATCAAAATGGCGGATACAAAATGGTGGATTTTTCCATTTGTGAACCGATTTGCATCAAACTCGGAACTTTAGGGTGTTTTGAAATCGCTGTTTATGACTTCTAACTTAAACTTAAAATAAATCAAAATAGCGGATACAAAATGGTGACTTTTTCCATTTATAAACCGATTTGCATCAAACTCAGAACTTTGAGATCTTTCAGGTCGCTGATTATTATTTTTCACTTATACTAAAAATAAATCAAACTGGCGGATCAAAAATGGCGGAGTTTTCCATTTATGAACCAATATACCAAAATATTTTGCTTTAAAAGTCCAGATTTTTTTGTAAAAAAAGTTTTTTTTATTTTTTAATTTCAGTTTTTTTTGTACTAAAAAGTATAAAAAAATTCATTGCTTAAAAAGTATATGCTATATATTTTGTGCTAAAAACTATGTCTGCTGGCCCGATAAATGCCGGTGTGCCACCGTGGTGCTACTAAATCACTTGTAACAATGAACAATAAAATAATATTCAGCGACCTAAAACACCCCAAATTTCCGAGTTTGATCTATGATCTATGATTGATAAATCGGTGCATAAATGGGAAAATCCGCCAATTTGTACCCGCCATTTTCATGTTTTTAAATTTGAGTCAAAAATTGTATTGAGTTACCTTAAGCGCCGTGATGTTTTAAGATTAAGGCAAATCGGTTTATAAATAGGAAGGCACAATTGTGGATCCGCCATTCTGATTTTTTTAAAGTTTAAGTTAGAAATCATAATCAGCGACCTGAACACCCTAATGTTCCGAATTTGAAGCACATTGGTTTATAAATGGTAGAGTCTGTCATTTTTGATCTGCCATTTTGATTTTTTTAGTTTAAATTAAAAATAATAATCAGCGACCTGAATGATCGCAAAGTTCCGACTTTGACTCAAATCGGTTCATAATTGGGAAAATCTGCCATTTTTTATCCGCCATTTTGATTTTTTTTTTAAGTTGAGATTAGAAATCATAAGCGACCTGAAACACCCTAAAGTTCCGAATTTGATGCATATTGGTTCAGTAATGTGAAAGTCCGCCATTTTTAATCCGCTATTTTGATTTTTTTAGTTTAAGTTAAAAATAATAATCAGCGACCTAAAAGATCGCAAAGTTCCGAATTTGATGATATTGGTTCATAAATGGGAAGATCCGCCATTTTGGATCCACCAGTTTATTTATTTTTCTAAAAAAAAAATGTTGAATTGTATACTAACCACCAAATACCTAATTGGAAAAGTTTCAAAAAAGTTATTATCTAACAAATAAATAAATATTTTATATGAAGTCAAAAAATTGTATTTAATTTTGATAAAACATTTAATACATATAAACATAAAATATAACATTTAACTTAACCAGATTTCGTACAAATGATATTTGAAGTAAATATTCAACTGCATTAAAACATTAATCTGGCTTTTTCATGATACTGAAAAGGCTTTCTATATAAATTTCTTGATCATCAAATTCATTTTCTTTCAGGCCTTTGTTGTCCCCTGTTTTTTCAAGTAGGTAATTCCATCCATGTGTTTTTTATTTTGTAGGATTTTTTGTAGATTTAAACCAACTTTTATCACAGCTAAAAACTGTTATTTAAACCAATCTTGATAAATTAGCTGAAATTGTTAAAAGATGTCATAAATATCAGAAATTAATATAAATGTCAATGTAGCCCGCTCATTCGCTTCCTTGACTCAACCTTTCTTAAGGAAAGCTTTATAAAATGAAAACGCTGAGAAATCTTTGAGGATGCCCCGCAAACGTCCGACCTTAAGGCTCGACTATAAATTCCACCCTAAATCAACTCAATATAAATATAAATTTTATTGAAAGCGTTTGCTTTTTTTAGTGGCGTTTTTGGAAAAAGGTTTTAGGGGGCCGAGTTTTGGGGGTGGGGGAGACCTCATAAGGCCGTATATTATGTTACTTTATATTTGTATTCATGAAATATGTGAAAATTTCAAAAAAACTATTAGCTTAAGGGGGGTTCCCCCTCCCCCCCCTTATATACGTCACTGACTTTTTTAATTAATGGCCGAACGCTTGTAGCAGTCATTTTCCATTAATGGTTTTAATACGCTAGCCTAATTTATTTTTCAGTTTCGTTTTGTTTGTGCAAGTTATATAATAAAAATTACGAAATTAGAACATATTTTCCGACAATGTCAAGTTTGGGAAGTAAGTGTAAATTAAAAAATGTAAGTAATTCACTGCATTTTCACTTAAACCTCGTTCCCTACAAACTTAAACCTATAGTTTAAACCATTTCTTTTCAGTTTTTTCAATTTTTTTACGAAATCCTTGCAGATTCATATTTAAACCGGTTTTTTTCCATTGCGATATAACCTATGTAGTTATAATTAGTCCAAAATTCCATTAACTTTTATTAAGATTAAAGGAAATTCAGTTAAAACGTTTCACAAAAGATAAACTAAAAGTTAAACTTAAACCTTAAACCATCAGTACCGCTGTGTTGGTTTATTCATGGTAATACACACTTCAATAAATATCTGTTACTTGTAAATTACAATTAGGAACTTTTATTGTTAAGATGCTTCGAACATTACCTAGTTCCAATTTTCTAAGTTAAGATGCAATTTTAGCAGGCCAGCTTTTTGACAGTGGTACTATCAAATCGAGCGGCCAAGGTATTGAACGTTAATAAATTTATTCTTTATTACGATCTCGAAAGGGAATTTGGCGGTTCTTGGAGGAAGTACTACTAAAAGTCTTTTAAAGAGCTTTTCTCATTTAAATAAACAATGTAGGAAAATCAAACATAATTGTTCAATTTTCTTCTATAAAACTACACATAATCACTTCTTTATATTTGACTTTATAATTAAACTTTTTATTTTAATATTTACTCTCTAAACTTTTAGGTTTTAGCAACTTTTTAATTTAATGTTTTTTCTAAATATTATTCTTTAGCAACTTTTTAAACGTTGATTAAAGAAAGTTATTTAATTAACTGTTTAATTTACTTAGTGTTACTGTTTAGGTTTGCGATATTATATTGATTAAAAATGCCGATTTTAGGGCAACTAAAGGCTGATGTTAAAAAACCAGAAAAAGTTAGCGAAGCACCCTCAAAAACCGTCAAAAATAAGAGCGATAAAATTAATTTTTCCACAACTAATTCACGACTAATTAACGGCAAATTATCCACCTAGTCAAGATTCGATCTGCGATGGGTGCTTCGCTAACTTCATGCTCATCAATTCCACGCTTTTGTTTTGTAAATTTCACGACCTGCTGTGCTACCATCAAATAATTAGTATAATATTATTTTTGTAACAACGCTTTTTACTTTATTTATAAATCTTTTAATTATCATTTTAAAACAGATAAACTAAAAATCATTCAACTAATGTGTCTTGCAATTTTTAATTTATAATTACGTTGGAAATTTCCAGTTTCGGACTATAATTTTTTTTTCAAATATTAAATAGCTTTTTTTAACCTTGAATCAAAAAAATATTAAAGTTTTATCATTTTAAGGTAATAATAGCATGGAACCAATCAAAGTAGTAATAAAAAAATCCAGGTCCGTATTTAATTTTTTTATGATAAATACCATATCTCAAAAACTAAACAATATTTTAAAAAATTGACGTCATAATTTTGCTCTAAAAAAGTTGCCATAGAAAGGTTTTTACAGAATAAAAATATCTTGCAAAATAAGCGAGATACAAGGAATTAATTAAAATGCAATTTTTTCAAAAACTTCCTGTATAGCAAAAATCTGATTACACCAAAAACATTTACCTTGAATTTCTTTGGATTACACCATTTTTAAGGGCTCCAAAAAAGAGCACGGTAAGGTGCAATCAGAAAATCGATATCTTTAATAATAACAGAGTTTTCCATTTAATCCCATCGAAAATGGGACACGCTGTACTTCCAACTTGCCGTAGATTGGTTTAAACTCTAAAGCTTTGCAGAGATAGAGATAGACTGTGCTTTAACCGCTTTAGGCAAACAGACAAGACACTAGCGTAAGCCAGAGATGCGTCGACTTAGAAAACCGTTACAAATCAAAATTACACAATGTGTAAAAATTAAAAATAATTTGTTAAATTTGTTTCCATTAACGAAATATAAATTATTGTGATGTGACTTAAAGGACAGCTTAGCCGAATACAACTTTTATTAAAATACAGCGATTCTGAAAATTTGCCTAATAACAAGTCGTTGATGTTGCCATAAATTTTACTTATGCTTAACCTATTCTTGCTTGTAATTAATGCTTGTTGTTGTAAAAAACAATATTTGATTAAAAAGATTTAAAAAACTCATAAATGGCAAAAATACCATTTATATTCAAATCCCGTTTTGTTACACAATAGTTCCTTCCAAACCTAAACGATCTTGAGGAGGTTCTAAGAAAGAAGGTTTAAGAGAGATCACAATGGAGAAAAATCTTTTCCAAAGCAAAAACCAGCCAGGAATATTGAGCTGATAAATAAAACGAAAATGTACATTGGCATTCCGATTGTAAAGAAAGGAACAAACTAATTTAAATCGTTCAAACTTGAGAGTTTTTCGACTGCAAAAAGATTGAGTATAATTTAAAACCGCCTGCGTCCTGCAAAATGAATCTCTTTCATTTACATTACTTAGAGTCCTTTCTCCTAGAAAATATTTTATTACTCCAGGTCGAATCCTCTTTAGATAATAAATGGAAAATACTAGAGCTCTTTAATAAAAAGAAACTGTTGCTGAGGTAACTGAAAGGGGATGAAAGGGCGAAAGGGGGGGTTAACAAAATTTTGACGAGTGGTTAAGGTGTAGGTAAAGGTGGAGTCCCTGTATGTTGACATATTTGGATATATTAATATATGTCAACATACAGGACACTCCACGTGAGTTCCACGCTATATCAGGCACACACACAGGCATACACGAATGTCACGACCAGATTGCTAAGATAGGGCAAAATACACTCAAATAACACATTTTCGGCGTTATCTCTATTAGTCAGTTCTGAAATAATTTGTCGCTTGCCTATTTCTTTACTATTTAAATTATTATTAATATTTAAATTTTTACCTTCCTAGCCCGCATAGCAATGGCTAGAGAAGGTATTATTTTTAACGAATTTTTTTTTTTTTTGAGATAACGCCGAAAATGTGTTATTTGGGTGTATTTTGACCTAGCAATATCGTCGTGACGTCTGTCTGTGCGTGTATATTATTTCTGTCCGTAACACGATAGCTCCTAAACCGCTGAACCGATTTTCATAAAATGTTCAGGTAAAATAGTGTTCGATACTCTTACGAGCTGATTAGATTTTGGGCAAAATCCATGAATGCTAACGATAGATTTTTGACAATTAAAAACTTTAAAAAATGCTAACTTTATAACGGAGCATATTGTGTTATAATCAAAAACTTCGTAAGAGCTTTACTTTCTAAGATATTTACAAAAAACTGTTTTCAAGTCTGATATATTATCATGGCTTCACTTGAAGTGTGCGAATAGGCTAGCTAGGCAGGTATCAGATCCGTCATGGATCCATTTATTTATAAAAAAAAACGTAGAATACGAACTATGGTAACTATGGTGGAAATATGGCAAATGGTGGAAAACCACTCTGCACCTCTTCTACGGGGCTGGGGGGTCACGTTTTTTCAAAAAATAAAAACTCGGGTTAGTTTTACTTTGGTTTTTTAATCTACTATTTCTCAGCATTCTTGAGCATATTTTATAGCGAATTCGGCTTTTGCTCGAAAACTGCCCTCGAGTGCTAGAAAACTGTTCTGAAACGGATGCTCGCGTTCGACTTAAAAACAAGCAGTGCTCTAAAAAAGATTTGCGTGATCGACTATTGCCCGCAAATCTCCGAGCGGGTGCTCAGAATTGCTCCATCTCTTTTGACGGAGCAACGTGTCAGATCAAAACAAAAACATAACCCCATTTTTTAGATGTGATTAATTTGTTTCTAATTTTGGTGTATTTGTGTTTTTATAAGTGTTTTCCGTGTTTTACATCTCGAAAATTTACATTTATATACTTCATTGCACCCAAAAATGTTTAATCAAAAAATTATAAAACAACAATATTTTTTATTTGTTGACGTTGTAAAGCCCAGGAAATTTCGAGCAAGTATTTGAAAAATTATGTTCGCTCTTGCTCTGAGGGCGAGCAATCCCGCTCGATCTCAGATCAATCCCGGAGTGCTCGTAGAGAGATTCGTGACGTTACCGCTCTACCCGCGAGTGACTTCAGAGCAGTGAAGCCGAAATCGCTATTAATTATTTAAAAACGTAACCTTTCTATTTTCTTTTTAATTGCGGCAAAAAACACCCTTGAGAAGTCAATTCTTATAAAATGTGGAAGGCGGGTTCAAAGCTACGGGATACTTTAATTTGATGTATCTCTGCTTATCTATATCGCCCTAAAAATAACACCCCTACAGGGTGTCGATTAGAAGTAGTTTCTTAAATGTAAAGTGATTTTTTTTAATTAAACAATTTTTTCTCAAAAACCATAAGCTCTTTCGAACAACTTGTAGAAACTAATCTTGTAGAGATTGAAACTGCCTACAAAAGGATATATAACGTAGCTTCCCAGATTGAATTTGTAGCTGTCCAGGGCAGCTTCAATTTGTGACTGTAGGAAAAATCCAATTTCTGGACAACCAATATGAGATAAGCCAAAATTGGTTAAAACTTTTTTATAGCATGTTAAATTTCCATTCCAATAATCTATAACGCAGCTACATAGCTATATGAACACGACGAATTTTTTTGTTTGCAGTGGGGGCTGAAGATATGGCCAGTAATAGCCGTAAACAACAAACAATATTAATGCCTTGAAACCCACTTTTTTTGTGAAGATTGTTTAAGCGTCTGTCGTTTTTGGCGCCGACAATTTGGCCACGGAATGTTTGGGCAATAGCCGTAAACAACAAAAAATAATACTGCCTTGACACTCACTTTTTTTGAAATGACTTTTTGGCGTCTGCTGTTTTGGTGATGATTGGCGTCTAAATGATCTATACCTAAACGGTAAGTGTCCTCAACCAAACAAAAACGACAGGCGCTCAAATAATCTTCTCAGAAAAAGTGCGTCTCGCGGCATTATTATTTTTTGTTGTTTACGGCTATTATTGCCCAAACCTTCAGCGCCCAAATGGTCATCGCCCAATTGGTAATTACTACTCTCAGAGCTATGTAAGTATGTATTTAATTTGCAATCTCACCGGTACCAAAGGGTTGGTGAAAAATAATTACCTGTTTTACCGGTCTTAGCCGTTAAATAACAAGTATTTTCCTTATTAAACAGAAGAGCAAAATCCTAATTATCTCTGGCAAACCTTTTCGCAGGATATTTTAAATATAAAAAAAAAGAAAAAGCACTTCGCAAGTAAAAGGAAATTAAGAAAGCTTAAAATGGTTTTGAATAAAATACTGTCTATCTCAAATTAATGGACCTATTACCTTGTTTATTTCTGTTCCCACTTGCCCAAAATTTGCAAGAAGTCTTAAAAAAATGAGTTTTATTAAGTGATTTGCTCCATCCATACATTTTTAAGGATCTCAGCTTATTTTTTTCCACTATTGGGAGTCCAAAAACCTGTCATCCTTGTTCTGACGAACGAACGACGTATTCCCATTTAAAAGAAAGAAAGACACTGATTTAAATCGCTCAACACTGCTAATTTGTTGAAAGCTAAATATGATTAAAAATATAAAACCTCTTTCATTTGCCATACTTATAGTTAAGTGGCCTACTACCATAGATCGATTGGTAATGTATTACATAATTTTAAGTCACCTGGTGTTTGCCTCCAATTTAAGTAGAAGGGCCGGTATGACGTCATAAATTCAAGATGGCGGTTTTTTTCATGTTTTTTCACAAACTTTGCCTTAATATTTTTGCTAAATTAGTTTTCCAGAAAAACTGTATATGTATATGTTTTTTGTTTGCAATATAACACGAACTAAGATAGTAGAGAAATTAGCTTTATATTTCAAAAACTAACAAATATATTTTTTTTTAATACAAAAAATAGTAACTTTAAAAAAAATTATGGAAGGGAGGTTTAGTGTCCCAAACTCGGTCGCAAATCAATTGTTTACGGTTTACTCAATTTCAAGTCGTCGAGTGTTTGCCTTAAATTTAAGTCTGCCTGCATGATTGACGTCGAAAATCCAAAATTTTTTGTCACAAACTTTTGCTTTTAACTTTTGCCCCATCAACTTTAGAGAAAAGTTATATTGGTTATGATTTGTTTGTAATAGAATAACAATAAAATTAGCATATCTTGAAAACTCACAAAAAAAGAAAAATAGTGTTTTCTATTACCCAATTTTTGTTTTGTATTTTTGTTAGTCTTTAAGATATAAAGCCAATTTCTTTAACATATTAATTTCTCTCACAACAAAAAAGTATGTATAGTTTTTCTGTAAAACTAATTAGCAAATGGTAATAAATAACGTAACATAGGTCCTCCTACTCAAATTGCAGGCAAACACCTGGCGACCAAATATTAGGTAACCCATCACCAAGTGATCGAGGGTAGTCTAAAACATCCTTCCTAAAAATGTTTTTAATCTTCAGAATTTTTTTAATATTTAAAAAAATATCTTTTATAGTTCTTGAGACATAAAGCTTATTAAGACGACAGTTTAATTGCTGTTCTATTGCGACCGAAACATGATCTATACATTTTTTCTCTAAAGTTGATGCGGCAAAAGTTAAAAGCAAAAGTTTGTGACATGATGAAAGACATGAAGATAACTTCTTTACTATATTAATTTGTGTTCTCCTCCAAACAAAATATATTTTAACAGTTTTTCTGTAAAACTAATTTAGTGAAAGTTATAGGCCAAAATTTCTTCCTACCTACTCAATAGATCTAGCGTTGTTTAAAAAAATCTTCCACAAATTTACTATTACCCGAGAAGAGCCACCAACGAGAAGCGACAAAACACTTCGGCACCTTTGATCTATTGAAGCAAAAATTCATAACCGTGTAATAAAAACATCTGCTGCGTTAGCTCCAAAACACTGAGAGAAAGTGTGTGATTCGCTAAATATTCCTTTGGACCCTTAGAAAAAAAAATTAAAAAAAAAGGTAATTGTAATTAAAAACAGACTTTTACAATTGAAGATCCAAGTGGATGAAGGTGCTATGTCGCATTTTTATTAAATTTGAGTTTTTTCCACCAAATCCAAGAAAAAGCGCTATTTTTTCTTGCAAATTTCATTTTTGAAGTATACGTATCATAGGAAATCATTGAATGGTAGGACTTAACAAGTGATAATTTATTTAAACGAAAAAGTTGTAATAAAATATGCGAAAACCGTTAATACCGAAAGAATAATTCATCCACTTGGATTTTCAATTATAAAAACTGTCAATAGTTTAAAAGTACCTAATTATTATAAACAAGCATTTAGTTTAACTTGTTTTGTATGTCTGTGTCATTTTCTAAGTTAAATTTAACTAACTTCTAAGTATCAGATCAACTTCAAATTTGTAAAATGTTACAATGTAAAAATAAAATTATGTGCGGATAGCTACCGGTCTTAGACCCCAATCCAATTTATTTTTCTAAACGGCTTGTTGTCTCTTCTCTGTGTTTGCTATTCTCGGCTATTATATAGGCATTGCTGCGCGGGCTAGGAAGATAAAAATAAGCTTTTGGCAAAGAAGATATATCAACAAGAAGCGAAAAACTCAAAGCATTGTTTATATGGGAAACAAAATGTGACGTCGCACTTGGACCAAATGACATTAATGCAGTTGTATTACACTGAGAAAAATATTGTGTAACATTACTTGATGGTGTAATTGTTTTAAACCTTAAAAAAATAATGTACTATAAATTACGGGGGCTTTTATACTCGTATATAGCTATACTGTGGTCATAGAAAATCATCTATTTTTAAATAATTATAATTGTAAATTGCACACTTTTTCTCTCAGTGTAATAGGACTGAATTACTGTCATTTAGGTTTTGTCGCTTCTCGTTGATATATCTTGTTTGCTTTTGGGTCGTATTATGTGAACGTGTGCGATGACTTTGTATATTTAATAGAGCAATTATTATGATTTTAACTTTTTCTCACAAGAGTGGTAATTGCGAATCTCAGAACTATACAAGTTTGTATTTAATTTGAATCTTACAGCTACAGAGGGTTAGTGCAAAATATAATTACCTGTTTTACCCTTCTTAGTCGTTAAATAACAAAGAGTTTCCTTATTAAACAGAAGAGCAAAATCCTAATTATCTCGGGCGAACCTTCTCGCATCTTAAATAATAAAAAAAAGGAAAAGAACTTTTTCAAGGAAAAGGAAACTGAGCAAGAAAAGAAAGCTAAAAATGGTTTTGTATAAAATACTATTCACCTTTAATTAATGAACCTAATCCATTGTTTACAATTACTTTCTTGCTTGTTTAAATGACAGATTATTGAACATCGGATAGGATTTGAGTATAATTTTCAAGTAGTGCAGTAGTGCTTGTCAACTGCTGTCTTTGTTTATTTGTGTTCTTGCCAGTTTCTTTTTTTTTGTAAATTTAGGACAAATTCCAAGTGTTCAAATCTGTTCAGGATTTTAAAACATTACTTTTTCCATTGGAGTAGGGAAAGTCCGAGATTTTCTTTCTTTTTGACTTTTCTTCCAATTTGACAAGGCCGCGAAAAAACTAAATATAGTAAGTTTGGTTAGGCCGCCTAACGGGTTGCGTACAAGTCGCGGATTTATTGACCAAAGTAAAAGCGGCAAATCCAAAATGACCGCCGTCCCGGCCTTTTCAACCATTGACATTTTGTTCTCTGGTTTAGAAATGCCAAGAGCTTGTCAACCGCTGTTTTTGTTTATTTAGCTTGATGAAATCAAACGGTTAAAAACTGTTTAGCTTCTTAAAATAATACTTTTTTCATTAAAGTAGGCAAAGTTCGAGAATTTCTTTATTTTTCAACAAAAATACAACAAAAATAAGAACAACTGACAGTCTACGCCATTTTGACAAGGCCGTGATAAAATCAAAGTATAAGTAGGTTTGGTTAGGATGCCTACCAGTGTCCTACTATTGTAACCACGTAATGTCAAACGCATGGTGTACCCACTCTTTCATTTTGGTTGGTTGTGAACTGCAATATCTAGCTGTTCCAGGGCTATTAAAATGGACGGGCCACGATCCTCCACTTTATTTGACGTCCCATCGGGGGCTGATTTAATAATTTTTTGATAGTCCCCAGGTAGCAAGGGGCCATCAAATGACGTCTTTTTTTCGTCGAAAAGTGGTAATTTGGATGACCAGCAGGTCATCTACCAAAAAATGTTGTCTTTAAGGCGTCAGTTACTTGACGTCTTTTCGTAGTGTAGTTTTTGACGTCTGATATTGGTCACTACCGACACTGCACACTTTGTCCAAGGGACATACACTCATACTCACATAGATGGTGCCCCAGTCAGTACTTGATCGGATTTATACGGAGTGTGGGGGTACGTATGTAAAATACATTAAATATTAAATCAAGACCAACTTCGAGGCTTCTTTCGCTTCAAGGTGGAGATGTGTAAGTCTAGGTATAGGTCTATTTTGATCTGTACCACACAGACGAACACCGCTGTACCTGTTCCAGTACTTCCAGGTCGAAGTCACAGAAGAGTCACCTTCTGTGTCTAAGTTTCCTTCAGTGTTCTCAACTGCAGGGAATATTTCATATATTCAGACCAGTTTAAAAAAAGTCATAAATAGGTTTGTGTCTGTGTGTGTGTGTCTAATGTTCTGATTTGGTCCCAAATACGTCATATTGCTGACGTCTTTAAAACGTCTAAAAATGACGTCATTTTGGGTGTGTCTTTGTCATTTACACGCCAGATTAGAGACGTCAATGGTCATTAAAAATTACCTGTTTTTGACGTTTAAAAAACGTGACCTTGCTCACGTCACGACACAGCTGATTGTCTTTAAAATACTGAAGTTGGAATGGCGGTTCATGAATATTTGATTTTTTTTTAATAAAGCCGGCTTTGAGATTGTTTTTACCATATTCTTGCAGAACAATTTTTTTAATGTATAGTAATCCTTAGTCTTTTAGAGCCGCTTCATTAGTTCAAACAAAAATTAAATTTAAATCAGAAGCGAATGTGACAAACACAGATGACAAAGTCAAATACCTGTCAAATATAACAGTTGGCACGCGGTACATGGCGGGTAATTTGAATTTAAAATAAAGAATGCTAAATCTTTAAGATTTTAACCTTATAATAATATTACACCCTTACAAAAGTTTGGTGGAATATCGGGATTGTGTCTGAGAATCTTTCACTGAAATTTCGCGGAAATCTGTATTGCCATTTTGAAAATATCATAAAAAACGTCTAACCTCCCGTAAAACCCAATGTAAACGTCCGCCCCCCGAGAACAGCTGATTTTTTCAGGGCCATGACCTCTATTTTTTTTTGTTGGCCTTGCCTGTTCTAATATCTCTGCTACAAGTGCCCTTCCTTTCCAGCCGAAGTTTCAGTTTTTTCAATAGTAATTTCAAAGGCATTATTTTGGCTGGTTGCAAAATCCAATCTCTCATCTCTACCTGTTCTATAATCTGTGACTAGGCAGCATCCTTGGTCTATTCTGATTACTGCAAAAATTATTCTGTGTTTTTGTCTGCCACTATACGTGAAACATCAAGGACGCGAATTTTTTTAACAAATTCGTTTATCTTGTTCGCTATAATGAAAACGAGGCAGAATTCCATTTGACACTGTACCGTGCAAGCGCGGATCTGGGTCAAAATCTAGGGGGGGGGGGGGTAATGGTCGACGAAAATTCTTTTTGTAATATAATTTTTTTTCTAGGGGGGGGTAATTCTGCTGTTTTTCCTTATTTTATTAAGAAAAAGTGCATATTTTTGTTTCTAGGGGGGGGGTAATTACCCCGTTACCCCCCCCCCCTCAAATCCGCGCTTGGTACCGTGTGTCCTAAATTCGATGATTAATAGCCAAAACCGAATCTTGATATAGCAAATAATTTTTAAACTTGAAAAGTCTGCATTTTGACGGGAGTCTATAACATTTCTATTAATAAAAATTTTATTTTTTTGAAATTTTTTATAGCTCTTTTCGAAATGTTGACAGTTCGACTTCGTTCGATGAAATTTTATCTGCCCCTTTTAATTTTTGAGTTATCAAATAAAGTTGATACTTTTCGTATAGAATGACCCTCTTTTTAATCGATTTTTAAAATGAGAGAAAAATTTCCTTCAAAATGACACACCACAGTCACTATATTTTCTGTTTACTTCCTACCTACTCTATATTTTGAACTAAGTTCCTAATTATCATTTAAAAATATTGTAAACCCAGTAAGCAAATTAAAATATAAAATAAAATCAAATAATATAAAAAATCCAATGACGGAAAAACTTCTGATTTTCCGAGTCGAACACAAAGGATAATTTTCTACAAATGTTCATTAGTGATAAAAAATTTACGGATTTAATTTAACCTCGCGTGCTATTCGGTAAGAAAATTCCACAACAAATTATGTTTTAGAATTGAATAAATTCATTTTTTTTTGTTTTTTTGTAGGTAAAACAAAACCAGAAAATCCCTCAAATAATAAGGAATGTATTTACCAAATAATACCATATGTAGGTGAAACGAAACGCCCCTTCAGGTTAGAGTAAATGAACATCTAAAAAGTACACAATTAGAGCATATTGAAAAATCCGGTTTAGCAGATTATGTATGGAAAATGATCACAGGATTCAGTGGTCAGAAGTTAAAGTTTTGCATAAGGAGTCGCATTGGCGAAAACGAAAGTTTATTGAAGCTGCGTTTATAATGCAAAATGAAGAAGTTTTCAGTCAACCAAGCACGGACATATCAAACATATGGAAACCACTCCTTAAGGAAAACAGGCGTCTTAGGATTAAAAAGGGGGCGGGCCGTCACACCTGACTGTACACCAAGTAGTATAAGTAGTAGTTTAGAGACTAGATTGTTTAGTTTACACTTGAAAACGGTTAGAGATACTTACTAACCGGAACGTCGTGTTTAAAATAAATAAAGACAATGGAAGTTCGAAATTTTATTTCTACTCAATAATTGTCTACGAGTTTCGAACAAAAAGTACTTTTGTCATTCTATCTACCTAAATTAAAAACTAATACGTAGCTGATTTATTATTTTTATGTCTGCAACAACTTTATTTCATTTTCATATACTTAGGTTCATGAAAATACCAGTTTAGAATGTAAAATATTTTATTATCTTATTTTACATCAATTTTAAGTTACTACAAGTGGAAGAAAATTATAAATGTATCCATTTTTCATATAGGTACATAGATAAATTTTGTGTGCTTTGCAATGCAATCAAATATGATTTTTACGATATAAAATATTATATCTTCCATTTTATAGTTACTTTCCACATAGCACAAATCAAAACAACGTTAGAAACTCACACTTTTTTAGGTTTAATAGGTCGCTTTTTAACGTTATTTTTAAAATCACATTAAAATCACATCGAAAAAACGTGGTTTTGCAAAAAACGTTAAAAAACGACCTATTAAACTTAAAAAAGTGTGTGTTTTTAACGTTGTTTTGATTTGTACTATGTGGGTTGTGGCTACTATACGTGGCAGAAAATTATAATTTTAAAAAAACACATTTTGATTGATTAAAAAATACTGGTGTGGAATTTTCACTAAAATACGTGCGATGCTATCAAAATAACACATTTGGATTAATTAAAAAAATACTGGTGTGGAATTTTCTATATAATTTACATTACTTTTACAGGATAAACAATGAACTCAAAAGCTGTCAGCCCACAGTGGATTCGGCTTTGAAAGCTCAAGACTTTCAAGTGTGTTTAACTATAATTGAAGCCAGGCAACTAGCTGGATTAAACATGGATCCAGTCGTCTGTATCCAGATTGGAGACCAAAAGAAATACACCAGTGTCAAAGAGAGTACAAACTGCCCTTATTATAATGAGGTAAGTTTTTAGTCTTTAGAGCTGGGTTTATACAGAAACATAGTAAGACATAACATAACATAACATAAGAGAAGGAAAATTAGTGTTTAAAAAAAAATTGTGTGTGCTTAAGACCACACGACAGAAGTGTAAACTTTAACAAGGCGAAATTAATAATATGAAATACAAGATTTTTTGCGTTGTATATAATATACAAAGTAATAACATTTACATAATTATAATTGGGTATAAATTACTCTGGTAAATTTTGCTCTGAATGGCCTTCATCTGCTTCATCATATCGCTCTGCTGACTGTTCCTCTCACAGTTAGTCGACTCCAGCCGACTTCACCCGAATTAGCGTTAAATAGCCGATCATGACGGCTCAGTTCAATTCAGTACCCACAAAAAGTGCTAAACGCGCCTAAAGAAGTTTACACTTCAAATATTTAACATGCCATAACATAAAAGCTTAGTCCAATCACAGTTTGACTTTTGTGTACGCGATTTTGGAACTTTCCGCTGAATTGATTGAACAGGCTTCCCTGTTCTGTACAACAAAAAAGCAAGGATTCTTCATCCATCTAAAAGAAATAAATAGACCACCTATGAAAGTAACCAAAGGGCCATCACGACATGTATGAGGGCTGAGCCCCAATTAACTGCAACATTGGACATGGACAGCCAACCTACTATATGTACCCATTGTTTAAAATCTCCATCACAAACAATCTAAACCTATATATCAAATATCAGACGTTTTGCTTACCTTTTTTGCCTAATTAGATTTTTTTTAAACAAAAAAATCATAAAAATCTTTCAAACACAACTAAAAAGTATGGTTATGGTAAAAAATCAAAAATAATGATGTCGCGGTCATGCGCGTAATATGATTTCACAGAAGACATGACATAAAAAGATAAAAGTTGGGTATCTGTTTTTGTCTCATGTTATGTCATGTTATGTTATGTTCTTTTTCTGTATGGACCCCAACAGGGTTTATCATAATACACCTCTGTTATGTTATGTCATGCTATGTTTATGTATAAAGCCTACTTAACTTTATCACAAGTCCCACACTGGTCGATTTTTTTAAAATATATGCAATACAATGGAAGAAAATATATTTTAACGCAAAAAGCCAAAATTCTATGCAGGGTGTTTTTTTAAGATAACGATATCGATTAGAGACAAAAAAGCACCTCTATAAACTTAGCATTACCACTTAAGAATTGGATATTCGCAATATATGCATTAATTGTCGTGAATTTGTCGTAAATTTGTCGTAAAAGAAAAAAATTTGTCGCGCCACCCGTTTTCCTGAAAAGGGTATGTAATGCTAAGTTGAGTCTCAACTTAGCATTACCACCCCAGAAAAAATTAAAATTTTAAAAAACTAATCTATGGAAATATTGTCGTAAATTTGTCGTAAATTTGTCGTGAAAGAAAAAAATTTGTCGCGCCACCCGTTTTCCTGAAAAGGGTATGTAATGCTAAGTTGAGTCTCAACTTAGCACTACCACCCCAGAAAAAATTAAAATTTTCAAAAACTAATAAATGCATTAATTGTCGTGAATTTGTCGTAAATTTGTCGTAAAAGAAAAACAATTGACGCGTCATCCGTTTTCCCGAAAACGGGCAGTGAGCAATTTTGATTGATTTCCCAGCTAAATCTTAGTGATCTTTAAGTTTTTTTACAATACGAAGATGTAGTATATTTAACCTTGTCGCGCAATTGTAAATTTTTGGTGAAACAATCATTATATTACGTTCCGCTTTTACTTTTCAATATAACCTTTTGTGGTGTTTGTGTAAATATTCATTGATCGCCAGGATTTTGCGTTGTTTTAGAAATTATGAAAAAAAGTGAACTTCTCACGAAACATTTATATGCATTAATTGTCTTAAATTTGTAGTAAATTTGTCGTGAAACAAAAAAAATTGTCGCGCCACCCGTTTTCCTGAAAAGGGTATGTAATGCTAAGTTGAGTCTCAATTTAGCACTACCACCCCAGAAAAAATTAAAATTTTTAAAAACTAATCTATGGAATAATTGTTGTAAATTTGTCGTAAATTTGTCGTGAAAAGAAAAATTTTCTCGCGCCACCCGTTTTCCTGAAAAGGGGGTGTAATGCTAAGTTGAGTCTCAACTTAGCACTACCACCCCAGAAAAAATTTAAATTTTTAAAAACTAATAAATGTATTAATTAATAATTTGTCGTAAATTTGTCGTGAAAGAAAAAAATTTGTCGCGACACCCGTTTTCCTGAAAACGGTATGTAATGCTAAGTTGAGTCTCAACTTAGCATTACCACCCCAGAAGAAATTAAAATTTTTAAAATCTAATCTATGGAATAATTGTCGTAAATTTGTCGTAAATTTGTCGTGAAAGAAAAAAATTTGTCGCGCCACCCGTTTTCCTGAAAAGGGTATGTAATGCTAAGTTGAGTCTCAACTTAGCACTACCACCCCAGAAAAAATAAAAATTTTCCAAAACTAATAAATGCATTAATTGTCGTGAATTTGTCGTAAAAGAAAAACAATTGTCGCGTCATCCGTTTTCCCGGAAACGGGCAGTGAGCAACTTTGAGATCTAAATCTAAATCTCAGTGATCTTTAAGCTTTTTCACAATACGAAGATATAGTATATTTAACCTTGTCGCGCGATTGTAAATTTTTGGTGAAACAATCGTTATATTACGTGCTGTTTTTACTTTTACCCTTACCCTTTGTGGTGTTAATATAAATATTCATTGCTCGCTGTTTTCAATGATCAAGCTAACGCCAAGATTTTGCGTTGTTTTAGAATTAACGAAAAAAAGCGAACTTCTCAAGAAATATTATGTTGTCCTTTTAACAATCATAGGCATTTTGCTACAAAGAACGGATATAAATATGTTTCGTACTAACAAAACACCATCTTCTAGTAACACTAGGTACCTACTAGTTGTATAGCTTTATTTATTTTATTGTAGGCGAAAGTTCTTACCTAACAAAGTCGAGAAGCCCTCCCTACCCCTTGTTACACTTTGCCAAACTTTTAGGAAGCCATCCAAATCCTGTTACGTAATTAATAGGCGACCCCTAATAAAATAAAGATCAAGCATAGCATAGGCAATGGTTGGGAAAAAACTTTTCGGACACGTGTGTAAACGTGGTATGTCGACTTGGCAACATTGAATGCCCTGCACCAAAGCATCGAAAAAATAATATCTTTGACCAAAGTTCCTTAAGCCGACAATACGTTTTTTTTTTTTTAATTTTATTTAATAATTATTCCGACAAGTACACCATGAAAAGAGGGAAACCTCCTCAAATCCTACTATTCTTGTACGGCCAGCTAAATTCTGGACCAGGTTTGTTTTTCCACTCCTGAACCGAACCGGAAAAATCCTAACGAATATATTACTGCTAGACCGTATTTCACTTCCAGTAAGTCTCTTTTAATTGTGTTGCCAAAACAAATCTGACAACCAAGAGTAAGGCTAGAAACGCCACAAAACTGCCGCGGATTTATTTCACGGTGAAAAAGATAAAGGTGAAAATTTCGCTTACTTCAAGAACTTCAAGAATATGCACCCAGAGCTGTGTTGCCAAGTCGACATATCACGCTTACACACGTGTCCGAAAAGTTTTTTCCCAACCATTGCCTATACACCCCCTTTTCAGGAAAACAGGTCGCGAGAAAATTTTTCTTTTCACGACAAATTTACGACAAATTTACAACAATTATTCCATAGATTAGTTTTTGAAAATTTTAATTTTTTCTGGGGTGGTAGTGCTAAATTGAGACTCAACTTAGCATTACATACCCTTTTCAGGAAAACGGGTGCATATAAATGTTTCGCGAGAAGTTCACTTTTTTCATAATTTCTAAAACAACGCAAAATCCTGGCGATCAATGAATATTTACACAAACACCACAAAAGGTTATATTGAAAAGTAAAAGCGGAACGTAATATAATGATTGTTTCACCAAAAATTTACAATTGCGCGACAAGGTTAAATATACTACATCTTCGTATTGTAAAAAAGCTTAAAGATCACTAAGATTTAGCTGGGAAATCAATCAAAATTGCTCACTGCCCGTTTTCGGGAAAACGGATGACGCGTCAATTGTTTTTCTTTTACGACAAATTTACGACAAATTCACGACAATTAATGCATTTATTAGTTTTTGAAAATTTTAATTTGTTCTGGGGTGGTAGTGCTAAGTTGAGACTCAACTTAGCATTACATACCCTTTTCAGGAAAACGGGTGGCTCGACAAATTTTTTTCTTTCACGACAAATTTACGACAAATTTACGACAATTATTCCATAGATTAGTTTTTAAAAATTTTAATTTTTTCTGGGGTTGTAATGCTAAGTTGAGACTCAACTTAGCATTACATACCCTTTTCAGGAAAACGGGTGGCGCGACAAATTTTTTTCTTTTACGACAAATTTACGACAAATTCACGACAATTAATGCATATATTGCGAATATCCAATTCTTAAGTAGTAATGCTAAGTTTATAGAGGTCAAAAAAGCCGTTTTGGTGCAAAAAGTCCGAAAGTTTTGACGATTTGGCACGATTATAGAGTTGGTCCTTATTGATTGATTTAATTAAAGCAAAAAAAAATACATAAATATTTGCCTTTGCCATTATTTTTTAAGGCATTTCCTGAAAATTATCATTTCCAGTTATGCCACTATCAAAGCAAGGCAGCGATATGCAAAATTAACCGAAATAATTCAAAATAATTACGTTTTATCTAATTTTCTCAAAAAGTAAGCATTTTATAGAAAATCTATAAAAAGACTTTACTTTGGAAATTAAATTACCTTTAAATGGTGTATTACTTAGCTGCGTCAAATTAATGGTGAGCACTACATTGGCGTCCCAATATTGGGGTTATTTTTAAAGATAATTCAATTTTCTGAAAACCTAAGCAATTAAAAAAAATATATCAAGGACACTTTTTCGTTGCAAATAAAATTTTCTTTTAAATAATTTATTCAGGAAGGGCCGCACACAGAGGGAGGGAATATTTTTGAGGATCAGGAGGAACTAAACCGAACCAAAACGAACCCCAGTTTAACGACGCCAATAAAGTGGTAACTGTAAATTAGATCCCCTCAGATTATAAATTTTTTAAACACTAATTTAATTTCCTATAATAAAGTTTGTTACATATTTTTTGTAGGGAGCTTAGTTTGGAAGAAAATGAAATAAAACTTAATAATTATGGTTTATTATGAAAAATATCCTTAATGTTCGGACGCCCCTGGACTATTAACCTCTGCTTCAAGATCACTTCATGATAAACCGTTTAAAAGAAAATTTTAATATCTTAAAAAGATTTTGTGATATTCTTCTCTCTAAATTGCTTAGTTTTTAAGAAAAAAACCTATAAAAGCACTCTAAATATCTAAATCTCTATTCTAAATAACCGGAGATTATACAAAAACGTCCTTTATCAAAACAAGTCAAGAGCAAAATCGAAGTTTAGTATAAAGTCTTCAAAACCAGAAAAAAGCAAAAAGGACAAAATCATAAAAAGGGGCCGGGCCTAGCATGAGTAACTATCTCCTTTCTATTCATGTATACTGGTTACTGGTTAAAGTATCTCTTCCTCTCATACAAATCGGTCTTATGCAAGTTTGGCTACAAATTTAAATCAGAAACAAATAATGTTGTTTTTGGACCCAAAAATACATACAAAAATAGAAATATCTGTTTTTTCCTTTAATTAGCTTCCCTGTCCTTCTTTTGAGAGGTCGCACAGAAAAAAAGAAATTCTTCAGTTAAGGAAAGTAGTTTTCTTGAAAAAATTATCTTGACCCAAAAGCAAAAGTCTCCGAACAAAATGTTTTCTTTTCATCTAAGCAAACCGCTTGTTTTGGAAAAAAAATAATTATCTTGGTAAATTGTTTTGCTTTAAAACAAACTGCCTTTAGTGAAGAAAAAGTGGTTTTGAAGCAAGATATAAAATGTCTTAATAATATCTTCTTAACACAAATAAAGCTTTACTTTGCCTAAAGACTTTTAATTTTTTAACTCAAAATATCCAGCATCTCAAAACGAAAATGTCGATTTATTCCATAATACTAGAAAACACAAAACAAGAAGGTTGCCGCTTTCATTCAAAACAAATCAATTTTCTTGGAATTCTTTTTATTTTCAACGGAAACCAGGAGTTCAAGAAAATAGTTTTTTTTTGTTAAGAAAATATCGTCTTCTTGCATAGGAAAGCAGGGTCTTCGTGCATAGGAAAGCAGGTTTTTTCTTGGAGCAAAGCAATTTGCATTGACTGAAGACATTTTTTTTTCTGTGCGAAATCGGTGTAAATCGAAGCGAACCTCTTGGTCAATTAATTGCAGATAAATCCTCACCTAGGGTCCAACACATGACCTTTATTAACGATGAGCCTTGCTTAATAAAAACGCCGTATGTGCTATAGCAATCCCTATATAAATACGGCGTTTTTTTTAGGCATCACAGTAAAGAAATTGCAGTGAAGGACGCTTTAATTGCATAGCAATATCAGAACCGCTCTTCTTTAGGTGAAAGTCACAAGCTAGGCCCGACCCATTTTTATGATTTTGTCCTGTTTGATTTTGTCCGGATTTGATAAAAGACGTTATACAGAACTTCGATTTTACTCTTGTCTTGTTTTGAATTTTGATGTCCGGTTATTAATACATAATTCCGTTTTTAACATTGGAGTGTTATGCCTTTTTCATTTATGATCTTACACGATTTTTTATTTGTCCTTTATGATAATATCAATCATACATACATAAAAGCGATAAAAGAACTATACAAAGGGTCAAAATCTAAAATTAAAATTGGAAATCGACTTTCAAAAGAATTCCTGGTAGCAAAAGGCTTAAGACAGGGATGTTGTATCTCTCCAACTCTTTTTAAAATATATAACGAGGTAGCTCTAAAAAACTGAAAACCCAAAGTACACGGCATGGGCATACAACTTAACGACCGATTTACCATATACACACTACAGTTTGCTGACGACCAAGTAATTGTAGCTAATGATAAAGAAGACATGGAGTATATGATGAGAAAGTTAACGGAAGAATACCAAAAGTGGGGGTTAACAGTGAACGTGGACAAGACACAGTACTTATGTATTGGAAACGAATAAAGTGAATTAGAACTAGAAAATGGACAAATAATATCTCCATGCAATGAGTATGTATACTTGGGTGTCACATTTGATAAGACAGGAACAGACTGTAAAGAACTGGAAAAAAGAATAGTAAACGCAAAAAAGGTTATTGGTTGTCTTAACAGTATTTTATGGAGCAGAGAGATAAAGAAGAATGTAAAATTTAACATATATGAAACAATGGTGAAAAGCACGCTGTTGTATGGAATAGAGACTTGTCGCGTAACAGAAAAATACAAAGCAAAAATGGAAAGTGTCGAAATGGATGCAATAAGAAGATCAATGAGAATATCCAGAACAGATCATATAAGAAATGAGATCATAAAAGAAAGAATGGGAATCCAGGGAAGCATAACGGATGACATCACTAAAAGGCAACTGATATGGAACGGCCATGTACAACGGATGAGCGACGAAAGATTACCAAAGCAGGTCCTAGAATGGCAACCAATAGGGCGCAGAAAAAGAGGGCGTCCTAAACTGGAATGGCAACAGTCAATCCAAAGATCAATGAGTCAAAAAAACCTGACGGAAGATGACTGTCAGGATCGAAGGAGGTGGAGAAAAGGCGTCGGACAACGTAGAAAAACGTTCTAAACCGACATAGTAGTATGATAAACCGAGGGGGACACTTTTTGGCTATAGGCTTTAGGGGTAAAGTTTATCTCTATATTTTGAATAGAGAAAATGATACCTTGTCTTGAAGGTGTATCTATTGATTGGTCTTTAAGATATTTTTTAAAAGTTTAAATATTAGTATATTATTCAAAAACACTCTATGTATGTAGTAATTAGAAGTACAACATAATATTTGCTTCGAACCTCTTGTAAGAGCCCTCATCAACTCATACTTAAAACTTTTAAATGAGAACCCGCATGGAACTATAGAGTCCTCCAAAATTTTAATTTCCTGAGTTTAATAACAACCGAGAAGTTTGAGTGTTTAAGTTTTCGCATGGGCACACTGTATTATTCTAGTTCCAAACCCTTTCGCCTTCAACGCGTGCTTATCTTTTTCGGCCTTTCTGATAAGCCACATCAAAACCCTTAAAAAATTATCATCGGGGATTTTGACGATTTTTACCGAAATACAATTTTATTGATGTAGAGAAAATACATACATAAAAGCCGGGTACTCATTACCGAGCCACGAGCCTCGAGCCTCGAACAATTCGCTAATGTAGACGTGAAAAAGGTATGATCGCAGCGCGCAACAAGCAATTCGCGACGAGCCAATAGGCGGTCGTCGTTCAATGCGCTTCAAATAAAAAAATACTCTGCCAATCTATGGGCACCCAAGCTCACACTAGGTACTATAGTTATAGTGTACGTGTGAGCTAATATAACTAAAAACTGAAATATATTTTATTCAACTCCAGACTCAATTACCTTTCGTTTGATACCACACAAGCCATGTTTTGACTTAAACTCTAATTTTTAAAATCAACCCCCACCCTTTTTTAAAAAACTAAAATGTATTTTGTTTAACTCCAGACTCATTTACCTTTCGTTTGATATCACACACTACATATTTTCACTTAAACTCTAATTTTTGACATCTACCCCCACCCTTTTTTTTAAGTAACTTAAAATTTATTTTGATTAACTCCAGACTTAATTACCTTTCGTTTGATGTCACACACGCCATATTTTCACATAAACTCTCATTTTTGAAATCTACCCCCACCCTTTTATTTGACTTGCGTTCGGTGGATTTCGTTCATTTTTAAATGGGACCACCACGGCCCAAGACCCAGCCTAGGTACTAAATTTCATTTAAATCGGAAAAGCGGTTTTTGAGTTATGCGGGTTGGTCGTTACAGACAGACAGACATACAGACAGACAGACAGACAGACGGCAAGACAAAAAAGTTTCAAAATCATCTGAAACGCAAAGATATATAAAAAATTTTGAAATCGGAGCAACTTTTTTTTTCTCGAAAAAATTAGGATCACCATAGCTCACACTACTATAGTATAGTAGTAGTGTGAGCTAAAATACCATGAATGATGAAAAAGTATTATCTATTTGAAAATTACAGGAATAGACCTGTTATATGGGATCCAAAAAACAAAGACTGTTTAAAAAACATTTAAAAGAAGATGCAAACGTCATACTCCGTTATCATAACCGGATAGAGGTTTGCAATCACTAAAATAAAAAAAAAATAAAAAAACCTAATATATCATACGAATTTCAACATTATATTGCTCTATAAGTCTAGTTTAATGTTTATATATATATATATATATATATATATATATATATATATATATATATATATATATATATAAGTATCGCCGTCTGTTAAAACCAAATATTATTTCCTAATTTTTTTTTTATAAAATAACATTTTAAACGCGTACCCTGGAAGAGCGTCATTACCGTTATCAGCATAACATTTTTTAAACGTGTACCCTGGAAGAGCGTCATTACCGTTATCAGTATAACATTTTTGGCCGTGTGCCCTGGAAGAGCGTCATTACCTTTATCAGTATAACATTTTTAAACGTGTGCCCTGGAAGAGCGTCATTACCGTTATCAGTATTAAATTTTAAATGCGTACCCTGGAAGGGCGTCATTACCGTTATCAGTTTGTAATTCCTACATATCTACCGCTAGAGGCGCTTTAGGCGAGCGCGCGCGAATTGTTCTTATTCCTTCAATATCTCTCAATACAGATCGCAACGCCTGAGTAAAGCCGCATCTGTTCTGTGCAGTTTTTAGCATTAATACGTGCATAGGTTAGCTTGTCCAATCATAAGTGGTAATTACCGTTATCAGTAAAGTGAGGTAAACAAAATATATTTATTTTCCATTTTATACTACAAAATTTATTACCCAGAAAGAAAAAAGTAAAAACTCTTTTTACAAAACGAGCGGAGCGACAAAAACATACGTATAATCATTTTCGTTATTATCATCATTATCAATTGTAATTTAAAGTAATATGCTCACAGAAAACGTATACGGGATGCCATTATGAGTATTGAAAGTAAATTTTTAAAAAAATCCTTGGACACATTATTAGCTCACACATATACTATACTATAGTAGTGTGAGCTATGGTGATCCTAATTTTTTCGAGAAAAAAAAAGTTGCTCCGATTTCAAAATTTTTTAGATATCTTTGCGTTTCAGATGATTTTGAAACTTTTTTGTTGCGCCGTCTGTCTGTCTGTCTGTCTGTCTGTCTGTCTGTCTGTCTGTATGTCTGTCTGTCTGTCTGTCTGTATGTCTGTCTGTAACGACCAACGCGCATAACTCAAAAACCGCTTGACCGATTCTAATGAAATTTGGTACCTAGGCTGGGTCTTGGGTCGAGATGGTCTCATTTAAAAATGAACGAAATCCATTGAACACAAACCAAATAAAAGGGTGGGGGTATATTTCAAAAATTAGAGTTTATGTGAAAATATGGCGTGTTTGATATCAAACGAAAGGTAATTGAGTCTGGAGTTAAACAAAATACACTTTAATTTATTTTAAAAAAGGGTGGGGGTATATTTCAAAAATTAGAGTTTAAGTGAAAATATGGCGTGTGTGATATCAAACAAAAGGTAATTGAGTCCGGAGTTTAACAAAATACATTATAGTTTTTGTTTTTTTTAAGGGTGGGGGTAGATTTCAAAAATTTGAGTTTAAGTCAAAACATGGCCTGTGTGGTACCAAACAAAAGGTAATTTAGTCTGGAGTTAAATAAAATATATTTCAGTTTTTAGTTATCTCACACGTACACTATAACTATAGTACCTAGTGTGAGCTTAGGGGCCCATATATTGGCAGAGTATTTTTATTTTCTTAAAATATCCATCGACTCCTAGTTGGGGTAGCTTTGACTTCTTGACTTTAAAGAGGGAAAGTGGGTCAACTGATAGCTGGTTTAAAAGAACTTTTTCTATTCCTTTACAGCATTGATATTATTTCAAAAATTAATAGATTAGTTTTTGAGATATTCGCAATTTAAGTAAAAAAGTAAGACTGACAGCTTACTATTTTTTTACAAGTAAACTATTACAAATAGATTTAGCTTGTTTTTTTAAATGTTTTTTTGTTTATTTAAAAAATGTATTTATGTAAACTTTTTCAAGAGATGATGATTTCTTTTAATTTAAGGTTTCGATATCGCGCTGCGAGCCCCGAACAATGCCGTCCACATTAGCGAATAGATCGCGTTCGTTGATCGATGCTCGTGGTTCGTTAATGAATACCCGGCTTAAGGTGTCCCAAAAAAAACCGTAATTTTTTTTTCGGCTGTCGTTTTTTTTGCCTTTTGTTCGACTTTTGTGATTTAGGTCTACCGAGTGGGCCAAAAAAAACCGGACAATTTTTTTTAATTATAACTTTCGAACCATCGATTTTAATGAAATAAACTGCACTTGGCAGATAATTAATCAGAGTTTTGATTAAATAGTTTTTTTTGCCCGCCATTTCAAAATCCAAGATGGCGGACGAAATAAAATTGTACCCTTTAAAGATGCTTGTTTATTCTTGTGTTGCAAACATGTTTTAATAATTTTCACTAAACAAGCAGCATTCTTGCCACGCACAACAAGGTATGAATCAGCAAAATCGGTTCGGTGGTTCTAAAAAAAAATATTTTTGTTTCAACCATTGTTTTGAATATCATATGATTGCCTTGCCAATCATGTCTGCATTTATTTCCTTATAAATTCATTACTACTGAACCGATTTTGATGAAATAAAAAATATCCTTGTGAGAATTGCTTGTTTTTTAAAGAACATGATCAAAATTTATTAACATCTTAAAATTTCAGATGGTGGACAGAATCATAATTGATTCTCCTAAATTACGTGTTTAGTCTTATTTTCGGAAAATATTTTAGATTTTTTTTCATTTATAAAAAAGTACTACTTTTCCCCCGCACAACAAGGTATATAAATCTATTCTTGTTTCAGCCATTTTTTACAGATTATACGATTGCATTGCCAATTATGTCTGCATTCATTTCTTTATAAACTCATTATTACTGAACCGATCATAGTGAAATAAAAAAAATCATGGTGAGAATTGATTGCTCTTGAAAGTTTATAATCGAAATTTGCCGCCATCTTAAAAGTTAGGATGTCGGAAATAATCATATTTGACCCTTCAAAGAGGCACGTTATTCTTATTTTTAAAAAATGTTTTAGTTTTTTTTTTAATTTATAGAAAAGCACTTAATTAATTTTTATCTCTTTATAAAAGTAATGTTTTCTATAAATTAAAAAAAACTAAAAGATTTTCGGAAAATAAGAATAAACACGCCATTTTAAAGAATCAAGTATGATTCTGTTCGACATCTTAAAGATGGCGGGAAATTTCGATTAAAATTTTTAAAGGGCAATCCAATTCTCAATATATTTATTTTTATTTTACTAAAATTGGTTTAGCAATAACGAATTTATAAGGATATGAATGAAGACAGGATTGGCAATGCAATCATATAATCTGCAAAACAATGGCTGAAACAAAAATAGATTTTTTGAGAACCACCACACAGATTTTAATAATTTGCACCTCGTTGTGTCGAGGAAAGGCAGTGCTTTCCTATATGTTAAAAAAAAATTGAAATATTTTCAGAAACTAAGAATAAACACGCCGTTTTGAAGAATCAAGTATGATTCTATCCGTCATCTTAAATTTTAAGATGGCGATAAACTTTGAGCATTATCATTAAAAAGCAATCAATTCTTATATTTTTTATTTCATGAAAATCGGTTCAGTAGTAATGAATTTATAAGGAAATAAATGCAGACATGATTGGCAAGGCAATCGTATAATATACAAAACAATGGTTGAAACAAAAATATTTTTTTTAGAACCACTGAACCGATTTTGCTAATTCATACCTTGTTGTGCGTGGCAAGAATGCAGCTTTTTCACGAATTTAAAAAAATAATTAGGACATCTTCGCAACACGAGAATAAACGAGCATCTTTGAAGGGTACATTTTAATTTCGTTCGCCATCTTGGATTTTGAGATGGTTGACAAAAAAATACATTCAGTCAAAACTCCAGTAAATTATGTGCCAAGTGCAGTTTGTCCCATTAAAATCGATTGTATGTTCAAAAGTTATAATTAAAAAAAAGTGACCGGTTTTTTTTTGGCCCACCCGGTATATCAAAAGCTTGAGACTCCGTCTTTTTTATCAAAATTAACATTTCTGTAAAATCCAAGATGGCCGCGTGCTTTTAAAATTTAACAATTTTTCAGACCCCCCGCCAATTGTTTTGCGCGCCACTGTTTCGATTTTAAACATTGATTAAAAAGCCACGTTTTTGTCGTACACAAAAAAGTATTAACTGGAAAAATTGGTTAAGAAATACAAATTTTAGTTTATTCACCAAGAATGCGCTACCAAGAAAAATATATTTCGGGAAACGAAGACAGCCGCAAGATTTTCTGTGAATAGTTTAGCGCTGGATTTCGGCAAGAGGACATGGGGCTCTTTTTAGAATCCTTCGTCTTATGTTAGTCAGGATTCTTTACCCAGATGGTTTTGTAGTGGTTTTGTATACCAGCAAGACAACTGCCCTGTCCACATTGCCCAAATATCACGATTGTGGTTTCAAGAGACCAATGTCGAGGTTTTGCCATGGCCAGCTATAACTCCCGATTCCCGATGCCAATCCAATCGAAAAACGTGAAGGGGCACTTATCCAAAAAAAAATACAAAAATTAATATTACTGCTAGTAAGTAAAAATCAAACAAGTTTTCGTTGCTAATCTGGAAAAAAAGAAGTTTTCGTCTCTCATATTTTTTCGTGGGTAGCTCGAAAGCTTAACCTCACGGGAGTCCAAGATCTAATGGACACCTAAGTGTTGAAAGTTAACTGTTTCGTCCTTATGGGACTCCTCAGAACACTGCTTGGTCAATGTGACACCCTTGCGAAGTTCAATAGACGGTTTTGTCTCTAATCCTATGTCTATAGTGAGAAAACCCTCGCAAGAAGCGCCATCTACCGAGATACGAGAGAAACTAGAAAAAGAGCAGGCGAGATAAACTGCTATATATATCGACTGATGAAAGGATCGATTGCAAAGAAAAATAAAACATATTCGTGACCTACGACAGCTTTTCTGTCTTTCAGGCCAGAGCAACACTGATTAGCGTTTTTACCCACCATCAGACGCGAGCGTCAAATCAGCGCAATTTTTAAGTCAAATAATACTAACAAACGTAAATTTTATTATCCGTGAATTTAAAAATCAAACAAGTTTTCGTGGCTAATCGGGAACAAAGAAGTTTTTAATTTCTCTCATATTTTTCCGTGGGTAGCTCGAAAGCTTAACCTCACGGGGGTCCAAGATCAAATGGACACCTAATATGTGTTGACAGTTAACTAACCATTTTTGTAAAAATCAGTTAGTTACAATAAGTCCTGCAAACAGCAAAATTTTCAAAAACCCATATCTCTGGCTAACTTCTGCTGTATACATTTTATGTGGCGTTTCCTGTACATGAAATTGAAACTAAACTATTTGGCTTATGACCTTTGACTAAGTTATGAAAGTTAAGACTACTAACGTGTATGTAAACCACAATTTGCCCTCAAAGAGTAGTTACACAATGCCTATATGGCTATTTGCTAATGTGTTTTTGACGTTAGGTCAAATTTAACTTTTGTTGAGTCTATTTGAGCTACGGGTTTTGTTTTAGTAATTCCTGTAATTGAATTTATTCGGTTGAGCAATAATAATAATAATAATAATAATAATAATAATAATAATAATAATAATAATAATAATAATAATAATAATAATAATAATAATAATAATAATAATAATAATAATAATAATAATAATAATAATAATAATAATAATAATAATAATAATAATAATAATAATAATAATAATAATAATAATAATAATAATAATGATACAATACAGGCAGAGGCTAAAGAACATCTTTATGGAAACTCACCCTGAACACTCAACTATTACAGCCCAAAGACTGTCCGATCAGTGTAGAGTCATCAGAAGAAATAATCTGATAACCCAGTTGGAAATTCAGCAAATCGCCGACGAAGTTAGAAGAGAACTTGGGTTACAGGAGGTGGTAGCTGATGCACCAGGAATACAAAATGAGTTGATCCTTAACGATAATGAAAACACTGTCCCAGAACCCATACCTGCAAATGACATATCTCCAAATAATATAGTGCGTGATACCTTTGAGACAAATCTAGTGAAATTCAATGAAATGAATCCCTGCCTCAGACCACCTCTACCTAGAGTCAACTTTAATAATAAAACTATAACCCTTATTCGAAAAATGAACGAGATTCTCAGTGAAGTGATAGAAAGCAATAAAACGCTTGAACAGCTTCATTCTTTGGTCTACTGTGCAGCTGCTACTATTTTGTCCCTAAATCAAAAACAACCAAACAAAAGGGCCTCTTTACATCCAGTCCCCTTTAAGCCGGCATGGCAACAACGTCTGGAGAAAAAAATAGAACATTTTCGAAAAGACATTGGAAGAGTGGAGCAGCTTCGGATGGGTAATCGATCAAGACGGGTCCTTAGGGAGATCCCAAAAGATCTTAAAACTTCACTTCAGGAAAAAGATCAAGAACACCAAAATGCACTCATACTGTCCTACCTCGATACGCTTAAACAAAAACTCGCAGTCAGCGCTGGTCGATTAAAAAGGTATAAGGAGAGCTATGAAAGGAAAAAGGACAACAACCTCTTTGCGCGAAATGAGAAAGCTTTCTATTCTTCACTAAAACTAAAGCAAATCTCAGATTTTAAACCACCTATACCACAGGAAGTTCAAACTTTCTGGTCTAACATATGGTCGCAAGAACACATTCATCGACAAGCCTCCTGGATTAGACAAGAAGAAGATAGATGTGGAAATCTTGAGCAGATGCTGGAGGTTAGGATCACGAAAAAAGACCTCACAAATGCCCTTCAGAACTCAGCTAATTGGAAAGCACCCGGCCCAGACGGTATCCAAAACTTCTGGTACAAACGTCTTACCGCAGTCCACTCACATCTTATTGTGGCTTTCAATGATGCTTTGAAAAATCCAGAGGAATTTCCAGTTTTTCTCACGGAGGGTACAACCTACCTGATCCCCAAAAGTGACTCCACTGAAGATCCATCGCAGTACCGACCGATCACTTGTCTGCCGACGTTGTATAAAATCTTCTCAGCTGTGATGTGCAGGAAGATCGACGAACACCTAGAAGAAAAAGGAATTATTAATGAAGAACAAAAAGGAGCTAGAAGGCGTGTTCTGGGATGTAACAACTTATTATAGATTCAGTGCTAACCGAGCAAATTCGCAAAAATCAACGCAATGCTTTTATGGCATACATCGATTATAAGAAGGCGTTTGACTCCGTTCCCCATTCATGGCTGATGCATGTCCTAAGACTCTATAAAATACACCCAATAGTCACTCGTTTTCTTGAGCATACCATGCAGAATTGGAAAACTACCTTGAAGATAAAAACTTTGAAAGACGAGTTACAAACTGATAAAATACCGCTTAAACGAGGAATATTTCAGGGCGATTCACTAAGCGCTCTGTGGTTTTGTTTGGCACTAAACCCCTTATCCAGTGCCATTAAATCCACAAAATATGGAATTAAAATTAAAGGTAGAGCGGGTGAGGAAATGACTCTGGCACATCTATTATACATGGATGATTTCAAGGGATACGCTGCGAACGAAAAACAACTGAAAACTCTTTTAAACCTAATTCACGGAATGAGTCAGGACATAGGCATGACATTCGGGATGGACAAGTGTGCAACAATCAAGGTTATAAAGGGACAGCTTAAAGAAATGCCAAACGTTGAGCTATGCAACCAGGTTTACATATCTTCAATCTCACAACCCTATAAATATCTTGGAATAGCACAAACGCACAAAATAGAGCATACCGAAGTCAAACAAAAACTAACGAAGGAATTTTTAGATAGAGTAAACAAACTAACAAAAACTCGACTTAACTCTAAAAACCTTACAAAAGCCATAAACACCTATGCCATTCCTGTCCTTACTTATTCTTTTGGTATCATAAAATGGTCTGATACTGATCTAGAAAACCTAAATCGAAAAATCAGAACGAGCCTAACACGAATCAGAATGCATCATCCTAAGTCCTGTAAGGAAAGAATTACAATTCCAAGACATCTGGGAGGAAGAGGATTCTTGGACCTAAGGGAGCAATGGGCAGGGCAGATATCAAGCATAAGAAATTTTTTCTACAGTAAAACAAATAGCCAACTCCACCGTATAATTTCTGACGCTGATAAAAGCCTAACTCCATTGAATCTAGCGGACCAAAACTTTCAACCCACTGTGACAACGTTAGCGCAAAAGTTGACTCAATGGGGTCAAAAAGAGCTTCATGGCAGATACTACAACCACCTACATAATGAACTAATAGATCATAAGGAATCAATTAGATGGGCAGACCAAGGATACCTTCACCCAGAGTCAGAGGGCTTTCTTATTGCGATTCAGGATCAAGTAATTAAAACCAGAAATTATGCAAAATTTATCCTAAAAGAAGACATACCCAACGACCGATGCAGAAAATGCAACGCTGCAACCGAAACGATTGATCATATCCTTGGTGCCTGCGCAATCTTAGCTCCAACGGCCTATATAAAAAGGCATAACTTGGCTGCGGGAATAGTTCATCAAGAACTACTTATCAAAACAAATATGAAGACAGATAAAACACCATATTATCAGTATCAACCCAATGAAGTTGAAGAAAATGAAAATTGGAGATTACTGTGGGATAAGACAATACATACAGACCGTACTGTTGCACATAACAGACCTGATATTGTGTTTGTGGACAAAAAAGAAAAAAACACTTATCTAATTGATATTTCTGTTCCGGGAAACCATAACATCCAGGCGAAATACCGGGAAAAAATTGAGAAGTACGAACATCTAAAAGAGGAAGTAAAAAGATTATGGTCTATGAAGAAAGTTTACGTCATACCCATAATCATATCTGTTACCGGAATCATTCCAAAATCTCTAAAAGAAAACCTTACAACACTAGACCTACCTGTGAACATGATTGGACATTTGCAAAGGGCTGTCGTCTTGCAGACTCTGTCGATTGCTCGATCATTTCTAAACCACGACACCAATGGGTCTTGAAGAAATTGATCTTCCGACTCGCTGGGACGCCCCAGGGCAAACCTGTGAAAAAAAAAAAAAATAAAAAAAATAAAAAAAAAAAAAATAATAATAATAATAATAATAATAATAATAATAATAATAATAATAATAATAATAATAATAATAATAATAATAATAATAATAATAATAATTAATAAACCAATAGGTATCCCAAAAATCAATTTCTATTTTTCACTTTCCCAACTATAGCTTTTTTACGAGTAGTCAGAGAACGTCTCTAACCCCCCCCCCCTCCCTTGTTTACCATGCCATTATCATCATCCTGTTAAGTTAATTATAGTTTATTCAACGACATTTTAATGACCTCTTTTCTGAATGACGTTTTATTCGAAGATATATCTTTTTTCCAAAAATCTTTTGTTCGAGTGATATTTTTTATAATATAAATACGTTTTTTTTCAATAGCGTTTATTTCTAAAACATTTTTTTTGAAAGGCGGTTTTTTCCTGAAAATAGCTTATTTCCTATCTTACTTTTGAGAAATCGAGATTCGAAATCGGTGTTTTCCTAATCCTAATCAATTGATAGCAAAACATGCCCTACCCTGTCTGAACCTCTCTGACCTTTTTCCTCCACAAAAAATGTCCCCAATGTACAGGTTAAGGGATATGTTTACCATCAGATTAAAAGGGTCAGGATAACACCGATTTCGATCTCCCGAAAGGAATAAAAATAATTTTTTGAAAAAATATCGTTCGGTAAAAATGTAATTAGAAGAAAATGGCATTGTAAAAAAATGTTATTTGAAAAAAACTTCATTCAAAATAATTCTTTACGAAAAAAATATATTCGAAAAAATTATCATTCGAAATTTAGGTTTTCGATTAAACTGTCTTCAAAAAATGCTTGTTTTTGAAAAACGGACGGTATCCCAAACGGGGTTATACTCAACCAGAATAATAATTCAAAAATCGGCGTTCTTAGAATAATAATGATTTAATTAATTTAATGAATTTATTTGAATTCAAAAGTAAATATTTAAAACAATACTTTTCACTTAGTTTTACAAACACGCAGAATTTTAAAGCTTTGTTAATTTTTGTCAAGAAATAATTGTAGCCTCAAACAATAATTGTTTTAGGTTGTAACCTACCTTTGGCAACGCCGGAAAGCTTTCTGTGGGAATCGTGCGTATCGCGGTCTCTTATTAACAAATGCTATACTCTATCTGTTTTGTGTCCTCTTATAGAAATTAAGCCCCCTAGATTTGGACTTATTCAAGTAGTATAATAAAACTGGTTTCTTTTTTCAGTATTTTGTCTTCGACTTCCACATGCCACCAATTATGTTATTCGACAAAATAATTCAACTTTCCGTAAGTACCTAGATATTTTTATAACTAGCTTAATTTTAAAATGTATAATAAATTATATAGGACTAATTACAATTTCGGTTTTTGGCTATTTTCTAAATTAAAACTAGAACTCTCCATTTAATTTTAATACATTTTTAAACTAATACGAATACGTGAATAAATAACATAAATAACATTTTCGATCTATTTATATTATTTTCAAAGCTTTCCATTATTTATTTCAACAAATTCGCCATTATCGTTGAGTAAACACCGAAAATAATTTGATCGTTATTTATTTAAGAACTATTTTCGATTAATAAGTTACATATTATAATAATTGGTGCTCAAAAATAATTTAAAAGCTTTTTCGGTTAAAATAAATATGTATTTTTGGCATACTGTTGGCTACAAAAGTAGGAAAAACAATTTTAATTTGGCAAAAAATATACGTACCAAGTTGGGCACTTTTGAAGATTTAAAGGTACAGGGTTTTTCCATATGTTTTTACACCATATCTGAAACGTTTATTTGAATAGATATCCAAATATGATAAATACAAAAGTTTCATAATTTTTTACAAAGTTAAAGAATCTTAAGGTCAGAATGTCAAAAAAAATTCTGTCAAAATTAACTTTAGATTTTTATTTACTGATTTCAAAAATATATATGTTGAGATTATTTCGTTTGTTAGTTTTGGTGATATATGCGTTTCAGAGTTTCAAAAACTTAAATTGATACTCTTTAAAACATCAAGGCAGCCATGAAAAAGACAATAGCATTGACACATTGACATTGATGCTGTTGCTTTTGCAAGGTATATAATTTATTAATATTTACCATCCGTGCTGATTTTGCGCAGTAATGGGCGCTGAAACAGTAAAAACAAAAAATAATATTTTATCTAATACTTCATTTGTAATTTTCTACATAGCCTCCTTGATTATTACCAGTACAATTTTGAATAATTCTTATAAATTTTCTGTGAATAGCTTGATAGAGAGAATGCGCAGAATTTCCAATCGTATGTTCTATTCTCTTTGTAGTATTTGAATTGTTTCCAGCCTGTTATAATACACCCTATTCTTAAGGTAGCCATATTGTCTAAAATAACAAGAACAAACATTTTAAACAAAATGATAAAGTTACTTAAAAAGAAAAACTAACCTTGAAAATATAACATAATATTTAAGTCTTCTTCAGCATTTCTTTCTACTGCCCTAGTTTTTCTTTTAAGTTTTTTCCTTTGATTAAATGAGTTTACTGTATTTAATTTGGTTTGGCGTGTTGGTTGTCTTATGCCGGAAAACTGAATATAATACTGGTTGCGAGCTATAGATGCGTTTTCATTCTTTGAGTAAAACAATTTAATCATACCTATCCAGCATTTCGTACTCGGAAAAACCATCTTTAACCGCTCTTAAAATAAATTTGACAAGTTGACAAAACAATAGCATTCCTTTTTATGTCAATGCAATTGCCTTTTTCATGGCTGCCTTGAGGTTTCAAAGAATACCAATTGAAGTAGGTATTTAAAACGTTTAAACGCATATCTATATCTCCCAAACTAATAAACGAAATAATCACAACATATATCTACATTTTTGAAATCAGAGGGAAAAGATCTATAAAATTCTAAAATAATATACAGGATGTTCCATTAAAAACCATCATCGATCTGTGAAATTGAGGTTTAGAATTTCTTTTTGACATTCTGACACAAATCGTCGTTGATCTTACAAACTGACGTAACTCATTAATTGTAATTTTACCAGAGAGCAATTTCAAATTTTAGAGAAAGTTTGAATTGGATTTATATCACTAAAAATGTTCTTGGATCTAATAGCTTTTTGTGCTATTTAAAGGATTTTTATGAGTTACGACACTTTGTGAGATGAAAGAACGACCCAAATAAAGTAGTATTATGGTCTTACCTCAAAACTTTTTTTTGAGATACGTCAGTTTGTAAGATCAACGACGAAATATTCTTAAACTTCGTAAAAAAATATGAAAATTTGTATTTATCAAATTTTGATATCTATTCAAATAAACGTTTTAGATAAAATATACGGGAAAATCCTGTAGTTTCCAGGGGAAATTGAGAAAAACCCACCCCACTTTTCGAGCTATGAGGGACTTTTTTAGGTATAAAATTTTTATTTAGTTATAGTTTCTTTTATAAAGAATCCAATGGTAAAACTGAATTTCATCTGTCACTTTTAGATTTTGAAATATAAGATCATATAAGACAAAGTTGATATTTCCTTTAAAATGACGTATCACAGTCAATGATTAATTTTTATTTATTCTGGAAGTATTTTTAAATCTCTAAAAGCGCCGAACACCTTATAAAATAACATCCTGTACATTCGCAGCGACAGCTACATTATTAATAAAAAACACACAAAAAATACCCAGACACTTAGCGTAATATAATTAATTATTTATTAGCTATCAAAAGCAAACAAAAATATTATTTTTTGATAGAAGCTTTTATTGAATGAAAATATTTGTTTTAAAACAACATGAAGGGTCAAACAAATATTGTCTAAAAATATAAGTTGTAAGCTGTAGACTTAAATAAGGTGTTTTTAGGTACTCCAATCAAGAAAGATATTTTCTCGACAAAGCTACATCGTTGGTACTTTTAAACTCGACATAAAGACGGTTTACGATGCTTCGGGTACTCATTTAATCATTTTTAGAATGTTTTTCAAGATTTAGGAATGCGTTTTCAGAATAACGATTTTTTAAGCATTTTGATAATTCAAAACTATGTATTAGCAAAAAGAAACAAAATTGTACTATAACCCTGTTAGTTTTATTTTTCTTTTTCCCGCCATATTTTCTATAACTTTAACTTTATCCTCTTCTATTATATGGACGGCAGGTGCTGCAATCGCGCAGTTTTCTCAGGGGCAACAAGTTGCTCGGCAACTTTAAGTTGGACGTGGCCACCGTTTGGTTCCAGCCAGGTACCGCCCTTTTGCCTGTCTTTGTCTTACTTAGCTTATTGCTGACTTACAATGTTGCGCAGAGATGCATGATATTAAACTAGGCTAAAAAAGCAGCACTACACTTTTTTACACTTATAATTATCATTATCCGTAACAAATTCCAACACGTTATCAAGAAAAAAAAGTTAGAAAGCAAAGGTATTAACGTAACTGTAAAAAAATTAAAATTGAGTAGGTAGTTGGCATTTTGGACTTCTAGTTGACCAATTTATCCTCTCTTATTGTAACTGTCAAGATGACAGTGTTTCATTTAAGCTCCAGAATTCTTAATAAATCCCCTTTATTAGGAATTCTTAGTTTCGCGTAAAATTCAGTTACAACCGTTTCATTTTGGATGCCAGAACTTGACCTTCAAAACCAAAGAACACAAAAATTACTTTGGGTGTGTTGGGCCCACCAATACCCTACGTAGGGTATTGGAAGTCCCGTAATGCTTTTGCACATGCGCAGTTCGTTTACTGATACTGATACTGATACAGGCAAATAAAAAAGATGCTTTTTTACCATACTATTGCAAAACTGCTTGCGTATCTTAAATGTTCTAGCATGTGTGTCTTTGTGCTTATTTTGTTTCAGTGTACTTTTTTTTCCCATATTTTTCAATACCAACTAATTTATTACTTATAACTAAAAAAAAAGAGAGATGAAATTACTATAATTTGTGGATTGGCGTTTCTAGTCAGTATTGAGTTCAGAGCAGCAAGGTCACTGAACGAGGACCTTGAGCGGACCAATAGCAAAGTGAGACGTGATGAGATAGGACGAGTCAACAGGTTTGCATATAAATTAGCAGAGAAATCTAAACTACGCTTACGTGTGCTGTTTGATGCCAGCTCAATATTTCGCGATGATTAAATATTTACACTAAATAAAAAGTCTATTTGGAATTAATAAAAATCTATATAAACCAAGTGCAATATCTGTATGAAATAGAAGACAGATAAAGTATACATTTAGAATAAATATTTCGATCCACCTAGAATATTTATTATAAAAATACTGGAATAAGTAGAAAAAACATTAAATAGACAAAATATCAGAAAAAAATATTTTTTATAATATTTTTATTTAATTATTTGTTTTTAGTAGGTCATATATTAAACGTAAATAGACTATTTATTAAATAGTGAATTAAGTTTTTTTTTAAGTTATATTATTTGGGGTGCGCACGTGCGTGTCGAGCTTTTCTAGAGAGCAAATGTAAATAACTCTTCACAATGTGTAAATTTGCAGCAGCATATATCTTCAATTAAAATTGAATAAAGTTTTTATTTAAAATAGGTGACCAAATAATTTGTTTTAAATTGGAAAAATATAATCCAGGTGGGCGAAAAAACTTATAACAAATGATGTAAATATTTTAAACAATTAAATTTTTTATTATTTCCATGCACGCAAAACTTAGGTTGATAATCTATTTGATCGATTTTTCTCAATGTAAAATGTTCTTGAACATTAGCTGCTCCTAAAAGTATTTTATAGGTTAAAATTAACAAAAACTCAAACTTCTAAACATTAAAGCACATTCATACATTTTACAAAAAAATAATAATTTCGGAAGGCGCTGTTCTTACAAAGTACAGAACAAACTTTAAAATAAAACATATAATCAAACTATTACTTTGTCTTTCTCATAACTGTATATTACTCCTATTGCCTTTCACTTTGGCTTTCTCCTTTGCTCTCCCATCTGCTTGCTTTGGGCGTAAGTAATCTACCGCATGCTTTAATCTATGTTTAGTCAGAGAGTGCTTTAGAAATGGTAAATTGAGGATAGGTAACTATTAGAGTAGTAAAGAAAGGACATTTTGGAACTTAGAACAAACCGAGGTTAAACCACGGATCACCTAACAAACAGATAGGGAACTCAGGTGGTGGGGGGTGCTACGCGCATCTTTCACGCAGCCTGCCATGTTGGGGTCAACCACACCAGAGGCGCATTCTGTATTTCAATATTTTTTAAACTTGTAGTACGTGTTGAGCATTAGTGGTTTGTAGATGTGATTTTTGTATTTGATATATGTTATTTTTGATTTTAAACAATGGGAACGGTTTGTGCCGTAAGAGACTGTAAATCCACGCGACGGTATACTCCTAATCGAAGTAATTTTCGATTTCCACAGGATCCTATAAGGCAAACTTATACATTATTTTATCTTTTGCCATATCCTATACAAGGTGTTCAATAATTAGATGTCCTATGAGATGAATCTGTAAATGATTTAAGTACAAAGAGTTCTTAAGCACATATAGCTCTGCAACCCCTTTGATTTTGTTTCTTTATTTTTTTATACTTTTGCAGGGTTTCACAATATTTATCTCAAATTTAAAAATGCTTTGTTTAGAAAGTTTTTGGTGTTTTGTATAAAACAGCGGCATAAGCTCAGTTTGTAGAAAAGGGAAATTTGTAGATTGGTATTTTGATCCTTAAATTAAGCAGAGGTTCACAAATTAAAAGGGTAGGGGACAATTCGCCGCGGCCGATTAACCGCGGCCGATTCGCCACGGCTGGCTAATTGGCCGCGGTTCGTTTTGCCGCGGGGACATTTTGCCGCCAATCAAATTGCCGCGGGGACAATTTGCCGCGGTAACAATTTGCCGCGAGATTTTTGTTTCATGATATTACCATTGTTTTATTTACTTATGACTTCAAATAATATTTTTTAATAAAAATAATGTTTTCAATCTTTCCAACTATTTCTTTGGTGGTAACTATACAATCCAGCATTTTTTAATTGGAAATAATACATAAAATGACGAATGTAGAATGGCGGTTTTTGCCATTCATGAACCGATATGCATCAAACTAGAAACTTTAGGATCTTTCGCGCTGATTATTATTTTTAACTTAAACTAAAAAAAATCAAAATGGGAATCGACCTGAAATACACAAAGTTCTGAATTTGATGCATCGGTTTCTTTAAATTTAAGTTAAAAATAATGATCAGCGACCTTAAAAATCTCATCAGTCCGAGTTAGATACAAATGCGTCCATAAACGGAAAAATCCGCCATATTGGATCCGCCACATTGGATCCGCCATTTTATTTATTTTCCTAATAAAAAAAATGTTGGAAAGGTTTGAAAAAAGTTATAATCAAACAAATATATATGAAGTCAGCTAAATACAAACAATTCCCAATGGTAACATCATAAAACAAAAAAATCTTACGGCGAACCCATCTAAAGGGCCCTTAATAAAAAGAGAAAATAGTAATTTTAGCAGTAAATTTATTAACATTTTTAAAACAGATTTTTGGGTAATAGGTTTCAATATTTTTAGATATTTTTGAATAATTTTGAAACTTCATTATTACCGTTTTGGTAATGCATAATTCCACAAAATTTTAATGGTCTGTTATAATTTTTAAGAAACAAACAAAAAATCGAAAAAAAAAATGCTAATTTTCACACTCTGTAAAAACAAAGAGGCCTAAATGTAATGCGAAAAAAATCTTTGTTTTGACCATCTCCAAAACCCCTTAAAGTTTCATGTATCATTTAAATTAAACCCTGTATAATACACTATTATATAACATTTGGTCAAGAGTTTTTGACACAAATTTGTTATAATTTTTGATTATGCTACTATTTACACTTTTAAGAATACATATAAAACAACTATTTTTTTTTAAATATTGGATTTTATTAAATTTTAAAATATTAATTTACCGTGAAGCAATTTTGTGCTAATTGTAAAGATCAAACTTCTTATATTTAAAATTCACAATTTTACTCCTCTTGAAACTTAATAAATGTTATCCCAATACAACAAAAAAATCAATCAATTTTTTTCTTTTTGTGTTTGGCTGTATGCTGGAAACGACAACATGCTAACGTATTCTGAATGAAGACGAAGACCTCTTTTTGTGCTTCCCATATCTCTCATTCAATATAACACATTATTTCCATAGTCCCCTACAGAGGACAAGATACAATATTTTTACGCGGCCGAGACTCTAAAATTCATTTTAGCTCCCATTTTTAACAGAACAAAACTATTTTAATCTTTTTATTGTTTCTGGCAGTAAAAATATTTTTTAGCATCAACAATCTGAAACATTCATATTTTATGATAAATTTATTTTAGTCCGGCTCTGAGTTTGATTCCCAATGCTCAGCCATCGTTGAATTCTCCGAGATCAAAGAAGGCCAGCTGGCTTATTTATCTGTTTGTTAGGTGATCCGTGGTTAAACGTCATATTTGTACAGCGATGTAACTAAATATACAGAAAGTCCTAAAACTAACTTTACAGAGTGAAACTGTAGATTTAGACAAGTGTTGCATCTCAATATTTTTACTCAATGACTCGACAGTTTTATTCTCTACCTACCATTAGGTTTTGACAACCCTGTAAAATACTACTTTTTGCCACCCGAAATAATACTACTTTTTGTAGTGAAGCAATCATAGCTTGCTTTGGGAACAATGACAAATTTAAATTCGCGGACGCGAATTTTCAAGTGGGCATGCGTGTGTTTTGTCACATAGACTCACAGACACTGTGTGGTTAGATACCATATTTATTGTTTATTTACATTTTGCGGTATTTTGCGTTTGTCGTGTTGTGAAGCTGCCCCAGGCTTTCGTGAAAAACCGAGCGAATATTTTCCTAATTTTCCCTGGTTGCAGTTATAATACTCTCAACCTCGTTTTGAACGTAAGCGTTTTAGTGTAATAGCTTCTATCACAACCCTTTTATTGATGTAAATTAAACACTTTCTTTAAAGCAAGTAGTTATATATTGTGAAAATAAAATATCGGTACATTTTCCAAAGTATTGCATGCTGTCTTATTTATCTAATTCGCATAAAGATTAAATTCATAACATTAAAATAATCATTTTCATTAACAACCTTCGATTAAGAGTCTATCAGTTAATTTAATAGCAAACGTTCTTGTTAACAAAAGTTTTTATTGTAAAGCAAAACGATTCAAAGTCAATTTTCATAGTCCACGAATTTTTTGCCGACAACCGATAGATACTAGAATACGTTATTGTTCAACATTATTCAACGTTGTTCAAAATAAAAGTCTCACCATCTTTACAGCCAGGAGCCACCACTACACAATAATAACATTATAATTTTGCTTGCACTAAAACTTTGTCATACCTTTATGCACCTTTCTGTTGTTTACTCACTAGTACGTTTATTTAACCATAGCTTTATTTACTTTTAATAATCTTTTTCTGTTAACTATCTTAAGCTCTGACGCACTCGAGTTTAATTCAAGTCAAATTTTGGTAAAAATAATGATAGAATAATGACTCTCTCTACAAAGGATTACGGGTATTTAAGCTAACCTCCCTACCAGAAAAGTCGATCTAATTCGACCAGGTGTCGGCCTTATTTTGGCGAAATAAGTGTTTGTTTCTCGCGTTTATTTCTTTTGGGACAGGAAATATAGTCTTTGGCGGTCGATTTTTTAAAAGGAAATCCATGTTTTTGTGATACTTGCAGGTGGTAACAAAATTTGTTTTTGTAGATCCGATTCAAAGAAAATCGCACCTGTATCCTGCTAATGCAGGTGTATCCTGTTGCTACACTTTAGTTTTGGGGTAAAAATGGAACACAGGTTTGGCGGATGTTACGCAAGAACCGAAGTATCAAAAAGGCAAAGTGCTTATGATTTTAATTTAGTTTCAGTTTATAGATGGTAAAGTCACACCTCTCTGTCATAAGTCGTTGATAGTCAGTGATCAGTTTGTCGAAGTCTACTTATAGTGATGTGATGGGTTGAATACAATACTGTGAGTTACTTTAACTCTTTATTGCTCAATTGTTATTTTTTTATTAGTTTTCATAAATAATAGAATTTTATTTACGGGTCAACCTCCAACTGAATAAAATTAATATTTAAGGTGCTTATTTATATGAAATTTAAACTGTTAGCTGACCACCACAGTGTAATATTATGTTTTTTTCTGTGAAAAATGGGAAATAATTCACGTGAAATATGTGCGGTTTGTGGAAAAATGTCCGGGAGAAGTAAGAGAGTGCTATTCCATACGTAAGTACTTGTATTTTTCTTTATAATTTGTTAATAAAGTGAAGAGTGCCATTAAACCATTTCCATGGTATCAACAATAAATCTGTACAATTAATTTAAGAAAAACTACAATTTTAATCCACAATTTGATAAATTTTCACCCAATAAACTAGTTTTTAGAAAAAAATAATAGACATAACCCTAAATTTTTGACACTTGTAGTGACGTAATGGAGTAGGTTCCAAAACCACCAAAAGTGACGCATGCGCAGTAACCGAAATCCTCTCTATCCGAAAAAGGAATATTAAGAATTAAATAGGGGTCCTGGCTTCAAGCATCGCGTGTGAGAATGCATGGGTATGCCCCATATTAATTTATGCTCTAACGTATTTGCTCATAAGCATGTTGTATTTGAGATTTTCGTATTCTCTGCACCAACTTTTTGCCGCCCTAAAACAAGCCAAGCCGCCTAGAGAAAATGGCATTTCCTCTTCCCTCCTTTAGTAATTAAATCTGCAGTTGAGTGTAATTTCTTTGAATTATATAATAAATTTGAGATAGGTAATTTATTTTGAACGTTTATTTTATTTTACCAAGAAAAACAAATTTCCGTGGAAATTCTGTTTGCTCTACTATTTTATACGATTTTTTCCCGAAGTAGATGAAAACTTTCTGTTTGTTTATCTCAAGATTATCGTGCAGCGCCCCATGGGCATGACGCAAAACTTATTCCTGGTCTGGTCATTTCTGCGCCCCTCCAAGGTCGGCTCGGCGCTTGACTACCACCCTAGTTAGAGCTTTTTAAAATGTGTTTTTATTTTTAAATGATAGTAAATAATTAATTTATTTTTGAGGTAAATCAACTTTTTTATATCTGGATCCAGTTTTGTTTTAACAGTGATCTAAAAAAGAGTGAAGTAAGAAAAAATACTCAAAATCATTCGGTCTATAATATAAAATTAAGAAGAAAAACTAACCTAACATTTTAAAAAATATATTAATTTTCTTTTTTTTGCCTACCCTGTAGTTAAATTATTTTAATATTTTAATACTTTATAACATTAACCTTGATTCCCACTTGTATAAAACACCATGTACTTAAATTTTAGTTTTTACTATTGACTTTTTTTGAAAAAGCTATTAGTTTTCGAGAAAATCACAAAAACTGATTTTTAGAACATTTAGGGCCTTATATCTAGCGAAGCTCAAGGAAGATTTTGGCGAAGAATATGTGGGGACGATTCCCAGATATTAAGGAATAATCATACAAAAATCCAGCTTGCACCTATTTTTTTCAGGTGAATTCCTAATATGACTGGGCTAAATTAAACAGATTCAACTTAAACTAAATTCAATTTACCTAATAGATTAACTATGCGGTTACCCCGATACAGCACATAAATTTATTTATACTACACCATGTGACTGACCTATATGTGGATTAAACTACTTAAAATAATCAGCTGAATAACTCCGGAACTTTACAATTAATTAATATTAATGAATCAAAACCTCACTGGCTACGTCTGTGGTATATGGATAATGCATGTACAAATGCCCCCAAAAATTATTAAAAACTATTGGGCTTTTCTGGTCGCCAAAACCTGCTAAAATCCAAGCTAATGAACAAAGTATTTAAGTTTTAAATGTGCCTAGTTCAAAAGAAAATCAGGTAAGTCCTGTCATTTCAAAAAGCCACAAAAAAAATCACAAAAAATTGGCACGCGCCACTCTAATCATAATAACAATTTAGGGGTTTCCAGGAGTCTGTGCAAAAATTGAAAATTTATTTTCAAATTTTGGGAAGAATTTCCGGGTTTTAAGCACGGCTAGGTATACTTCATTCTTTAAAGTTTAAGTTTCGAACGTACCTTATTCCATCTATAAGTACCTAATCCCTTCTCGAAATATAACAAAGGTACCACCTGCATTCTTTAATAAAGGGTCAAACTCATTTTAAAATAATTGGTAGCGGTTACTGTTTATATTAGGGATTTGAATTTATATTATTATTATTGTGATATTTTCATTATTATTGTATTGTGAATAATAACAATTATAAACCTGTACATTTTAGTTTGATTTTGTAAGTGAGGACCTAATAAGTGATATTAATAATGGCGTTTTGGCGGTCATTTGAAACACCAAAAACAAATTTTTGGAGATCATTTAAGGGCCAAGGAGGAGAAGAAGTGGTGGTACCATTAGAGTCTGCGGTTTAACAGAAACCAAACGGAACCATGAGGGAACTGACACCTTCCTGGCTAGCCTATTATCAAACTTTAAGTGAAGCCATGATAATATATTATCCTTGAAAACAGTTTTTTTTAAATATCTCAGAAACTAAAGCTCCTACTTAGTTTTTGGTAATAACACGAATTATTGATGAAAATATAGTCTACTACATTTTGAAAACAGTGTATTAAGACGATGCTCCATTAAAAAGTTTGCATTTTTTAAAGTTTTTAATTGTCAAAAAACTGTCATTTGCATTAATGGATTTTGACCAAAATCTAATAAGCTCGTAAGAGTATCAAACACTATTTTACCTATATATATATATATATATATATATATATATATATATATATATATATATATATATATATATACATATATATATATATATATATATATATATATACATATATATATATATATATATATATATATATATATATACATATATATATATATATATATATATAATATACACACACGCAGACAGACATCACGACGATATTGCTAGGATAGGTCAAAATACATCCAAATAACATATCTCAAATCGTCGAAAATAATACCTTCTCTCTAGCCATTGCTACGCAGGTTAGGAAGGTTAAAATATCCAAAGGGCAAGGCAAAACTTTTAAAAACACATTGTACGAGGAAAACTCAAGATATTATTTTTCATATGAATGCGCAACTCTCAGTAGAAAATTACGGAAATTGTTCCAGAATATACGAAGGTATTACACATATTACAGGGGCAAGCTAAATAGTATATAGTACCTATCTATTAATAATTATTATACGCATTAAGCAGCAACTTTTATTAAACGTTTTATTTTACTTAACTATATACTATAAACAGTTCCCAGTCCGGCCCATATTCTCTTTTATTTGTTTAGGATTCCTTAATGGGTTTCACACTTCAAATTTTATTGTGGTTTTTTTGGCGGCTATTTGAAATGAAAGGACTATATCTACCCATTCAGGAAGAAGAATGGTCTTTCAGCTTAACAGTGTCATAGAAGCTTGCTTAACAGTCTCATAGAAGATGCATAACACCTTTGTTGGGTGATCCGTGACATAAGTACCTTTATAAAAGCTTGAAGACCAGCAAAGAAATTATAGGTATAACTGGAAACCTGTCCGTCAAAAAAGGACAACAGATATAAAACGATTTGGAGAAGGGAAATAGGGGAAGATTGTAAAGTGTTTTAAAAAGTTCAAAGTTTTAGTCGAAAGAAGGTATTATGATTAACATCACAGTATTTTTCAAGGTTTTACTCAAAGCCGTAAAACAGGTAATTTGTTGAAGGGCTTGGTCGAGTAAATACCCTGAGACTAGCGCTCCTACACTATGACACTGATGGAGTTTTCTTCTGTCTTTCTTCTCCTAGTTGGAGGTTGGATATCATCAAGGAAATTCTAATTTTATTAGCAGCTGCTCTGAATAATTCGGTTGAGGTTAGTCCATACCAGTATCTCAAGTTTGTAAGGCTGGATGTAATGTTCTCCTTCCTTGACATATCTTTCCTTTTATTTTTCCTTTCATTATGTTTTATAGTAGCGCATATTTGGATCCTTTTTAAAATGTTAATTACCGCGTCACCCTTCTGAATTCTTCGACGCAATTCCACATTCGTAACTCTGTCAGTCCATGATATTTTTAATAGACGCCGAGAACACCATCTTTCACATGCCTCAAGTCTATCCATTTCAGATTTTTTAAGAGTTCCAAGCCTCTGATCCATAGATCTGAAAACACGTAGCGTCTTAGCTAGCTTAGTCTATAAATTTATGTCTTTGCTACAGAGAAATTTTTTAATATTTTATGTCTGGTGCTTGGTCCAACGTTTCAGTTATCCAGGTACCCAGATATTTATACTTTTTTTACCCTCTCTATTTCTGTATTATCTATTAGAAGATTTCCTTGGGCATTTTATTGTTGATTGAAACCTCCTTCTTCTCTGTTATTCAGAGCTTCTCAAAAAATGGACTCGCTGTATATGTCAAACAGAAGTGGAGAAAGGATGCAGCCCTTTCGAACCCCTCGCAAAATGCTTACTTCCTCTGAAAGTTGTTTCTCAACTCTAACCTTTACCAATATCTTCAGATTCTGAAGTATTTCAATAAGTTTGTGATCTTGAACCTTATCAAATTCTTTTTCAAAGTCAATAAAGCACACATACACATACAGGTCTTGATTCATGTCCAGGCATCTTTGTGCCAGCACATTTACACCGAAAAGTGCCTCTCTGGTTCCCATATCTTTTCTAAACCATACTCGATTGTCACTTATTTCAAAGTCCATGGATGGAGTTTTAGAAATGTGTAATCATGGTTTCGGTGGCCCAATTGGTAGAGCGTTGACCTACATAGCCAAAAGTATGGGTTTCAATCCCGGCCTAATCACAGAAAACTTTTTTTAATAATTATTTGTTCTTTAATTTTACCCCTCGCTTGGAAACGCAGAAAATATCAAGTTTTTCAAAAAGCGTTGTTTTAGTTGGGGACATAATCACATTGTAGTTGAAAATAACCTGGAAAATGTGTTTTAGCTAGTTAGCTCAGTAAGCGAAATTTCCGGTTTACACATTATAAAACAAAAAACAGGTAGAAGTCCCAAACTTAAGCTCATTACCAGTTATTCTTTAAAATTTTGAAGTAAGGCTAGTTGTATTTTTTTTCATTCTCAAGATTGATAAGCTGGCACGATTCTTTAAGCTTTTATAAAGCCACTTCAGCTTAAATATGGATTTAATTGAATAATGTAAATTGCTTACTAGCTTGGATAAAAACCGATAAAAAATCAGTGGCGGCTGGTGACCTTATAAATTGGGGGGCAGAAACTTAAATTGCATGAAAAATGAGATAAAAAACTTACTGAAACAATGTTATTTTAGTATTTTCCAAACAAGCAGCTACATGGTGTAATTTTTAGTTTCTTTGTTTATAAATAAAGTCCATTCGCCTTTCTTTTTTATGGCCCCGTAGAGCAACCTCAAAAACCCACAGAATTTTAAACGGTCTATTAACATACTAAGTATATGTCTAATTTTTGTCACATTTTCATTATGTTCGGTAATGTTTGGCCTATAGGCACTATTGAATTGGCACCTAATATCAGTCTTGTCCAGCATAGAAAATTTTATGTGGTTATTTAAATCAATACCACTGACTTTTTGTCTTTTTAACTTTTCACTAAAGTGCTTGATATCACACATTCCCTTTGCACGCAGGATCACTTCGTGAATTGTTCATAACAAGACAAATAAAGCAAAAAACAGCATTTCTTTTTTCACAACCGCACAACAAGTTTTCGTATAATTTTTTATAACCAGTTTTGAGCATCCAGAATATCCACCCATACCCCGCTGAAAAACGGGTGAAATTGCAACCTTGCCCCGCGCGGCGCTGCCGGCTTCTAATTATTTACGCTAAAAAAATTCACCCAATTAATTGCTTGATGTTAACCACAGATAATAAAAATAACTAAAGAATCATGCCGTAAGGGAAGATTTAAGTTTTTTAAATAAATCAATTAAAAATTTGTTTTGGGAGGGCACTGTCCCGTTGCCCTCCCTGTATCAGCCGCCACTGTTCTCAAGATTGATAAACTGGCACGATTCTTTAAGCTTGTATAAAGCCACTTCAGCTTAAATATGGTTTTGATTCGATAATCTAAATTGCTTACTGGCTTGGATAAAAACAAATCAAAAAATCTTCAGAACTTTGATTAATTCTGTGCCATATATCTTGTTTTTTTTTCTTAATTTTTGCAAGTTACTGAAAAATAATGACGATGAAAATATCAATAAAATTTTTAATTAAAAACACCCAACTGCTAAATTTACTTGTAAGTACTAGTCGCAGTTGAGTACTAAATTGATAGTATACCTATAATGTACGAAGATGCTTCAACTTTTAGTTTTGATCCCCAAAGCGCACTTACGAAATTATACAGTTTTGTATTTTCATGAATCAGGTTATTGGGTAATTTTGTACCCAACTGCGACTAATAGTTACAGGTAAATTTAGCAGTTGGGTGTTTTTTTTTTGTTAATTTATATTTATTTCCAACTTTTAGGTTTAATTCTTATTCAGACTTATAAAAAGCACTATGCGTTTACAATTCATTTGGCTTTACCCAAAAAGTACGTGTAGATTTTCTACGGACGCGAACAGTGTTACCTTCCATTGAGTGAAGGTGGGGGAGAAGAGCAGGAGGAGGGAACTAGTAAAATGGTGTCGAAAAAAATCTTAAAGCGTGTGCCGAAGAATTTTTGAAATCGCTGTATATTTGTGAGAGGTATAGCTACAACTATTAGTAATAAGGAGGGAGGAGAGAAGAGAGGGAGGAGCAAACTAGTAAAATGATGTTGGAAAAAAGTATTCCAGCGCGTGCAGAAAGAACTTTTGAAATTGCTTTATATTTGTGAAAGTTATGGCTATAACTGTTACTAATAAGGATGACGGGGAGGAGAGAGGAAAAGGTGTTGGAAAAAAAATCTGAAAGCGTATGCAGAAAGAATTTTTCAAATCGCTCTATATGTGATAAAATTATGCGAATATGGTTTGTGAATAGGATGGGGGGAATGACAGGAGGGGAGAGGGGAGGGAGTAGGGAGGACTACAAAGTAACTACAGCAAATAAGAGGACATTTACAATGGGTAATCAAAGGAATTTCAATAAAATCGCCTGAAATTTAGATAATTTTTATGCCTTAAAGCCTACATCATGTGACACAATGGCGTCTAGAGACCGCCCTGTTGATTCCTGTTTAAAAAAAATATAGCCTATAGCGCCTTCGGGATCTGTAGCAAATCAACGACACCTTTTTTGTAAACATCGGTTGAGCCGTTTAGCCTCTAGCGTGACACAAACATACATATTTACTTACATTCAACAATCGAAAACCATTACCCTTCCTTTCGCCGTGCTGCAGTTGGGTAAAAATACCCGAGTTACCCGTGACCTAAATAATGGAAACTAACATTAGAACTCTGAACACAGCAGACGCATAAACATAGAGAAGGTCCAAGTTAAGCCTCTTGTCCCAATTTCCAGGCCACCTGTTGTTCAGGAAGCCCGTTCTTGAAAACAGTTGCATAAAAATAGTCTCTAGTCAACAGTACAGCAAGCAGAATATTTGTAGATTAATGTTGCCAGTTACTATAAAACACATTTTTACCACAGAATACGTACTCAGTATCATACCGAAAAAGGACTATCCTCATAGAAGTCAAATAAAAATACCAAACCAAACCTAACCTCAAATTAATGGTAACCTTATTCCAAAAAAACAACCAAACTTAGGTAGATATTAGGGACCTTTTGCACTTCCCATTTTTCACTTATTCTTTATTTAAGGCATACGCAGTTACCTGGTTCGAATCTCTTACTAAAGGATAATGTTTGACCTTACTTGTTTTGGAATAACGCAGGCTACTAGAGACAGTGTTGCCGCGCATATAACGTTATGATAAAATGTAATGTAAATTTAATAGTTATTTAAACAACAAGGTTTGAAAACGACTCTTTGCACACGATCGAGACAGTTTGGTAGACCGAGCCGAAGGTGAGGTCTACAAGTCGAGGGAGTGTGCAAAGAGGTTTTCAAACGAGTTTTTTACAATATTTTTTATACGACTGCTAATAAAGAAAGAAAAATCAAATTTTAATTTAACTTGTTTTTATTTCCGACATTTTTACAACAAAACTTTAAAAATTCAACAATTTTTTGACGTATCTAATCAACAAAACATACGAGCAGTGACGGTTGCTACGGAACTAAGCCAACTTATATATGATGATTTTCGCTTTAATTATTTAAAAAAAGTGCATATTTTTTATTCTAAGGGGGGGGGGGGGGGTAATTACCCCGTTACCCCCTCAAATCCGCGCTTGCTTCAAAGGGGTAAAGTCAACCAAGGACACCGGTGCTGCCATTCTTTTGCAAAACCTAGTAACTAAGTTTTTGGTAACTTTTCAGGAGAGCGTTTTTTCTGAAATATTTTGCCATTTAGCTAATGGGAAATAATAAAAGTGAATTGGCTAATATCGCGAAACCGTAAGAGATAAAAATACAAAAAATAGTTATTTAAACAACAAGGTTTGAAAACGACTCTTTGCACACGATCGAGACAGTTTGGTTTTGCCCTTCGGCTCGGTCTACAAGTCGAGGGAGTGTGCAAAGAGGTTTTCAAACGAGTTTTTTACAATATTTTTTATACGACTGCTAATAAAGAAAGAAAAATCAAATTTTAATTTAACTTGTTTTTATTTCTGACATTTTTACAACAAAACTTTAAAAATTCAACAATTTTTTGACGTATCTAATCAACAAAACATACGAGCAGTGACGGTTGCTACGGAACTAAGCCAACTTATATTGATGGGTGACAACAACAAAAATCACAATGACGGGAGACCCATATGCAGAAATGACATAGGCGTGCGCAAAAATGACATAAGCGTGTGCAAAACGTTTTGCACACAGCGTGCGCAAAATGCCATTTTCAGATCGTGTTCTCCGTGCGCAAAACGCCCTTTTACAAGACAGTCGTATAAAAAATATTTTTGATACCAGACAATTTTTTAATCCGCAGATTTAATTTTATGCCAATTATTGAAAATTGTTTTTTATAAAAACTGGTTCATTCAGTCATATGTTGATTGGCAACAGTGTTTACCAACTAACCAAAAGTCGTCAAATGTTAATGACCAGAATTTTACTGACCAACGACTTAATACTTAATACTTTTCGATGTCGGAGCGAATTGTTTAAGATGGTAACGAAACCTATATAAAAATCAACGCTGCAACCACTCCCAGGTTAATTTTACTTCAAAAATAATTTTTTTCACTAAAAAACCACCTACTACCTTTGATTAGCTTCTACTACCACTACCAAAAAAACGAACTACTACCACGTTCACCTGCCTTCTATCACCAAAAAACCAACTAGCTCCTATTACCAAAAAACTAACTATTACTAGAGTCCCTGTATGTTGACATATTTGGATATATATCCAAATATGTCAACATACAGGGACTCTAACTATTACCAACTTCCCCTAGCATCTATCAGCAAAAAAGCAACTACTACCACCTTCTTCTAATACCCTGTTTGCACCAATGCATGCCCACCCCGATTCAAAAAACGCATCAGGTGACACTGCATTTAAAACCGATGCAAATCCATGGTCCATCATGTGATGCGTTTTTTGAATCGGGGTGGGCATGCATTGGTGGTAACAGGCTTCTACCAGGAAAAAAACTAACTACTACCATCCCCTAGCTTCTACCATCAAAAACCTAACTACTACCACCATCCCCTAGCTTCTACCACCAAAAACCCAACTACTTCCACCTGCCTCAAGCTTCTATCACCAAAAAATCAACTACTACCCCCTTCCCGTAACTCCCACCAGAAAAAAACAACTACTATTGCCTTCCCCAAGCTTCTACTAGCAAAAAACCAATAAATATCACCTTCCCCTAACTTCCACCACCAAAAAAACCAACTAATACCACCTTCCCCTATCGTACACCAGTAAAAAACAAACTACTGCCATTCTCTAGCTTCTACCATCAAAAAACCACCTACCTCCATTTTTACTTAGCTTCTGCCACCAGAAAATCAATCACTAGCACCTTCCTGTAGTTTCCACCAGAAAAAACCAACTACTATCGCGTTCCTCAAGCTTCTACCAGCAAAAAGTCAACTAATATCACCTTCCCCTAACTTCTACCACCAAAAAAAACTAACTAATACCACCTTCCCCTATCGTACACGAGCAAAAAACAAACTACTGCCACCTTTCTTTAGCTTCTACCATCAAAAAACCACCTACTACCACTTTCCCTTAGCTTCTGCCACCAGAAAATCAATCACTACCACTTTCCCGTAGCTTCAACCCTTAGCTAGGGGAAGGTAGGTAGGTTTTTGATCTTAGAAGTAAGGGAAAGGTGGTAGTAGTTGGTTTTTTGGTAGTAAAAGCTAGGAGAAGGTGGTAGTAGTTGGTTTTTTGGTGGTAGAAGCTAGGGGAAGCTGGTAGTAGGTTTTTGGTGGTAGAATCTAAGCGAAGGTGATTTTTGGAATAAAACTTGGTCGTGACAGAGTGATAGGTCACTGTAACTGTGGTGACAGCTTAGACTTAGCCTGGATCCACATGCATCCGTGGTACGCGTCCGTATTGTACCACGTGATCAATATCGACCAATGATATTTAAGGGGAAAAAATCCGCTTAAAATATCATTGGTTAATATTGATCACGTGGTACAAAACGGATGCGTATCACGGATGCATGTGGATCCAGCCTCATAAGTTAGTACCTATTTATTTTTTCCACAACTAAGGCGGCCTTAAAGCGCAAAATACGAAAATTCGTTGGTCAGTAAAATAGGCTTTTGATAGATAAATAAAGGATAACAAAAATTAGGCAAATAAAAATTGTTACTACAAAAGGTCAAAATTGGACTTTCAAATATCAAGTGACATCTGTCATGTGGCATTTATAAAGTTAGCCAGGGCTATCAAAACGGACGGGCCACGATCCTCCACTTTGTTGACGTCACATCCGGGGTGATTTTTGAAGTTGAAATGACGGTTCATGAATATTTGATTTTTTTTAAAAAGAAGCCGGTTTTGATATTGTTTTTACTATATTCTTTCAGAACATTTTTTAAAAAATCTATAGTAATCCTTAATTTTTCAGAGCCGCTTCATTAGCTCACACAAAAATTAAGTTTAAAGCAGAAGCGAATGTGACAAACACAGATGACAAAGACAGTTGGCATGTAGTACATGGCGGGTAATTTGAACTCAAAAAAAGGAATGCTAAATCTTGAAGATTTTAACCTTTTAATCATGTTGCTTCCTTACAAAACTTTGATGGAACATCGGGATGGTGTCGGATTTCGCGGAAATCTGTAGTGCCATTTTGAAAATATCATAAAAAAACATCTGACCTCCCATAAGACCCAATGTAAAATTCAGTCCCCGGAGAACAGCTGATTTTTTCAGGGTCGTGGCCTCTATTTTTGTGTTGGTCTTGAGTTAGCTAAATATTTACAAAAGTATTATACTATTATATTCGCTGTTCTGTTATATAACCTCAATATCAATACGCGTTTACAGCGGACATTGTTCTCTTGTCCTGTACCCGTAGAAAGATAAGCGTTTATTAAGAAAACATGGGTTGCAGGGTTCACTTCACATGACAAGTGGTACAGAGCTTTCTATTGCCCGAAGCTCTTTCATTCTCTCGAAATGTTCTATCACATCCTACAATAGACAGCCTGGGTAGCTATTTTGGGAATTGAACGATGTGATAGTTTCCATCACATGCTTTAGACAATGGCAAGCTTTAAATTAGCTCCGAGCCGTCACGTGTTATACGAAAAGGCCTCCATTGCGCAAGCTTCTACGATCCTACCGCGGAACGTTCAATCGGACGACGCAGGAGAACAGATTTCACTTCAAACGCACTCTGAAGAGCTAACACGTGACCGTTTAGAGTTTGCTATTGGTCACATCGTTCAAGACCCAGAATAGCTATCCTGAACGGCGAATAACGTTAAAAACTGATCATTATTATGCATGATAGAAAATTTTTGCACGTATCTACCAATCTAAGCATAATGCCTTTTAAAATTTTGTCATTAAAATGCAAAATATTGTTTGCATGACCTTCTTTGCCTTATTTTACCATTTTGCATTTTAACCAAGAAAACTAAAAGATATCGATTGAGTTAGAGACCCTGCTATAGCTTAGAAAACTGGGTTATAGCACTGTTTCCGTTGCAATCACTTCAAAAAGGAATTAGAGAATCACATTTAATTTTTTTAAATTACGGTCAAGTGATGTAAAACTGAGACATTTTAAACTTTTTATTATTAAGATTTTAGACTCCTCTGTGGAACTCAAATTTTTATTAGGATATAAGCGATAATCGGAAAAATATTGCAAACGTAAAAACATAGAAATTTGACCTATAATATGAAAAAAAAACTAAAACTTAGTTTCATATTTTTTATCTCGAAAAAGTTATAAAATGAGATAGGTCAGGCGAAATATGAGACAGAGATAAAATTTACGTGTAAACAGTCGGATGGCCCTCTAAACCAAAAATAAATAATTTAGGATAAAATTAAGACACAAGTTTTTATTTTTTTTACTTAAATACAAACAAATAAGTGCAAAAATATTTATTTATAGGAAAAGCGATCTACGAACTCACACGACAAAAGTTTCGGTAACGTTTTTAAAAGTTTTATGCCACAAATTAAGCTATGGATTTTGTAATTTTAATTATGAGCCTATTTTTTAATGAGCCTCTTTTAAAAATTAGTAAAATAAAAGTATGTAGGTATGAGGCACGGTCCGTAAATAAACCGGTTGTCTGGTAACTCCCAGCCAATAAGAACTCGGCAGCCTATGATGCGGCAATATGCCTGCTCCACGATCAATAAAGAGAGTATTATGAGAGAAATAAAGATAGATGCCGCAAAAATACCAAAATTTCTTAAAAAATTTAATAATTTAAAAATTTATGATAAAAATTACAACAGTTTTATAAATATCAGATTCAGGACACTATTATAAATGCTTTTCCTAAGTTAATTCGACTCTCTTGTTCATATTAATTTAACTTTTTTCGCCTCACACTGCAATATGATTTTTATGGATAGGAGGAAAAATTAAAAGAAAGGGAATTGAAATGACTTTAAATCAATGGCAGTAATAACTTCATAAATTACATAACGCAAAGATTCAGGATTTTTGATCCCCCCTTGTTAACGCATTTTAAGAATAATTATAATAAAAATACATTGACTGTGACGCTAATATTCCTTCCCTCCTATTTGAGCATAACACAGGGTGTTCCAAGTTGAGTGTCCACCATTGCTAACTTTTTTATTATTAAAGATAGAAAAAAGTTTAAATTGGCAAACTAGTAGAATTTTTGTTGCTCTTTAAGATGCTCAAATAAAAAAAATCGAACATTGAGTTATCGAGTTTTTAAAAAAACATAAGACCAATTTTAATTTAAACATTTTTTATAATTTTCAAAAATTCTACCAGTTTGTCAATTTAATTTTTTTTTCTATTTTTAATAATAACAAAGTTAGCAATGGTGGATTTTTAACTTGAAACACCCAGTATATAATTTAAGAATGGTCCTCACCAGTTTTGTTTTTAAATCATATTGCAAGTAACAAAAAACTATACCTACCTAATTATAGAATAATTAATAGAATAATTTTCTTTAACTTTTTTACTGTTTTTCGACTCTCATATGAATCCCTGTATCATCAAGCTTTCGTTTCATTGTGGATTCATTTTGGTTTTTCGTATTTATAAATTTGATTCTTATCATCACTATTTGTTTGACAAATAAATTTACGAATTTATATGGAATAGAAATATTTGTTTTAAATTTAAAATTGGCACCATGCAATTTTATGAACCATTTGTCCATTTTGTTAACATTTTCTTTCCATGATGGTAAAGGCTCAGGTAAGCCTCTAAAAGAAAAGCTTTGCACCCAAGATGGCATGGCATATGAATGCATGTTGAGGGAACTCTTTGTGATGCTTTCGTGCTAAAATCCTGCAATATAAACTAAACCATCTTTTTCTAAATTCTCTTTTAGTTAGTCTTTAAAACATTTATAGGAAGCACGGAACAGATATAAACACGACTTACAAGACGACAAGACCCAAAATGTACAAAATTTCCTGGCAAAAGACAAAATTACCCTATACACATCGTTTGACTTCTGTTTCCTAGGAAAACTGTGACGTACCTCTGACGTCACGGCCGTCATGACACCGAGTTATCAGACAACCGGTTTTTTTAATGACAGTGGGTATGAGGTCCCTACAACTGCTGCTACAGTTTATAACAGAAAATCTATCGAAATTCAATTATTAGTATTTTTCAAAGGGGATTTTGGGTGTCTCAATTTTACAATGCTTGACCCTGTCATGGAAGAAATTTTGAAAGACGAATTAAACAGGCATAGAAGCTTCCATCAATAAATTAAAAAATAAACACCTAGACAAAGAAAATCTAGGTAAATAAAGTCAATGAAATTATTTTTCAATAGAGATTCTAATTTAATTTTGCTTTGCTTTCTTTGATTTTCATGTTTTTGCATTTTGCCAACTGAATGAGCATGGAATATAAAACTGGAATGGACGGAAAATATTGAAAATATTATTATGATCATTAGAAACGAAAATAAAGTTTTAGTTGGATTCGTCTGAGCGTGTAATGGCTATAACCTGAAAGTTACTGTACTATAATAATAGACCAGTCACTAAAGCGAAAAAAAGACCCCCAGCTTGCAAAAGGTGGTGTAGTCGCGATATTGACTTATTATGTTGTTCACATTGGAGTTCTAAAAAAAATGAGTTTTTGACCCTGGGAAGGCCGGCTTCCCCCGCCATCTTGGATTTAGTGTGCACAAAAGGGTTTTTTGTTAAATTACTTGGTCCTTGTACATTTTAGAAAAAAAGAGAGAGTTGAAGACAGTAAAATTTTTTACAAAAATGCTTTGGTACGTTTTTTTTCAAACCAATGGTTTTTGCGTTATGACGCTAAACATTTCGCCGCCATTTTGGAATTTTACTAATTTTTTTATTTAGTGGCCTTTAACTCCGAAACTGCTTATTTCTAAGAAAATCTGCAATAACATAAAATATAGACCAACTAATAGCCTATATACCGAGTCATCACTGAGTTCACTGCGTAGTACCCTTGCTGAGGTACGAATCCTGAAGTGTGAGGAGTACACCCGTTTCCTTTGTCCTTCCATAGTATATGCAAAATTAACCGAAATTATTTAGTTTTATGTCATTTTCTTAAAAGGTTTTTACAGAAAGTGTGTAATTAACTTGATAATACGAAATTAAATTATCTTTTAAATGATGTATCACTGAAGTGGGCCAAGCCCACGGTTAACCACCATAAATTGGGGTTTTTTTTAAGATCACGAAAAAAAAAGATTTTTTTTTTAGGTTTTATTCAGTTTTCAAAAAAACTCAGCATTTTAGGGAAAAATGTTAAAACACCTTTTATAGACAAAATAAAATGTTTATTAAGTTATGTTAAAGCTATTATTAATACTCTAGGGGCGTCCGCATATTGAGGTTTTTTAAATTATTTTTTATTGGTTTTTTATTCGTTTTATTTAATTTTCTTTAAAACTAAGCTTTTTAAAAAATATTGTTTAACTTTATATCTATTGTTGAAAACAAAAATTTCTTTAAAACGATATTTATCTAGTGGCTTTTGTTAAACGGGAACACTCAAAGAATATTCGCATGTTTATTGATTCTTTCTCATTTAAAATAAAAAAGAATTGTTCTCATGTATTTTACAATTTTTTTAAAAAACCAAGCGTTATCGGAAAAAAACGTTTTACTCTGTGTTATAGACAATTAAATTTTCTTTCGAACGATTTATATACTTACAATATTTAGGACACAGTTAATAAACCAGGGCCGTCCAAAAACTGAATTGAATTTTTATTTATTAAACTTGCGTATATTCTTTCAGTATTTCCCGTTAAGAAAAACCCAATACATACATATCGTTTCAAATATAATTTTATTTTTCACACAGCTTGGTATAAAAAAAAATAAATAAAACCAATATATTTTTTTTAATCCTTAGAAAAAAATAACCTCATTATGCGGACGCCCCTGGAGTATCGACAATAGCCTTAACACAACTTTGTGATACGCCGTTTAAAAGAACATTTTATTTTCACTAAAAAAGGTATTTTTCCCTAAAAGGCTTAGTTTTTTGAAAACTGAATAAAACCTAAAAAAAAAAACAGTATTTTTTTAAATGCTAACCCTGGACTTGACCTGCTTAGGTGATACACTATTTAAAAGATAATTTAATTTTCTACAATAAAGTTAATTACACACTTTCTGTATACTGCTTACCTTTTTAGAAAATGACAAAAAATTGAATAATTTCGGTATAATTTGCATATACTATATAAATACATGCGAAACGGGTGTACTGCTAACACTTCAGTGTTCTTATCTCAGCAAGAGTAATACTCAGAGAACTTATTAATGCCTCATTTGATAGGCAAGTTGGTCTTTATTTTATGTTATTACAGATTTTCTCAAAAATAAGTTAATGACAGCGGCGTAGCGTGCCTGCAGGGGCGGGGGGCCGACAGCTAAAACGCCAACAAAAATCCCGCGCCCCCCCCCCCCCCCCCACGCTACGCCACTGGTTAATGACCATTAAAATTTTTTTATGAAAATCAAAAAATGGCGGCGAAATATTTAGCGTCATAACGCAAATCCATTAGTCTGACAAAAAAACGTTCAAAAGCGTTATTGTAGGAAATTTTATTGATCTCAACCTTTTTAGAACCTTTTGTTCTAAAACGTACATCAACCAGAATTTAAAAAAAAAAATTGTGCACACTAAATTCAAGATGGCGGGGGGTGCCGGACCCCCTCAAGGTCGAAAACTCAAATTTATTTTTAGGACACCAATGCCAACAACATACATATGTCAAATTCACGACCACCTTGTGATCCGTGATGGAAGTCTGAAAGTTTGTTTCTTCTCAATCACTGTCTACGAGTTTCAAACATAAATTATAGTATTAGAACTATCAAAAATGATTAAAAATATCTAAAATTAAATATTTTATAAAAATTTTGAAAATTTGATTTGAATTTTTTAGAATTTTGATATGTGAAAATATTTAAATATTTGAGAATTATGAAAATTTGTGATTTTTTTTTTTGAAATTTAAAAACTTCTAAAAATCTTGTTGTTTTGAGAAAATTGTTTAAAAAATTTTAAAGCTTTTAAAATATTTGAAAATTTTTTAAAAAGTTAATGAAATTTTCTCACAAAATATTATTAATAAATTTTATTTAAAAGTTTTTTTTATTTTTTACGTCAACCAGTTTACCATCCAAGCTTTTTATTATTATTCCTGGAACGTAAATGAGCCAGGCATTTTCTGGTCATAAATAAAAATTATTTCTTGCCTAGCCCGCGCAGCAATGGCTACAGTAAGGTATTCTTTCCGACAAAAACCATTTTTTTGAGATTGACCGACCTTAACAATATCGTCGTGACGTCAATCTGTGTGTGTGTGTGTGTGTGTATGCCGGTCCGTAACACGATAGCTCCTAAACCACTGAGTCGATGTTCATAAAATTTTCAAGTAAAATAATGTATAATATGCTATGACAGTTTTTCGACAGTTTAAAAATTGAAAATATGCTCTTAACGGAGTATCGCATTAATATGCGGTTTTCGGAATATCGTAGAACACGTTTTTCTAAATAAATTATGTTCGTAGGAGCTTCCGTTTCTGAGATATTTGCAACAACTGTTTGCAAGGCTGATATAGAGTGGAGTTCACTTGGAGTGTGCTAATGAGCTAGGAAGGTATCAGATCCATCATGGATCCATTTATTGTTTTTAAAGAACTTAAATTACACAAGTAAATTTAGTGTGCATGTGCCTGTAAAAATAACAAAAAATTTCGTAACTAACGGAGAAATAAACAAATGTGTTTCTCTTGTATTTTGCTGTGAGTATGAAAGACCGTTTCACCCATGGGATTCCAAAACCGAAACTACCACGATTTCGTCCGATAGCCACAAAAATTTTCCATTGCAATTTCCACTTTAATTTTAAGGTTTAGGTAAAGAGCGTAACAGTTTTTTTTTCATTGTTTTAGACCACCAATTTTATCACAAATGGGCACTTTTAACAGATCCAGAAGACATCGCCGGTGGTCCTAAGGGCTACCTTAAGTGCGACATAAGTGTTATTGGCAAAGGGGACACTGTAAAAGTTCCACCCAAAAGTGAAAAAGATGAGGACGACATTGAAGCGTAAGTAAACTTAGTTTAAGGGTCACTTATTTCTAAAATAGTGTCGGGTACGATTTTGTTTTAAATCAAACCCTTAAACGAGGGTACCGTAATAGATCCCTTGTGTGTATAAAATAAATATCAAATAGTTTTAAAAACGTTACAAACTTTAATGAATACAAAATAAACCTCTGTTGTAATTTACAAATAATTGTTGCAAAACTTTTCTTGTGACCCATAAATCAAATAAGACCAAAAATATTAAAATAAAAACTTTAACTTAATAAAACATGAAACTGCAAAATATTCTTCAAATAGAAAAATCTCAGGTTTCTTTACTGACAATTAATTTAGAGGTTTTAGTTTAAGTTCAACAAAACTTAGAATGTGACTACCGACTTATCTCCTCAAAGTTTGGGTTTTTATTAACGGTAGGTTGGACCTAAGTAATCCATTATCCTCTCTTTTAAGAGCTTGCAGGAACCAAGTCAGTGGCCTTGCTGATAATCCTAAAGTTTACCTTACATTCTAGCTAATGAGCTAAACAAGAAAACCTAAAAAAAACAGAGATAAAATTACATTTTAGACATAGACAACATTTTCTTAACTCACAGTCTTTCCATAGCCAATTACTTTGAAGGGAAAACCCTCTCTCTACTTAATATATCCCCTCGCTTAACCATTACTTAACTCCCACTTCACTTTTCAGTAACTTTTCACGCTGTTTGGTAGGCGGCACCTAGACGTTTAGCATTGTGGAGGGAGGTGGAACCACTTTCTTATCACTGCAAAACCATGTTTTGCGCTTTTCATTCTTCCAAGCTCGTTTCGTACAGTGGCAGAGTCAAAAGTAATTTGCATTCCTGACTCGTCGGTAACAAATTTTTTATGAACGTCCAAAAAGCCACCAAAATGGGGCTTTAAAATTAAAAAATTATAAAATTCAACGGCACTTTTTTTTTCAATTTTCAGAGATCATTAAAATATTATATTTAACAAATGTAGGTAAAAATTTCAACGTTTTCTATTACCTATATTGGAGGTATGTATGTGGAATAAATTAAATTTGCTAATTTAAAGCTATTTTAAATTAAAATCATAAAATTTCAAAATTATTTAGGTGCTTATATAATGTGGTAGTTAAAATTTTTAAATTTATAAGTTTGATTTAAATTTAATGTTTAATTAAATACAAACAAGGTAAGTAAACCGCTATAAAGGTCATAGTTTAAAAGTATTAATAAAATAGAGCGCCTTTTTTCTTTACTGGCACTGTCTATGTCTAATGGCCGTACCTACGGGGAGGATCAACATTTTAAATAACTCACGTCATGATGGCTCTGCTACAGAATAGCGCTCTACAAAATAGAACTGCTTTAAAATAGCGCTGCTACAAAATAGCGCTGTTACAAAATAGCGCTGCTACAGAATGGCGCTTACAAAATAGCGTGCATCAAACTAGCGCCTCACAAAATAGCGCGGCTACAGAATAGCGCCTTACAAAATAACACTGCTACAAAATGGCGCTGCCACAAAATAGCGCTGCTACAAAATAGCGCAGGTACAAAATAGCGCTCATGGTAATATCGCCTTACACAATAGCGCTGCTACAAAATAGCGCGCACCAAAATAGCGCTGCTACAAAATAACGCGCATCAAAATAGCGCTGCTACAAAATAGCGCTGCTACAAAATTGCGCAATTACAAAATACGGCGCATCAAAAACGCGATGCGGCAAAATAGCGACATCTAATAAAAACAGCAAAATTAAATTAATTAAATTAATTAAATCTTTCTAACATATTTTATCCAAAAAAAAACTTCCCTGACTTCTTTTCCGGGATCCTAGCGGGTGTGAAACAAAACCGAACCGAGCCGAACTGAACCGAATTTAAGTATTGGTTTAGTTAGGTTTGGTTTCACAACCTCTAGGATGCCGGTTCGGTTTGGTTTCACACCCTCTAGGATCCGGCGAAAAAGTCAGGGAAGTTTTTTTTTTTGAAAAAATATGTTAGAAAGAGGTTACCCGGAGTGGCAAGTCATAAGACGCTCTTTTGTAGAGCAGCACTATTATGAAGCAGCGCCATTTTGATGCGCGCTATTTTGATGCGCTCTATTTTGAAAGGCGCTATTTTGTAGCCGCGCCATTTCGTTGGCGCTATTTTGATGCGCGCTATTTTGTAGCAGCGCTATTTTGTAACAGGGCAAAGAAAGCATTTGCGTAAGACATATTTTGATTAATTGAATATACCACATTATCATAAAATTTTCCTAATAGGTGCTCCATTTAACTTTTTTGAAGGTGTAATGGGATATTAAACGCTGCGCCCTTTTCGGTTCTCGAAAAACGTAGTATTCCGCAGGCTCCTAGCGCTGTAAGAATGAGAGAGATAGAACTAGGAGGCAGCGCGTGGTTTGTTCAGCTCCCATGCAGAAGAATATTCGTGTGTAGAATGCATGCCTATACGTTGCTTGGTAAAAATTAATTCTGCCCTCTGTAAAGAAGAAATTTTCGTATTAGCAAAGGAGTCGAAAATCGACTTAAACTGGCAAAGATTTAGTTTCTACGAAAAGCAGTAAATGTTTTATCGAATGTTCTTTTCTAGGTTGAATTTAGGCGCAAAATATAAAATTAAGAGTAATTGGTACATAAAAAAAAGCATTTTGTTTTTTTAATAGTTACTGCCTTTTTCCGTCTTCTGGACAAAATCATCTCGATTTCAAAATAGCTATACATAAATAGTATTTTTAAATTTCTCAGCAAAAAATAAGAAGAAAAAATTGCTGAATATACAAATTTTTCAAAATTTAATTTGAAACTACCGTTTTCGCGTAAATCGCAAAATTATGACTTTTGGCTTTTCACTCCTTTCTTCTATCTTCTCTAAATGTGGTTGTAGGGCTGTAAATGTGTACTAATTTTTCCATTCATTTTGCGAGATTTACTGTACGATTTAGTAAAAAACTTGAATGTTCCTTCTTTAATTTATTTTCGAATTCTCGCAGAAATCTTCTACTGCCGGACGAGATTCCTACAGACAGACAAAGGGCCCACTTCATCATAAAAATTTACAGAGCAGATGGTTTACCGAAAATGAAGTCTTCCATCGTGACGAACGTTAAAAAAGCTTTTACGGGGGAAGTCGGCGATTTGGTTAATCCGTACGTGGAAGTTTCGTTTGCTGGACTAACGGTAAGTTAACGTTCTTTATGTTGCCGCACCCTGTCAGGTACATTCATACTTTTTTTCCTTTTCTGTTTAATTTTTGCGTTTCTTATTTAACCTTTTTTTATTTTCTTGTTTCAAATGCACCAAAAACGGCTGTCACACAGGAAAACATCGATGCTCTGCGCATGCTTATCACGAAAGATCCACATGTGACGTATCGCTAGATTGAGGCTTCATTAGGGATTTTAAAGACCTCAATTCAAAAAATTTATTTCTGTTAACCGAAAAACAGAAAGAAGCTAGGGTCAATTGGTGTCTAAAAGTTCTAGACTGTTTTGAGGCATGAATCTCGAAAAACGTCAGCATCGGTTTGGGTGTTTCAAGATGAAGGAAAAACAACAAAAGTCATCCGCTATCAAAGCAGGTCATGTAGCTACAATTCCCCTGGAAGATCAAAGGACTGTTACTGCCGATTAGTACATCACCACTTGTTTGCCGAAAGTCATCGCTGAGCTTTGACAAACGAATCCCGAACGACGAATCATCCTTCACCAAGACAATGCAAGTTCGCCTAAAGCACAAAAACCTTTGAATTTTTAAAAAAATCATATCTTACGAACCGCTGCAGCTAGCGAAACGCGGTTTGCAAATTAAGATTAAGAATTACACATCGTCACCTTTCTCCCGAAAATTGAAATATTTTGCGGTCTAACTGTTTTAGCTCTCCTGACGAACTTACCAAATGCTAGTAAGGTCCCTACGTGAGAAAGGCGACGATATCCAACAAAATTTGTCATAAAGTAAAAGTTTGCCGGTCAACCTGTTAGAAGAAAAAAAAAGTATGTCTCAAAAACGACAGAAGCTAGGGTAACGTAGTTTTTATAAATTGGATAAAAATTTTACTTTTAACAAGAAAAAGGTACCTTGACAGCCAGAATGACAAGGTTCTTTTACTGTAATTTTACAGAGCCATAAAAAAAAACACTTACCATTACAGGATAAGTAAAATTTTAAAAAGTCAATTTTGTAAATTTTTTATGGAAAATGAAAATTACAAGAAAATTGCTTTTTTCCCAATCCAGTTGTGTAAAAACCCACAATATACCCTAAAAACGTGTTTTGTAAAATTACACTTACCATCACATTACAGGATTTTGTAAATTTTTTATGAAAAATAAAAATTTACAAGAAAATTGCTTTTTTCCAAATCCAGTTGTGTATCATCATCTACAGTACTAAAAAAACACATTTACAGTTACAAGATTTATTATGGAAAATTACGAAAAAAATTTCAGTGTACTCTGACTCTGTAAAAATGGAAAAATACATCAACAGTATATGTTTTGTAAAAAATTACATGATGAAAATTAACAAAATTGTTTTCAGTGTAGATAAACCTACGTGCTTACGTTTTTCCTTCTCCTTTTGTTATCTTGTTTTTAATTTTAACTGCTAAATTATCAAACCTCCAATATTAAATTATTATTATTAGGCTTTAAAATCGATTTTCCGTTATTTTCAAAAACTTTTAAGACACAATGATATCATAAAATGTAAAAAAATTACTCACATTTTCTTTCATGTTCTTTCGAAATCTCCGCAGTCGAATAGTAGTAAAAAGAAAAGGCGACGAAAAGTTTTAGACAGCGGCGTAACTAAGAAACGTAGCGCCAGGGGCGGAAAAATGGACTTACATTTCTTATTGATAAAAATTACTATATCTAGACAAGTGTAAGAACTTCTTAGACCGTAACCTTAATGAATAATAATGAACCTTAAGAAAGGAATAGTAGATTAAATAACAATTGAAGAAAGTGATATATTTCCAAGGATTGTAAAAAATTTCGCGAGACGCCAGCCGAGTGCGAAAATCACACGAGTGTAAATAAATCACTTTCTAACGAGTTCTGTACACTATTTTTCCTACGAACATAAGATATTAATCCGAATTGCCCTGATATTTTTTGTTTAAATCAATTTTTTTTATTTTCGTCCGTAGAGACGAAAGTAATTTCTTCAAAACATGTATATGCAAAATATTGGCTTTGGATCAAAGAATCAAGCCTATATATATAATAAATAATTTTTAAAAGATTATCTCACCCCCACAATTTTACATTGTGCGTGTGTCATAGGAATAAATAGCGTCCGCGAACAGTGGCGCTCCTCTCTATCGCCCAGGGCGGACCGTAACCGCCGTCACGCATTTCCCTTCCTAGTTACGCCACTGGTTGTAGAGGTCGGTAGCAAAACCGGCGAGTCTCTATGATAAAAAATGCCCTTTTCCGTTCTTTTAATAAATTAGTAGTTTGAAGCTTTTGTTTTCTGTTATCAGTAGCGCACTTTCCGCAAAGAAAGAAAGGTGCATAAAATAATTGTGAGTCAAAGCGGTTTTTTTTCACAGGCGCGGATCTATGGGGGGAAAGGGGAAATTTCCGGTGACCATGCAATTTGAGATTTTTAAACAAAGAAAACTAAAAATAGCGAATCCAAATTGGTGGAGTCTTTTATTTTTCTCAAATTAGAAACAATACTATACACTTAGGGTAAATGCGGGAGAGTTACCGCGCTTTTTAAAAAATAGCTGTAACATCTGTAAGTCTCGAGATTTTTTTCTTCAAAATGAATCAATGCACAGGTACTGCGTTAAACTTTATTAAAATATAAAAATAAAAAATATATGTAAGAAAACATGAACATAGCAAAAAAATATATTTTTTTATTAGTCGGCATCTCTCCCACACTGCTGGGGGAGATGCCGCGTGAAAATAGAAGATACGCCGCTGTAACCGTTTCTCTAAAAAACATCTAATTTTGATTTTTTTTCCTTAATTCGAGTCTGGAACGTATGTTACAAACTTCACCATACACGGTGCAAGCCACTTTAAGCATTTAATACATTGTAGCCAATCCACTTTTTTAGTTGTTGTTGCGTAAACTTCGAAGCATTCCACCCAGCGTTCCTGGTTTTCATTTTTCTTTTTGGCTAGAGGTTCATCATCGCTGTCACTCCATTGAATTTTTTCTCGGTCTTCTTGAAAATGCAAAATGAACCGAACCGAACCGAACAGAACCGAACCGAACCGAACTGTCTTTTTTGTCGGGGGAGATGCCGCACCAGATTATCAAGGTCACAGATTTAAAACGCAACAAAATACAGCATGGCACCTGTAAACATAACCCCAAAATACTGAATAAAACACACGAAGGTGAAAAAAAACTACCACATTGCAAAGAACCACACTTATTAGGACAGTACTTAAAATTTTGCTAAAAAAATTTTACCTTACCGTCGTAAATTCAAGGATAGCAAGTGATATTTTAGAAAACACACACGTCCGATGTTATAACCATTCACTAAATGATGACCTCTGAATGTGGGCATACTTGGTTGCCTATGTTATAGCGTAACCATTGAAATACGTGAAAAGCGGCGTCTCTCCCTCCGCGGCAACTCTCCCCCATTTACCCTATTTATAACATAACAATACCATGTAATCGCAGTTTAAGGTCGATAATTATGATTTTTTAATTAAACCTAAAATAATAGTCAAAATAGCGGTTTTAAAATGGCAGACTTTTTTATTTAAAAACAAAGATTTAATAAATTTTGGGTCTTAAAGGGTGCTAATTTTGATTTTATAATTAAACCAGAAAAAAATTAAAATAGCTGATCCAAAATGGCGGCTTTTCTATTTATTAATGGATGCGTACTACATTTGGAACTTTATTTTGTTTAATGTCGCTGATTATGATTTTTAGTTTGAAATTTGAAAAAATCAAAAAGGTGGATCCAAAATGGCGAACTTTTCTATTTATGAACTGGATATTTATTATTTTTAAAGATCGCGGTGTTTAAGGTCGCTAATTATGATTTTTAAATTAAAAACTAAAAAAATCCTTATATATTAAATAGGGAACTTTGACATGTCTATAAGGTTACTGATTACGAATTTTAAATTGAACTTGCAAAAAATCCGAATGGCGATCCAATATGGCGGACTTATCGTTTTATTAAACGATATGAGATTATTTTTAAATTGCGTAACGCCCCAGGAGGGGGGGAAATTGAGCCTTTCGTTACAACGTTTTTTTGATATGTTTTTTCTTGGAAATGCGTTACGATAAAATTTGGAAGTGTTAAAGGTCGCTGATTATGATTTTTTCATTTAACCTTAGAACAATAAAATTGGCGGATCAAAAATGGTGAACTGTTCCATTTTTAAACCGATATGTATTAAATCATAATTATAAGATCATAATAGTCACCGTAAAAAAAGTCAATAAAAATTTGAAATTTCCGCCATTTTAGTTTTTTTAAATTTAATTTAATTATTAAATTCAGCGGTCTTACACATCCCAAAGTGAAAAATTTCATACCTGTTCATAAATCGAAAAATTTTGAACTCTATAGCTTAATTATTTTTAAGTTTAATTCAAAAATCAAAATCAGCGATCTTAGACAACCGAAACTTTCAAATTTAATACATGCATTTCTGTTTATAAATCAGAAACTCCGCCATTTTAAATTCGCCGTTTTGAATTTTTTTTTGTGATAAAAAAAATATTAAATTGCATTGTTACCGGAACTCTAAACACCTGTCAAAATGGCAAACTCAAACTACGGCGGCCGGCTGCGACTTGTCACGGCGCACTTTAGTCTGAAACCCCAATATTTTGGCCAAAAATAGCAAAAACTAACTTAACAATAAAACTGTTTGGTTACATATTTTTTAAAGCTAAATAATGGCACCTTAAAATTCCAGCATAATTGGCTTCATTGCCAAAGCAGGCTTCGAAATATCGTTGTTTGAATTTGACATTTCCTGACAATCAGCAATTGTTTTTTATTGTTCATTATTTTTCACTAACTTTAATGTGCTATTTCTAAGAAGTGCAAAGAGTTATAAAAATTTTTAAAAATGGCTTTTTTAACCAAAGGTAAGTAGTTTATTTTTTGATAATTTTAGTCACAGGGATTTTAAACTTATTCTTTAAATACCAATGATACAAAAATTGTGCCAGAAGTGTATGAATTTTTTTTTCTCGATATTTCATTGGACTAACAAAAAAGCTTTCACGAACTTTCCGGAGTACATACACTGTTGGTACGAAAAGGTGCGATAGTCTCCAAATTCGTTATTAAACATGACCGTACATATTCTGATAGACACAAAGTGCCTATTCTAGTGCATTTTAATTTGTGTTTCCGTGTGTCTTCTATATAGATAGTAATGAGCAAAGTACCTTTAAAGAAGCAAAATGAATCATAGATATCAAAACTCCTGTCTTAGCAATGAACTTTAAAAAACAAGGGAAAAATTCAAGATGGCCGCCAAAATAGATAGGAAATTAGTAGAAACTGTAAACATTTAACATCGGTTTTGGGATATTTGGTGCATCTAAATTCAAATATAGAATAATTTTTACTGGGGGAGGAAAAGAACAATTTAGAATGGTGGGGGGTTAACTAGGTTAAAAATTATTAAGGTGGTGAAACAAAAAAAATATGTTTAAATTTTTTTACTTGCTCTTATTACCCCCCAAACTAAAATATGATGATCAATACAAATTTATCCTCAATTTATCATCATTCATCGGATTCATGCTCTCTTTTTCACCCTGTATGTGGAGGTAAAAACTTCACTTTTTAGGAACATTAAAAGTTTTTAATGCAATATTAGGTATTCGCTGAATCCAAACAGAACAAGAAACACTGTTTAGCATCTCCCTGGCAGGGGGAGGCGTGGAAGTGGGAGTCTATAAATAAATTTTGTATGGAACTTACTATAGGCACGACTAAACTTCTATATGGAATTTTATTTTAGTGTCTACGGCTTCTCCTCTTAGTCCGATTTAAAAAAAACCCTGGTTAAAAAGGGGGACAGCTCAACAGCTGCCTTCTTCCCCCTCCATGATACGGGATAGGGTGACTTAGGGGATAATTAAATGAATTATATTTTTTATTGTCTTTGTTGAATTTAACAAATAGAAATATTTCGATGATAAACTGTTCATGTCCATTAAAAAAGTAAAGTTTTGACCCCCAAATAAACGGAGTAAAAGGGGGGATTGGGTTACTGAATGGTTATAAAAATTTTAATCCTTAAATTTTAGTTCTGCGGACCAACATACTTAAGAATATATATATTTTGAATTTATATAATAGATCAAATTTTACCCCCCCAGGGGGGGCTTATAGGGGCAAATTCGATAATTGAAACATTTTTTTAGGGGAACTGGATTTTAGTGCACCAAAATTAGGAGAATTTAAGGGGTCTACCCTCTGAGTTTTGCAACTTATAATTTTTTGTGAGGCTGTGTAATTTGCAGACCATATTAAAAATAATACACTTTTTTAAAGGGATTTTAGGCAAGAGTGGGGGGGTAATAAAAAATATGTTTTAATTGTATATTAGCAATTTAGACTTCTTTTTTGATTTGCGTTTAAGTGATTAGAGAGTTTAACTGCAAAAGTCTATTTTTGGCCAAAATATTGATCCCTCGGACCATAGTGCGGCGGCAAATCGAGTCGACAGCGAGTTAAGCCTGCTGCGAATCCCGCGCCGCGCCGGTACGGCTTTGTCCAGGGGAAAATTAGCCGCGGTAAGTAGGCGGCGGCAAATTGTTCCATTTCCCCCTGGTCCCTATGCAAAATGCGAAACCCTTTCCCCCCCGCCAAATAAAATATAGATCCTCCTATAGATCCGCCCCTGTTTTACATAGTTTTTATCCATGTCCCGCTTACTTGATAATCATAACTTACTCATTCCTACACTATGTTATAATAAATTTCCCATACATCATATTTAACGACATCTGACATTATTACAAAAATGTTACCAACAACGACCAACAACCATAATGAATAATGAGAGAAAAGTTTTTTATTAAAGAATTTATAGGTATAATTTAGTAAATTTCATATTTTCCTAGAAAAAAAGATAGCAAGGCACCCTCGTCTTTCTCTAGTAGTAAGAGAGTAGTGGGGTGACCATTTTTGGTCTAGCGACTAGGCACACGGCAGGGATCTTTATACTGCGTAGCAAGTATACACAGCGGACAAGACCCACGCTTTTACACCCCTTCTGAAAGGTGGTCCTGCTACACGGTAGACTTGCATCCATTTAACATCGCTATCGTCCCAGCAGAACTTGGTTATAGGCGATAAACTTCTTTCCTTTTCAGGGCAACAGACGTGGTCGTCGTGAGTTGACTTCAGGAGATTTATGCTCGCGTCATCCTGGTACCGACTATAGCATTTATAGCAGGCTCCTGGATTATTATTCCTGGTTATATTTTCGATGTTCAAGGTCAACTGATGTTTTTGTGTGCATCGCACGCTAATTCGATGACGACTGTTGAACGCTGAGACTGAGGTGGACGGCAGGGCTATAAGACTATTTTTTGTTTTTGTTCAAGACGCGAACCTGGTGCCTTCTGCATGTAAAGCCGATTACTATACCACGGTAATCCATGCCGCCCTTCGTTTTTCTCTAGGTTCATGAATCTTTTTGCGTGTTTATAAATAATTAAAGAAAATATATCACACTATGAGAATATCGGATATACAACCATTGAGATTCAAACTACACTAATAAGTGTAAAAACCATAATATATACACTACTCATAAGTGCTGTCTATATACCACCAAGGCACTTACTAAACAAAAATCAATATCTTAATTTTCTGAGAAAAAAACCGAACCGAACCGAACCAAACCGTTTTATAGTTGGAGGTGACTGTAATGCAAAAACTGCCTACTGGGAATCGAGACCGACGAATTCTAAAGAAAAATAAATTTTGCCCACATACTATCCAACAGATCCAGGAAAAATTCCATATCTAATTGATTTTTTTATATTAAAAAAATATATCTTAAGTTTTGTAGATATAGAAGTAAGTTTTGATTTACACTCAGATCTTTTACCTATTATTCTAACAACCCTTATATGCACCGTAAGCACATAAGCGAGATTATGGGTTTAAGCGAGATTGGACGGCAATTTTGCTATGCACCGTGCACTAAGCCGGATTAAAGGAACGCTTAAACCAAGCCCCCGACTTTGCTGGCTTAAGCCGGTGATTGACAAACGATTGGATTGTAACGTCAAAGCTTTGTTTTTTTTTTGTGAAATCTTTTATAATATAACAAAATAATCATGGAAATCGAAGATGAACTTTTTATTGATAACGATCAAGAAATATTAGACATAATGAATTTTGGATTTCCACGGCATAGCTGGGCACGAACCGATCATTTTGAAACCATGGATAATATGTCCTTCTTTAGAAGATTTCGTCTAAGGAAGGAAACAGTTCTTGATTTCCTTCCTAATATTGAACAAGAACTAGAATATGATAATGATTTGTAAGTTTTTTGAGATCAGTAGAGGCTGGTTTAAGCTGGGTTTATCCAGGAAATAAATATATAAATTAGATCTGTCAGTCACATATTCAAACTCAACCAATTGCAGATCTAAATCTTAATTCAGGGGTGCACAAGCATAGCTAGTAGTAGTAGTGTGGGGCAGTGGCGACTCGTCCATAGGTTTGCAGGTTTGCGCAAGCCCCAAAAAATATAGGTAAAATAATAAAAGAACTATTAATTATATATTTTTAAATGTTATTTCCTGGATAAACCCAGCCTCTACTGATCTCAACAAACTTACAAATCATTATTATATTCTAGTTCTTCTTCAATATTGGGAAGGAAATCCAGAACTGTTTCCTTTCTTAGACGAAATCGTCTAAAGAAGGACATATTATCCATGGTTTCAAAATAATCGGCTCGTGCCCACCTATGTTGTGGAAATTCAAAATTTATTATGTCTCATATTTCTTGATCGTCATCAATAAAAAGTTTATTACATCAAATATCTCCATAAAAAGTTCGTCTCCGATTAGTCATGTTAATAGAGTCATAAAGTATTGAACAAATATCTTATCAAATTGTTTAAGAGCTACCCAGATCTTTTCTCTATAGCCATGATTAAATTAAACTTGTTAAACTTAAAAAACTCATTCATAAAAAAATTTATTTTTAAAACATTTGAGCCACTGTCAGACACTATATAATTAACTCAAAAACCATTTGACTTTGGAGCAAAACTAATTGCAGATTCGGATTAGCGCACTCTATTTAGTATCGTTGATAGGAGCTAGGAAATTTTAATTTTCCAAATAAGAATTTTGATCAAAATAGTTAATGCCTAATTTGACACAAAATAGTTTCTTTAAAATACAAAGTTAAAGTGGCGCAAATGTAGACCCCTCGATCCCAAAAGATTTTTAGGAACCAGATTTTAAGTTGGACCAATTTCAATTTCATAGGTAAAAAAAAAGGCAGTTGGTAGCTGTAAAAAAATTAGACATAGTAGATAAAAATTAATATAAACAGATAAGTTTTTAATTGTAAAAAATTTTGTTTTGACTATGTGTGCTGTAAATTTAAGTAGGAAGTTAAGGAAAAGTTCTTTTTTATTATTGAGTTTGGAAAAAGTACACTAATATGAAACTGACATTAAAACTTTATTTTATATACACCTACCTATTAATACTTTTTATTTTTTGATACAGAGCAAAATAAAGAGGTACACCAAGGTAAAAAAAAATGATATGATGTGATTTAAGATATCAATGCTGTATCATTTTGTTTTTAAATCAGCAGTACCAAATAACTAATTAAATTAATAAAACATTAACATTTCACTTAAATATTGCTTTTTTATATTTTATTTCTGCTTTTAGCAACTCTATTTTTAATAATTTTTCTTCCTTTTCTAGGGAAAGATTTTCGTTTTGTTGCTTCAAAATTTTAACCTTATATTCATGTTCATCCCTAAACTTTTTTTCCTCATTGCAGCTCTGTTGTATTTGTTTGTCAACCAAAATTACTCGTTTATCTAAAAGGAGGTTGTACTTTTCCGCCACATCTGACGATGTAAGGACCCGAACCCCGCCCATTGGTCTCCTCCTGTCAGTTCTTATAGGGGCCAAGGTCAAGTTTTCTTAGTAGTGTTTCTGCTGCCCGAAACATTTTATTTCTCAGGAATATCAATAACCTTCTAAAAAACATAATAAATAAACTGTATGTCTCTGAAGGTTACAAGCAAAAAAAAATATAGCTTTTTCTGCTAGCACAACAGAACATAGTAAGTGGTGTATTTAAAAAAAAATTAGGGTGGGCCTCAGACAGTTTGGGGGGGGGGGGGCTATTTTATGTTTGTATTCATGAATTATATGTGAAAAATATCTAAAAAAATGTCGGCTTCGGGGGGGGGGGGGGGTAGGACGGGGGGGTAGGACGGGGGGTGGTCACTCCTTATATACCCCACTGGAACATAGTACATCTAATAGAAAAGAAATAATTGATTATTTTGGTTAATTGTGAAAATTTATTTATATAAGTACATAAAATTTGATAAAATCCAAGGAGGAAACATCTGACTGACTATAATTTTCCCCCCTCGATTAAATCTTTAATACACACATACATCATTGGAAAGGGAACTTTGTTCTGCCCAGAAAAATTGGATTTTGCAAGTTTTGGGGGCGTTAGGGGGGTTTTCTGTCCCTTTTAAATCTTGACATAAGGCTAAGAAATTTGTAGGTACATGTATTGCCATAATACCATGCTAATTTATTGGGGTTAATGAGCATTTTCCCAAAAGTATTATAAAATGCTTTTGGACTTGAAACAAAGAGCTTTTTCAGATTTTGGTCTAACTAATAAGCAGTAAGCTTAGAAATAAAAATAACTTTTTAATTATACTGACCTTTTCAGTTGATCAACTGTTCGATAGGATACAAAAGAAGCTTTGTTGTTAAAAGTTTTCTCAATATTGTACCACACTTCATTTTTCTTTTCTATTGTCGATCTGTTCGTTTTTTGTCTTCCAAAATATTGGCATGCTGTAAAGCCAAATTAAACAAAATTTCTTTTTCTGCTTAGGTAAAATTCGGGATCCGGTTGGCCATTTTGGTATTACAATAACCAAAAATACAAACAAAAATTAGTTGATGGATTGATTATACTGTTTTGATCCTGACCCAGTTAAGGGTCATGGATGCAGCAACTAAATAAATAAATATCGTTGACCCCCTCATAACAAATAGACCTAAACGGACCGAACGAACTTTTTTGTGGCCCCCTGAAGAATTTTTATTTTTGAGGTTGTCTTGACAGAGCTTTCAGTTTCAGTAAATAAACCTACGATGTGCCCAAAAGACCGAAAAAATCCAGTGTTGCCGCAATTCTAATCTCGATGGTCCGAGCCACCTGCGATGCATAGGAATGAGCAACGCTTAAGTTAAGCGAGATTCACAAAGCGAGATGAGACTGTTCATACGGAGCATCTAGGCATAGTCAAAATTTTGACAGCTTCTGCAAGCACTTAAGTCTATGTTATAACTTAATCCAAAGTGAGAAAGTGGCCCTTTGATTTTATCGCGGCCATATTATATTCTATAATCTTTGATCGCGGCCTTGTCTAAACGGCAAAGAATGTCTGTTGTTGTTTTTTTTGTTGTGATCTTGTTGAAAAAGAAAAGATTTCTCGGTCTTTTCCTATTCTAATATAATAAAGAAAGAAGCAAATATCTCACTAGTTAATAAACTGACTGACTGTATTAGTTTTAAACAAAGTCTGTCAGAAAAAATAAACCTATCAGTACCATTGCAAACGCCACAACAAATCATAACAAATTAGTAAAGAAATTAAATATATTGTTCAACAAGCAGCTTGGGAAAACCAAAACCAAACAGAATTTTTAGGGGAAAAAAACTCTCCAAAGGAAACTAAAAAGGAAGTGGCAGCAAAGCGGTGATCCTCAAGACAAAACAAATCTCAACAACATGACGCAGCGCATAAGGCGAGAAATCCTAGTAATAAAAAATGAACCTATTAACAATTTTCTTAATGAACTTACAGATGATAAAAATACAGACTATTCCCTTTGGAAAGCAACCAACTTTAAAAGTCCAATTACCCAAAAAATTACTAATACGAAAATGTAACGACCAGTGGGCAAGGAGTAACGAAGAAAAAGCAATGAAGCACCAGATAAAAACTTTCATTTAAATGAACCCCATCAAATCGAAGACCATATTGAACTTACATCACCAAAAGAAATATTAACAGAAATCAAAAATATTAATTCAAAAAAAGCCCCAGACTATGTTCTTAATAACGGGTTAGTCATAAAACAACTCCCCAGAAAAGCTATCGTAAAACTATGCAATTTTATTAATGCGTCCTTTAGGCTTAGGTATGTCCCCAAACTGTGGAAAGTTGCACAAATTATCATAATTCCAAAACCGGGAAAACCACTCCATTACGTGTCACCTTACAGGCCAATATCTTTGCTGCCAATTATATCCAAGCTCTATGAAAAACTATTGCTTAAAAGAATAAAAACAATAATTATAGAAAGACAATAAATTATTCCATTTTATCAATTTGGTGTTCGAGACAAGCATTCCACGATAGACCAAGTACAAAGAATTACTAATATAATAGAAAAAGCACTAGAAGAGAGGAGAGTTTATTCTGCAGTCTTTCTAGATTTAGCACAAGCGTTTGACAAAATGTCGCATAAAGGCCTTTATTTTAAACTAAAACGTTTTCTGCCAAAACAATATTCGGATATTTTAGAATCATACATGACATTTCAAAGTAAAACAGGAAGATTCATACTTAAATTTAAGAGAAATTTAAGCAGGCGTGCCCCGGCGTAGCGTACTAGGCCCTTATTTATACTTATTATTCACTTGCAACATCACAAAGCCAAAAAATCGTCACTTATCAACTTTTGCTGTTAATACTAGTAGTAGAGTTTAAAAGCGCGTAAAAGGCTTCTAGAACCGATTTTCATGTGCACTTCATTGCTAAAATGTAAGACACAATTTAAATCATTGCTTACACCCTAAGAATACAAAATCGACTGGTCGTCCAAAAATCGTCGTGTGCAGGGGGTAGTGGGGGTAGTTTTTCCAAAAATTTGGAAAAATTTTTTTTTGCATTTTTTCAATCTATAAAGTGTGCTCATGATTCCACCAAAAGCATATAGTAATATTACTATCAGAAACATTTATTTTTCAATGTTGAAAATATCGTTCCCAATGCTTTTATATGGAGTTTCCTATTAAACAAGTGCTCGCCCTGAAAAGGCGTATTTATAATAATTTATAACTTGTTATAACTCGAGAACCCTTTGCTTAATCAAAAAAACACCTTTTGTAAACTTTGTGTATCAAAGATCAGGGATCACAATGATTTTGGAAAAATGTCAATCGGACGCATAGTTTTTTTTAAAGTAGCCAAGAGTGATGCCATGACGCGACGAACGCGGCAGACACTGACATGCGACGAAGGGTGAGATATTTTACAAATGCACGGCGGGCCAGGCGAAACGCGACTCTATGTCTTGAGACACACATAAGTTCGTTTTTTGTTTAACTCTCGCGGTTACAGATGTTTAAGTTACTTACTTGGTTTTTGGCTTGTGAATTGCGTTGTGTATAAATGTTATGCTTGTGTGATTTGGCCGTGAAGGACCAAATATCAAAGGCTAGGCGTGAAGAAAAGGGAAATTTAGTTCTATATTAGAATGTGACTCTCGGCCCTACGGGCCTCCAATTTATTTCTATATTAGTATGTGACTCTCGACACCCCCCCCCCCCCCGAAGTGGACTATTTTTTTTAAATCAAGCTTTTAGGGTACCTCCCCCTCCACTTTTTTCAAAGTTGGGAAAAACCACAATTTTTTCTATAAGAATCATAGCAATGTTGGTCTTATTGAGAAAACCAAAAACCAATTCGGAATCGGTTTAGTTGTTTTTGAGATATCAGCGTTTGTATGTAAAAATTTGAAGGGTCTTATCTCAAACTATTTCTACGGTAAAGATATTAATTTGTGGTTTTAGATGTCACCCACTTAGTGCATTGACGCGCAATAGGTCCCTGTGTTTTTAGAAAACAGCATTTTTTTAAATTTCAATTATTTGCCGATATCTCGAGACTTCAAAATGAAAAATTTATAATAACTTTATCGATAGGGTCTACGAAGATCTATAAACATCAGAGAAAAAAATTTTTGATTAGTTTGGTACTTTTTCAGATTTTGTTCTTTGGCCATCAAAATTTGCCAAAAAGTGGTGCTACTTTAAAGTGTCATATTTTAAGACGCCGACAATTAATTTTAATTATCTCGACGGCGACAGATGCGCTATTGTATAGGCTTGCAAAAAAAAATCATAAATCATTACCATTAAAATTGTGTCTTCCAGGTGTAAACTAATTACGCTATGTCAAATTTTCTGTTTTGACATATTATGCCTATAGCGGGGAATGGGGGGCTCAAATCAAAAGTCTCTATTCTAATATAGAATTTAACAGGAGGCGCATAGTTTCCCTTTCAAATATGGATTCCCGGAGGCCCGTATAGGGTCAAATCGAAAAAATGCAAGAATCCATTTCGATTTAGTTTCTCGATGCCTATTAGTGTGCCAAATTTCAGAGCTCTACGATAAGTTTAAATCTCGAATAAAAGGACTCGCTGGCACCGTTTATGTAAGTGACGTCATCAGGCAGAAAAAAATACAAAAATTTAATTTTTTAATAACAGAAATTATTTTTACGGTCAAATTAACAAAAAAACTTCAAATAAACTTTTTTGTAGGTCGCACCCCTCCTCTCCAGGGCTCCTTAAATATAAAAAACCTAAATTGGTTATATTTTGACAATTTATATCTCAGAAACGATTTTGCTGCATCACTTTCCTAGTATTTCCTAGTATTTCCCAAGCACTTCCCGGTATTTCCTAGTATATTTCCCAGTACTTCCCAAGTATTTCCTGATATTTCCCCTAACCTGTACACCAACAAGAAATACCAAGCCACCCCTCGGACAGCCCTTGATTGAACATATTATAACGATATCAAAATAAATTTATGTGGCTTTAGATGTCACCCACTTAGTGCATTGACGCGCAATAGGTCCCTGTGTTTTTCAAAAACAGAATTTTTTTAAATTTTAATTATTTGCCTATATCTCTAAACAGAGACGTCAAAATGAAAAATGTATAATACCTTTAACGATAGGGCCTACCAAGATCTATAAACATCAGAGAAAAATGTTTAGATTAGTTTGGTACTTTTTGAGTTTTTGTCAAAAAACAATCAAAATTTGCCAAACAAGTGGTGCTTCTTTGAAAAGTCATATTTTAAGACGACGACAATTTATTTCGACGGCGACAGATGCGCTATTGTGTTGGCTTGCAAAAAAAAATACATAGTTCATTACCGTTAAAATTGTGTCTTCCACGTGTAAACTTCGTTTTCACATATTATGCCTATAGCAGGGAGTGGGGGCTCAAATCAAAAGTCTCTATTCCAATATAGAATTTAACGGGAGGCGCATAGTTTCCCTTTCAAATATGGATTCCCGGAGGCCCGTAGGGCCGAGTCACATACTAATATAGTGAATATGGACTCCCGTAGGCCTGCAGGGCCGAGGGTCAAATACTAATATGGAAATAAATTGAAGTCCCGTAGGGCCGAGAGTCACATACTAATATAGAAATAAATTGGAGGCCAGTAGGGCCGAGAGTCACGTTCCAATATCAAATTTAACGGGAGGCGCGTAGTTTCAATTTCAAATATGGATTCCTGGAGGCCCGTAGGGCCGAGATTCACATACTAATATAGACATAAATTGGAGGCCCGTAGGGCCGAGAGGCACATTATAATATATAATTAAACTGGAGGCGGGTAGTTTCCCTTTTAAATATGGATTCCTGGAGACCCGTAGGGCCGAGAGTGACATACTAATATAGTGAATATGGACGACTGGAGGACCGTAGGGACAAGAGTTACATACTAATATAGTGAATATGGACTCCCGGAGGCCCGTAGGGCCGATAGTCACATACTAATATAGAAACAAATTGGAGGCCCGTAGGGCCGAGAGTCACATTCTTATATAGAACTAAATTTCCCTTCTCTCACGCCTAGCCTTTCATATTTGGCCCTTCACGGCCAAATCACACAAGCACAACATTTATTCATAACGTAATCCACAAGCAAAAACCAAGTAAGTAACTTAGAGTTAAACGAAAAACGAACTTATGTGTGTCTTAAGACATAGAGTCGCGTTTTGCCTGGCACGACGTGCATTTGTAAAATATATGACCCGTCGCATGTCAGTGTCCGCCGCGTTCGTCGCGTCATGGCATCACTCTTTGCAACTTAAAACAAAAACTATGCGTCCGCTTGACATTTTTCAAAAATAATTGTGATTCCTGATCTTTGATACACAAAGTTTACAGAAGGTGTTTTTTTGATTAAGCAAAGGGTTCTCGAGTTATAACAAGTTATAAATTATTATAAATACACGTTTTCAGGGCGAGCACTTGTTTAATAGGGAACTCCATATAAAAGCATTGGGAACGATTTTTTCAACATTGAAAAATAAATGTTTCTTATAGTAATATTACTATATGCTTTTGGTGGAGTCATGAGCACACTTTATAGATTCAAAAAATCCAAAAAAATTATTTTCCAAATTTTTGGAAAAACTACCCCCACCACCCCCTGCACACGACGATTTTTGGACGACCAGTCAATTTTGCATTCTTAGGGTGTAAGAAATGATTTAAATTGTGTCTTACATTTTAGCAATGAAGTGCACACGGGGTGACACGATAGAAGCGGCTTTTAACTCTACTATAGTTAATTAACGATAGAAAAATCTATTGAAGAATGCATAGAAAAACTTCAGGATACAACCGAAGTTCACAGTTGGACCACAAAGTGGCGAATAAAGTTAAATAAAACCAAATCAATTCATGTTTCAACAAACAAAAATATAAATCACAGACAAATAACAATTAACGACCTTACCGTACCGTATTCAAATCAGGCAAAATATCTCGGTATGACAATTAATGCCAAATTGCGCTGAAAAGCACATGGTAAGAAAAAAAGAACTGGCTAAGTGGAAGGAAGTTCAATTTAAAAATTCATAATAAGTTACTGACTGAATTATAGACAAATACTGAAACCAGTATGGACATATGATATTCAACTATGGGGTTGTACTAAAGAGAGTAACATTGTAGTTTTAGAGAGATTTTAAAATAAAGTATTAAGAAACATTGTGTATGTACCTTGGTACGTTCGAAATGGTGACCTTTATCGGGACCTAAAAATCTAAACTGTAGCAGAGACTATAAAAAAGTTCGCAAAAAGCCATAAAGATACACTCTATCGACATGTTAATGTGGAAGCAATTCAGCTTCTAGACAACACTATGCTAGTTCGAAGACTAAAAAGAGTGAAGTTGTTTGTGCTAATGAACTAAATTAATTATATAAAATAAAATAATGCTATAAACACAACACAAATGTGAGTTATAGACTTCAAAGCGGTGAGAACGGTTGAGTGAACCCTAAGTTTAAATCTACCTTTTCTAGTAAAGTTAAAACAAAATTGCTAATTAGTCTTATTGACTAGATTGTAAAACACAGTGTGTTTAATAAAAAAAATTATCGTATCATTATTTCATTATCAATAATCTTTCCTGTTTTTTTTTCTTTTTATTTCAATTGCGTTTAGATTTTAAATCTGTCTACGCCACTGTTATTGTGTCGGAGCTTTTTCACCTCAGCCTTTGTGAGGATAAAACTTTTCTAAAAAGTCTTTTCAACTCTCTATGCGTCAGTCGCGTCTAGAAAGTTTTAATTTTAACGCGATAAATGTTGGCTAGGAAAAAACACAGCTTCAGTTTTTTATAAAGCCGCTTTTAGGAATTCAAACAAATAACTTCTTCACCGCTCGATATTTTCTAGGTCTACAGAAATGGGCTTGGAGAGGATAATCCAAATTAAGCCCTCTTGACATAAATCTAGTTCTAGTAAAACAATAACCAATGCATTGTTAACTCGCGGATAGAAAAACGATAAATGCAATGGACTGTATAACTTAATTAACGAAAGCGCGAGCAAACATAAATATATTGATATGAAATTACGAAATAATCAAACGTCCATAGGTAAAATTATTTGTGCCACACAAAGGTAATCAGAGACAAATGCACTCACCACTTTGCATCCACTTTCTCCACGTTCCAAGGGGCCCCTGATAGGATCTAATGATGTCACCACGTAGCTGAAGGGCTGAAGTTTCTAGTTCTATGCTTCAGTACACAAAAATCGAGCACTTTCAGGTGTAGATATTTGAAATAGTTGGAGAACGAAATTAACACGCCATTTTCTCGAGGCGGTCGACAAGGATCTCCCTGGTTGTTGGTGCGCATGTCCAAATACGCGAAATGCGCTTTGTCCTTCATAGAATTGTGTGTTTTTAAAAATATATATAAACAACCGCGAAATTTAGCGGGAGCTAACATAACTGCCCTCCAAAACACACAATTTTAGAATCTCAACCGGACAGATATAGATATAAGAAAAAGAATCGACCGATAAATATAAATGAATGAAAACAGATAAGTATCGTAAGTTTATTTAGAGATAACAAAATCCCGAAAAAAGGCAAAACAAACAAACAAAAAATTCAAAAAAATTAAAAATATAAAAAACCTATTGTAATACCCGGTAAAAGGTAGAAAATTAAAATTACTTTTAATTTGGCAAGAGGCACAGTTTTACAACTGGCCGCTTATAAACACCGGTAACCGTTTGTACCGTCGCAACACGCACCTGACCGTCCCCACCGGGATGCAGTTCGATGACCCGACCGACCGGCCATTTCAAAGGCGATTGAATGTGATCACTTGTTATGATAACCAAATCATTTAATTTGATATTTGGGGACGAATCAGCCCACTTGTGTCGCTGTTGTAGCGTATGCAAATACTCTATAGAATACCGTTTCCAAAAATCATTATGTAGTTTTTGGATTAGTTGCCATCTCGAGAGCCCATTTAGGGGAACCTCGGACAAATCTGACTCCGGAATTTCTGAGTTAAGGGGTTCAAGTGTCAAAAAATGCCCAGGGGTAAGAGGTTGAAGATCGTGTGGGTCAGAAGGAGATAAAGGGCGACTATTAAGTACGGCTTCTATGCGACAGGTAAGGGTGGACATCTCCATGATAGACAACTTCTGGTCGCCGACAACTCGTACAAAGTGAGTTTTAAAACCTTTGACGCCAGCTTCTGCCAGGCCATTGAAATGTGGACTGAGAGGAGGTCCCAGATGCCAACGAATAGAAAGTCTGGTGGCAGCACTTCTTGCGTAATCCAGTAATTGGTTACGAAACCCTATAAAATTACTGCCTTGATCTGACCAGCATTGCGTCACGCTTCCGCGTCTGGAAATGAATCGATGGAATGCACCTACGAACCCTTCGGTGGACAGTTCCATGGTTAATTCCAAATGCACGCAATGTGTGGCCGTACAGACAAACACACAGACATACGATTTGAAAGCTTTACAACCACGGTAACGATGAGGAATCACAAAGAAAGGTCCACAAAAGTCGATAGCTACACTCGAAAAAGGTTTAAGTTGATTGATTCGATGAGCGGGAAGTGGACTCATTATGGGCGGTCTATAGGGTTTAGGGTTGATTCTAAAACATTGCAAGCACTTGGATATGGTTCTTTGAATTGCCCGTCTGGCAGATAATATCCAAAATTGCTGTAAAAGCAGATTATGTAATGTTTTAAACCCAGGATGAAGATATTGTCGATGAGCGGACTCGATAAGAAGAGTAGTTAAACGATGGTCACTCGAAAGTAAGACGGGGTGTTTTGCAGAATAAGACAAAAGGTCAGATTTTTGTAATCTGCCACCGACTCTAATGATATTATTCTCATCAAGAAAAGGTGAAAGTTTTCGGTATTGGTTTATCCTTAGATAACGCGGAAAAAAGCTCAGAAAAACAAGAACCTTGAACGCGTTTGATAAGAAGGTGTAACGCACTTTGCATCTCACCGGTGGTAGGAAAAACAATATTCTCAAAAATAACTTTTTGGTCCGGCGGCTTAGTGGGTTTTTGATAGGAATGGTTTTGAAAAAGGTTAACTATTCGAAGGACATAACAAATGATACGTTGAATTTTTGATATAGATGAATATTTGATAAGAAGCTGATCTAAGAAGTTGACACCAATTATCGCATTGCAACAGACTTTTGGCTTTTCCTCCAGATTAATATCTCCGAAATCAATCGGCATTTTTGATTTATGAAAATCGGGCCATTCGTTTTCGGGAGACCACAAAAACGACGGTGCGTTCCACCACATGTCATGTGACATGAGCTGTGAAGGGGTGGCCCCTCGTGACGCAATATCGGCTGCATTCAAAGCAGAAGGAATGTAGCGCCACGAGTTTGAGGGAATGATTTCTTGGATTCTACTGACTCGATTTCCAACAAAGGTTTGCCAGCGATTAGGAGGGGATGAAAGCCAGTGCAATACGACTTGCGAATCGCAGAAAGTAACGATATTTGTAAAAGTTATTTTTCCTTCATAGCTAGATAAAACGAAGTCAATTAATTCGCTTAAAAGAAATGCGCCTAGGAGTTCTAGCCTAGCCAAAGTTTGTGACTTTATAGGCGCGACCCTAGATTTTGCAGATATGAGAGAAACAGATATATTGTTTTCCTCTTCAACACGAAAATATACGACGCCTGCGTAGCCTCGAATTGAAGCGTCACAGAAGTCGATGATTTGACAGGTATTGGTTTTTGACAGTTTGATTTGTCGGGGTAATTGAAAATTGGAAAGAAGCGGGAATTCAGAACGAAGTTTGTTCCAAGAGTCGATGAATCTGGTTCTTCGTCCCAGCCTATTTTCGATATCCACAACTGTTGCAAAATAAATTTTGCTTGTAGCAACAAGGGACAAAGAAAACCTAAGGGATCGAAGATTGTTCCTATGATAGATAAAATAGAACGTTTGGTTGGGGGTTTGTCCTTCATTCGGCATTGATAAGAAAAACTGTCATTTTTTGGATGCCATTGAAGTCCTAAAACTTTGATAAAGTGGGGTTCCTCCTTGTCGAAAGAGAGAGGCATTTGACGATCGGACTCTGGCAATGTTGCCAATAACTCAGGACAATTGCTTGCCCATTTTTTAAGTTCAAATCCTCCCGACTTCAACAAATCATTGAGTTCTGTTTGAAGGGAGAGCGCTTCAGAAAGCGAAGGGCTAGTTCCCAAGATATCGTCGATATAGATTGACGTTTTTAGAACAGTACTAGCCATAGGAAAACGTTCCTTTTCTCTCTCTGCCAGCTCATTTAAGGTACGCATGGCTAGAAAAGGTGAGCATGTCATGCCAAAAGTGACAGTAGAAAGTTCCCACACTGAAAGTGGGTCCTGTGGAGAAAACCTCCACAATATCCTTTGATAAGGACGGTGATAAGGATTGATAAGGACTTGACGGAACATCTGTTTGATGTCAGCAATGTAGGCAATAGGATTAAGACGAAACGTAAGGAGTAAAGAAGCAATATCCTTTTGAAGTTTCAGTCCAGATAACAATGTGTCATTGAGACTAATATTTTTTGGGGTGACTGCCGAACAATCCCAGACTACCCTTAATTTTGTACTTAAGCTTTCCGGCTTTAGTACGCAAGGATGTGCTAAAAAACACGATACGTCGACCTTTGGTTGACTAGATAAAACTAAACTCATATGATTAGAATCGATATAGTCTTGCATGAAACTTGAATAGGCAGTGTACAGATCAGGCTTTTTGATTAATCTATTTTCTAGAAGTAAAAATCTACGATAAGCTTGCGGATAAGTATTTCCTAGGTCAGGATTTATTTTATCTTTAAACGGAAGATCTACGATGAATCTACCGCTCGGTTGCCGTACTACACTAGCAGTAAAAATTGATTCTGCCTGTTTTTCTTCCTTTGATAAGATTTGTTTTTTAGGCAAATGTTCGATTTCCCAAAACCTAGGGAGAATGACCTCTAAAGGAGGTGAATGACTCGTTAAAAAACAACTGGTTCGTTCCGTAAGACTACCTACTTCTTCAACCTTTCCCATGACGACCCAGCCAAAGATAGTTTCAAGGCTGCCCTACCTGTCCAAGAACCCTCCCCTCCTTGAATATCTGTGCGAATAGCTCGCAACCAATAACCAGGTCCACAGGTCTAGATTTGAAATAAGATGGGTCGGCAAGTTTAAGGTTTTCCAAGTGTTTCCACTGATTATCGTTCAAAGAGAATGTAGGAATATTGGAACATAGTTGTCCTTGTGGCTTAATGTGACATTGAACGAGCCCTTTGGAAGTAAAAGAAGACATCTGATTTAATCCGAATATTTCAGTGGTGTAACTTCGCCTAGGAAGATTAAGACGCTGAATACACTTTTCACTGATGAATCCTGTCTGTGATCCAGAATCAAGCAGTGCCCTTACAGGTTGAAAATTTCCGCAACCGTCCATAACATCTATTATGGCGGTGCATAAAAGAAAGGTACCTGAAGGTCCTGAGGCATTTAATGACACATGAAGATTATTGACAGCTGGTGTGTGAATGACAGGACTAGTATCTTGGCTTCCAGACTCTTGATTAGTTTCTAAGATATGAGTTAAAGTGTGGTGCCTTTTACTATTGCAAGTCCTGCATGAATATTTTGCACGTATCTACACCATGCAAGGGATGAAAACACGCTAGACATAATTTTTTCTGCTTGACGAAAGATAGGCGATCGATAGTTGAGAGATCAAGAAATGTTTGACATTTCGAAAGCGTGACCTTGATTACACCGGAAACATTTTATTCCCGTACTTGAATTAGTTGAGGTGCCAGCCAGTCCTATAAAAGGCGACAAAATGAAAAAAATAATAAAGTCCCAACTGTCAACGTCAAAGCTAAGTGATTTTAAAATTTCTAGGGATTCAGAAAAGGTGTCAATTAAATTACGCAATTCTTTAGCTGACTCGTTTTTTAAGGTGGAGTTCATAATTGAGCTTAAAGCATCATTTGCGAGGTCTCGCTTTTGATATCTATTGACTAATTTGTCATAAGCAATTTTATAATTTTGATCAGATAAGCTAATCCCTGATATCAATTTTAAAGGCTCATCCTCGAGATATGAAAATAAATATTGAAGTTTTCGGACGTTACGTAGACTTTGATTTTGATCTATAATGTTATTAAAAAGATCGAAAAAGCTTGGCCATAATTTTTTATCATCTCGAAATATGGGAATACCTAACTCTTTGAGTTTTGGAGTTTCGTTTTGTCGAACATATGATCCCGAAAGGGTTGGGGCCTCAATCGGAAATATTTTAGAGTAAACCCCCTTACACGCATAAAAATATTTACGAGCTTCTGAAAGGATCGCATCCTGTGTTTTAAACTTCTCGTCGTCCGAGTCGTCTATCAAGATAATGACGTCATTATGTGCCAGCATGCATTTATCGAAGGTTTCATCCAAATCGGAATACCTCACTTGAAACTCGTTTCTCGCTTTTTCATCCTTTTCCGCGGTCTGTGACAACACATAACACTCGGTGATCGCAGATAAAAAACCCTTGCGTTTTTGCGCGGCTTTTTTGACAGACATGATTTTACCTTTGAAATGACGAAATTGTCGGTAAATATACAATTAACGCTAAATTAATGCTTCTGAAATAGAAAAATGACGAATTGTCGAAAATATGCACTAATTTATCGCAATTGATGAAAATTGTTTTAAATATCGAAATGATATGAAACACCCTAACACATAAATGAGAAATGTTTTTGTTTGTTTTGTTTTGTGGTTCCTTCGCTTTGTTTACTGAATCGACCACGCGGTAGACACGTGCCTACGTGCCGCTACCGATACTGCCGTTTCAATACGATTGGCAAATTCAAGGCCGCCTTGTTTTTCGGGCTGAAAATAATTATTAATACCGTCGTATGGATTTATTATTTTAAATAATTAATTCGGTCGAAGGAGCACTTATGTTAACTCGCGGATAGAAAAACGATAAATGCAATGGACTGTATAACTTAATTAACGAAAGCGCGAGCAAACATAAATATATTGATATGAAATTACGAAATAATCAAACGTCCATAGGTAAAATTATATGTGCCACACAACGGTAATTAGAGACAAATGCACTCACCACTTTGCATCCACTTTCTCCACGTTCCAAGGGGCCCCTGATTGGATCTAATGATGTCACCACGTAGCTGAAGGGCTGAAGTTTCTAGTTCTATGCTTCAGTACACAATAATCGAGCACTTTCAGGTGTAGATATTTGAAATAGTTGGAGAACGAAATTAACACGCCATTTTCTCGAGGCGGTCGACAGGGATCTCCCTGGTTGTTGGTGCGCATGTCCAAATACGCGAAATGCGCTTTGTCCTTCATACAATTGTGTGTTTTTAAAAATATATATAAACAACCGCGAAATTTAGCGGGAGCTAACAATGCATAAGCCGTAATTTTTAAAAGCCTTCAATATTTTTTTAAAAATTTACAAAAATTAACCTTTTCTTAATTTAAAAATTAACAAAAATTACCTCACTTCCCAAAAATATTCGCCTGCGTGGCATTTTATTTCTATGTAGTGACAAAAAAAAAATTGGTTTTTGCTGCCTCCTTTCTGTGGCCCATCTCCCAGGGATATCCTAGATCCGCCACTGGTAACCATTAATATTTACATAGTTTTAATGTTTGTTGTGAAGAAGAGAGTAACTAACCTATTAACGTCACCTTTTGATAAAATAGGTATATTAAAAAAGGGTAGAAAATTTACCAGTGAAGTCATTTCAAATATTTTTCATTAATTTTTCAATATAAGAAAATATATATTTAGTTGCCCCCTGCTCCTGCCAGAAAACCGCTTGAAAAGTCATAAAATCTTGACCAAATTTGACGAGATTTAATTGACTTGACGAGTATTGACCCAGGCACAAGCGCGGATTTGAGGGGGTAACGTGGTAATTACCCCCCCCCCCCTAGAACAAAAAATATGCACTTTTTGTTATTTATTAAAAGGAAAATAGGCGAATTACCCCCACCTAGAAAAAACTTATATTACAAATAATTTTTTCGTCGACTATTACCCCCCCTAGATTTTCACCCAGATCCGCGCTTGCCCAGGCAACAATATATAGCATATGAAAACTGACAAGGTCTGATAGGATTAAATAAATCTTAATTTTGGCGGTTGAAAACTCCAAAGAATTCAAAAGATCTTAAAAGGAAAAATGTACGAGACTGTAAAAAATTTTATTAGTTAACATGAGCCACAAATTTTAAGCAGATTTTGGAAGGCTTGATCAGCAAGATTTCTATAAGATTTTACGAGACTGTATAAGAATTGAACAGGGATTTTACTTTAAAAGATTCTATCAGATTTCACCAAAAACAAGCATAAGTTTTGCCGAGATATGACAAGATTTTATGAGTATTCAACCAGTTGAATGGTGATCAGTTTTGACGAGTTTTGAGCAAGTTTAAAAGATTTAAGAAGAATTAAGGCGCAATATAAGGACCAGTTTGGAAGATTTTATAAGCAAGTTTTTCTATAGGAATTTAAAAAATTTTATGAGTACCTATTTATAGGTAGATTTGACCAGCAAATTTGTAATTTTTCCTATGAGTTTGCACTTCTACAAAGTTTTCTATAAGAATTTAATAATAATATGTCAACAAATACTCGTAAAAGTTCATAAGATCTCGTGAGTATCTTTTACGGATTATGAAACACCCCTTCCTAGTGTAATCTCATAAACTTTTAGCAGTTTAAATATACAAACGTGACTCGCGCATGTTCGTGAGATCTGCTATCGATTTAACGCGGATCATAACATCATTTTTTTTGATTGAACGCGGATATGCCCGTATCAAAGTGCTTTTAGAAACTCATGAAAGTGAGATCTGCTAGAGATTTAATGCGTAGTATGCAACAAATTTCTGGTTAAATCTTGTAAACTTTCGACAGATTTAACGGGGATATGCCCGTAATAATATGCTAACAAAAACCCGTGAAACGTCATGAGATCTCGTATTTTGTGAGGATTATGACGCACCAGTTTCAAGTGAAATCTCATGAACTTTCAAGAGTTTAAATATATGTATTTTAAACTGGTGAAAGTTCATAAGATTTCACTTGAAACTGGTGCATTACATACATACATACCTACGAGATCTCATAAACTTTCACGAATTTTTTTTACGAGATTTAACGCGGCATTTTTGACAGGGTAGCGCGGCGTAAAGTTCACTTTTACCCACAGTCGGCATCGCGTAAAATTGTTATTCTTCACGCCGTTGCTGCAAAAAGAACTATTTTGACTTTGATTTTAATTTTTAGGGTAGAACGAGCGTTAAAAAGTCGAACTATGCACCAGTATGGAACGAACAGCTAGTGTTCACAGAAATGTTCCCGCCTCTTTGCCAGAGAATTAAAATCCAGTTGAGAGACGACGATTTGGTTAAACCGACAGTGATTGGAACACATTTTGTCGATCTAAAAACGATATCGAACGACGGAGAGAAGGGTGAGAAACAGGTAGCTTTATAGTCCACAGTACACCGGTCTATTTTTTAAGTGATGAGTAACAGGCTGAACTTTCGTATATAGCTTTATTTTGCCGAGACGCCCAACTTTTTTCCTTGCGAAGTTTGTGTCAAAAAAGTGATTTTTAACAGAGTGCACACGCGCAGTTTGAAGCGCCGAGGTTTGGACTGACTAAGCCAAGCATATAATTTGTAGGAAAATGTATCTATTTAGCCTTCTTCGATCTATCTTTGACATAGGCATCCCCCAATATTTTCCACTCTTTTCTGTCTGTCGCCGTGTTCATCCATCTAGGTCTCCAGTTTACAATACATTTTTTCCATCGAACGTCTTTAGTTTTAGTGTAGTTCATACTCAAGCCTATATGCTTAGCTGCTTTATCCAGTTCTTCATAATTTTTATTGGTTCATCTTTCTTATCTGTTATTAAGGCGAAATCGTAAGCATATCGTAGGTGGTTCAAGTATTGTGCCCTTACTTTAATGCCTATTTCTTCCCAATCTGTTTTTAAAAACATCTTCTAGCGCCTGGTTAAATAGTTTAGGGGATATTGTGTCACCCTGCCTCACACCTCTTCTTATGCGGATTGGCTTGGTTCCTTCGTGGATTTTGATTGATGTTGTTGTTTCGATATATATATTGGCTTATTGGCTTTTAAGTCTGGGTATCTGTGATCTATTCGACTTCTAATTAAATATGCTTTTACCGCCCAGTGTTCGATGCTATCGAAAGCTTTTTCAGTCTACAAACGCAATATATAGTGAGATGTGGTATTAGTTGGCTCGTTCTATTAGGATTTTTATGCTTAATAGGTGGTTAACTATACTATCAAACGTTTTCTGAAGCCTGCTTGTTCTTTTCCTTGATATCCGTCAATTTTTTTTTTCTATCTGTTAATTTTCGTGAAAAGCTTATAAATTACATTAAGGAGTGTTATCGGTCGATAGTTTTTTAGGTCTGCTCTTTGGGCTTTCTTGTGTAAAATAATGGTTATGGATTCTTTCCAGTTGTTCTTTTCAGCTTTACCACCGTACTTAAGTATCTCTGCCGTTACTTCGTCTTTTTCAGGTGATTTCTTATTTTTCACCTTCTTTAATGCTCTCTTTACTTCCGCCTTGCTTATTTCAGGTTGTAGTTAAGTTCTTTATTTTTGTTTGGAGTTTCTTCATTGTTTGTCGCGATGGTTCCCTTTTTGTTTGGTATAATTCTGTATAGAATAGTTGTTTGATATACAGGGTGCGTCAACGATCGTTTGGCCATTGAAAATATGTGAATTGAAGTAAGATCGCTATTTAAATAAATGGTACTAAGAGAGATAAATAGTTTAGCGCTGTTGTCAAGTTAGCAATTCAAGAAAATGGTTTTTTTTCGCGATCTAATCACGTTACTCTTACCGGCTGAGTAGGCCAAAGACAGCGATGCATAAAATCCTTAAAACCCCTTAATTTTAATTACTGTAGCGCCATCTCTTAAATATCATTTGAACTGTATGACTAATAATCATTACTGCGAATTCGTAATTAAATGTACAGGTAGAGCTTTCTCACATGGCAAAAATGTTAAAGGAGGTTACTACACGCACAAACAAAATATTCCACAAATTCAACTTTATGGATAACAAATTTCTTGGTCTTTATGTGTACCGATTTATTCTCAACCAGAGTTAGAAACCAATACTTTGAAAAGTAACTATTACATTAAAAATTACTTTACAGGAATGTACTTAGAAAACTGTGTAATTAATTACAACAAAAAAATAACTCAATTATAAATTTCCTACTTGCAAAATAAAAAAAGTAGTTGACAATTATTTTTTATTTATTTCCTTCACTTTTTCATAATTTACAAAATGTGAAAATGCTTAATTAGGAGCCCTCTTCCTTCGTAATACATTCCGAACTTACCCCTTAAATTCAGTACGAAACGTGGATTGCTTTAAATAATAAAAGCAAAATAGCTTTTTACAAATAACAACAATCACTTTAGTAATTCAATTGCATTTTTGTAATTTCATTATAATTGTAAAATAATGTTTCAATTATTTTAAAAACTTAAATAATTGCAATTACCATAACACCGCATTTTAACTTATTGTTTTTTTTTTCAAGAGGAATGTCACCTCCATTTAATGGGCAAATTTTTTTTTTAAAAGGATTAGTAAAACGTAACAAACAATTTTTTCTGCAGACTGAAACCAGTAGAGGGGCAAGAGGTTTAGTGCTGTCGTACATCCCTAACCCCAAAAATGTTGTCCCCTATTCTGTTTCGTGGATAGTGTATGATGACTTTTAGCAACTTGACTTCGTGAGCCGCCGCCAGGAGATCGAACACTTGAGCGACATTTAAGCGCAACTTTAATAAAAGAGCAAGGGTTATTGTAGAAGAAAAAATTAATAAAATATTTAATTTTTCTCGATTTAATGTTTTCTGATTAAAGCTAAAATAACTAAATAAATAATAATGACTATTTCTTCATCTTTTAAAAGTAGAAATCTTACTTTGATTGCTCCTGTTTAGTAATAAAAAACTATTAATAAATTTTGAGTCAAAGCGGCAAACGCTCCTGAACATGCGCGTCTTGGGCCCTCACTGACTTCTTGCTTTCCATAAGTTCATCCTTTTTTATACGCTTTTCATAAAGGCTAAAAGTTCGAAGTCGAGCCCTGTATATAATATCCTCTATAACGTTAGTTTTTATGCCGTTCATATTTTAGTTATATCATATCTACCTAGAGTCAGCCTTAGACATTTTATATTTCTGTTATTATCTATAACTCTCTCAACTTTTATTTCTTGGCTCTTTCTTTTGTTTTATTTTATAATTTTTCTTATAGTTTTATTTATTTCTGTGTTTTCCATCGATGTCCTTTTTCCATCTTTCTCCAAGTTCCGCCTTTTTTCCATCAGTTTTTTGTTCTTCTTATATACAATTTTCACTCTATTTATCTTTTTGTGCAATATATTTTCCTACTTCAATCATAGCTCTTGTCAGCGTATCATTTATTCAGTAGTCAGTATCTAATCAATTTTGTTTGTTGTTATTCCATTAGGGCTGAGCCATGTCCATTTTCGTTGCGGTTTCTTTCTATTTCTATCTATTTATATTCTGTTTACTTATGGCTTTATTTATTATGAATTCTACTCGGAAGTTGCCGTAATCTTCGTTACCTTTATGGTATAGTAGATTGCCGAAGTTTAGTTTTATTGGGTTTTCTGATTTTCGACAGGTGGCTGACAATCCTACAATATCGCTATTACTTTCAAAATCATTTTTAAGGTACTGAAAAAAAATTGTCGGTTACTAATTCTACTGTTACTTTTTTATCTCGTTATTTTAACATGTGGGAAACGGCCGACAAAGCATCTAATTTATAGGACAAACGTTTTTTCATCCTTGATATCATAAAATCTGTAGATTTAAACAACAAATGTATTGTTACTAGTTAATGACTTTTTTACAGCCATTTAGCGCCGGGGTTAAACATCATCTTTAAGAATTTTCGCAGAGAAAAGATTGGATGTCTCAGAAAAAAAGGTATTTACAAAGAAATTTTAGCCTGTTACTTATCACTTAAAAATAGACCGGTGTACTGTGGACTATTATCACAGCAACGAAAAAATATAAGATATATAGAACACTAGTCAAACCTGTCTGAACCGAAAAAAATAAGACATTCGGAACTACATTTAAATTTTATTTAAATTAGGTACTTTTGGGGGGTTTGGGGTACTTCCAGTGGAGAGAAATCTGACTCTTTGACGACTGTCGAACCTAATATTGATGCAACAAAAGTCGAGCTGTCAAACTGAATTACATCTGTCATATTTAGTTTTTAAGATATTACATAAAGATTAATCTGCGTTCAGTAACGTCGCGTCACCTCCTATAGATCACCACCATTTTTGACGTGGTTAAAAACTGTTACAATATTTATTTGTCCAAATGGTGGAAAAAGAAAAACGAAGGGTACTAAAACAAGCCTCATATCCTTTTTAAGATACCAAGGGTCGCTTCAAATTCTTAGAAACTTTAAAAGTTTTGTGGTTCAGATCAAACCACACTTTTTACATCCCTCGTATTGTATTTGTACAAAAGTAAATTTTACATATACAGGGTCAGGTTGTGACGTGTCCTATATTTTTTCAATCCATTCCCAGTTTTTTTCAGAAATTTATGAGGAAAAGTTCCCCACAGAACTGCCAATTTTATGTCTGTGTTGTTGCGTTGATGTGAAGTTTTCGAAAAATCTGAAATTGGTCACGAAAAATCTGAATATATTCTGGAAATGTTCTCAAAAACCTTGGAAAACTCTGGACCAGTCTGGAAATATCCTGAAAAGGTCAGAAAATGTTCAGGAAACATCTGGAAATGTTTAAAAAAAGTCTGGAAATGTTTTGAAAAATTACAGTGATCGTAAAGACTATTGAGATTTTTACCTTTATACTTAATAGATAAGTAGCACACTTATAAAGGATGGGGCACCGTTAACATGAGAAAAGAGGTCTCGGTTAAATTAGCTGGAATTTAGGTGTGATCTAGATTCTTCTGTTAAGAACATAAAAAAATTAAACATTTCTATCCAGTCATTTTCGAGATAGAGAACTACTAGCTTGAAAATAGATTCAGTTTCACTTTGGAGAAACGGGCGTTTTTTACGGATCCTCCAATCTTGACATTTTAATAAAAATGTAACTACTTCTTTAATATGAATGGAAATTAGTGTTACAAAATAATTAAGTAAATAATAAAAAAAAATAATTAAACAACTGAGCCATGCCTCAATATTAAAAAAAACTCTGCCAATTTATGGGCACTTAAGCTTGTGTGCTACGTACTATAGTTATAGTGTACGTGTGAGCTAATATTACTAAAAACTGAAATATATTTTATTCAATTCCAGACTCCATTACCTTTCGTTTGATACCACACAAGCCATGTTTTGACTTAAACTCTAATTTTTGAAATTTACCCCCACCCTTTTTTTAAACTAAAATATATTTTATTAAACTCCAGACTCAATTACCTTTCGTTGGATATCACACACGCCATATTTCCACTTAAACTCTAATTTTTGAAATGTACCCCCACCTTTTTTTTTAATACACTAAAATGTATTTTGTTTAACTCCAGACTCAATTACCTTTCGTTTGATATCACACACGCCATATTTTTACATAAACTCTAATTTTTGAAATTTTCCCCACCCTTTTCATTGGCTTGTGTTTGGTGGATTCTGTTCAGTTTTAAATGGGACCATCTCGACCCAAAACCTAGCCTAGGTACCAAATTTCATTAAAATCGGGTAAGGGTTTTTTGAGTTATGAGCGTTGGTCGTTACAGACAGACATACAAACATAGACAGACAGACAGACAGACATACAAACATAGACAGACAGACAGACAGACAGACAGACATACAGACAGACAGACAGACATACAGACATACAGACATACAGACATACAGACATACAGACATACAGACATACAGACATACAGACATACAGACATACAGACATACAGACATACAGACATACAGACATACAGACATACAGACATACAGACATACAGACATACAGACATACAGACATACAGACATACAGACATACAGACATACAGACATACAGACATACAGACAAACAGACATACAGACATACAGACATACAGACATACAGACATACAGACATACAGACATACAGACATACAGACATACAGACATACAGACATACAGACATACAGACATACAGACATACAGACATACAGACATACAGACATACAGACATACAGACATACAGACATACAGACATACAGACATACAGACATACAGACATACAGACATACAGACATACAGACATACAGACATACAGACATACAGACATACAGACATACAGACATACAGACATACAGACATACAGACATACAGACATACAGACATACAGACATACAGACATACAGACATACAGACATACAGACATACAGACATACAGACATACAGACATACAGACATACAGACATACAGACATACAGACATACAGACATACAGACATACAGACATACAGACATACAGACATACAGACATACAGACATACAGACATACAGACATACAGACATACAGACATACAGACATACAGACATACAGACATACAGACATACAGACATACAGACATACAGACATACAGACATACAGACATACAGACATACAGACATACAGACATACAGACATACAGACATACAGACATACAGACATACAGACATACAGACATACAGACATACAGACATACAGACATACAGACATACAGACATACAGACATACAGACATACAGACATACAGACATACAGACATACAGACATACAGACATACAGACATACAGACATACAGACATACAGACATACAGACATACAGACATACAGACATACAGACATACAGACATACAGACATACAGACATACAGACATACAGACATACAGACATACAGACATACAGACATACAGACATACAGACATACAGACATACAGACATACAGACATACAGACATACAGACATACAGACATACAGACATACAGATATACAGACATACAGACATACAGACATACAGACATACAGACATACAGACATACAGACATACAGACATACAGACATACAGACATACAGACATACAGACATACAGACATACAGACATACAGACATACAGACATACAGGCATACAGACATACAGACATACAGACATACAGACATACAGACATACAGACATACAGACATACAGACATACAGACATACAGACATACAGACATACAGACATACAGACATACAGACATACAGACATACAGACATACAGACATACAGACATACAGACATACAGACATACAGACATACAGACATACAGACATACAGACATACAGACATACAGACATACAGACATACAGACATACAGACATACAGACATACAGACATACAGACATACAGACATACAGACATACAGACATACAGAAATACAGAAATACAGAAATACAGACATACAGACATACAGACATACAGACATACAGACATACAGACATACAGACATACAGACATACAGACATACAGACAGACGGCGCAAAAAAAATTAGGATCACCATAGCTCACACTACTATAGTATAGTATATGTGTGAGCTAAAAAAACAAGCAATTTTTATCTTCACATTACTACCGACACGTGCTACCGAACCGAACTCCAAAACAATCAAGAACAATTTCGATATAAATGAACATTTTTATTTTTCATTTTCATCAATCCATCAAAAAAAAATTCTGATTATGGGCATAAGGTGATAGTCTATTCTCCTTATAAAAACATACGAGTATATATTATTAATATTCCCTGAGGACAAGTTTGTCCCTTACTGTCCCCGTAATTTTTAGATTTACACCTCTGTGAGGCGGTGCAGCAGAGTGCAGCTATGTTGTAGCATAGTATAGCTGAGTGTACCTGAGTGTAGTTGCCGGGGGTAGCTGATCTGAGTGTGACTGCGATCTAGCTAAGTGTAGTTGAGTGAAGCTGACTGTCGCTGATTGTAGCTGAGATGCAGCTCAGTGTTGATAACGTGTAGCATAGTGTATCTGTAGTGTCGCTGAGTGTAGTTTGGTTCTAGGTCGGTAAAAAAAGACAATACAAGGCTCCATTAAATTTTAGGGACCGGTAACTTTAAGCCATTTTTTATTGTATGGAACTGTTAACATTGGGAAAACTTTAACTTTTGTTGAGGGATTTCTCAATAAGTTCATCCTTTTTAAAATCACGAAGGGCTAGAGACATTTCTTGCAGGAATTTCATTCACGTTACTAATTTTTATACATACAAGTCGCCGAGGTCGGTGAACCTGAGATCGGCTTAGACCGTCTACAATTGAAATAAGAGGAAAGTGATATTTCACGGCAAGGGAAGTTGCGGGTATCTGGTTCCGACTTTCATTCTAAAAATTCAAAAAACTTTTCTTTTAAAAATGCCACAAGTCATTTATTTTTTGTTACAGTCATTCTCCATTTACAGATAGCAGCGTGAGAAATTTGTTAGAGAGATAAAGACCATATTTCACGATGCTGTTTCCATCAATTTTTGTCCCTTTTTATTCATTTTGCTTCTGGCTGGAGAGGAAATTGGTTTTTCACGGCAATAACGTGTTTCCTATCCGTTCTGTTTTAAATTTTATGTTCAAGCAACAATAAACAATTTTTTTTCATAGTTTTATAAATTTTCAATTCAAATTTTTTGTTGTTTAATAATTGCACTTTAAAAAAGTAAAATTCCAATTTTTTTGGAAAATCTATTTAGATCTTCCTTATACGACCCACCAAATTTTAGTAAAATCGCTAAAATATTTTTAAGGCTGTATGTTTTTTTTACATTTTGGGATTTAATCCATATGACTAAAACGTCGAGATTTTTCTGTAGTTTTTTCCTAATATATAGCATGCTTAATGATGTTTGCCTGGTAGCTAAACATACGTTCCAGATTTGAGCTAAACATCTTTATTTTAACAACCTGTATCTCAAAAACTAAGCATTTGCAGACAATTGTTTATACAAAGGTTTTCCCTAAAATCACTCAAAGAATAATCCTCTGAAGCTTGGCGACATACTCATCAACACCCTGTATACAATATGCCCCATTAATGGTGGCTGACTTGTTTTAAAAGTCTGGTCAATGTCTTTACAACAAAAAATTTTAAGAATCTATTGATAAGTTTTGAGAAATTTGCTTTAAAATTTTCAGCTTTACTTGGACTGATAAAATATTCTCTTATTTAAATTTTTATTTTATTAGTCCACGATAAATTTGAAAGTTTGAAGGCTATCAGAAACTAATAGATAGATTTTCATAATTTTTACAGTTGTAAATACATTCCAGAGACCTAAAAGCTATTACTAGATCCACTTTGCCTATTCAAAAAGTAAAGGTAAAGTTCACCCCTGAAATGGGGTGCGTGCTACAAAAATTTTAAGTTAGCCAAAAAGTGTGGTAGGTTTTCGCAAAAACGTACGATATAAAATCAAAAAGCCTCTGCAAGCTTAAAAAACACCCTGTATAATCTCTTACTGAAATTCGCACTTTAAGATGTAACTTAGTTTGATATTAGTTTGATATAGTAAGATATTTAAAAAAAGGTTTTTTAAACGTGACTTGTATCTTTATATCAGTGGCGGCTCGTGACAGTAAAGTTTGTGAGTTCTGCCGATAGGGTATAAAAAATGCTATTTTTTTACAGTCTCCTCCTGGCAAAAATTACAATGCCTAGGAAAAAATAGCGTTTTTACAAAAGATTTAATTCACATTCACTACCTTAGCATAATATGTACTCACCAATGTTTTGCCTGCACGTATTTTCTAGACATCTGAGAACTCACAATTATACAAAAACAAACAACAAACACGACCATAACCTCCCGCTCATGCGTTTGGCGTCTTCTAATTAAATAAATGCGTCCGCAAACACGCAACGCTGAGCCCGCCCGCCCGGAATTGTACTGGAACTGCAAGTTTTGCAGCTCTATTTTTGCCTAGATTTCGCTATCTAAACCCATGAGCAAGTGCGGTGCGGGGCGAAGGAAGGGGTTCCTAGCCGAGCACAGATCTCGTTAGCCGCCCAGCTACGTTGTGTTGCAATTTAGCAGCGCAACAATGCCAATAACTTCATTTGACCGACTGTGAAATGCGACCTTCGGCGACAGCGCGCGGCGTCAGACTCAACACACGTACGCGATTTCAAGGCCTACTATACTAACACCGGACCGAAAATATACTGCTATTCCAATAATTTTAGAAATAAAATAATTATATTAGAAAAGTTGCAGCTGCTGAAAAATAATGTGAAAATTTTGGAGGTTCTGCAGCTCTGCAGCCCTTATGCACTAGTCGCCCCTGCTTTATATTATAGGGTCCGATTATGTCATAAAAAAATGTCCCGAGTTTGTAGAGGTGGTTAGTTTCTGACATAAATCCGGCAGGAATCCTTTGGGACACCCTGTATATGTATCGACGCCACTTTAGGCATCCCGTAATTTTCTTAATAAAGGCAGCTTTCCCGTTAGTAAGGAACGGGACAAATTGCACCTCTTTCAGAAAAATCTCATACATACATTTTTCAAAAGGTCGAAAACGAAAAGAGACACACGAAAAGGCTAACTACTTTCTGTGCTGAAACATTTCAATTTAGGGAACAAGATTTATGTGTTACGGGACTTTTACAGACGGGGTTCTTACAATTTCAAAATTAAATAACGAAGCTTTTATTTACAAACATAATATTTAAAAGCACCATAATAATAAAGCTTGTGAGCGTTTATAATAGGGTTTTAGTACCCGTTAATTTTTAAAACAGAAAACATTTGAACCCTACACATCTATCCTCTATATCGATTTTTAGATTAAAAAATAAAATTGCCAACTTTAATCTCTTTTTTCCAGGATTTACACCGACATTCGGACCGAGTTTCATCCATCTTTATGGCTCCACAAGGTATTACACATTAATAGATGAACATTCTACCCTCAATACAGGACTAGGAGAAGGTAAACAAAAGAAAAAAGTACAAAAACTAAAACATTTTCAAGAAGTGTAGAAACAATATATTATAATATAATAAGTTCAAAGGTTAGTCCTGGGTCTAATGTTATTGGCAAGTAGGTTCAAAAAATTAAGTGTTGAATCGTCTCCAGCCATTGTACGCATCCAGACTATAAATAGCTTAAGGAGTAAGCGAGATATGCAAACATTCGCCTTCACCAAGAATTGAACACGAATGACCTTGGTTTAAAGTAACCAATGGGAGAGCGTTGCCATCGCGCTGATCCTACTTAGGTCACTGAGAAATCAATTCAAAGAGAAAAAATTCGTTAGGACGAAAAGCATATCTTAAAGTCTTATTCCCGTCCGATAAATTTTAATAACTATTTGACGAGATGCAGACTCAACAATATTGTAGAATTATTCTTAATAATTTCAGGTGTGTCCTATAGAGCAAGACTTCTGGTATCTATAAGAACAGAGATAACAGATAACATAGATTTATCTCCAGCCGCAGTCGAGTTAGAACCAACAGTGCCTGTTAATGAAAATTCTTATGCGAAAAACGAAGGTAAACTAATCCAGAATAATAAACTTCAAGCAAAAATTTTATTTAAGTTACCTTGCTCTAAACTCTTAAACTCTTGTTGCTTTTGTTTGAATGTCCTCATTATCTTTAAAACGTATTTGTAATCAAAATGTTTTTGTTTTAGAGTTCTTCTTATTTAATTCAATACTAGATGCATCTATGATAGATAAAAAATTAGGCGACAAGCCTGTATACTTTGAAATCAGTATCGGCAACGCTGGGAATGCCATAGACGGACACAATCAATCGACCAAGGAGCATTATGACAGTGACAGTGATGAGTTAGGTAGGCTTATTTGGCAGTGTCGAAGGCTGAAAGTTCTAAAATTTTGACTATTTTAAAAACAAAACAAAAATAGGCTGACAAGAAAATAATGGAAATGTCAGCCTTCGACAGTGTTATATTTCAAAGAAGTATCGGGCTTGTTAATTTGAGGGGGCTGTGGTGTAACATAAAATATGTACAAGCGTATTTATTTTTAAATATTGTTGGCATTTTCATAAAAACAGAATTCTGATGCAATTATTCGTATCATGTGTTGTAATTATTTTATGTTTTTATAGAAACTGTGACCTCAGATGTGGCATCATGGCAAAGTACCACTCCACCGACTAAGCCTATGACACATGATAAAACTTATTACTTTTTACCCTATTGGGACAATAAACCTTGCATGCATATCAGATCAGTTTGGCCAGATTTACGAAGAAGAATGTATAACTCGAACATTATTTCTAAGATTGCTGAAAAATTGGTAAGAAGACAATTAAATAAGACTTTTAAAACTTAGCTAGTTAGTTAGTTTCAATGAACGAACTAGAAATAAAAAACAAATTAACTTAGATCGAAAGGCATAAATTTATGTAAAGGAAATAATAAAATGTACCCAGAGTCCAAGGAAGGGGTAGCCAACCTGCGGCACACGTGCCTCTGTATGGCACGCCTGACCCTTCAGGGTGGCTCGCCTTGCGATACACTAAACTAAAATATTCAGGTGCACAAATCACATTAAAAAATCTAATTTTTTAAATTTGTATTATAAATTTGGAAAACACAAAATATTGTTCCAACCAAGGGCGACGATAAGGGGTGGGGGGGTCGGTTCAAGCACGGATCTGGGTCAAAATCTAGGAGGTAATAGTCGATGAAAAAAGTATTTATAATACAATTTTATAATACTTTTTCTTCTTCTGTTTTCTCTTTAATTGAAAGCAAATCCTCAAATCCGCGCTAACTTACGGTACTATATGTTTTTTTTTTAATTTCTGAATTAAAAAGTCTTTACATTCCAAAGAAAAAAAATTCCCCCCTCTCCTAAAATTATCGACGCCATAGGCTCCAACAAAACTAAGGCACGCGCAAAATGTTTTAAGTTAAAAGTCACACAGCTTACAAAAAGGTTGGCAACCCCTTTTCTAAAGCATGCACACATATTAACTTTGACCTTTCATAAAAAAGAAAATTGAAAAATTCTGCTTATATTGCAATTTTATTATGCACTTTTATAGAGTGTCATAAACAGGACGGTATATAAAGTTACAACTGATAAAAATATAAAATTCTCTATCATACAATAAAAAGAATACTAAAAGGTCTTTGGTAATATCGGGTGATATTTTTATGTTAGGCACATAATTCACCACTTCAATTAAATTCAGTGGTTAACTGCATCCAGCGGGTGAACATAAACCAAGGCTAATAATTAATTGAATGAGCGCCGCTGGACCAAAAACTATAAATACCACCTTGAGAGATTTCAAGCGCGCAGTCTACGCGTAGACTGCAAAGATATTGTATGGTTAATCTTCGCATTTTTTTCCAGTTAATAGTATGCTTTAACTTTACAGGAGGAGGGTTTGGATGACGTTTCCTCTTCCCTAGATTGCGAAGACTACCAAGAATCAGAAAACAAACTGAAACAGGTTTTAGAAGACTTGTCCAATGGTTGTGCAAAATATGTCACTATTTCCAAGGCATCAAGTGCTGGTCAGGGCACAGGTTCCTCTGCGGGTCCTGGAACTGGAAAGACTAAGTTAGATAAAGAGAGGCTGAAGTTGTGTCAAAGAGAGATCGTAAGTTTTCTTAGACACACCTTTTTTAAATTAATTGATCATAATAAATATTTTTGGAATGTGTAATATAAATGAGTGACGGATTTTTTATATTTTAGGAGCATATGGGTAATTCATCACGGAATCTAAAAGCGTTAGTTACACGAAGTTCGTTCAAAGATCGCCTAAAGACTACGCAGGGTTACCTAAGCAAATTAAAGTTTTTAGTCGAGGATGTAAGTAAATTTGTGTATTCACAATTTTTGTTGAAATCATCGCGTCACCCGGTCTCGAACACTCCTAGCAATTAATTTAATTGGTTCTACTAAATATTTTAGCTTAAACAAGATGCAGAATAATTATTTAACCGGAAAGCCGGGCTCCCATTCTCGTGTATTTAGCAAGTACGCAAATATTTGAATAGTGTGGTTTTTTTTGCGCATTGAGGTCCACTGCGAAATAATGCATGATAATAATCAAACCAAGGTAAATTCTAACACACCAAACAAAAGAACTACTTCAAATCAGTCACAAGTCACAAGAAACCTATAAAATCAGCCGTCGCATCACACGGTCTCTAACAATACTAGCAATTAATTAAATCGGCTCTACTAAATATTTTAGCTTGAACAAGATGCAGAATAACTTAGCCCGACTATTATTTAACCCTAATATTCTTACTTCAATTTATTCCTAAAGGGCCAGTGATTTTCATGAAAGCGCAACAAATTAATTTCAGCGCTATAAAACTGGCCAGTTTCGGGTAAACTTCTCCAATAAATTATACTTAACAATACTTTCTAACTCCAAGAGCCTAAATAGATTCTAGGACAATTCGCGGCCTCCGATTCGCGCGACTTGTTTGCAGCCAATCCAACTTGCAGCCGTGCCAACTTATACGCCGCGCCGGGATAACTTGACGCCGGGCCAATTCGCCGCCGACCCAACTCGCCGCCGCCATGATTTTAGTTTGCGGCTGTATGTATTTACGGATCCTAACTCAACTTATTTTTTTAATTAAATTAGCTTGCCTGTCCTCCTTTTAGGAGATCGACATCGATAATTAACCTAAAGGCGCGTTCTCACGAATCGATTTTGTTGATCAACTAAAATCGAATAAAAAGAACTGTGAGAACATATGTTTCAACTTTAATCGGTCAACGTTTGTTAATTTCACAAAAGTTTAATCCATTCAAACTTTATCATTGAAGTTATGAGTCATCAATATTTTTCAGACAAGTCGAATCATATTTGAAGCGTGTGAACGTTTGTTGGTCGACTTGAATCACTGTATTTTGTTGCATTTTGCACTCGGCAGATCTTCGCTTTCAGCAGTTTTGTTGTCATGTTGAGATATTACTAATATCTATCTATAATTATTGTATATACGGTTAAAAGCAAAACACAGAGGGTGTTAGGTTTCGACTAGACATCGACTAGATAGTTACAAAAATAGACATGGCAGAGAAAATGCTTTAAATGTGATGGCGCGGGAAATGGAAATAGACGGTCTAACTACAGTGGATGTTAAAAATAAAATAAAAACAATAAGAATCATGTCCAAACAAATGTATAACATGTATTTCTGCTCTTGGTGCCATTTTTATTCAACTAATTCGATCGATTTTTTGGTTGTCGTCTGAACAAAAGCTTGACCGATTTTAGTTGATCCACTAAAATTGATTGTTGATCAACTAAAATCGATTCGTGAGAACGCGCGTTAACCTTGGTCAATTGATCGCAAATATATCCTAACCTGTCCAGACTCTACAATCACAAAAAGATCCACTCAAAAAAATACTCTGTTAATATATGGGCCCCTAAGCTCACACTAGGTACTATAGTTATAGTTTACGTGTGAACTAATATAACTAAAAACTGAAATATATTTTATTCAACTCCAGACTAAATTACCTTTTGTTTGATACCACACAAGCCATGTTTAGACTTAAACTCAAATTTTTAAAATCTACCCCCACCCTTAAAAAAAGCAAAAACTAAAATGTTATTTGTTAAACTCCGGACTCAATTACCTTTCGTTAAATATACCCCCACCCTTTTTTAAAATAAATTAAAAAGTATTTTGTTTAACTCCAGACTCAATTACCTTTTGTTTGATATCACACACGCCATATTTTCACATAAACTCTAATTTTTGAAATCTGCCCCCACCCTTTTATTTGGTTTGTGTTCGGTGGATTTTGTTCATTTTTAAATGGGACCATCTCGACCCAAGACCCAGTCTAGGTACCAAATTTCATTAAAATCGGCCAATTTTTTTTGAGTTATGCGCGTTGGTCGTTACAGACAGACAGACAGACAGACGGCGCAACAAAAAAGTTTCAAAATCATCTGAAACGCAAAGATATATAAAAATTTTTGAAATCGGAGCAACTTTTTTTTTCTCGAAAAAATTAGGATCACCATAGCTCACACTACTATAGTATAGTAGATGTGTGAGCTAAAATGTCTCTCGAAAAAAAATGCTTTTTCAAATTAAAAAAAAAATGTTTTTAAAGTGTAAACTTCTTTAGGCGCGTTTAGCAGTTTTTGTGGGTAGTGAATTGAACTGAGCCGTCACGCTCGGCTATGTAACGCGCATTCGGATGAAGTCGGCTCGAGTCGACTAACTGAGAGAGGAACATTCAGCGAGCGATATGATGATGCAGATGAAGGCCAGTATTATTAATTTCGCCTTGTTGAAGTTTACATTTCTGCCGTGTGGTCTTAAGCACACACATTATTTTTTTTTTAATATATTTTTTTGAAAAAAATAAAGGAATTAAATAAACTGCAAACTTAAACCACAGCCACGGCGAGTTGTCCCTCAAATTGGTCCGGCGGCAAGTTGGGTTGGCGGCGAATTGGCGGCGGCTAATTGTTCAATTTTATTAAACTACCCGCGTAAAGTTATTATATGAAGTTTCAAATTTCTCGGCGACTGCATTAAAGTTCATTTGCCTAAGCCTACTTCATAATTCATAAACAAACTCTCGCTGTATAATGTAAGTTCAAATTGGGTTAAATATGGCACAAGTTTTCAAGACAGTTTCCTTTACATTGTCTCTTTGAGTTCTCCAGAGAAATACCTTTAGTAATACGGTTACTGGTGGAGTCCTCGTAAAAAATTTAATTTAAAGTTGTACCTGTTCTGATTCAGCCGGACTTAGTTTCTCCTATAGTCTGATTGAATCAAGGAAAGTTCTCCAATTCAAATTCGCCGTAAAAAAAGGTCATTATATTTGAAGTGTAAAACAATGGGTTTAGAAGGGTGTACGTGGTACCGGTCGAGAGCCTCTGTTAAATTTTACGAGAAGGGATTATCACCAGATTACATGCGTTCGATACGCCTAGTCGTGTTTAAAATACTAAAATACCAAAATATGGAAATTATTTTTCAATTTTGGCGCTCCTGGAAATCATAAAAATGTATTATTATGATTACGATATCGCGAGCAACTTTTATGACCCTTTTTGATACAGCAAATTTGAATGGGAGGACTATACAGGGTATTGTTAAAATATGTTGCCAAACTTCAGATATATTTCCTTTAAGTGAATTGTTTACAAAATCTTTTTATAAACATGGGTCGGCAAATGCTTAGTTTTTAAGATACAAGTTGTTAAAGTTTAAAATTTTTGCTTGTTTTTTCTTTATAACTTGTGCAGTATTTGAGATGTTTAGCTCAAATCTGGAACGTGTATTTAGCTACAAGGTATACATGATCAAGCACGCCAAATATTGAGAAAAAACTACAGGGTGATATTTTTTTCGGCTGCATGCCCCTCTTTTTCCCCATAAATTTTTTGCAGTAAGTCAATCGCAGATTTAAAAATATAAAATAAATTCCCTGTTTTATTCAGAAACTTTTTGATCTCCTGCAATTTTTTGTATCTCTAACCGCTTTTGAGAAAAAATACAAAAAAAGGATAATTTGTATCTTTGATTGCTATTCAGAGATACATAAAACTCGTATAAAATTAAAATAATGTAATGCAGTGACTATTTTAAATTTTAATGTCATTTATCAAGGTTCAAATTTTCCTATTTGTCTTTGATTTTGATTTGAGGGAAGGGTAACTTGTTTATTACCCCCCCCCCTAAAAAAAATTATATTTTGTTAATAGTTAAAGAGAAAATAGGCGATTTACCCTCCCCTAGAAAAATTTTTAGCTCACACTACTACTATACTATAGTAGTGTGAGCTATAGTGATCCTAATTTTTTCGAGAAAAAAAAAGTTGCTCCGATTTCAAAAATTTTTATATATCTTTGCGTTTCAGATGATTTTGAAACTTTTTTGTTTTGCCGTCTGTCTGTCTGTCTGTCTGTCTGTATGTCTGTCTGTCTGTAACGACCAACGCGCATAACTCAAAAACCGCTTGCCCGATTTTAATGAAATTTGGTACCTACGCTGGGTTTTGGGTCGAGATGGTCCCATTTAAAAATGAACAAAATCCACCAAACACAAGCCAAATAAAAGGGAGGGGTATATTTCAAAAATTAGAGTTTATGTAAAAATATGGCATGTGTGATATCAAACGAAAGGTAATTGAGTCAGGAGTTAAACAAAATACATTTTAGTTAAAAAAAAAAGATAGGGGTAGATTTGAAAAATTAAAGTTTAAGTCAAAACATGCCTTGTGTGGTATCAAACGAACGGTAATTGAGTCTGGAGTTCAATAAAATATATTTCAGTTTTTAGTTATATTAGCTCACACGTACACTATAACTATAGTACCTAGTGTGAGCTTAGGTGCCCATAGATTGGCAGAGTATTTTTTTACTAATACACTCTGTAGTAAGAAGTCAAAAGGGGGTAAATCAGATGTCGCAAAGCCTGAGTTACCCCCTTTTGACTTCCTACCACAGATTTGTTCGTCGACTATTACCTCACTCCCCTAGATTTTGACCCTGATCCGCGCTTGGCTTATGGTAACAGGGTCGGAGTCAATATTTTGGGCCTAAACTCGCTCAAAACATATGAAAATTATGGATTTCACACGATCTGCATCTTTAGAAAACGTTAAATTTCACCCGTGTTCAGAAAATTTTCCGCACATGTATGGAAAAGTGTGCGATGACGTTAACTGTCAACATACTTTTTCGTACATATGCTGTAAAGTACTTTTCCACACATGTGCGGAAAACCAGTTTCATTTAATTTGTGCAAAATTAAAGACCAATTTTTACAAAAATTAGTAGGTATAGTTCAACAGTGTTCGTAGGAAAAATACTCTGCCAATATATGGGCACCTAAGCTCACACTAGGTACTATAGTTATAGTGTACGTGTGAGCTAATATAACTAAAAACTGAAATATATTTTATTCAACTCCAGACTAAATTACCTTTTGTTTGACACCACACAAGCCATGTTTTGACTTAAACTCAAATTTTTTAAATCTACCCCCACCCTTAAAAAAAACAAAAACTATAATGTATTTTGTTAAACTCCGGACTCATTTACCTTTCGTTTGATATTTTTGAAAAATATCCCACCCTTTTTTTTAAATAAATTAAAATGTATTTTGTTTAACTCCAGACTCAATTACCTTTCGTTTGATATCACACACGCCATATTTTCACATAAACTCTAATTTTTTTAATCTACCCCCACCCTTTTATTTGGTTTGTGTTCGGTGGATTTTGTTCATTTTTAAATGGGACCATCTCGACCCAAGACCCAGCCTAGGTACCAAATTTCATTAAAATCGGCCTAGCGGTTTTTGAGTTATGCGCGTTGGTCGTTACAGACAGACATACAGACAGACAGACATACAGACATACAGACAGACAGACAGACAGACAGACAGACAGACAGACAGACAGACAGACAGACAGACAGACAGACAGACAGACAGACAGACGGCGCAACAAAAAAGTTTCAAAATCATCTCAAACGCAAAGATATATAAAAATTTTTGAAATCGGAGCAACTTTTTTTTTCTCGAAAAAATTAGGATCACCATAGCTCACACTACTATAGTATTGTATATGTGTGAGCTAATAGCGTACACAACTAAGCCTAGACAATAAAATTAAATCTCAATTCGTGGTTTTAGGCTGCTCCTAGACGGTCAATAGTTTTTTTTTATTATTTAGTCGTTTTAGAACGTTTTTCTACGCTGTCCGACGCCAATTCTCCACCTCCTTCGATCCTGACAATCATCTGTCAGATTTTTTTGACTCATTGACTTTGGATTGACTGTTGCCATTCTAGTTTAGGACGCCCTCTTTTTCTGCGCCCTATTAGTTGCCATTCTAGGACCTGCTTTGGTAATCTTTCGTCGTTCATCCGTTGTACATGGCCATACCATATCAGTTGCCTTTTAGTGAAGTCATCCGTTATCCTTCCTTCGATTCCCATTCTTTCTTTATGATCTCATTTCTTATGTGATCTGTTCTAGATATTCTCATTGATCTTCTTATTGCATCCATTTCGACACTTTCCATTTTTGTTTTGTATTTTTCTGTTACGCGACAAGTCTCTATTCCATACAACAGCGTGCTTTTCACCATTGTTTCATATATATTAAATTTTACATTCTTTTTTATCTCTCTGCTCCATAAAATACTGTTAAGACGGTCAATAGTATTGCAAAATATTACGGATTACGCAATATTATTGACCGTATAGGCTTAGCATTGAAGGTTGCACAATGATTGAGCAAAAGACTGAACAAGTTTAAATTTTATTGCGCAATGTTTTCTTATTGAGCCGTATAGAGTTACTATTGTGCAATATTTTTTAGTCAACATTCTCTGTTACAAGGGAGAAGATATTTTTTGAACACGGAAGAATATATATGGTATGAGGGGTCCCAAAATATTGAAGCTTATGATCTGTCCATAATATTTCATTATAAATATTGATCGTTTGAGTGCAAGGGGTTATTCAAAATAATATTGCGCAGTGGCGGTTTCTCCATAAGTGCACATGTGCACGTGCACTTCCAAATTTTACTTAAAAAATATTAAACTTTGATCATTCCTTAATTTAATTTATAATTACCCCAAAACAAATTCACTAAAGACTGGAATTAATACCTGGTATGTATGTGTTTGTATTCGTGTTCAAACTCTCCATCAAATAACGCTTTTATTTACTGGAACCAAATTCTATGCACCCAAATATAGAAAGAGAGGACGACATGTCCCAATAGAATTTTACAGTACTTCGGCACAGCGCGTATACAAAAACCAGCCTCGATGCCGCCCGCATCATCGGTTCGCGTTGCAGATCACGGGCACTTTTAATTCGTGCGCTTAGTAGTTGTGTGTGCAACGATTAGATATTTTGTATTCGGTACTAAGTAATCATTATATTATTGGTAAATCCAATAAATACTGAGTAGAGTTGAAATTTTAAGTACTAACTATGCAAAAAATAAAAATATTGATGTTTTAAATGTTTGTAGTTTTTGAAGTGTAGTGAATTCAACTGAGCCGTCAGGCTCGGCTATGTAACGCTCATTCGGGTGAAATCGGCTCGAGTCGACTAACTGTGGGAAACATTCAGCGAGCGATATGATGATACAGATGAAGGCCAGTACACAGAAGAGTTCGGTGCGGTCCGCTTTGCAGAATATGTTTTGGGCCAGTATTATTAATTTCGCCTTGTTGAAGTTTACACTTCTGCCGTGTGGTCTTAAGCACACACAATTTTTTTTTAACGAAAATGTAGATATACTAATCTGGGGAATTTTGTTTCAAATACATTCTGGGGAAAATACATTTTTGAGCCTGGCAACACTGCACCAGATAAGCCACCCTGCTAGACATAACACATCAACAGCTATTGAATCAAATAATCAAATATTTAAGTAAATAAATATCGGTCCAAATAATTACAAGTACTCCAAACTCGTTACTCATACGGCCGTTGCCGATATGATTGATACGAAAGTAACACTTCGGCTTTGGTCCCATTCGGAATTCGAGTAACGGGTATTTGGTATCGAGTAGATAGTATTTGCACACCACTAGCGCTTAGACAACTTGGCATTACCGGTCGGGCGCGGGCGGTTTGTTTTGATTTCGACGATTTGGTATTTACGACAATGGCGGAAGTTTCTAATTCTGATGGCATTAGCGTGCAATATTTAAAGACCATTAAATTTTCATCTTTGCCATTAGAAGAGAAAATAAACTAGGTGTGATAATTTATTATTTATTTATAAAAACAATAATAATACAAAATACAAACAAATATCTAACTAAATATCTAATTTTTTAATTATTTTCTCTAAATTATATGATATGACGGCCCACTCGAAGGCCCAAACAGTTAGCGTGGCACTCAAACAAGATTTTCGCCTGCGCCGCAATTTTTTATTTTTTTTTGGTGTGCACCCCCGAAGCTTTTTAGCACGCGCCGCCACTGATATTGCGCAAAAAAGATTGTGCAATATTATTGTAGGTCTAAGGGCCGCCTAAAAGAAAACACCCAGTGACAGTTGCCACTTTTTTAGGAGATTCCCCCATATCCAGAAAACACAAAATAAATAAACTTTATTAAAAAAAAGAACACGCTCAAAAAAAGACAAAGTTACATGTTGCTCTACTAATAAATTTTCGTTTTGGCATGTTATTCGCATTTCCAGAGCAAAAAGGCACTTTTATAATATATGGAATCGCATTTATTATTTTTTCTTTTTTGAATTACGTATTCTGCCTCGCCGCAAAGTTTTACAAGGATGGAATACACAATTTTTAGCTCGTTAAAAATTTATTTTTAAAGTTCATTTGCATTATTGTGAGATCAAACTAAATGAGAAATGCTTCCTATGCTATTGCACGTTCGCGTGAACCAACTATTTGCAGTTATTTGATCTGTATGTATTAAAAAAATACACCTAAACCGCTAGAGGTCAAGTCTATAGACTTAGTACTTAGACCCTTGTCTAAGTACTAAGTTTTAAGATCTTAAAACTAAATAATGCAAATTGTAAATATAGATTTTTACTAATTTGTACAGCGAATTAACAGAAATTTTATTTTTTTTAGCCACAACATGCCTTGCCAGACATCTTTTTGTGGATTATATGTGGCGGAAAGAGACAGGCTTATCAAAGAATTCCAGCAAGAGATATTATTTACTCCATCGTAGATGAGGAAAGGGGAAAAGACTGTGGAAAAGTTAGAACCATGTTTTTAAAGGTAAATCAGGATTTTATTTAACTTCAATTTAAATTACGCATTATTTATCTTATTTTTCTACAAAAACGTATTTTTTTATTTTTAAAACATCTTAATATGTTATGCATTTCTTTTTAATTTATATAAAATATTGTAAACCCTGTGCATTGCAGTAGATCAGACTGAGATTCGATAATGAGGGACCCCTGTCTGGAAAGCTGGGTGCCGCGTGTGTGAATTGGGATGTGTGCCGCTTTGCTGCTGGCGGCGTCAAACAGAGAGAGATTTTTATTAGTGGTTATATGAGCGACAAAGTTAGACAATTGTTACCTTTTATAACACACGCCATCCCTGTGCGCCAGCCAGGTAGTTGTCTTGTTTTGGTGAATGAAGCATGTATGTTTTAATTTACGTCGTCTAAATTACGCGACAAGAAATATAACAGCATACTCTACATACTGTTCTATTTTTTAAGTGAAACTGAATAAAATTAGCGTCTTAAAAAACTCTTTTAGTGGTTTTTCTCCTGACGAAAAACTTAAAATTAAAGAATTAGGCCGGCCACTACCTGATTTAAAAATTAAAAAACAAATGTGGAAGTGGACAAAAATCGCGTTGTCTTGAATTTAATAAAACTTTTTTGTAAATACGTATACCTATGGCAAACTTATTATAAGTTATGTTATTATTTAAATTAAATCAGCAGAATTTTTGATAAATTTTCTAAAGTCTGGGTTAGTTTCTATAAAAAACTAGGGTTAGAAATCCTAAAAATAGTAAACATATAATACAAAAGTATGCGCTCTTGGGGAAAAATTTGACGCATCATCACGAATTTTTTTTTTGAGTGACTCAAAATTCTGGCAATACTATGTTGAATGGGCACGAGTCGTCACTGGGTTAGGGCCTCAAGCCCTTCGAGTAACTTTTATCCCAGAATTTCATAAAGAAAAATCTCGCTTAGAAAATCATGATACTTATCTAAAACCATGTGGTGTTGTCAAGCAAGACAATATTTCGTTAAAAACTTTAAATCTAGCAAAGTGGGCGAGCACCTATACTACTAAATCTCTGGTTTTTAGCTTCCAGGCAAAAAATCAACAGGTCCAAGCGGTTGGGCCATACAGGCAAAACTTCAAATATACCTCTGGCTAGGAATGTTGAAGCACAAAAAACATCTTATAGCAGGCATTCCGAAAGGTTTTGAAATGTCGCAGGAATTGAAAAATGTTGAGAGACCTAGAGCTTTACCGCCTAGTATAATTCACTACGTTGAAAAACATGTAAGTTAATCAAAGCAATAGTAAAAAAAATTACCATATAACATAAAACCCATAATTTTGAATAAAATAACAAAAAGGATAAAAACTTTTTTGGTCATAAATTCTTTACAAAACGCAGTAAAAAAACTATAATTAAAACTGTTTGGTTTTTACTCTCTCCAACGTCGATCACAAGAATACGAATGATCCCCGTCTGGAACACGTCCTGACAATCAGGAACAAGTGATCCATGCCAATCCACGACCGGTTTCGGCCTTTTAGGCCATCCTCAGGGGTACGTTCAGATTGAAACGTCGGGCGAGACGTCTTGCCGAGCGAATGACGTCATGGGTAAATCGCCGGACGTCTTGCCTTTGTGAACGGTATGGATGTAATAAACATAACCTTAAAATATATTTTTTTTCAAAATTATTGATAGATTTAATCAGATTTAAAAATTTGTTACAGTTTATTTAGTAGAGTTAACATAAACACAAATAAGTATTTTTTTTGTTGAAAAATGGAAATAGAGAGTCATTTGGAGTACCCGACTTTTGGTGGCTGACAGAGTTTTATTATTGACAAATAAAGTTTTCTTTTAGATTTAAAAGTTGTGTGTTCTGTAAATTTATTTTCTTTGTTGTACAAGTAATACAGGTTTTAAGTTCCTCTGCTCAACACTTTCAAAGGAAATAAATAAATTTGAAAATTAATAGTTATATGTACATACATGTGCAATATAATATAATAGCGTATGACAATGAGAATGCGAAAAAAGACAAATTCTCAAAGTGTTTGCTGGGGCGTTGAGCGATCTTCAATTACTGATGAGAGTTAATTATCGTCCTTAAGGTTAGATCCAGGTCTAGAGGTTAATAGGTTTAGGACTGAGCGTATTCAAAAGACAATTGAATTTTGCTGACGTTTCGACTATAATAAGGATTAGTTCTGAAGAAGACTAAAAATATAGTCGAAACGTCAGCAAAATTCAATTGTCTTTTGAATACGCTCAGTCCTAAACCTATTAACCTCTAGACCTGGATCTTCAATTACATTATATCAAACCTCTTTATATGGTTACATTATCTACTATTAAATAAAGAATACAAATATACATCGTTTAAATGTCTTTTATTTTAATTTGAAAGCACAAAGTAATATCTAGGTATAATATTATTTATATTCCTATAACAATTTGTCCAAATAAAAATTCATTCTCTACATTCTCCTAAGTAGAAACTAAACAGTCAAAATGAAATTCTGTAAAGGTCCATTTGCATCTGAAAGAGTGTTTTCCTAAAAGGAGTGCCGCTGCAAGAGGATTCATTCTGCTTGAAAAACTGCTTGATACTCTAAAAACAACTCACACTGCCAAGGGTTATTCCGAAGGCAATTGTCTTCATTGCATGGAGCGATGTGAAACCTTTAATCAATACAGTTTTGAGGGTCGATTTACACAGCAGCATAACAAAAAATGGAATTTTAGGGTAAATTTTCTTATTTTCGTTTTTTTTTCTAGCAGCTGATTATGGTAAAATGGAGCTTTAAAACAAGGCATTAACTTTATCCATTGTGCTATGTTACTATGAGTAAACCATCATGCATACCCTAGCAAAAATCCCACAAAGAAAAATACTCTGTCAATCTATGGGCACCTAAGCTCACACTAGTTACTATAGTTATAGTGTGCGTGTGAGCTAATATAACTAAAAACTGAAATACATTACCTTTCGTTTGATACCACACAAGCCATGTTTCGACTTAAACTCTAATTTTTGAAATCTACCTTCACCATTTTTTTTTCAAAAAACTAAAATGTAGGTTGTTTAACTCCAGACTTAATTACCTTTTGTTTGATATCACACAATATCACTCCCACCCTTTTGTTTGACTTGCGTACGGTGGATTTTGTTCATTTTTAAATGGGACTATCTCGACCGAAAACCCAGCGTACCTACCACACTTCATTTAAATCGGGCAAGCGGTTTTTGAGTTATGCGCGTTGGTCGTTACAGACAGACAGACAAATCAGAGCAATTTTTTAGTACTAACCATAGCTCACACTACTATAGTATAGTAGTAGTGTGAGCGAATAGGTAACTACATTTAATGTTTTCTATACGGGATATACCTAAAACAAACTCAACCATAACAAATTTGGCTTCTACAATCTTTTGAAAATAGGAACTTTTGTGGGTTTCTTGTCAGAGGTAAGGACTTAACCCTTCTAAAGAAACTTAGAACTCACCTGTCAAAAGTCAAACAAGTGTTTTTTGTCTTCAAGAAAAAGTAAAATTTGATTATTTATTTACGGAAAATGCCACTTTTATGTAATATGTTTTCGAAAATATAAAACAAAAAATAAAAAAATTGGGGGGTTGGGTTATATACCTACTGCGCAAGTCGAGCGTTTGTCACCCACCTCATAGAGAAGGGTGTAAAAGGCGATTCGCCTTACGTTATTTTAGGCCAATATGAACGAGAGTAACTTTCACCCAGTATTTAATCTGAACGGATTTGAGCGCGCCCGACTACATCCGACGTGCTTTCTGAACGTACCCCAGGTGAACGTAGGCGATAGCTCTGTGTAGAGCATAAGTTGTGTGAAACCAACAGAAACAACTACTCCAAGGGAAAATACCTCTACCGGCATTTAATTATACTGATGGTTAGATGCTTTCGTTGGGAACTTGTTAAAACTGTTTGGTTTTCACTCTATCCAACGTCGATCACAAGGATACGAATGATCCCCGTCTGGAACACGTCCTGACAATCAGGAACAAGTGATCCATGCCAATCCAAGATCGGTTTCGGCCTTTTGGGCCATCCTCAGGTGAATGTAGGCGATAGCTCCGTGTAGAGCATAAGTTGTGTGAAACCAACAGAAACAACTACTCCGAGGGAAAATACCCCTACCGGCATTGAATTATACCAGTTCTAACAAGTTTCCAATGAAAGCATCAAACCATCAGTATAATTCAATGCCGGTAGGGGTATTTTCCCTCGGAGTAGTTGTTTCTGTTGGTTTCACACAAAACTATCATTGTTTATAAATTTTTGGAGATATTTTGAACATCCTGTGTCTCCATAACTTGTCATTTGATTAAAAACAGAAAAAAATTATCATTTAACAGTGGCAGATTTCCTTATTTCTGGAAATCTTCCCATCTCACTCCTCGAGTTTTAAAAATATTACACCTATCTTATAAACAGGTGAATGTTGACCCTAATGTTATTTTAGTTATTTCAACTAAGAGCTCATATCTACCAAGCAAGATCATTAATAGGAAGTGACGCCAGCGGTCTATCGGACCCATTTGCCAGGGTGGTGGCAGGGGAATTTTGCAAAACAACTCAAGTTATTGACGAAACTTTAAGTCCCACTTGGGATGAGCTGCTGGTGTTTGAAGAAATTTGGATTTACGGTAAATTATAAAACATAATCTGTATCACTTTGTTTGAAACTTGTACACAATGATTGAGTTGAAACAAAATTCCGGACTTCCATTGTCTATATTTTAAACACGAAGTTTCGGTTAGTAAGTATCTCTAACAGTTTTCAAGTGTAAACTAAACAATCTAGTCTATATGCTAATACTTATACTAATTGGTGTGCAGTCGGGGAGGAAATTGAAAAAGATTCGGCCTTACCTTTTTTGGATGTTCATGTCAAACGATTAGACAGAAACATTCAAACTACTATATATAAGAAACCTACACACACTGGACCGTACCTAAATTTTAGGTCTAATCATTCTGTTGCTACAAAACAAGGAGTTATAAGAAGTTTGTATTTAAGAGCCGTAAATATTTGTAGTAATAATGAAGAATTAACTACAGAAATTACAACAGAATGGTTATTCCGAAAAATTAATTAACTCAACGATCTCTAAAATTAAAAACAAATCAAATGTAGCATATTCTTATAATAATAATCCGTTGGGTACTATTAACCTTCCATATGTTCAAGGGATTTCAGAAAACATAAGACGAATAGCCAAGCACTATAATATAAAAACAGTATTTTCATCGGGAAATACGATAAGGAGTTTTGTAACTCCTCAAATAATAAGGAATGTATTTACCAAATCCCGTGTGAGTGTGGTAAATCATATGTAGGTGAAACGAAACGCCTTCTTCAGGTTATAGTAAATGAACATCTAAAAAGTACCCAATTAGGGGATATTGTAAATCCGGTTTAGCGGATCATGCATGGTCGTCAAATGATGATTTAGTGGTTAGAAGCTAGAATAGTTTTGCATTGGCGAAAACAAAAGATTATTAAAGCTGCGTTTATAATGCCCAATAAAGAAGTTTTCGTTTAACCAAGCACGGACATACCAAACATATGGAAAACACTCCTTAATTAAAACAGGCGTCTTAGGATGATTAAAAAAGGTATAGTAGCCTATAGACTAGATTGTTTAGTTTACACTTGAAAACGGTTAGAGATACTTACTAACCGAAACGTGGTGTTTAAAATAAATAAAGACAATCGAAGTCCGAAATTTTGTTCCTATAATCTGTATCACTTTCTACATATTGAATTTCAATGATCACACCTTAATTGTTAGATTTTTGACAAATTTCAAAATTTTAACACTTTTTTTGTTTACAGGTTCTGCAGAAGAAATTAAAAAGGATCCTCCGCCTATTGTAATCGAATTTTTCGATCAAGACAAGGTAGGAAAGTCAGAATTTATAGGTCGAGCCTTAGCCAAACCTCATGTAAAATTGAGTGATGAGACATACAGGTAATTTTATCCCAAATCCAATTGCCAATGTTTTTTCATGTTAAAACAGTCAATTGAACTCTAAAATTAAATACAGTGAATAAAATCTTTACGCTCACAATACTAAGGTCAACGTATGTATGTCGCACAGACAGACTAAACCAATAGTAGCTTGCCACGTATTCAAAAGAGGTGGGGCACCCTGACGGTATATAAATAGCACTTAGAAACAGTTAAAGACATAGGAGCTTGCGCACTTTTTTTAAATAAATTTGAGTGATTATAAAATAAGTTATAATTTGTTTGTTTCATTTTAGTAAACCCAAATTTCCACCATCTCTAGAATGGTTTACGATAACTAGAGGTCCGGACCATGCAGGAGAACTGCTAGCAGCCTTTGAGATGCTGGAAATACCCAGAGGCGCAGACGAGATATCTTTACCCGGGTTACCAGCCCCCAGAGACATACCTATTTATAAAGTTAGTACATTCTCTTGTAGTTTGCTCATTTCACTTTTCACAAAAGAAGCTACTGTAGATCCTATAGGCTACCAAAACTCTTATGACGCTTGCTTAATGCTTTTGTTTTTATTTTAGGACACAGATTTAACCCAAATAGGACCCCTTTACCCGGTTCCCAAAGGTATCCGCCCTACCCTTGCGAGATACAGGATCGAAGTGCTGTTTTGGGGAGTAAGGGACCTTAAAAGGGTACATTTGCTCAAAGTAGACAAACCTCGAGTTGACATTGAAGTGGCGGGACATATTTTGTACTCAAGCATTATACCAAACTCAAGGTATAGCTAGTTTTTTAACTAAATCTTGAGACATCAGTGTCAAGAAAAATTTAGAATATCATTTTGTCTTTAAATTCTATAATAGTTATTTAAAAGGTAAACAATTTTTAGGAAAAATCCCAATTTTTCAACTCCAGTAAAGTTTCTGGACCTAGATCTTCCCGAGCAAGAGTTGTACAGACCTCCTTTAACTATACGAGCAGTAGACTGTAGATCTTTTGGAAGATATACCTTAGTAGGTTAGTATATCAAAGATACCTAAAAAAAATTAGGAAAAATAGAGCAAAAAACTCATTTTGCTATTCTTTATAACGAAATTTTAAAATTTGTTTACAATTATTAAATGAAATAAACTACTTTTTAGGAACGCACACCATAAACTCGATCCATAAATACATGCATACTCCTCAGACAAAAAAAGATCGAGAGGCGGAAGATAGAAAACAATCGCTCAACGTTTTAAGGGTTGACGAAGGAGGAGGAGGGGGATGCCAAACGTCCCTCACTGGATTATCCAATCTCTCTGGTGACAAAGAAAAAAGTCCTTTGTTAGGCAAAGAAGTTAGTATTGCAGTAGGTGAGGATTTTGTTCTTTAAACAAAAGTTTTTTACTTTGTTCAATAAAATCAGTAATTCGGAAAATGATACAATTGCTTTTTTAAGGTTATGGTACACAGGAAATCACAAAAAAGCAAAAACAAGAATCGAATAAGCGAAGAAAACACAGCCAACTCGAAGAAGAAATAGAGGATGAGGAAGATAGCAAAGACTGGTGGACAAAGTACTTTGCTTCTGTAGAAAGAATGATTTCTGAGTCAAAAGAAGCCAAAAAAGTCACGTAAGTCAGTGTCAGTGTAAACCTGGTTGAATCTTTCATTTTGTGAAACTCCCAAATAAATAAAATAAACTATTTTGTAAATGGCTTTTTATTAAAATGTAATGCTTTTTTAATTCCTTTTAGTCAAAATGGTACCGTTCAAATCTACTCCGCAGACGAAGACAGTACACCCCACTCCGGATACAGTTCTGACAAAAGTCCAGGACTGGAATACCGAAAAATTTTTAAATTTAAATCTGCCGCAACTGCAACAAAACTAGCCTGCAGAATTAGTCCGAAAAGGGAAAGAAAACGGAAGAAATACAAGCCAGTTTTGTGCAAAGTAAGCTTAAATTCTTAAATTGTCTTTAAGAACCTTTTCTCTTTAAGATTTAAATAAAAATTTAATGAGGATAGTCTGGCTAAGCTCCAAATTAAAATTAAATTAAAAGTTTGGATCTTGTTGTTTCTTCTTACTAGGATTCATGTATTATGCTGCAAAAACTTATCTATATTCGGATCATTTTTAGGATTATAGTGCAAATTGGCACCAAGGTAGTTTTTTGTCCATTTTGTATTAAATGATTAAAAGAAGGGTTCATTTGTAAATAGTTTATATTATTGGTTGCGAAGTTCAGAAGGCGGGGCTTCGACCTGGGAATCATGTAGGTGACATATCTTAAAGGAGTTTTTGTTGGAATGTCAACTTCTTGTCCCTTCTGTAACCGGGTAAAGTTGTATCTAAAGGACAACCTAAAATTAAAAAAAATTGGTTTAACATAACACTGGACTTGCAAATTTGACAAAAATATCAAGTACTTTAGGTCTTACGGAAGGGAGATTAACATTACAGAAGGGACAAAAACTAAAAACACCCAATTTATGGCACAAAACAAAATTACAAAAATGGATAATTTTTTCTAACTAAATTCCAAAGAAAAAATGCAATGTCCCGATCTGTAACACAGGGACAATTTTAGTAACATCGAAAAATAGCGTTACCGAAAGAGACAAATTCTGTTACATATGGGACAAATTGTGTTACATATGGAACAATTTCTTTTCATTTTCGCATTTGTACTTAAGTTGTATATATTGCATTGAAGAGCGTTCGAGCCGTCAGATCAAATGCTCGAGTATGTGAACACCCTCGGTCGGTGTTTTTCCTAACTGTATCGTAATTGTATTTATATGATTTAGGTTTACCCTACCGAATTAGAATCTCGACCTGAATTTCAAGAATTTAAAGAATGGCTGCACACTTTTGAGCTTTATAGAGGAAAGAATACTGGAAAAGATGAGACTGAAGATGATAGTAGAATTATCGGATATTTTAAGGTAAGTACTGTAAAAATCTTTAATAAATACTCTATCATAAAGGTTTCTTCAAATTTAAAAAAAAATCTTTTACTTTTAATTTTAAAATTTGACAAAGTTTTAAAAAATTTAAATTATATGCCTAGGGATGCCTGTGCATGTTAGGAGTAACTTTTAAGAATCTTCGCAGAGAAAAAAATTCGGCTTTTGTGTTCATAAAACACTGTTTTTTTTTGTTACAGGGTGCAATAAAAGTGTACAAACTGCCACTACCAAAAGAAATTGAAGACCGAACCATTATGGGATTTGATCCGCAGAATGGATTTTTTCAAGGACTTCCATCCAATGATCCAATCAGGTATACTCTATTATAGGTACAATTATGACTTCTTTATTTAATTTCTTTAATACCACAACCTAACATGATTTTTCCTCACTTCCATAATACATAAAGGGGAAGTTTTTTTTCCCTCTATTTTTGTTCATCGGTGGATTTGCGATGCCGAAGTTCGTTGACAGCTGACATATGTCATCAATCTGACATTATTTCTGATTGCATCAGATGAAGCCATCAGTTGAAATAAAAACCCGATGGAATCATGCCCACAAATGATAAAAGAGGAAAGGGATATAACCCAACTGTTTTTCAATTTTTTTCACCTTCAGCATTTCGAAGAAAAACATATCTGACGAAGAAGAAATTCTGATAGCCCTTGAGGTACCTAATATGGAAATGAGATTCTGCCTGAATTCTTTAAGTTTTATTGGGCAACTTTCAAAAAATAATGTTTCATTATTTGGTTTCTTTTTTTCATTCTCATCTACTTCTGCAAAATCTTCTTAAAGATCATTGTCAAGAATTTCGTTTAATAAGTTAATTCCCTTTTGTTCTTTTTCAATAAACTCAAATTCATTTTGACGAATGACAAAGTTATGTAAGACGCAAGGTGCAACAATCTACTTAATAATATTCTCTATTATAGATGTGAAGGTTCCCCGTCTGAATCCTCAGATAACGAACTACTACCCTCCAATAGCTTTAGCGCAATTTTGGCGGCAGCACTATTTATTGCAGACATGCTGTCTTTTTAACTCGACTCTCAACGAAAAAAATGTGAGGTTATGTACACCATCAAAACCTTCCACCGACTCCCAGACCCGGTTGCAGTAAAATTTAATCCATCTGAAAAATTTAAGAACTTGATTGTTGCCCCGTTTGCTGTTTGGTGGAAAAAAAACTTCCCCAAACCCCAGTATTGACTAAGATCTAAGAAGAATTAGCACGTATTCTTAAATTATAGGGTTTTGGTTCGAGTCTACATAGTAAAAGCTAATGACCTACATCCCATGGACATTAATGGAAAAGCTGATCCTTACGTGGTTTTACAGTTGGGCTCCAAAACGATTAACGATAAGGAAAACTACATTTCCAAACAGCTTAATCCAGTTTTTGGCAAGTAAGTTATAGGGACAAAATATTAATTAAAGTTACGACAGTTAAGGTACTTTTTTTTTTAAACAAAACCTAATTTTTAAGTTAAGAGAGTTAAACAAAAATTCATAGTCTTCTTGAAATCTTTTTTTCTTTTTCAGATGTTTTGAAATAGAAGCAACTTTCCCGCAAGACTCTTTATTGACAGTTCAAATTTTTGACTGGGACTTATTGGGGTCGGACGATATGGTGGGGGAAACCAAAATCGATTTGGAAAATAGGTTTTACAGTCGACATAGGGCTACCTGTGGACTTCCAGAAAAGTATGAGGAGTAAGTACTCACTTACCACAGTGTATCATTAGTATGGATACCGGAGCCTTCTGGGCATGACGGAACTGCGGCCGCAGACGTAGCAGCGAGGGAAGCGGCATATGCCGACTTTTTCGGCCCAAGACTAGCTCTGGGGATAGCATGTTGCAAAATCAACCATGTTGAACTGCAGCAGCTTCCAACAATACTGGATACATCTACCAGAACTGACTTACTCTAAAGAGTTCATTAAAGGACCTTGTAGAAATGAGCCAGGAACATTATTGGACTTAACAGACAGGAGATCCGTATAGTGACTGGACTTTTTCGGACAACTGCCGACTAAGAGTACCCATGCACAGAATGGGACTAACAGAAGAGAACGAATACAGACTCTGTCTGGAGGATGACGAAACAGTCAGACATGTACTGTGCGAATGTCTGGCTATTGCACGTTTAAGTCAGAACATTTTCGGGAAACCCAGGGACAGATGCATCTGTCTCTGGTAAACCTCAGATTGATGCAAAAGATCTGAACAATCTCTCGCCGAAACTAATAGCTAACCTTTTTGGAGCACTAAGCATACAGTGGTGCAAAAACCACTCAAAGTAAGCCACAATAGACCCTGTTGCAGTGGAAGAGTTGCAAAGCCCACTTACATATGAGTTATATATTATAAGTATAGAAAAAATCTAGTAAAAAAAGAGGTAATATTATGGAACATTGCCATAGCAAACTCGTATAAATTAGCGAACTATAGGGTGGCACCATCACCAAATATTGTTAAACTAGCCGCATTTACAAATATTTTTGTTTCTATAGACAGGGATACAACGCATGGCGAGATGCAATCAAACCAACCCAGATTCTGGCAAAACTTTGCAAAGAAGCAAAAGTTGATGCTCCCATATATGTATTCAGCGAAGGTCAAGTGAAAATTGGACACCAAATTTTTTCAGTTCACAACATGGAACAACCAGATTTTGAGTTTGTCAGAACTAGGGAGTGTGAGGAGTACATGGCGCTGGCTGTATTGCACAGGTGGGTTGATTAAATCATTCAATTCTACATCAAGGCTAAATTTTGGAGGGTGGATTAAGTTGTTGAACTTCGCTGTCATTAGTCCATGTCCTAATATAATATAACAATGCTTAAAGCGCAATTTTTTTTTAATTTAAATTTTACCAAATTTTTTCACAAAAATTAAAAAATTTAAAACAAAAATTGCTTTTTATCTATCTATCTAGCATTCTTTGATCCATCTTTGGAGATAGGCCTCCTCCAATATCTTTCATTCTTCTCTGTCCGTCGCCGTGTTCATACCCAGTGCTCAATGCTATCGAAAGCTTTTTTAAAATCTATAAACGCAATATGTATTCGTTGGCTCGTTCTATTAGGATTTTCATGGTTGCTTTATCTTTCAAAATTATTGCCCGCGGCAATATACTCGCAAACTTCAGAGTCTAATTAATAAAAACCGCAAAAATCCTTTTTTGGTTTTTGCTGCCTCCTTGGCTCCAACAACCAGGACATCTTGGTTCCGCCAGTGGTGACTCCGTAGCTTATTATATCTTTTGCTATGTGAGTTTCTAATTTAGGCGAGGCACCAATTTACCATTGATTTTCTTTTTCTTAGGTGGCATGAATTTCCAAAAATCGGCTGCTATTTAGTACCTGAACACGTTGAAACTAGGCCCCTCTATAATCCAAGCAAACCTGGAATTGAACAAGGTAAATGTCATTTTAAGTTAAGGTCTTAAAGTGACCATTAAAGATATGTTATTTTAAGGTCCTATTAAGTGACCCTTAAATGACTTTGAAATAAATACCTTGATTATAAGACTCAAAATAATTCGAAACTATACCAGGTGTCCCATAACTTAGAGGCCATAGTGCAGCGGGTGATAGAAGAGGTTATTTCCGAGAAAAAAGTTTATAAAACATGGGGGTCAACACACATCTGTTTTTAAGATATAGGATTTTTATGTTAGAGAAGTGGGGGGAAAACGGGTTTTACAAAAAAGAGAAAATCTCTCACAGCCAGCTGAATACTCAGCTAATTGTGATTCAAAAAGGTGGTACTCCTTTTTTTGATAAATTTACAAGTTGAGGAGATACAGGCTGTCAAAATAAGCTCCAAAATGGAATAAAAAAGAATAATTAAAAAAATATATATATTTTTGCTTGCTTACTCTTTTAAAAAATATCAATAATATTTTATTATTATCTCTCGCCAGAGACTTGTTTTTATTAACGAAAAATATTTAAAAAACCTTGCGTTCAATATGGCATTTATAAAAGTTTATACCAAAAAAATAGTTTTTTATAAAAAAAATTGGCCGACTAATTTTTTTCAAAATAATTTCCAAATTATTGCTCATGTTTTAATACACGACGTTACTCAATTTCATATTTCTACCGCGTTTCAAAAAAGTTATTATCAAAAAAACTTTGATGCTCTGTATCTCGACAAATAAAGAGTTTTGACCCATGCATGCAGTATAGGAAGTTCTTATGTTATGAGACACCCTGTATAATCAAGGCAAAGCTAGAATCAAAAGAGCTAAAAATATGTCACCCTTAGACGACTTCGAATTCTTGACATATGTCACATAAATACTAAATAATAATAATCATCGAAGAAGAAATGATAGAGAATAGTAATGAAAAGCTCAAATCCTGAAAAGCTAGCGGACCTGGGGGAATATACGCTGAAATGCACAGAAAATCTCAAATGTATGATCAATCATAAACGGACATCAGTACAGTACCTTATGATTGGAGAATTGCATTCATATCCTTAATACATAAAAGAGGAAACAAGTCGGACTGCAACAATTACAGAAGAATTTCAGTAACCAGTATTCTAAACAGATTACGGTAGGATTCTTAGATTTACTAGAGAATCAATTTCATGAACAAAGCAAAGTGAGTTTCGTGCAGGCAGATTTTGTAGTGATTATGTTAGTTGAGAAAAGGAGTGCCAGAAACATAGAGACTCATGTTACCTTTGTAAACCTACAAAAAGCATATGATACCGTTCCAGTGGAAAAATTATGGCCAGAGAAACTAAGAACTACACAAAGGGTGAAAATCTAAAATTAAAATTGGAAGTCGATTTTCAAAAGAATTCCTGAAATATAACATATATGAAACAATGGTGAAGAGCACGCTATTGTATGGAATAGAGACTTGTAGCTTAACAGAAAAATACAAAACAAAAATGCGAAGTTTCGAAATGTATGCAATAAGAAGATCAATGAGAATATCATATACAGATCATATAAGAAATGAGACTATAAACGAAAGAATGGGAATTGAGGGAAGCATAACTGATAACATCACTGAAAGAAAACTGATATGGTACGGTCATGTATAACAAATGAATAATGAAAGATTACCAACGAAGGTCCTACAATGCCAACCAATAGATCGAAGAAAAAGAGGGTGTCCTAAACTGGAATGGCAACAGTCAATCCAAAGATAAATGAGTCAAAAAAACCTGGCAGAAGGTTGGACAACGTAGAAAAACGTTTTTAACCGACATAGTAGTAGTAAAAATACATGTCAAAACTACTTACCAGCGTAATATAACTAAATCTGAATATAAGATTATTGTTTCAATAACACTAAAAAATATATATATTAAAACTAGGCCCCCAGGTAAAATCCAAGCAAACTTGGAATACCAAGGTATTATTTCAATTTGATTATAAGACTAAAGAAAATACTTGTACATGTCAAAATTAAGCCCCAGGTCCAATCCAAGCAAACTAGACGTGAACAAGGGCATAAAGTTTCTTTTAAATACTTTAAAAGAAAACTTATGTTTTGTGATGAATTGAGATTAAATTACATTTATTTTTAGGTAAACTAGAGATGTGGGTGGATATGTTTCCGATGGACATGCCTCTCCCAGGACCTCCGTTGGACATTTCCCCCCGCAAACCCAAAAGTTATGAAATGAGGGTGATTATTTGGAACACCGATGACGTCGTTCTGGAGGATGATGCATTTTTTACTGGGGAGAAGATGTCTGATATTTATGTCAAAGGGTAATTTTTTTTTTGTTATAAATCTTGTAAACGAGTCAAAAACTTTTATTTTAAAATAAAAGAATTAAAAGCAATAAATAAAATATTAATCTAAAATTATTTTATTCGCTGTGCATTTTAACCAAACAACAATTTAAGAAAAATCAAGTCCAAATCATTGTATTATAATTTACATCGCAATTTGGTATTCAAAGACGATAGATATAGTCCACAGTACACCGGTCTCTCTCACTCAATATTGAGTGATGATGGGGAAGGAGAGAGGGAGCTAGCAAAATGGTGTTGAAAAAAATTTTAAAGCGTGTGCAGAAAGAATTTTGCTCTATATTCGTGAAAGTTATAGCTACAACTATTACTAATAATGAGGGTGGGGAGGAATGAGACACGCTTTAAGATTTTTTTCCAACACCATTTTACTAATCTCTCCCTCCCTCTTCCTCACTCCTCCCCACGCTCACTATTAGTAATAGTTGTAGCTATAACTTTTACGAATATAAAGCAATTTCAAACATTATTTCTGCACACGCTTTAAAAAAATTTTCAACACCATTTTACTAGTTCCCTCCTCCCTCTCTCCTCCCCCACCATCACTCAATATTGATTCATGAAAATACAAAACTGTATAATTTCGTGCGCTTTCAGCATCAAAATTAAAAGTTGAAGCATGTCGTATATTATAGGTATAGGGTAAATGCGGGAGAGTTGCCGCGGAGGGAGAGACGCCGCTTTTCACGTATTTTAATTATTACGCTATAACATAGGCAACCAAGTTTGCCCATATTCAGAGTTCATCATTTAGTGAACGGTTATAACATCGGACGTGTTTGTTTTCTAAAATATCGCTTGCAATCCTTAAATTTACGACGGTAAGGTAAAATTTTCTTAGCAAAATTTTAAGTACTGTCCTAATAAATGTGGTTGTTTGCAATGTGGTAGTTTTTTTTCACATTCGTGTGTTTTATTCAGTATTTTGGGGTTTTGTTTACAGGTGCCATGCCGTATTTTGTTGCGTTTTAAATCTGTGACCTTGATAATCAGGTGCGGCATCTCCCCCAACAAAAAGGACAGATGCCGCATTTTCAAGAAGACCCAGAAAAAATTCAATGGAGTGACAGCGATGATAAACCTCTAGCCAAAAAGAAAAATTAAAACCAGGAACGCTGCGTGGAATGCTTCGAAGTTTACGCAACAACAACTAAAAAAGTGGATTGGTTACAATGTATTAAATGCTGAAAATGGCTACATGTCACTTGCACCATGTATGGTGAAGTTTGTAACATCTGTTCCAGACTCGAATTAAGGAAAAAATTAAAATTAGAGGTTTTTTAGAGAAACGGTTACAGCGGCGCCTCTTCTATTTTCACGCATCTCCCCCAGCAGTGTGGGAGAGATGCCGACTTTAATTTTAAAAAAAAAATTTGCTATGTTCATGTTTTCTTACATATATTTTTTATTTTTGTATTTTAATAAAGTTTAACGCAGTATCTATCCATTGATTCACTTTGAAGAAAAAAATCTCAAGATTTACAGATGTTACAGCTATTTTTCAAAAAGTGCGGCAACTCTCCCGCATTTACCCTACCTATCAACTTTGTACCAACTGCGACTAGTAGGTACAATGTACATGTAGATTTAGCAGTTGGGTGTGTGTGGGGTCTTTTATTGAATTTTTTAAAATTATTCAGCAGGTGATTTCTATTTCCTCCTTCTATATTCTTTTCCAGTTGTTTTATCATTTTTAAAATTTTTAGCAGGGTAAAAGGGCCCGAGGACTGTTAGTGCACGGACATTCACTACCGCTCTCGAACGGGTGAAGGCAACTTTAACTGGCGCTTCATTTTACCCTTCGACTTTTTATTTCCTCCTTCTTCATTATTTTCCAGTTGTTTTATTATTTTTTTAACATTTTTAGCTGGGTAAAAGGAACCGAGGACTGTCAGTGCACGGACATTTACTACCGCTCTTTAACGGGTGAAGGCAACTTTAACTGGCGTTTCATTTTTCCCTTCGACTCTTTATTTCCTCCTTCATTATTCTTTTCCAGTTCTTTAGCTGGTTAAAAGGGCCCGACGACTGTTAGTGCACGGACTTTCACTACCGCTCTCAAATCTATCTCTATGTATTTAGCCTTCTTCAATCCATCTTTGGACATAGGCCTCCACCAATATCTTCCACTCTTCTCTGTATATCGCCGTGTTCATCCATATAGTTCCCGCGTGTTTCTTCAAATCGTCCGCGCATCTCATCTGGGGTCTTGCTCTACTTCTTTTATTTTCCCAAGGTCTCCAGTTTACGATACATTTGTTCCATCGATCGTCTTTCTGTCTGATATTATGACCGGCAAATTTCCATTTTAATTTGGCTAGTTCTCATTATTCTTTTCCAGTTCTTTAGCTGGTTAAAAGGGCCCGACGACTGTTAGTGCACGGACTTTCACTACCGCTCTTTAACGGGTGAAGGCAACTTTAACTGGCGCTTTATTTTTCTCTTCGACTCTTTATTTCCTCCTTTTTTATTCTTTTCCAGTTATTTTATTATTTCTTTAAATTTTTTAGCTGGGTAAAAGGGCCCGAGGACTGTCAGTGCACGGACATTCACTACCGCTCTTTAACGGGAGAAGGCAACTTTAACTGGCGCTTCATTTTTCCCTTCGACTATCTGGTAGCCGAACAAAAAATCGTGATATCCCGGAAAGAATCGTTATTTTCGTGGGACGAAACTGAATGCAAGATTCCTGCGAGGTTGGAACTCCAGGTGTGGGACGCTGACCATTTTTCGGCTGATGATTTTTTGGGTAAGGTACAATTCCTAACACGGTTAAGGTACTTTTATTTATTGAAAGCTTATCTAAGCTTTCTAAATTTAATTATGGATAACTTACTTTCACGTCTGAAATCACTTAAAATTGCCAAGTAGTAGAAAGCAACCAAAAAAAAATTAAAACATGAAAAGCGAGACTCCACGAGGCCGTATTTTATGCTATTTTATGTTTGAATTTATGAAATATGTGGAAAATATTTGTAAAAACCTTAGCTTTAGCCCCCCAGGCCCCCCCTTATATATGCCACTCTCAGGCGTAGAAATATTTCAGGCTTCGGACTGACTAAACCAAGCATGCCCTTTTGCCGACAATGTTACCATTGACTTTTCACCCATTTCTTAAGCCTATCCCCCTCGCAAAATAGACGTGTCTGAGATTTGCTCTAAACTCGATCTAGAAATACCAGAACATCGTGTAAATGTTTTGTAGTCTTCTTAAGCAGTATTCGTTTAGTAAACTTTTGTTTCTTTGCAGGCGCAATAACTCTGGACCTGAACCGATTTCCAAGAGGCGCAAAATCGTCTAAACTATGTACTCTAGATATGCTCAAAGCGGATGACTCGGTGCCTATGGTCAACATTTTTAAACAAAAAAGAGTTAAAGGTTGGTGGCCCTTTTTTGTGAAGAAGGACAACGAAGAAATGGAGCTTACAGGTAAAATGTCACTACTTTTTATACCACTTTACTGGAACTCAAATCTATCTCTATGTATTTAGCCTTCTTCAATCCATCTTTGGACATAGGCCTCCACCAATATCTTCCACTCTTCTCTGTATATCGCCGTGTTCATCCATATAGTTCTCCAGTTTACGATACATTTGTTCCATCGATCGTCTTTCTGTCTGATATTATGACCGGCAAATTTCCATTTTAATTTGGCTAGTTCTCCTCTGACATCCCTTACTTTTGTTTTATTTCTTATCCATTCATTCCTTTTTCTATCTGATAGCTTTACATGTCGACTCATGCAACGAAGACTATAGTAACTCATTATTAGGGGTTTTTGAGTTGAGTTTTCCATTGATCTTTGGGCTTTTGTTACCTTATCCATTTGTGATTCTGTAAGCGTCCAGGTCTGGAATCCATAGGTAACAGAAAGGATACATTGGTTATATACTGTAGGTACTGACAATATTCCTAGCTTGATTTACCGAATGCTGCCCAGGCCAATCTTACTCGTCTCTTGATTTCAGCTGTTTGGTTTTCTTTTTTTAGTTAAATAATTTGTCCCAGGTATATATGTATGTTCCTCTACTTGTTGTATTTTCTTTAGGTTCATTGAGATCGTGATATCTTCATCTGTGTTTGTTATGCTTTTAGTTTTAGTGTAGTTCATACTCAAGCCTATATTTGCAGCTGCTGTATCCAGTTGTTTCAGCATTTTTATCAGATCTTCTTTATTGTCTGTTATTAAGGCGATATCATTAGCATATCTTAGGTGGTTCAAGTATTTTCCGCTCACTTAGATCCCTCAGAACTCAAATAGAAAACTTTATACAGGTATTTTAAGTTGCAAGTAAAATTGTGGAAGAATATTGCAAGAGTATAACGTTGAAAATGTTTTTAAATGTTCATTTGCAAAAAAAAAGCTAAATTTTTTGAACATTAGATATCATATGATCTTTAGGTAAAGTAGAAGCAGAAATTCATTTACTGACAAAGGAAGAAGCGGAACGGGTACCAGTAGGGCTTGGAAGAAATGAGCCTGATCCTTTAGAAAAACCAAAGTAAGTAGTATTCTTCTCTAACTGCAACTATTATAGGCAATAAGTTCCTATTTCAAGAAGATTGATAAAAATATTTTAGGTGCCACTGAATCGATTTAGATTTTTTTTCTGTTTTTTGTAGGCTTGAATTTTTATAATTTTTTTAACACTTAAAAAAATAATAATATCTTTTTTAGTTCCTGAGAAATAAAGCTCATTTAAAACGCCAATTACATTTTTGTTCTATCGCGAACAAATCATAACCCATACAATTCTTCTAAAAAGTTAAAAGCCAAACTTTGTAAAAATACATAGAAAGAAATCGCAATCTTGGATATATGACGTCACACAGACGGCAACTGAAAATTACGTGATCGATAACCAATTTCGGGTAGTCTAAAACTTCCCGCCGCAATTTTTTTTTTGGGTAAAAAAACTGACTATTTTTTCGTATTATTAAAAAAAATTACCTATATCTTTGTTTCTAAGATATAAAGCTAATTTCTTTACCAGATTCTCATCGGTGTTCTCTTGCAAACAAAAAAGAACAGATTTTCTTTGTTCAAAGTTTGTGAAAAAACTTGAAAAAAGCCACCTTGGATTTATAACGTCACACAGGCCCTCCTAATCAAATTGGAGGAAAACAGTCGGTGACTTAAAATTGTGTGATCTATTACCAATTGATCTGGGGTAGTTTTAAAAACTCTTTCACAACTATCCCACGGGATTAGATTTCTTGCTATAAGCCACGAAAAAACTAAAAAATGTGTCCCTTTTTTATTTGTACCACAATTGGTTACAATATGTGCTAAAAATATATCAATAACAGACAAAAAATCCAAAAACAAAACGATTTTATAGTGGAAACCTACAAACATTTATAAAAATAAGAATAAACACGCACTCAGAGGGGGGGCTCGGGGAACGCCCCCCCATGCCTAAGATTTTTTTTAGACATTTTTCACAGGTTTTATGAATAAACACAAAAAACAGCATGAAATTTATAAATGAAGCCGTCCCCCTCCCTCCCAGACATATTTCTGGGTGCGCCACTGAAACGCACATTTAGTGTATTTTATTTTTATTGAATGTACACTCGCCTACTTTTTGAATGTCCTCTTATTTTCTTTAAAGTTGAAGAATATTAAGAAATATTATGTATTCAAGCAACGCCGCATGGTTTCAAATAAGTACCGTGCCTTTATAAACGACTATCTTTAGTAATTTTAGCACTCGCTGAAATCCAGGACATTAAAAAAATGTGCCACTGTACATTATTAACAAAATTATTATAACTAAATGATTTTTTTTAGTCGCCCGGATGCATCGTTTATGTGGTTTATGAATCCAATCAAATCGATTAGATACATCTTGTGGCACAACTACAAGTGGACAATTCTAAAACTCCTGATTATACTGGGTGTCGCAATAATAATATTACTATTCTTCTACTCGATACCCGGGTACACTGTTAAAAAAATGTTGGGTGCTTAAATAAAAACGGAAGGCTGTTATTGAAAATATCAAAAATATTAAATAAAGTAAGCTTGCAAAATATATTTAGGTAAGAACAAATTGATAATAGATAAATTGTATTTCCTTTGAATGTGTAAAATATTTTTTCCGACACATGACAGATGACATTTGACAGTAGGTACCAGCACAGGCGCCAGACCATTTTAAATCTATACAAAATCTTAACTGTACTAAAAATTTAGATCAAGTTAACAATTATTTCTATTTAATTAATAAATAAAATAAAAAATTTTATTCTTCAAGGGAGACGCCATTTTAGATCATTTCAAAAAATCTATTCCAAACTATTATAGCTTTTAAATAAAGATGCGCTATAGAATCTAATGCTCAAAATAACTATTTTTCGGCTTATATCTTAATCTTGCATTTTCAAAAATTTATCTATCTAAGAAAAGACAAATCTCAATATTGTAAAAACTAATTTTACTCCATGTACCTTATCTTAAGCTATGATATTTTATTGTGATTAATAATTTTTCGTTATTATATTATGATTTTATTAGTTGCTAAGAATAGTAGTCTGTTTATTGTTTTAATTTTGACATTAAATTAATACAGCTTGATAATAAGCAATAGAAATACTATTTTTTCAAATCTTCAGTTTACTAACAAATTCAATTTAAGTTTTTTACCTATTACGTATTTTTAGTAGCATTTTTATGATCTTATCTTATTTTATATGATTAAATCAGTATCGTTTAAAATAAAACACTACATGAGCTATAATATATTATTAATCAAAATTTTTGTGAATTTTAAATAGATAATATAGTAAAACCAGTATTGTAAATGAAATTATAAAAAGGTTTATAATATTCTATAAGTATCGTAAATGTAGATATACAAACATATCATCAAAAAATTTAAAAATAATTCACTAACGTATACACAGTATTTTCTCATTCCACTTAGCAATATAATATAGCTTTAAAGTACTCAAAAATAAAATAAACAAAAATTAAAATATATTAAAAAAGATTTTATGAATATTTAAATTTACTTACCTACCTATATAATATATCACAGAAGTTCTTTAAGCTTGCTGGTTTCTCCTTTTTGATCAGTTTCTATCAGTAAAAATGGTAACGCATTTCTTGTCCTTATTCGAGTTATACTTCTTTGGTCAGTTTTTTTAATAATAAATAATAATCCGCTGGATTAAAAAATTCTAAACGGTTTTCAGACATGCCTATTTTCATAAACTGTACTCTTTTCTTCATATGCAAAGTGCACGCTTTTCTAAAAAAAGAAAAATAATAAAAAAGTTACAAAATATAGTATTAGTTCTCTAGAATACATCTAAAACAACGTAGAAAGGAGCAATAATAAGAAAATCAGATAATATTTTTTTTTGTCTTAGCCTGGATTCGAACCACGGATCTCCGTATTGCTAGGCTGATACTCTATACACCGAGGTACTTGTTAAAATCAGCCTGTGTCTTGAGTGTGCCTAGCATAACGGAGGTGCTTGGTTCAAATCCAGGCTACGGCAAATTATTTTATTTGTCTTATTTATTCACTTATAATTAATAATAACTACCATGGGTTTTTAATTACCTCGGATCAGTTGTTCTCTGATGAACGATCACTTCCAATTCCTCCGAACTACAGTTGGGCAAATGACGTTTTAAGGCAGATATCAAACTAACGTCATTAAATTTCTTAAACGGACAACCACCGTCTTGATTTGGACTGACCAAAGTGGACTAAAAACGAAAAAAAATCTGTTTTTACCTTTCAGACCTGAAGAACTTCTGTCGCTTAACACACTTTTTTTAAATACTTTCCAATCGCCCAGTTTCACAAAGTTAAAGCGTTTTAAACAAACACAAACATTCATGTACAGGGTTTTCCCGTATATTTTTACACCATATCTAAAACGTTTTTTTGAATAGATATCAAAATATGATAAACACAAAAGTTTCATAATTTTGTACGAAGTTTCAGAATCTTTGGGTCAAAATGTCAAAAAAAATCTAAATGTCAAAATTTTCCAGGTCAATGGTTTTTGTAAAATGAAACATCCTGTGTATTATTTTAGAATTTTATAGATCCTTTCTTTCTAATTTCAAAAATATAAATGTTGGGCTTATTTTGTTTATAAGCTTTGAAGAAATGCGTTTAAAAGTTTTAAAAACTTTAATTGGTGCTTTTTAAAACATCAAGACAGCCATGAAAAAGACAATCGCACAATGTGTGACGCCGCAAGCCAGTAAAACAAAAAAATAATACAATTTTTTTAGAAAAAATAAATATCTAAGACTTTATTGGTAATTTTCCATATAACCTCCTTGATTATTAATAAAATTTTGAATAATTCTTTGTTTTTCAAATTTTCTGTGAATAACTTGATAGATAGAGTGCGCGGAATTTCCATTAAGATCGACGATTTTCTGTTCTATTTTCTCTTGTAGAATTTGAATTCTTTCTATCCTGTTGTAATACACCTTATTTTTTAAGTAGCACTACAAAAAAAATCAAGGGGAGACAAATCGAGGCTATTTTCTGGCCAAAATAATGTGTTTACTGTATTTAAAATGGTTTGGCGGGTTGGTTGTCTTCTGTTGGGAAACTGAATATAATACTGGTTGCGAGCTATAGATGCGTTTTTATTATTTGAGTAAAACAATTTAATCATATCCAGATTTTCTTCCTCGGAAAAAACCATCTTTAACCGCTTTTAAAATTAAATTTTACAAAACAATAGCATCATTTTTTAATGCGATTCTTTTTTTCATGGCTCTCTTAATGTTTTAAAGAGTACCAATTTAAGTTTTTAATATATTTAAACGAATATATCTCCAAAACTAATTAACATATATATTTTTAAAATCAGAAAGAAAAAATGTATAAAATTCTCATTTATTTAAAAAAAATTATCGGCCTGTCAGATTTTGACATTTAGAATTTCTTTCTGACATTCTAACACAAATATTCTTAAACTTTTGTATTTATCGGATTTTGATATCTATTCAAATAAACGTTTTAGATATGGTGTGTGTGTATTAAAAATATCCAATATGGATTCAAAATTTATGATAGGTCTAAATTAAGGTATAATATATAATTTTAGGAAATACTTCATATTATGGTGGAGTCGTTGAATAGGAAATCAAACAGGTTATTGTCTTCCTCCACTAATTTTTTAATTTGTTTTAAACAAATACTTACACATGTTTCGTAAGCAGAAACTTACATCTTCAGCGGACATTACCAAACTAAATTAGCACACCATCTTGAAAAACTGGTTAAAAAAAAACTATGCCTAGCTACTGAAACGGTTCAGTCATAGACATTTTATTCAGTAGCTAGGGATAGTTTTTTTTAACCAGTTTTTCAAAATGTGCTAATTTAGTTTGGTAATGTCCCCTGAAGATGTAAGTTTCTGCTTACGAAACATGTCGGGACTATTTGTTTAAAACAAATTAAAAAATTTGTGGAGGAAGATAATAACCTGTTTGATTTGAATTATTTTGAAACTCCCAAAATTTCTCTAAAATTCCCTAAATACCTCTTCTGTAATTTCCCTAAAATGGGCAACTTTTCCTAAAGTTGGCAACCCTGCCCTACCTCCATTTGATGACAAGTCCGGCAACTATAATTCTTCCTGGACCCTTCCAAACCATACATGTGTCTAATTCCATAAATATAGCGTTTTTCACTCTCTGTCCAGGAATGAATACATTTGGAACAACTTGCGTGCTGTTTGGAATAAGCTTTTTCCCAGAATTTCATACTGTCGGACATCGACATGCCTATGCTTTTTAGAAATAAGCTAAATTCGAATCTAAAAACACATATTTAATTTGCGGACCTTTTGAAAAGGAAAACTTTAAGTAACCATAAAATTTATTAAAACCTTAAAGTAAGAAAAATGAAGAGGACTCATCAGCAGGGGCCCCAAGTTAATTTCCCTATTGTTGGCGGTCATTGCTTAAAGATTAGAATTTGAACTGCTGCCCTCTAGACGGCAACACGGCCGCGTCGTGTCAATTTTCTTATAAAAACCAGACTGGTCTGAATTTTCAGAAACGTAGCACTTCTTGTTTATTTTTACGTCCAAATAAGTTTCTTTTTGTAAAAATTAAATTCAACACGCAGTAAGAACACCAACAATTCAAAACACTGACTGCGACGGACAATGCAACCTCGCATTTATAACAGACATATGTTACTATCACTACTATTGACAAAAAATGTATTTGTTACTGTCTATTGTAGGTAAAAAATAAAATTAATGTTTTGAAAAAAAAAGGAAAAGAAATTTAAAATAACTGACCCATGACGTAAACATTTTTAGCCTTTTATCCACACGTCATCAGTTCGCGATATACTGGCACTGCATAGCACCACGGATCACCTAACAAAAGGTGATCCGTGATAACACTATGTAAAAATATTTCTTTTTAAATTAGTGATGTTAAAAAAGTATTTTTTTTGCGTTTGAGTGTGAAGCAACATATATATGGGCGGCGAAATAGAAATAAGTAAAAACATGTCAGCAAAACAGTTTTAGTCGGTTCGGTTCACCCTTGGAAACGGATTTACTCACATACAACTTTTTTTTCAGAGGGGATGACCCCACTTGTGATGATACTTCATTTAAAAGATTATAAAAAAATATAAACAACGGTTTAGTTATAGGGTATATTAATGTATACCGTTGGTTTTCTTTGTTCATAGGCTTTCGAAGGAGGTACTGCAAGTTGGGCGATCCCGTCTGGAAAAAAAGTTGTAGGTCATCAGTAGACCTCTTTCCGGGGGTCTGACCAATAGTTTTTTTGTGTCAGGAAGAAAGCCCGTGAAAAAACTCATTTTTTAAAACTGATTATTTTATATTAATTATTGGATATAATAAAAAATAATGCATTACTACAATAATTTTTAATGCACAATTTTAAATGCTTATTGATTGTCTTATTTCTCCAATTTTAGGAAGGAGAGAAAGACAAACAGCTTTATGAGATTATGATTAACTTTAAGCGTTGACTGAATACCTAACTTCGATCAACTCTTAAGCAATAAAAATGGCTTGGAGCCATTGTTTACTTTTGGTTGTAGTTTAAAAGAAAAACGAGTAAAAAATAAGTACACATTTTTTAGTTATAGTCTTTATTAAAAGTATAGCAACCCCAGAACTGTTATTAAAACAATTTCCAAGTCAAAATAAAACTAAAATGTAAAAAAATTCTCGCAAAATATCCAAACGCGCAATTAAATACAATGCAACTGCTGATACCTGGGCTAACTGTGACGTAGCACTGACGTAACGGCCGCCATAACACCTAAATTACCAGGCAACCGGTTTCTTTACGAACCGTAACACTTACTTACCTATCGTTATGCGCCAATCGATTGTTGCTCCTCAATACCTCATATAAATGACTCATACATAGAGGAAATAACGCAGCTTCCCTCTCAAAATTACTAAGCACAAAACTGCTGTTTTCTATTGCTCTCAAGTTTTTAAAGCACAAAGTTTTAATTAATCTGACAACGTCGCTTATTCTTTCGTCATCTAATGCAAGCTCGACACTAGGTAGGGAGTCCATCTCTTTGAGGACTACGTTGAGGTAGGTTTTGTAGAAAGATAGAATAAGATGTTTCCATTGGAAAGGCTCAATTTGTAATAATCCTTGAGTTATTTTTGTCGAGCGAGAAGCCAGTAGGTCTGGACATAAATAAAATGGTACTAAAAAGTAAATTTAATATTTATACACTTAGTCACGATAAACTTACAGATGTTATTTAGGTGGGTGGTCCAAATATATTTTCATTTTGGCATACAAAATGTTAAAACTAGTGCAGATACCTTTTGGAAGAACAAAAATTAGTAATAGCATGAAAACCATTCAAAATGAAAGAAAATCTATCGCGGCCATTAGGAACATCAAACTAGACACGATCCGAGTTATTGGGGTAAAATGGGGTGAGGTTTTTAAAGAAAAAAGTTCACTAGAAAAGTTTTGGGTAATAAGGTCTAGAACTTTTTTATAAATAATTTTTTACATACCTTTTTTTTGACAAAAATTGGTGCAACTACACCTACATATTTTTATCTTGATCACGTTGTAATTTTTTTAAATCAAATGCTACTACTACTATGTCGGTTTAGAACGTTTTTCTACGTTGTACGACGCCTATTCTCCAGCTCCTTCGATCCTAACAATCTTCTTCTGTCAGGTTTTTTTGACTCATTGATCTTTGGATTAACTGTTGCCATTCTAGTTTAGGACGCCCTCTTTTTCTGCGCCCTATTGGTTGCCATTCTAGGACCTGCTTTGGTAATCTTTCGACGTTCATCTGTTGTACATGGCCGTATCATGTCAGTTGTTTTCTAGTGATGTCATCCGTTATGCTTCCCTTATCACCTTTTCTTATATGATCTGTTCTAGATATTCTCATTGATCTTATTGCATCAATTTCGACACTTTACCATTTTTGTTTTGTATGTTTCTGTTACGCGACAAGACTCTATTCCATACAACAGCGTGCTTTTCACCATTGCTTCGTATATGTTAAATTTTACATTCTTTTTTATCTCTCTGCTCCATAAAATACTGTTAAGACATCCAATAACCTTTTTTGCTTTTACTATTAATTTTGTTAGTTCTTTACAGTCTGTTCCTGTCTTATCAAATTTGATACCCAAGTATAAATACTCATTGCATGGAGATATAGTTCGTAACTCGGTTGATTCGTTTCCAATACATAAGTACCGTGTCTTGTCCACGTTCACTGTTAGCACCCACTTTTTGTATTCTTCCGTTAACTTTATCATCATCCCATGTCTTCTTTATCATTAGCTACAATTACTTGGTCGTCAGCAAACTGTAGTGTGTATATGGTAAATCGGTCGTTAAGTTGTATTCACATGCCGTGTACTTTACGTTTCCGGTTTTGTAGAGCTGCTGCGATATATATTTTAAAAATAGTTGGAAAGATACAACATACGTGTCTTAAGCGTTTCGTTAGCAGGAATTCTTTCGAAAGTCAATTTCCAATTTGAATTTTAGATTTAATTTTAGATTTTCTTTAATGTATGTATGATTAATATTACACTGTCCATAATTTTTCTACTGGAACGGTATCATATGCTTTTTGTAGGTCCACAATCACAAATAATAAAATAAAGCCCCCTTTTCACCCAAAAATGTCTAAGTTCTGGAAACAGGTTTTTTAAACAGTGGTAACCTTCTTGTTACTTTATTTTCTATTTTAGATTTAAAATCGAAATTGATGAGCAAAAGTGCTTTTTCCAAAAAGCAGTTTAAGCAGTCGCAGTTTTTTTTTAAACAGTTCTCGAAAAGATGCTTTTTAAAAGCAGTTTTATACTTGACATTTCAGATTTGTATTTTAAAAAAAAGTGATGACCAAAAAAAATCCTTATACAATTTTTTTGCATTTTCTTCAAAAAAACCTTGTCGCAAAATGTTTTTATCGCCTCCGAAAAAAGTTGATTTTACAAAAAAGCAATTCATCCAGAACTTAAAATAGAAATTTTCACCAAATGTAAAAATAAAAAAATCAGGAAAATAAAAAAAAAGTTTTATATTTCTCGGAAAATTGTTAGGTTATTTAAAAAAATATTTTAGACAAACAGACCATTTTATAGCCTATTTTTGATGACCTCTAAACGGGCTCTGTAACGAAATAGCGCGTATCAAAACAGCGCGTATCAAAATAGCGCGCTCATTTGAGCGCGTGTTTAAAATAGCGCGTATCAAAATAGCGCGTGTGTATCATAATGGCGCGTGTTCAAAATAGCGCGTGTTCAAAATAGCGCGTATCAAAACAGCGCGTATCAAAATGGCGCGTGTTCAAAATTGCGCGTATCAAAATAGCGCGTATCAAAATAGCGTGTGTTCAAAATAGCGCGTCTTAAAATAGCGTGTCTAAAAATACCACGTTTTAAAAGATCGCCATTACAAACGTCGCTGTTACCAAATAGTTCGAGTAAGGGGTCTCTTTCTAACTTATTTTTTCAAAAAAAAAATACTTTCCTGACTTTTTTCCCGGGATCCTAAAGGGTCTAACCAAACCGAACCGAACCGAAGCGATTCAAACCCCACCGAACTGAAATGAACCGAACCAAACCAAAATATTTTTTCAAAAAATTATTTCCCTAAATTAGCTTCCCGATCCTTATTTTTGTAGGTTTCTATTCTAACCTGTGACTTGGGGACATTTTTTTTGGTGGAAAAAGGTCAGGGAGTTACTAGAAAAAATGTTTGGGTTTGGTTCGGTTCGGTTCCGTCCGGTTCGGTTCGGTTCGGTTTGGTTACACACCCTCTAGGATCCCGGAAAAGAAGCCAGGGAAGTTTTTTTTTGAAGAAGAGACCCCTTAGTCGAACTATATGAGTTGTGTTAAGTATCGCAAGCCATCGGTTTATTTAATGGTTAAGTAAGTATAACTTATCTGACCTTGCTCAAACTGTTTAGGTGAATATACTTAAGGAGACCTGATACGCGCTATTTTGTACACGCGCTATTTTAATACGCGCTATTTTGATACGCGCTATTTTGATCACGCGCTATTTTGATACGCGCTATTTTGAACACGCGCTATTTTGATACGCGCTATTTTGAACACGCGCTATTCTGAACACGCGCTATTCTGAACACGCGCTATTCTGAACACGCGCTGTTTTGAAAAGCGCTGTTTTGATACGCGCTAATTTGATACGCGCTATTTCGTTACAGAGCCCCTTAAAAGTTCACCCTGATTCACCCTAATAACTCTGATGGAGCCTAATAAAGTTTTTCTGCTAACTGCAATATATTTAATATTTTTCATTACCAGTGGTTTTTATGCTGTTACTATTTTTTTCCTTTTTTGCCTATTTCAAATGGTAATATATCTATGTGTATAGAGTTTCATTTTATTATTAGATGTAATTTTTTTCTTTTCCGCGCATATTTTTGTGTTTATAGTTTTGTCACGGATCAAGGTGATCCGTGGTTTTGTTTTTCTCTTCACCAATGTTCTGTTCTGGACTATTATTTACAGTGTTTATTTAAATATTCGTGCACAAGAACGCACCGTGATTAGGTGTAGGGAAGAGTGGGGCACATTCAGCCATTTTTTGTTTTTTAGGTAAAAATATATATTTTTTAACATATTTGGCTTAAAATACAAACTCTGCACTTTTTAGAATTTATTAAAAAAATTGTTTGTTTAAAAATGCTTTTGTATTTTTTTTAAATGAATGTAATAAAAACTGTCTTAGTGGTTAATTGTACCAGGTGGTGGGGCAGTTTCGTCCGCAAAGCAAATTCATAACTTTTTGCCATAATTATTTATTTGAAAAAATAATGCAAAAAAAGTAAGCATTATATAAAAAATGTAACAAACATTTTAAAAAAACATATAAAGAAATCAAAATATGTTTTTACTTTGTTTTTACCTAAGGAATTAACAGTCTATCTATTTATCTATTTAGCCTTCTTCGATCCACCTTTGGACATAGGCCTACCCCAATATCTTCCACTCGTCTTTGTCTGTCGCCGTGTTCATCCATCTAGTCCCCGCATATTTCTTCAAGTCGTCCGCGCATCTCATTTGGGGTCTTCCCCTACTTCTTTTATTTTCCCAAGGCCTCCATCGATCACCTTTCTGTTTGATATTATGACCGGCAAATTTTCATTTTAATTTTACTACCTCTCCTCTAACATCCCTTACTTTTGTTTTATTTCTTAGCCATTTATTATTTTTTCTATGTGTTAGCTTTACATGTAACATTTGTCTTTCCATTTATCTTTGAGCTTTTATTACCTTATCAACAGTGGCGTACATAAGGGGAAGGCCTGGGGAGCCCGAGCCCCCCCCCCCCCCCCCCGAACCTAAATTTTTTTTTACATATTTTCCACATATTTCATAAATTGAATCATAAAATAGCATAAAATACGGCCTCATGGGTTCTCCGGCCCCCAAAAAACGGGACATGCTTATCCATGTTTGATTTTGTAAGTGTCTAGGTCTGGGATCCATGTGTGAGTACAGGAAGGATACATTGGTTACACACTTTCATTTTGAGGAACTGAGGATATTTTTTATTTTTTAATATGTAGCTTAATTTACCGAATACAGGCCAGGCCAATCTTACTATTGATTTCAGCCATTATTCTGATCGTGATATATTTTATCTGTGTTTGTTATGATTTTAGTTTTAGTGTAAATCATACTCAAGCCTATATTTTTAGCTGCTGTATGTATCCAGTTCTCAAGCATTTTTATAAGTTCTTCTTTCTTATCTGGTATTAAGGCCAGATCATCAGCAGTGGTTCAAGTATTGTCCGCTTACTTTGATGCCTATTTCTTCTCAATCAAGTTTTGAAAAATATCTTCTAGGTCCGGTTAAATAGCTTAGGGTATATTGTGTCATCCCGGCTTACACCTCTTCTTATGAAGATTGGCTTGGTTCCTTCGTGGATTTTGATTAATGTTGTTACTTCGCTATATATATTGGCTATTGGGTCTTGTATCGGTGATCTATTCGGCTATTAATTAAAGATGCTTTTACTGCCCAGTGCTCAATGCTATCGAAAGCTTTTTCAAAGTCCACAAACGCAACATATAGTGAAATGTTTTATTCGTTGGCTCGTTCTATTAGGATTTTCATGGTTCATAGGTGGTCAATTGTACTGAACCCTTTTCTGAAGCCTGCTTGTTCTTTCGATTGATATTCGTCAAATTTTGTTGTTAATCTATCTGTTAATATTTTCGTGAAAAGCTTATAAATCACATTGAACAAAAAATATACATACCTTTATATGAGTCTAGTTTACTGTCCTGTACTTTTTTCTTGGCGTTTATTGTTTTAATTTTTTATTTACTCTGTAACTGTAAATTTTGATAATGGCTTCTGTTGGAAAACATTTAAATTAAATTTGAAAAATACTACAACATAAGATTGGGCCGCTTACCGAATGTACCCCACCATACAAATACGAATCTACCCAATTAGACATTTAAAAGCTAAAATTTTTGTCCTAATGAAGTGAATTGATTTAGAAGATATGACAAATAATAAAACTAGAGATTTTGACGTTAATATTGAGAAAATTTTGCAAAAAAAAAGGGTTGTAACAAACCGGTAAAAATGGCAAATAAACAATTTAAAAAAACTTACATTGGTAAATGTAACTGGACTGAAAAAATACAACTTTATTCATAACAAATTTGCGAAGCTTCCGGGTGCATCTTAGTAGGTGGTATTTCGCGTTAAATTTCAAAAATTTTAAAGATTTTAATTGACATTACTGAAACTGCCCTACGGCCAAACGTTTTTTTTATTTTTTTACCTGAAATGGTCATGTTTTCTTGACACAATCCACAGTTTCTATTTTCATGATCACAATGACTAAAATAATCCCTGATCAACAAAATATTGCAAATTCTGGTTAAATGTTTAATAAATTCCTTAGTTCTAGAATCGGTTTTTGCAGTCTTAAGTAAGTCTTTGGCTTGCCTCCTCAATTTTTTTAAAAATTCTCTTATCGCAGAGATTGGATAACAACTTATTCGAATTTCTAAAAGTTTTACTTCTTTTTGGAGAAACGTTGTACGAAAATTAGTGGTCCTTAAAGCAGTGAGCCTAAAACAAATTTTTTGTGTATATTTAAGTAGACACTAGGCTACAACTAAATACAGTGAAACCTCCTATAAGCGGACACTCACGGTTTGGTCGATTTTGTCCGCTTATTGGAGGTGTCCGCTTATGAGGGGGAACTGCGAAATTTTATAAATATTTATTAACAATATCCACTGCTTGAGTTTTTCCGATATTAAATTTTTCAAAGATCTTTCGTGCTGATAGATGTTCCTTCTCCGAAACGTTATCAACTTTCATTTTTTCGCGTAAACTAAAAAGTTTTATATTAGGCGCAATTTCAAAGAGATCTATTACTACCCAACTCAACAATAAAAATAAAACACAGCAGTTCCACCGAACAAAATATTTTGTAAATACGACAGAAGTATTTAGTCTCCGCATTAAAACGGAAAAAGGTAATTCCTGAGTCCAGAGTGCGTTGTTGCCAAAATACTACAAATTATTAATGCCCATGTCATGCAGTAGTAGGCAAAAAAATTGTCCGCGTCCGGTTATTAGAGTGTCCGGTTATAGAAGTGAATTTTACATGTAAAGAAATAGGAACAAGCTTGGTTCTAACAAATTTGAGCGGCCAAAGGGAGTGTCCGCTTAATAGGTGTCCGCAAGGAGAGGTTTTACTGTATATGAATAACTTAAATAAAAAATAGGGTAAAAATACATAAAATTGACATAGCTTGAATAGTACAAAAGCCAAATTTGTGGATAATAACAAATAAATTTCCGCCATTTTAAAGTTTATCTATATTAATTTAATGATCAAATAAAACGGCCTTACACAACCCAAAGTGCCATAAATGGAAAAATCCGTCATTTTGATCTTCCCATTATAATTATTTTCAAGTTGAAATCATAAATCATAGCCCTTAAACACCTCAAACTTAAATGCATATCGGTTTATAAATAAATAAGAAAGTCCACAATTTTTTTGTGATAAAAAATATTAAATTGCATTGCAACTCTAATCACTTGTCAAAATTGTAACCTGAAACTACGACGGCCGGCGACGAATTGTCACCGCGGCGAGTTGGGCCGGCCGGCGGCAATTTTGCCGCAGTAAGTAGGCGGCGGTTCGGTTCGGTCACTATGCCAAACGCGAAATATGAACCCATTTTATTTGCGTTATTTTTGTTAAAAAAATTTCCGCCATTTTAATTTTTATCAATAATAATTTCATTATCAAATAAAACCCCTCACAACCCAAAGTGCCATAAATGGAAAAATCCGTCATTTTAATCTCCCCATTATAATTATATTCAAGTTGAATTCATTATTCATAGCCCTTAAACACCTCAAACTTAAATGCATATCGGTTTATAAATAAATAAGAAAGTCCACAGTTTTGGATCCGCCATTTTTAATTTTTTTGTGATAAAAAATATTAAATTGCATTGCAACTCTAAACACATGTCAAAGTTGGAAACTACGACGGCGATGAATTGTCACCGCAGCGAGTTGGGCCGCCCGGCGGCAATTTTGCCGCGGTAAGTAGGCGGCGGTTCGGTTTCGTCACTATGAAAAACACGAAAAATGAACCCATTTTATTTGCGTTATTTTTGTTATCTTTATTTATCTGTCAAAGGCCTGTTTTGTGTTCTGTAGAGAAAATTAATTAAAAAGTTCCGAAAACAACTAGGGAATAAATAGATCCATAACGGATCTGATACCTTCCTAACCCATTAGCAAACTCCAAGTAAACTCCATACTATATCAACCGTAAAAACAGTTTTTTGTAAATATCTCCGAAACGAAAGCTCCTACCAAGTTTTTGGTTATAACACAAATTTTTGATAAAAATGTGCGCTACTATTTTCTGAAAACTGCATATTGATGCGACGCTTCGTTAAAAAGTTAGCAATTTTTTAACTTTTTAACTGTCAAAAACTGTCATTAGCATTAATGAATTTCGACCAAAATCTAATCAGCTCGTTACAGTATCGAATACTATTTTACCTAAAAATTTCATGAAAATCGGTTGGGCGATTTATCGCGTTACGGACAGAGTTACATACACACAGCCACACAGACAGACATCACGACGATACTGCTAGGTAGGTCAAAATACACCCAAATAACAGATTTTCGGCGTTATCTCAATAAAAAAAAATATTCGTCGAAAACAATACCTTCTCTAGCCATTGCTGTGCGGGCTAGGAAGGTAAAAACTGAAAAACCAATACCAGTGAAAAACCGCCAGGAGGATTAGGTCTGTGTACTGCGTACTTCTTATTTTTTTACGCGCTTCACAGACGATGACAGAATATGATTTTTGGTTAGTTGGTGAACACTGTTGCCAAACAACAGCAGTTTTTACAAAAATAATTTTTAATAATTTGCATAAAATTAAATCTGCGGATTACCCCGCATTGGTAGGACTTGAAATACGAGGGTGGATCAAATTTTTTTTTTTACGGGTAAACTATAATATAATATAAACAAGCCTCTTTTTATAAACTATATATTTAGAGACATGACACAAAACAGAAATTTCTACTTTGCTACACATCTCCCTTCACCGTTAATACATGTTTCCCAACGGCTTGACAGTTTCTTAATCCCGTTTTCACAAAAGGAAGCTGGGCGGGTATCTAACCAGTTGCGCACGAATGCCTTCACCTCTTCATTGGTCTGAAATTGCTCGCCTCCCAGTGAATCTTTGAGTGGGCCAAACATATGAAAATCGCAAGGTGACAAATCTTGACTGTATGGAGGGTATTCCAACACAGTCCAGTGCATTTCATTGATTTTGGCCTGTGTTAAAGCTGCCGTATCAGGTCTAGCGTTGTCATGCAGGAGCAACACGTCTTGGATGGGGTGTGTTCTCCTCTTTTGGCGATAATCAAGCTTTACCTGGTCGAGTAAGTTGCAGTAGTAAGCCGCGTTTATTGTTATTCGCTCGTGCAAAAAATCGACCAACAAAACTCCTCTCCAGTCCCAGAAAACAGCCGCTAAAACTTTGCCTGCAGAAATGATGGTACGCGGACGACGTGGGTGACTCACGTTGTCGACACGGTCACGGCCGTCGTTAATTTCTTTGCACCAAACTTTTACAGGTACCGTTGTTTGATGATCAAACAACGCAGGTACCCACGAAAACGTTTTATTTCCGAACTGTGCTCGCAATCTGTGTCGAATTTCAGCAGGTTTCACGTTTTCGCGTGTAAGAAATTTAATGATTATTCTTTGCGCAACACTGTTGTGTACCTTCTTCTCGCTCATTGCGATTGCTCCTGGCCAAATGAGCATCGCGGCACTACCAGCCGCCTACATGCTGCTGAACATCCCTACTCCAAAATTATAACGGCCACGTTCATCTTGAATGACTTTTCCGTTAGTAAGTTTAAAAGGCTTGTTTATATTTGATCCACCCTCGTAATTGTCTGGTATCAAAAATATTTTAAATTTACATGACATTTTGTCATAGCATTTTATGCGCGGCCTGCGTTATTGGAAGACAAGTAAATTATCCTTTAGTAAGGGATACAGTTCAAATCAGGTGAAGTGAATAATGGGGATACCTTTTGGATGCCCTATTTTTTTCGTCGAAAACATAACTTTTCCTATCCATTGCTACGCAGGCTAGTACCTACTTATACTTACCTAAACAGAAAATGCCCCAGTCTGTCAAGCACACTATCCTCCATCAAACAGTCCAACTCCAAAATAATTTCCAAAATATTCTTCGACTCCAAATTTTCGTAGCACTTGAACCTCTGAACGACGGTCTCCTCCAAGTTGTGAAGGTTTGTCACCCCCTTTGGAGGTTTTAGGTAAAACGACATATCGCATAAATAATTCGTTTAAAAAATATGTTTTTATGTTTTGAAGGTTTATTGCCACCCCCAATGAAGGCATTAGGTAAAACGACATAACACACAAATCATTGGTTTAAAAAATGTGTTATTATTGTTATATTATTAGTGCATATAAATTGTAAAAAATAAATGCGATCAATCGTGTTTATTTACCATATTTTAAAACCGCTTTTTATATAAATTTCACAATAACAACGGCCCCTTAAAAGTTTGTAATTTTTAACAAATTTTGATACAAAAAATCTGTTTTCACTCTAGAAACGCTCGTTTAGGATGCAGTGACCCTAAAAAGAATAGTCGATTATGCGTAGTTCAAGTCGTCTTGGGTAGATGGCACTAGCTGTTGTATATTGTCATCAATAATCTCTGAGCATCTATACACTACGGCTACCTGGTTTACTCAACTTACACTCAAAATACGGTAGCAAACACATGCTACATCGCAAAAATATTTTAATTTTTTCAGGCCATATACATTGTAAATTTATGCACTGTAATGTGGTCCATATCTATCCTTAATTAATAAGACCCACCGGTGTCACAGAGGGAGACAGTGTCCCCAACTGCAGGGAAATTTTTCAAAGGGAAAAAGGATTTGTTTGTAATTTTTACATAAAAAAACGGAATTTTCAGAACTAAGCCATAAACTAATATTATTAGTTTATGACTAAGCGATAAAACCCAATAAAAAATTTATTATCTTTCATCCATTTATTAAAAGTAAACTCGACACAAAGTTTAGAAATTTTAGGCCAACCATTTTTTCACGCAATGCCAGTTTCATAACCAGTGGCGGATCCAAGATTTCCTGGGGGGCAAGGCGCCAAAGTGGCAGCAGACACCAAACTATTTATTTTTGTGGTTTTTTATAGGCCTGAGCTGTAAAATTTAGCGCCAAAAAGTGGTTCAAATTTTGAAAACTTAAGTAGATTTTGTCAACAAATTTAAATAAGTGATGCGGCAGAACTAAAAAAATATCTTTGTCTGGAGGGGGGTGCCCGGGCCCCCCTGGATCCGCCACTGTTAATAAGAACTACGGGGTAGACTTAAGGCCCAAGCGCGGATTTAAGCGGGTGGGGGTAATGTGGTAATTAACCCCCCCCCCTAGAAAAAAAAGTCTGCACTTTTTGTTAACAATTAAAAGGCAAAGAGGAGAATTAACCTCTCCCCTAGAAAAAAATTATATTACAAATAATTTTCTCGTCGACTATTACCCCTACCTAGATTTTGAACCAGATTCGCGCTTGTTAACATTTATCGATATATTTGAAAAAAAATCGATGTTTTAAAACTTTCCACCCGGGATTTCTCGAGAACTACTGAAAATTTTGTCAACGTCGATTTTGTTTGCAAGGGGGAGATTTTTTGGCTATCTTGAAATTTTTGTAGAGAGGACCCAAAGTGGCGACAAACACCAAACTATTTATTTCTGTGGTTTTTCATAGGTGAGCTGTTAAATTTAGTGGGTCAAATGTACTGCCTACAAAAAAATTTTAAAAAGTAATTTATGATAATATATTTAAAAAAGTGATGCGGCAGAACTAAAAAATAATCTTGTCTGGAAGAGGGGCAGAGTGCCCGGGCCACTCTGGTCCCCCCTGGATCCGCCACTGCTTATAATACTCTCATAAATAACTTGTTAAGACTCAAAGAAACATTACTCTTAGACCAACTTATAGGTCAAATCTTTCTCTATCTCATAAGATAATATAAACTCACCCCTAGTTCCACAATATTTCCCAATACTCCAAAAAACAAAACATACATCACAGAATACCAAAAGGATTATTATTATCCTAGATGATATCCTACCACTTTCTTAAAATTTTTATCTGTTGATAGTGCTGGCTATAATACCACTATTAACACCTTTTTTCCCAGAACGTCGAACAGGCATCAAGCACGAAAGTTACCACTAAAAATTAGTGCCCTTCCCAATCATTTTCGACTGTTGTTAGTCAATGGTTGTTAGTGTTGTTGTTTACAAACAATTTTTCTAACCTCAAAGTGGTCACTAGTCATAGACCTATCAAAAAACGAGCGTCTGTGGACAGGGTCTGCACGTCACAAAAGGCAACAGTGCATCAGGCGTCAGCACGAGTTGCAAGGATTTCCAAAAGATTGCGCCAGCTGCCAAGGTTTTCAAAATATTTCTCCTTTACTTTTCGGTACAAAATAACTTCATATACCTACATGTTGTCATTAACTGAAATTTGTAACAAAACTCACTGAACCGCAGTTCGAGTAGGCAACCCGGGCGCCCCGACGTCCATTTTTCCGTTCGAGTTGACGCTCGGACACGCCCTTTTGCGTTCGAGATGACACCCAGCGAAACCTCGGGACACGCTCGATATGACCCGAGCTTGAGGATGGAGAAAAGCGGGCGTATTACATAACCCTACTTTTTTATACTTTTAAACTTTTGTTTACATTTTTTACGACTGTTTTCTTACTGTTTTTTGTCAAATAAAATACATGGACGCAGTTCAGTTTGCTGTAGAATTATGTTTCCAAGATTCTGAGGAGAATGAAGAAGAAAGACTACCAGGGTGCTCCAAATTTGCCGCGATGCGGAGCGCTAAGAATTTTCAGCGATTGCCCAGTGAGGCTTTAGCGATCGGCCAGCGGCGTTCTAACCAAATTCTGATGGGTAATGGCAAAGCGGCTATAAATAAGGGTACAGGAAAAAATGGCGTAGGAAAAAAGCGCACAGAAAATATCCACACAGGAAAAGACCGCACACATAAAAAACCACACACATTAAAAGAGCGCACAGAAAAATTAGTGAGAAGGTTTGAATAATAAAAAAATCATGAATTAAAATAAAATAAAATAAATAAATTGTCTTAACTTTGCCCATAAAAAGAGGGGACTATATTTGACTATTTCCTTCAAAAATATTGACCAATAAAATCAATGTGACTGGCAGATTTGGACGAAAAGGGAACGAATTACAGCGATAATTTGCACTAGAGGAAATTATCGCTGTATTCTTCCATAAAAAGCCCATTTTATTTAAACTAACTTTTCAAACTTTTATGGCTTTTATCATTTATGTACAGAGTGATCCAAATTGGACGCTTTTGATAGGAAACGCCCATTTCCAGAGGAGCTAGAAAAAAACTAACATATGTTACGAGCCCGAATTTTGTAAAAAAATTTATGCCGAAAACCGCACATCGATATCTTGAACTACTTACAAGATATAGGGTAAAAATAAAAGATAATAAAGAAATAATCTGAAAACTATTTTATTTTTATTTTTATCTGTATAATCCCAGCATAAAACCGCCATAAAAAAAGAAAAACTTGGAAGAGTTCAAATGTGCGAAAAATACCCTATAAATAAACCCCGTGATCAAAGTGTATTTTTATCCCTCAACAAATTGTAGCCTTGCTACACTCATGATGTATAAACTTAAAGGCGATTTTAATCTAGGGTTTTTTATTTACAAACAGTTTTAAATTGCAAAAATAAACAAAAATTTTCTGCCGAAAATTTAGGGTTAGAAGTTTGTAACCGGTGAATGCCTTTTCCGTTCGAGTCGAACCACGAAAACCAGGGCGTTCTGTCCGTGACGTCACTACCCCCCGCTCGCTCGATGGGTTTTCTACTCGAACGCACTCAATATAGGTACTCCGTCAACCAGTGGCGTATATAGAAAAAAGTTTCGGGGTGGGCCCGAGGCAGTTTGGGGGGGGGGGCCCGAAACCCCATGAGGATGTATTTTATGCTATTTTATGTTTGTATTCAGGAAATATGTGGAAAATATCTAAAAAAATCTTAGCTTCGGGGGGGCGGCGGGCCCCCCAGCCCCCCCCCCTCTTTATATACGCCACTGCCGTCAACGTTCAGGAAAGAATCTTGAATTGGAAATCATTTTATTTTTAAAAATTATAAGCTCCTCTTTTTGAGAGGTCGAAATCGATGTTAGCCTAACCGTCAAATAACCGCAGACGGGTCCTGTCCAGGCACGCCCCGAAATTCATACAGCCGGTAAGTTATTACCAATTATACTTTAATCCCCGTCTCTGAAGCACGGATGGGACATTATTTGATTACCGTTATTTAAAAATAACGTTAAATTACTGTTATTGACATTAGGGACATTTTGGGTCAGGTCAAATAACAGAAAATTTGACAGCTGTTACCGTTATTGTTACTAAGAATAACATCAACATTCAAAAAAGATAACAACACAAACGTTAATTTAGTGTTTCACACACCTTCAACTTTTTGTTTATTTATATTTGTTAATATATTATGGCTTTTTACAAACCAAACTACCGAATTATAGTAAAAAATTCGACTGCATTAAACAAAACAATACAAAACTAACCTTAAAAAATAGCGATAACATTAACGGCCGGCCACCGTTACCGTACATAACAAAAAAGGAGCGAGAGGCTGCTAATGCGCAGACTCAGTAATAAACGGTAACAAAGTGACGCGACCCAAAATGTCCCTATTGTTTTTAATAAAAAGAAATGTCCTTTTTATTTTAGTCCCTCAGGGACAATAGGTACTGAAACGTAGAGATGGGCGATATATCGATCACTGTGATTCAGTAACAGTGAAACAAAAATCACTGGCGCTACCGGTTATCGAAATGCTGCACAAGCAGTTATTCAGTGATTGGTAAATATTATTACTGGTATCTGAGGAACGTCGCATCTCACGTCGTCGTCGTGTCGCTGGTCGCACCCGAACGCATATTTGGCAGTGAAATCGCGTTTCACGTTTCACCGTAACATAAGAACGAAAACGGCGATTTTCACCTAGCCCGTTAAATCATAAATAGCACTACCGAATAGTAGGTAACCTTTTTCCCGGCCGAAGTAACTGTATAGCCGCAGCCGCAGGGGATGCTCTCTGTAATACTAGGTAAAATAGTGAATGCATAATAGAAATATTTTACTAGGTAAAATAGAGAATGAATAATATAAATATTTTATACAGTGATTGAAATCACCGTTAAAAATCACTGGTTACTTATAAATCGCTGTCGCTACTTCACCGGTTAGTCGAAAATCACTGTTTTGCCCAACTCTACTGAAACGAGGGGACTTATAAGTCCTAAAGGTTACGAAAACGGTTAACTTCAATTAATTTAATATGGGCCGATCCCGGCGGTACTGCAATACCGGGCCAACCCGCGACGGGGGTGGAGCAAGCCCCTAATCCCCCATCAACTTCCAAAAATCAGTTTAATATACTGGTCCCGCATGCGGGACGTATCAGATATTAAGCTGATAAGAACAGATACTACACTTTGATCTTAGCTCAAAGAGCCGAGAAGCGATAACGTTAAACTTTTATTTTGCGTATTTAACCCTAACTTAATGTGGCGGGAATAAAATAATGTTTCTGTCAGCGGCATCTCGTGTTCACTTTCGTAACTACCAGTTACGTAGAATTTGTTTCTTCACGCAATTTGAAGCAAAACGCTCTTTTTTGAATAAACGATTTGAACGTTCTCACACTTTCCGTGTCGACTCGATCGCCATCTGTATTCCGTAAGATAAAACATACATATTCAATGTGTCCCAGGATAGTCCCAGGTCTAGAACAAGAAAAACAACGCACACCTTAATAGGTACATAGATTGTGGCAGACTGGTTAGGTAAACTACTATTTAATCCCCATTCTAAGGGAATAATCGACTTTTACTCCCTATTTTTGGAAGTGAAATACTACTTTCCAGGGGTTAATATAAGCACATAAATAATAATAATATAATAAATAAACCTAGGGATTAAAGTGGTATTTTTAATCACGATGAAAAAAGTTAGTTCACAATTACCTAGTTTTCAGAAACTAAAGTCACCCCTTTCTTCTCTAATTAATAGTTAGATTTTAATCTTTGGGGACTAAAAGCGTCACTTTAGTCTCTAAACCTAGGTACCTAAGTAAACCTCTTTAGGCCCTAATAAAGTACATAAAATAGTATATACACCACGCGAATAAAGTGCCAATATACTTTCATCCCTCTCAAAAATCGGGTATAGGGATAGAAATACCGGGTCCGTTTTAAAAACGCTACCAACGTTACCGTTATTAAAAATAACGTAATAAAATAACAGTAAACAAATTATGTTTCGTTTTTATGTTTCGTTTGATCTTGGGACAAAATTTAAAATTTTTCAAAACAAAAAGTCCGCCCCAAATTTTTTTAAGGCTGTCCTTAAATTACGGGTTTAACTACCATATAATACATTACGTAACGCTCTAGGGGGAAGGGGGGTTGGCCTTGCGTTACACTCAAGGATTTTTCTTGAAAATGCGTTACAAGGGGGGGAGGGTCAAAAATCGTAAGTTTTTGCGTTACGTAATTTAAGGACGTTCCAATATTAATAATAAAGAACGACTTTTTTGGTTGCGCCGCTCGCTTACTAAATAACGCGGTAACGTCGCTATTTTAAAGTTGATAACGTTCCGTTACGTTATTCAAATCACGTCCTATCTCTATAAAAGGGCAGTAAAACTAACTTACAAACAACTTCTTTTAGGGGAGGACCTTTTTTTTGTCAACTTTGTTTAGGCAAATTTCCTTTTTTCACAAGTACCAACAAATTTTTTTCGTTGATATAACGTTATTTTTTTACGCTATTTTTTAATAACGGTAACGTTGGATACGTTATTCAAAAGGATCCGTTTATTCCCATTCCTAAAGAAACAACTTTAGTCCCTGAAGTTCAAAAACTGTTTAATTTTAAATATTTTAATATGGGCCGATCCAGGCGGAACTGCAATACCGGGCCAACCCGTGAAGGCGGTGGAGCAAGCCCCTAATCCCCCATTAACATCCAAAAATCAGTTTAATTACTGGGCCTGCATGCTGGACGTATAAACACTTTATATTATCAAAAAATGTTTATTAAAATAGCGTTATAAAATTTGTGCAGTCCAAAAAGCACTGGCAACGCCTAGACCCGACCCTGTAAGCAAAGCGATGTTCCACACCAACGAGATCGATAAATCATTCTCAAAGCAGTCCGCAGACCACGTCCGACTAGTACGTGAGAGACTTGCTAGATGGCACATGCCAGATCTAGTAATTTAGGGTCACTGCATCGGATATAGTATGATCAGAGTTTATCAGTTTTAAGCTTTTTTTCTGACAACATATCGCACACTTAAAACTAAAAAGACATAACTCAAAAATTTTTAAATGTGTCCCTGCAATAACAATACTTACAACGGGTCTTTTTAGCTCATATTTAAACTTTGTGCTTATATAATTTGTGTGATCTTTAGTTAAAAAGCACATTTGAATGCATTTTTGTTGCATATAAACTCATTTTCATTTTCATTAAATTTTTGAGTTGCATCTCTTTAGATTTAAGGGTGCGATATGTACTATATTTGACAGTCCTCTCTTTTTGACTACCCATAGGTACCTCCCTCTACATTACCTTTTTTTTAGAACATTATCAGAAGTATTTTCTACAGCCCAGCAGACCGAACCGAAGATTTGCTTTGGGAACGTCCCTAAATTACGTAACGCAAAAATTCAGGATTTTTGACCCCCTCCCCCCCTCCACCCTCGTAACGCATTTTTAAGAAAAAACACATTAAAAAAACATTGAGTGTAACGCATGGCCAAACCCCCCCCCCCTCATTGAGCGTTACGTAATTTAAAGACAGGCCCTTTGTATTGTCAAGTATGACAAACGTTATTAAAAAAAATGAGGAACTAGTCCAACTTAATGAGAATTTAAAAGATCAATTTAATGAAACAAATTAGTTTCTCTTCACTTTTAAGAGATTTCTTTAAAAATAAAGTAAAATATGGTAAAATCAAACAATAAAGTCACGGATCACCTGCTCCTCCATGTACGTCTTAAATATATCTGTACTGGAAAAGAGCCTTTAAAAATAATTGATACAACGGCAAGTTGCATTTTAAATGAACCCAAATGTATGGCTTGGATAAATTCAGGCTACTGATAATAGATGCTGCACACTTAGCGCCATCTTTTTTCTAAGTTTAAAAACACCCATTATCAGTTACGTTATACCCTGTTTCCACCAATGCATGCCCACCCCGATTCAAAAACGCATCACGTGATGGGCCATGGATTTGCACCGGTTTTAAATGCAGTGTCACCTGATGCGTTTTTTGAATCGTGGTGGGCATGCATTGGTGGAAACAGGGTATTAGGCTAAGGATAAATACATGCAGTCGACCTTGGATAACTCGAACTTCGATAATTCAAAATCTTTGATAGGTCGAACCAAACTGTTGGCAATGGCATCAAGGGTAAGAAATATATGTAATTTGGTCTGGATAACTCAAACTTCGATTAGTCGAATACCATGCAACTCGAACATTTTATGTGGCGCCAACTTCGATAAGTCGAATTTTCTGGGGAAACCCTAATTACGAATCGTTCTAACTTGGTTGTTTGCATTGGAATATCTTCAAGACGCAAATTCAGTGTAACTTGTATTCGATTTGCTATACGTTTAGGGACATTTTTTCGGAAAAATAAATATGTACATTCATACGTATGTATAAGAACAAAAATTGTGTATTCAAATGTATTAGACGTGAACGCTTTTAATAGAGACTGGGTTATATTAGAATTATTGCAAGTATATAGACTAATTTTTCCTTAAAAAAAAAACACGTAAGCTTTCATTGACAAAAAATACAAAAACGCCGAAAATATTTTTGTTTATTCTTTGATAAGTCAAAGTCTCGATACCTTTTAATTTGTTTTAGAAAATGCCAACCAAGTAAGCAGCTGTGTCAACTGAAAATAATGGCTTTGTCTTCCCAAAGTTCCAAAATCCAAAGAATTTTCCAACATTTTAGATAAAAACAAAAGTTTCCCCAATTTTGACAACGTCAAAATCACCGGATTGACAAATTGTCAATGTCATTAAAAAGAAATCCCTGTCAAATTTTATTAAAAGCGTCTACTTTTTTAATCCAAGCCATAAGTTTGGGTTCATTTGAATCCAATATGGCAGAACGAACGCTTGTAGCACTCAGCAGTCATTTTCCATGAATGGTTTTAATGCGCTCTAGCAATACAGATATATTTAAGAAGTACGTAAGCTGTTTTGATACTTGTGCAATCGTATAGTTGACGCAGTAGACGCAAGATGGCTAGATAGTTCACGCAGTACACAAAAGATGGCGAGCGGCATCATATTTCTGATAGCCAATACATTATGATTAGTTAAAATAGCTGCGATGGAGTTTGAGAGGGCATACTTACCTGGCGCAGAGGTTACCGTGATCATGAAGGCGGTTCCTCCAGGGCGAGGCCTTTCCATTGCACTACGGTTGGGCTGACCCCCGCGATAATCCCTAATGCGGATTACTCGGGCGCGTAATTTTTGGTAGTCGGGACTGCGTTCGCGCTATCCCGGTGTTAAGAAATTAAAACATTAACAAGTCGGTTTCCGGAATTCCACGAATGAAAATTCACATGGAAGACATTGCCAATGTGAAAATAGATTTACTGAAATTTCCAATTTTAACTAAGTTGTTTTCTGTGTTTGCCTCATTCTAGCGCGGCTGTAGAGAGGATATTCTCCCAAATCAGATTTAGGGATGTTCCAAAAACGAAATAAATCGATTCAAGATCGTGCAAAAAAAATCGATCTTTTTAAAAATCGATATTCGATTCTGAATATTATTGTTTTTTAATAAAAATACAATATAATAAGGGACCTATTGCAATAAGGCCAGGCACTATTCTGACAGATTCGCATTGAAAACTGACATCAAAATTGACATACCAAAGTCGAATTTATAAATCAAGTCGTTTATTTTCAATTAATAGTGGCGGCACTATTAATTTTGGCTCTTATAATACACAAAGGCCTAATTTTGAAAGAAGATAGCTGTTCTTCTAATGCGAAAATGTCAGAATAGTGCCCGGCACAACTATTGCCTGGCTTTATTGCAATAGGTCCCTATTATCTAAATACCTTTATACCCTGTTTCCACCAATGCATGCCCACCCTGATTCAAAAAACGCATCACGTGATGGCCCATGGATTTGCACCGGTTTTAAATGGAGCGTCACCTGATGCGTTTTTTGAATCGGGGTGGGCATGCGTTGGTAGAAACACGGTGTTATTAACAAATAACAGCAAATACCCGGACGCCGGCGCCGGGACCAGCTCCAAATAATCGAGCAAACTAATGTGTTTTTTATTCTATCATGTAACATAATAAAATCGAGCTTCGATTTTGGAAAAAAAGATCGATTATCCAACAGATCGCTTGGAAAAAAGTCGATCGTTTTGGTCAAAAGATCGATCTTCGATTAAAATCGATTCGAATCGTACATCCCTAATCTGATTAAAACAGTTTCGCAATAAATTAAAAATAGGTCTTTCGTACACAAAAAGTTTTATGGAAAACAAGACATCTTCCGAATTTACTTGAATAAAAATGTTAGTAAAAAAGTCGGTAATAGTAGGCTACTACTATATTTAGGTGAAACAGAAAGTAGACTCCAGCGATTCCGAGTCGTCTTCATAAGATAGTTTTAAAATAAAGGTACACTCGCCCTCTTTTTTAGTCACCTTATATTTCCTACATTTGTAAACTACAAGGAAACAGTGCGTTGTGGGGCAACACCGCATGGCTTAAAATAAGTATTAAATTCCGTGATTTCCAGATAAGTTTCGTAAATTTTAAGATGACATTATTAAAGTGGGTGACCGTACTTAGTTATGTCCGTATGTCGCTCTGTATTTATTTTATTTGTTGTTTTAAAAATAATACCGTTGTATTAGCATTTATAAAAATAAAAAAATTATGTATTATGTTGTCTGTCAATTTGATATCGCAACAAAGTTTGTTTTTGATAAATAATACCAACGTATTTTATTACTTGTTTTTATGTATTTTTGAAAATGAAGATATTCAACATTTTCACGACTTCACACGATTTTTGGCCGCCGAATTACACGATTCTCTCCGCACCTTATCTGGCAACACTGATCAGTAGCGTTCCCCACTGCCGGAAATTTTCGAGCCCGAAACAGAAAAAGGGAATTCTCACTAAACTCTTAAACATTTTAATAACGTCAAAATAATGTTTAAATTAAAAACATAATGGTAGGTTGGATGTTAGTTTTAACTAGGCAGTATACGTTTAGGTCTATTTTGATCAGTACCTGTCGAGGTCTAAATTTCCTTCGGTATTCCCAAGTGCAGGAAATTATTAGGTATATTTAGACGAGTTTAAAAAAAAGTTATAAAGACGTCACTAATCTTCTATTTTAGTCCCAAATACGTCATTTTGGGTATCTTTTGGAAGTAATGTTACCTGGGTTTGGTGAGGTTTGGTTTGGTCTGGTTTCGATTGGTTAACGTTAAAGAAAGTTGAAAATATTTTTGATGCATAACATGTTTTTATTTGGACCAATAGCGTTTGTGAGGAAATTGCCGTCGGTATTTTTGAAAAAAATAATGTTTTGTCACTGTTTTTTTTAATAATGTTTTTTTTAATTCTTGTTGTTTCCTCAGTTGAGCCTGTGCGCCGCTGAAACAGTTTTTATATAAAAAAGATAAATTAATTCAATTGCACCTCGAGAAAAAACAATTTATTTAAAATAACGAAGTTTTCAAGATAAAAATAGAGTTTACACTTTACACCAGTTTACACTTGAAAACGGTTAAAGATACTTACTAACCGAAAGGTCGTGTTTAAAATAAATAAAGACAATGGAAGTCCGAAATTGTATCTCTAAAAATAGAGATAATATAGAAAGTTTGTACCAAATATCACAAAAATGTCTAGAGAGAAGTTTTTAACAACCAGTGTGCAAAACCTTGTAACATATTACTACTGCATTAACAGATTTTTAATTGTTACTTTGTTACGTAACCAACTTTGTAACATATACAGCAATGTTACATCACCGTCACGTTAAATTTTCCCCCTCTGTTACTTAACATTGTGACAAAGCAGCCTTGCAATAATATATGCAACCACCATGTAACTTTCTTTTGTGACATAGAGAAAATGACTTTGTTACAGATACATTATTTTAACAATCAAGTGACATTATTAACTTTCCTTTATTTGAGGCATGCGTTGTTACATGGTTTAAAATTCGGATAAGTTTAAGGAGCTAAATATTTCCATTTTGATTTTGGAATTAGAACATTTATGTAACAAAAATCAAAAAATTTGTCAAAAATTTTAGATTTTTTTGAATTTTTGAGATTTTTTAAAAATTTTGAAAAATTTGAAATATTATAAAAAATTGGGAGAAACCTGAAAATTTTAGCAATTTGAAAATTTTTTAGGTGCATAACTTATTTTTTTTATTTCGACCAATGGCGTGCCGAAACTGCCTCCGGTATTTTTTTAGAAAATAATGGTACGCCACTGTTTTTTTAAATTTTATTTTAATGCTTGTTGTTTCCTCAGCTGAGCCTGTGCGCCACTGAAACAGTTTTTGTGTAAAAAAAATAAAATCATTCAGTTGCACCTCGAGAAAAATCAATTTATTTAAAATAACGAAGTTTTCAAGATAAAAATAGAGTTTACACTTTACACCAGTTTACACTTAAAAACGGTTAGAGATACTTAATAACCGAAACCTTGTGTTTGAAATAAATAAAGACAATGGAAGTCCGAAATTTTATCTCTAAAAATAGAGATAATGTAGAAAGTGTGTACCAAATTTCACAAAAATGTCTAGAGAGAAGTTTTTAACAACCAGTGTGCAAAACCTTGTAACATATTACTACTGCATTAACAGATTTTTAATTGTTACTTTGTTACGTAACCAACTTTGTAACATATAGAGCAATGTTAGTCACTGTCACGATAAATTTGCCCCCTCTGTTACTTAAGATTGTGACAAAGCAGCCTTGCAATAATATATGCAACCACCATGTAACTTTCTTTTGTGACATAGAAAAAATGACTTTGTTACATAGATACATTGTTTTAACAATAAAGTGACATTATTTTTTGTAACTTCCCTTTATTTGAGGCATGCGTTGTTACATGGTTTAAAATTCGGATAAGTTTAAGGAGCTAAATATTTCCATTTTGATTTTGGAATTAGAACATTTAGGTATCAAACAAAAAAAAATTGTCAAAAATTTTAGATTTTTTTGAATTTTCGAGATTTTTTAAAAATTTTGAAAAATTTGAAATATTATAAAAAATTGGGAGAAACCTGAAAATTTTAGAAATATGAAAATTTTTGGAAATTTTTTAGGTGCATAACATATTTTTTTATTTCGACCAATGGCGTTGTGCCGAAACTGCCTCCGGTATTTTTTTAGAAAATAATGGTACGCCACTGTTTTTTTAAATTTTATTTTAATGCTTGTTGTTTCCTCAGCTGAGCCTGTGCGCCACTGAAACAGTTTTTGTGTAAAAAAAATAAAATCATTCAATTGCACCTCGAGAAAAATCAATTTATTTAAAATAACGAAGTTTTCAAGATAAAAATAGAGTTTACACTTTACACCAGTTTACACTTAAAAACGGTTAGAGATACTTACTAACCGAAACCTTGTGTTTAAAATAAATAAAGACAATGGAAGTCCGAAATTTTATCTCTAAAAATAGAGATAATGTAGTACTAAATTTAACAAAAATGTCTAGAGAGAATTTTTTAACAACCAGTGTGCAAAAGCTTGTAACATATTACTACTGCATTAACAGATTTTTAATTGTTACTTTGTTACGTAACCAACTTTGTAACATATGGAGCAATGTTAGTCACTGTCACGTTAAATTTGCCCCCTCTGTTACTTAAGATTGTGACAAAGCAGCCTTGCAATAATATATGCCACCACCATGTAACTTTCTTTTGTGACATAGAAATGACTTTGTTACATGGATACATTGTTTTAACAATCAAGTGACATTATTTTTTGTAACTTTCCTATATTTGAGGCATGCGTTACCTGGTTTAGTTTAAAGAGGTAAATATTTTGATTTTGAAATAGTACTGCATTAACAGATTTTTAATTATTACTTTGTTACGTAACCAACTTTGTAACATATACAGCAATGTTAGATCAGCGTCACGTTCAATTTTCCCCCTCTGTTACTGCTATCTGGAAGTGCTGTCGCATTGCAGAGCCAGTTGAACATCTTAGGAGTCACTACAGAGACCAACATGTCTTGGCACAGTCACGTGGCAGATATAGCTAAAAGGGCGTCCCAAAAGCTTGGAGTGCTATTTCGTACGAGACATCTGTATACACCAAGCCATCTGCTGACACTCTACAAAGCCCAGATTCGACCAACTATGGAGTACTGCTCACATATATGGAGTGCGGCACCCAAACATACCTTAATGCTTTTGAACACCGTGCAAAAACGAGCTGATCAATGACCCCGCACTTACCCGTAGCTTGGATAGTCTCGAACATCGAAGAACTGTGGGCGATCTATCTCTCTTCTACAGGTATTATCACGGAAAATGCTCTGAAGAGTTGGCACGTATGATCCCCCCGGGAGTAGCACCTACTAGGCGAACACGTCAAGCAGACGGTAACCATCAATTTATTGTCAAAATAGAGGCACCAAGAACCTCATCATATCAGAATTCATATCTCTGGAGAACAGCGTCGCTGTGGAATAAACTCCCTGCGACAGTTTTCCCTGCAGGTTACAACCTGAACCGTTTCAAAACCAACACACACCAACATTTCCGCGCACTTGCCGCTTCTCAAGCGTGATAGGGATCTCCTTACGCGTGCGCATACCCGTAAAAAAAAACATTGTGACAAAGTGGCATGTAACTTTCTTTTGTGACATAGAAAAAATGACTTTGTTACATAGATACATTGTTTTAACAATAAAGTGACATTATTTTTTGTAACTTTAAATTCGGATAAGTTTAAGGAGCTAAATATTTCCATTTTGATTTTGGAATCTGAGGGCACGGCAGTGCCTCGCCAAGTTCGCGCGCCGTACCATCTTTTCTTCAGAAATTTCAGCCGATATTTGACCTATCTAAAACTCTACTTCGAAATGAGCTACGAATCTCAAACTTTGGAAAGTCGTAGATCTTCATGGAGTTAACAACCCCTCCAAGTTTCATGGAATTCCATAAAGTAGTAAAGTAGTTACTTTTTTACTTCAAAAAACGTCGAAATTTGCTCACTCATGTATAGATCATCAAAATTCTACTGTACTTCCAGATATGTTATAAAGCTGTAATTTGGCAGACTGATAGAAATTATGACCAAACCCCTGGAAAAAATAAAAAAACTCAAAATTCTAATTTACTCCCCTCCCCTACACATGTAAAGTTATGTAAAAGTAACATTGCCCACTTCCAGAAATGGCAGACTGATAGGAACTATGATAAAAATATAGAAAAAAATTTAAAAACTCCAAAATTATAATTTACTTTCCTCCCCTATAAATGTAAAATAATGTATAAGTAACATTGCCCACTTCCGGACACGCTAGAGAGCTGAGCTTTGAAAGGCCGATAGTAATTATGATAAAACTATAGAAAAAAATTAAAACACCCCAAAATTCTAATTTACTTCCCTCCCCTACCCAACAAACATTTAAAGTTGTAACGACGAAACCCCAACTAGAAAGAATTTCTTAAAAGTAACCGCAACGTACTCCCGCTACGTCTCAGTATACCATACAGCGACGTTATAATTCCCTAAGTGGGGAACCAATTTCTTGTTATAACTACTTGGCCAAGTGTTTAAAGTCACTGTAGTAACAACTACACTACTACGTCATAACCAGGTATCTACTACGTCGTAGAGACTGTTTTTTTTCCGTAATGGCATAAAAGTTGCGATGTAGTTGCAAATAATATAATCGTTTCTTTTTGGTAGAATTGTTACACAATATGGTGGACACAACAGTAAACAGACTCGCTTAGTTTTTTTGTTTGGTTGTGGTTATAATATGTACTATGTTATCCAAAAGTGTGAGAATTTACGAGCAGAGGATCAAAATTCGAGTGCGACGCAAAGTTTTTTGTATAACATGCATTATATATATTGCAAAAAACCGGTGCGCCCGTAAAATTGAGCCGTTTTCTGATAGCTGATGGAATTTTTGTGTTGTGATTTTGGAGGTTATGTTTTCATAATCGACAGTTAACTCCAACAAATGGTGCTTAAGAAGAGCATTTTTGGTAAGCTTCTACTAATTTGTTTGTAAAATAGTATAGCTTTATAATATGAGCTCATAAAACGACAACAAAAATATTAAATTTTCTTTCTTACATAAAAACATGGCGTCTCAAACTATATTCCCTGATAGTCGAAAGGGTTACTTGAAAGTGAGCCTAAGTTACGGCAACGTGTCACTTACGACTTTTATGTCCGCATTCCTTTTTAGTTCTAGATAACACACTCGAATTTCTACTTCTTCGTTGCAGAAACGTATTATTAACTAGCTTTCGCCACTAGAAAACGTCTACAGAGTGATAGGAACCACGCGATAAGTATAACTACTACCCTCAAGTTATTGGGATGTCGCCACTTGTCATTTGCCGTTTCTGTCAACAACAGCACCACTGCTTATAGGTTTTGTACCAGCGTAAATTTGTGGTAGGTTTTAAAACAAAAAAAAGATAAATTAAATTCCATTAGAACAATAAATGAAGTGCCAATAAAAAGTGTTTTTTAAAAATGTATGTTGCAGTCGAGAGCATGATCCCTATTCTAGAATTTCTAGGAAGTGTTGGTCAAGGAACTAAAAGAACGTAGTCACATCAATGAAATCAACTTATTGCGACTTTTTTTATTTACATATTGCCCTCACAATTCGTATGTAGTATTTTTTATTATTTTTAGATATTTTGGCATTGTCAATATTCAGTAATTTTTATTATTATAAGCCATATAAGTGAAAAAACAATCTCTGAGACTTGTTAGATCGCTTAGAAATCCGCATGTAACCACGATATATCTAACTTGTTTTTTTATTAGCCGCAAACAGCGCAAAAGTTCCTAGATGAAGTCTAGCATATCCCAGAGGTCATTTTAGGGGCCGTGCATAAATTAGATATTACCTGGCACAAAACACAGCAGAAATTTAAGTTTATTCACTTCAAACCAAGCTTTAACAACAGCACAAATTTGAAGAAAACCCAAGCTCATCACATAAAATGAATCACAGTGAGACACGACACGTCAGCACAAGAGGCATAGATAAATGAATTCGGTTTAGTCCGCACAAGAGGGTTACGATGGCGATAGGGTGGTGCCACAGCACAAACCACGAACGACCGTAAAGACAGTACAAGAATAGAACAGCAACAAGTAGCGTAAAAGATTAAGGATGGAGATTAAACATGGACCAGGAAATTCTTAAAATCCGTGTGCGGTACTCGATACTTTGGATCAATATTTTGCATTTTGATTGTTTTGCAAAATGGTCAAGCAATGAGCTCAAAACAATGAACTGCTCAAGGTAGTTAAAAAAATATTTGCAAAACTAATAAAAGGAGCCACAAAAAGTAGGGTTAAGAATGTGTGCGACCAAGATGCGACTTCAAAAAGTCTACTTTTTCAAAGTAGAAACAGGAAGGAGAGATTACTTTAAAAGATCGACATTAAAAAAAAGTCAAAGTAGTTGCGGCTTTAAAGTTGATCCAAAAAGTTATTTTGTCTACATTGTTACATTAGATGTTACTATGATGACACAAACTTTTGTGGTAAAAATTAAAGTTATAATGTAGTTGTCGGATACACTTGTTTGGGACTCCAATGAAGCTTAACTTTCTAGTGGTAATTAAGTAGGATATAAAAGTCAGAGCGACTACAAAATAACGACTAAAAAGAAAGTAAAACGTTCTATTGTGGTAGAGAAGACTATCAGAATCGACTATCAAGAAACAATCCTAAGAAGTAGTTTAGAGGGTCGTTTTTATGAAACATCTACTATTTCCTGATACTAAATAGTAGTTAGAACTAAAAAGTAACAAATTTTGGTTGGGATCACCACATTTCTACTATAAGAAAGTAGCAAAGCCTTTAGAACATGTAGGCGCTACTATAAATGTTAGTTGGGTATAAATGTAAAGGTGTGTAAAAGTAACATTGCCCACTTCCAGAAACGCTCATGGGGTGAGCTTTGGAAGGCCGATAGGAACTATATGGATAAAGCTATAAAAGAAAATGAACAAATCCCAAAGTTTAATTAACTTCCTTCCCCTATAAATGTAAAGTTATGTAAATTAGCATTGTCCACTTCCAGAAACGCTAGAGATCTGAGCTTTGAAAGACTGATAGGAACTATAATAAAACCATAGGAAAAGATTAAAAAACCTTGCAATTGCAATCTCGAGAAAAACAATTTATTTAAAAAACGAAGTGGTCAAAATACAAATAGGTAGAGATAATATAGAAAGTGTGTACCAAATTTCACAAAAATCTCTAGAGAGAAGCTTTTAACAACCAGTGTGGAAACCTTGTAACATTAGCATTGTATTAACAGATTTTTAATTGTTACTTTGTTACGTCACGCCTTAAATTTTCCGCCTCTGTTACTTAACATTGTGACAAAGCAGCCCATACATTGTTCTAACAATCAAGTGACATTATTTTTTGTAACTTTCCTTTATTTGGGGCATGTGCAGTTACCTGGTTTAAAATTCCGATAAGTTTAAGGAGGTAAATATTTTGATTTTGGAATTTGGGAAACATTTAGGTATGGAAAATCAAAAATCAAAAAATTTGTAAAAATTTCCAAAATGTGAATGAAGTGTGAATAATTTTAAAGTTTTTTTATTATTTTAAGAATTTTAAAAATTTTTAAAAATTTTAAAATATAAAGGGTTGGGAAAAACTTAGAAATTTTAGAAATTTGATGCATAACATATTTTTTTTATTTCGACCAATGGCGTTTGTGTGGAAACTGCCCTCGGTATTTAAAATAATGATACGCCACTGTTTTTTTATTTTATTTTAATTCTTGTTGTTTTCTTAGCTGAGCCTGTGCGCCACTAAAATAGTTTTTGTATAAAAAAAATAAATTCATTCAATTGCATCTCGAGAAAAACAATTTATTTAAAAAACGAAGTGGTCAAGATATAAATAGATAGAGATAATATAGAAAGTGGTTCGTCCCGCCTTCCTTTTTGTAAATATGTTCTTTTTACTATAATTTACCAAATTGGTTCGAATTAGGCTATTTGGTGATTCACTAGAGCATTTTCTATTTTTTGTTTATTTAGTATTAATTAACTAATTAAGTACTTAAAATTACTGGGTTATTTGCATTTGAAACTCCCGCGGTTTTAAAGGCAAATATTACAATTTGCTATAATTAATTTACTTTACATAAAATGCATTTTGAATTACTAAGGTTCCTAGTTCCTTTAATATGGACCTTCGTAATCTCATTCCTTCCTACTTATTCCTTTTCTCCTACGCCTATGGATTAACGACGCCACTGGGCGCCATGTGGGAGAATGAACGCAGTAGCGAATACCTGCTGCAGCAACACAGAGAGAACCGTTTCGCCTTCGAACGATAATACACGCGTGTTAGCGACTCTCCTACCACAGGCATGTGGGGTGCAAAAACTACGGTTAAACAGCGTGTCCTCCCATGAGTTCCGCTTCCTGTATAAAAATGGTAAGTGAAAATGCATTATTTTTACCTTACATACATTTGTTTATTGCTACACTAACCTAGAAGGTAAACTAGACCATTTCAGAATCCCTTGTACCAGCTTAGCCTATGACCTTATTCCCTTAAAATTACAGTCCACATCTGACACCGTTAAATTCCAGACAACTCTCCTATCTGGACCACCAGGGAGCCCCATTTTTGATCCTTAGCGACCCGGATTTCTGGAATCGTTTTTTTGCCTTTTTAGGTTAGTTTTTTTTACTGGTTTCAAATGCAAGAAAAACCCTTGTTTTTCCTAAATGCCTTTTTTACTGGTTTCAAATGCAAGAAAAACCCTTGTTTTTCTTACATGCCTACTTTAGAAAACCCCTAGGTTTCTAAAATACATTTTGCGATTTTTTTTTGTGTAAAAACAAATGCAAGAAAAACCCTTGTTTTTCTTACATGCCTACTTTAGAAAACCCCTAGGTTTCTAAAATACATTTTGCGATTTTTTTTGTGTAAAAATTAAATATTTTTACCAATAAATTTAGCCTTTTCATGCGAAAAACCAAACACAGATAAAATCTGTAAACTACTATGCTTTTTTTTTGTTTCGAATAAATCAAGTTTTTTCGTTTCTTTTTTGTAAAAAAAAAAACCGTATGGAATTTGGGTGTTTTTTTGTTTGTCACTGGAAATAGTTTAAAATAGTGTCTGCAAAGTGCTATTATTTTAGCCGTTGTGCCTTCACATTTGTGGATTGCTATAATTATATCCAATTTGCTCGAAAAAAATCTCCAAATTGCCATATTCATTTTTGCTTATTGCAAATTGCTATGACTATATCCGATTGCGGATGCTTTACTATATTCGTTTTTGCGTAAAAATTGCTATGAATATATCTATTTCTAATTTACTATTATAATATCTGTCTGCAAATGGCTATGATTGTATCCATTTTTTGCGTGCATAATAAATTTTGAAGGAAATTTAATTCTTAACTTGAGAATTTGTTTTCGTGTAAAGGCAGATAAATAGTTTTACCAAATTAAATGCTTTTGATTTGTAGGTAGGTATTTATTTTTAAATTTAATACATAGTAGGTACCTACTTATTTGAATTCGCGAGGCGAAGATAAAAAAACTTATACACAAGTTTTTTTGTTATCATTAGTTTGTATCGGGTATTTTCTTTACTTTTGTGCGCTTATAGTTTGATTATTGTAATTAAACGTAGGACATTAATATTTATACAGGGTGTCCAAATTTTGATTTTTTTTTCAGTTTACCTAATTTTTGTCAATTATTTTTTGGATTTTTTTTTTAAATCATGTCTAGTTCGGATAAAATTTTAAAGGCTAAAGCCTTGCGCTATAGTGCGATTTCACAGCTAAATTTGATCATTGAATCCGCGACCCTCGCAAAAAATGACCCTGCCTATCACAGCGGCTTTAAAGTCAAATTTCGGACATTGTCAAAAATCAAAAAAGATTTTGAAAAGCACCATAATACTTTGTTGACGTTGGTAGCCTCTGATGAGGATCGCTTAGTAGTAGAAAACAAAGTGTTTATGGACTTTTGCAAACGCTGTGACGAGATTTCCACTATATTTTACGAACTTTTCGAACTACCCTTTGAAGATGGAGGGCTTTTGAGCAGTACGATAAATCCCATGGGCAGTCCCTGTGCCTCCACAGACCAGCATGGTTTACTGCCTAGGATAAAAATACCTCGTTTTCAAGGGGAATTTAAGGAGTTTCCAACCTTTTTGCAAGCCTTTAATGCTACCGTGCACAATAATAGGTCGCTGGGAAACTTTGAAAAATTCAATTTGCTTTTTTCTAATTTAAAGGGCCCTGCCCTGGATGTCATTTCTGACATTCCTATCCTTGCTGAAAATTATTTAAATGCCTACCACACCTTGGTGGATAGGTATACAAATAAACGATTACAAGCTTACCTTCACTGGAAGGCAATTGAAGGCTTCTCTCCTCTTACTAAAGAGAATGCTACGAATTTGAGGAATTTGCTTGATTGTTTTTCGAAAAACTTAAGTGCTTTAAAAGTCATGGGTTTTAAAACGGAGTTTTGGGATTATATTATGGCACAAATGCTCTTGGATAGGTTGGACCCAACCACGCGCAAGGCATTTGAGCATAATTATTGCTCCAATGAGATCCCCTCTTATGATAAAATTCGTGCTTTTGTTTCTAGCCATTGCATTGCGTTGGAACAAATACAACAAACTCAAGATTACTTAAAAAATAAAGATTTGTCAATTTCAAGTCAGAAAAATCAAGCAAAGTTTCAAAATCGATCTGCTTTGTTTGCTAATACTCAGAGAGCCTCCAAAAATGCCTCCCAGTCTCCAAATGGCCAAAGTGGCTTAAATAATACTCCAAACCCTCAAAATTTTTGTTTTCTCTGTAAAAGTGGCGATCATATAATATACAGATGTCCTAATTTTTTGGCGAAAACTCCCCAGCAACGTTTTGAGATTGTTAAACAACATAAAGCGTGTGTCAACTGTTTGGCCTCAAAGCATAATTTACCCCAGCAATGCAAATCAGAAAAAAGATGTTTACATTGTGGCCAATTTCATCACAGTCTCTTACATTTTTTTCCTATTAATTCTACACCTAGTTCTGCGAGTAGCCCCTCTACTTCTGCAGTGCAACCCCCGAGGAGCCCCGTGGCTACCGAATTTAATAGAACCACTAACACCATTGTTACTGGTATGTCTTTAAATGATCGCGAAGTACTTCTCTGTACCGCTTTAATACAAATACAGGATGTTTTTCAAAATTGGCACACAGTGCGCGCCATCTGTGACTCTGGTGCTCAATCTTCATTTATATCTAAGTCATGTGCTGATAGTTTGGGCCTTCCTAAATTTAATATCGCCATGACTCTACAAAGCTTAGATCGAATGACAACTTCGGCAAAATCTGGAATTAATTGCAATATATCCTCTTTGCGTGATAATAATTTTGTTTTTAATTTTGATGCGATAATACTCGATAAAATTTGTAGTGATTTACCTCATTCCTCATTTTCGATTAAAAGTTTTCCTTTTCTCGCCAACTTAGAACTAGCTGACCCAGGCTTTAATAAAAGCGATAAAATTGATTTATTGTTGGGCGGCGATGTGTACCCTTACATTTTGCTAGATGGTCGTTTGTCTACGGGACCCAACAACCCCGTCTGCATTAATACTATTTTTGGTTGGGGAATAATGGGCAATCTTTCACTTTCACCTTCAACTACAAATCAAATTAAAACATTTTTTACTACGTCAATGAACGATTCTTTTGTCAATTTAGATAAAAATCTACAACGATTTTGGCAAATAGATGACATACCTAATGTCAAGGCCATTGACCCCGAAGATGAGTTTTGCGAAAATTATTTTTTGAAAACTACCTCAAAAAATGAGGAGGGGAGATATATTGTATCTTTACCATTTAAAGTTACTGCTCCAGATTTTGGCGACACTCGATCCATTGCCGTACGTCGTTTTTTCTCCCTTGAGAAGAAATTGCTACAAAACCCTGATTTTTATGCTGCCTACAGCTCTGTTTTACAAGATTATTTAGATAATAATCATATGCAACCGGTTTCTGCACCTTTGCCGACCGAAATTTCAAATCATTTTTATATTGCACACCATGCGGTGTTTAAAAAAGATTCTACTAGCACCCCCCTGAGGGTGGTTTTTGATGCGAGCATGCACGCCCCTGGCAAAATCTCGCTCAACAACGCTGTTTATACTGGGCCCCCTTTACAAAGGGACTTACAAAAAATTTTATTACTTTATCGTTTGCATAAATTTTGCTTTTGTTGCGACATCCGTCAAATGTACAGGATGATTTTAGTTGACCCTAGTCAAACTAATTTTCAAAGAATAGTTTGGAGGTTTGATCCTAACCAGCCTATTCAAGACTTCGAAATAAATAGAGTTTTATTCGGGGTCTCTTGTAGCCCATTTTTGGCTATCAGAACTTTGCTGCAACTTGCTAGAGAGCATGAGGACCTTCCTCTTGCCTCAAAAATCATTGAGGAGGCAGTTTTTGTCGATGATGTGATTTCGGGAAGTGATGACTTTTTTAAGGCCACTGAGATGAAAAATCAATTAATCGAGCTACTTAGCCGAGGTGGATTCGAATTGCGTAAATGGGCGAGCAATTGTCCCGAGTTACTATCCGATCTTCCTGAGTCACACATTTCGATGAAGGCTCTTTCTCTCGATTTAGATGCTGAAAATTCAACTTTGAAAATTCTCGGTTTAAATTGGAACCCTCATACTGATGAATTTTTTTATACTTTCGACTGTTCTCTCCAAACATGCACTAAAAGAACAATTTTAAGTAATTTGGCCCGCATTTACGACCCTCTGTCTTTTTTGGCGCCAATAGTTTTAATTTTAAAATTAATTGTTCAATACTGCTGGGCAGAAGACTTAAACTGGGACGACCCTGTCAGTCCGGAAATTGTTTTTAAATGGGAAAAATTTAAAAATGAATTAAAGTTTTTGCATTCTGTTAAAATTCCTCGTCAAATAATTTTGCCTAATGCTAGTCAAATCCAGCTAGTAGGATTTTGCGATAGTTCAGAACGGGCCTATTGTGCTGTCGCTTATATTCGAATTTTTTATTCTGATGGAAACATTAAAGTTTTTTTTGTTTGTAGTAAATCTAGAGTCGCACCGTTGCGTCGTAAACTAACTTTACCAAGACTAGAGCTTTTAGGAGCTGTTTTGTTGGCTAAATTAATGGATTTTTTACTAGAAACGTTCTCGGAAAAAATTAAATTTGATAAAATTCTTGCTTTTACTGATAGCACAGTGACCTTATCTTGGATTCAGGGATCTCCTCACAAATTTAAAACATTTGTTTCGAATAGAACTGCCTATATACAAGGAAGAATTAGCCCTGAGTTTTGGCATTATGTTCCTACTGAACAAAATCCTGCTGACTGCGGTACTAGGGAAATGTATCCCTCTGATTTACAAAGATTTTATTTTTGGTTAGAAGGGCCTTCTTTTCTAAACCAACCTACAAATACTTGGGATTTTATGACAGTTACTTACGATGGGAATGCAGTTTTGGAAGAACAGCGAAAAAATATTTTTAACGTTTTTACTTGCGAACAAACAGTTGAATATTATGTAAACAACTTGTTTGAAAAATACAGTTCTCTTTTTAAAATTAAGAGAATAGTTGCTTACTTTTTGCGAGGGTTACAAAAGTTTAAAAATCCCTCATACAATTTTGCTACTGATTACCTTACAAATCAGGATTACTACAAAAGCTTACTTTTTATTTCGAAATGCGTACAATCTTTTTCTTTCCAAAAAGAAATTGAATTACTAAAAGATAAGAAACAGCTTCCAAAAGCTTTTCAAAAATTATGTCCATTTTTGCATAATGAAAGCTACGATTTGCTTCGTGTTGGAGGCCGTTTATGCCATTCAAATTTATCATACGATAAAAAATTTCCAATTCTTTTGCCTTCTAGTGCAAAATTCACTGAATTACTGATTTTAGATTTGCATCGCAGCAATCTTCATTGTGGTATACAGACCACAACTTTTTTACTAATGCAAAACTTCTGGGTATTGTCTGCTAAAAAGGTAGTGAGAAAAGTTTTAAGTTCTTGCCATACTTGCTGGAAAACTAAACCTAACTCCCTTCAACCCCCTATGGGTAACCTACCGAAATTTAGAGTTTCCGAAGCAAAGGTGTTCGAAAATGTAGGTATAGATTTTTGTGGTCCGTTCACGATTACTCTTGGTCGGACCAGAGGTGCAAAAACCATGAAAGCATATGTCTGTTTATTTATCTGTTGCGCTGTTAAAGCCGTGCATTTAGAGTTAGTCTCTGATATGACATCAGAAGCCTTTCTGGCTGCTCTGCGCCGCTTCATAGCTAGAAGAGGACTATGCTCAAAGATCTCTTCAGACTGCGGGACCAACTTCGTGGCCTCTGAAAAATACTTGCGACAAATTTTTTCTGATTGCGTGAAGGGGGAAGGTATAGTTTGGTCTTTTAACCCACCTGCTGCTCCCCACATGGGAGGCATTTGGGAATCAAACATTAAATCTTTAAAGACTCATCTTCACAGGGTAGTTGGAAATCAAATACTCACCTATGAGGAATTAAATACGGTTTTAACCCAAGTTGAAGCCATAATGAACTCACGTCCTTTATGTGCCTTAAGCACCGATCCTACTGATCTGGCGGTCTTGACTCCTAATAATTTTTTAAATTTGAGGCCTCCAGGTACAATACCCGATCCAAACTACTGCGATATTGCGTTAAACGGGCTGTCCAGGTGGCAACTGTTGCAAAGAATGCACCGCGATTTTTGGATTCGCTGGCATCGCGAATATTTGCACACTTTGCAACAGCGAGCCAAATGGCACCAACCTCTTGCTTCCATTGATATTGGTACTATGGTACTGATCAAAGATGAAAATTCCACTCCATTGGATTGGCCCCTAGGCCGCATTGAAGACCTTATTAAAGGTTCTGATAACGTTCCACGGGTTGCTATTGTAAAGACTACTAAAGGTACCTACAAACGGCCTTTGGTAAAACTATGCGCCCTGCCTACAAATTAAACTCTCTGAAATGCCCCTGGGCATTCTCAGGGGGGTGGGAAATGGTTCGTCCCGCCTTCCTTTTTGTAAATATGTTCTTTTTACTATAATTTACCAAATTGGTTCGAATTAGGCTATTTGGTGATTCACTAGAGCATTTTCTATTTTTTGTTTATTTAGTATTAATTAACTAATTAAGTACTTAAAATTACTGGGTTATTTGCATTTGAAACTCCCGCGGTTTTAAAGGCAAATATTACAATTTGCTATAATTAATTTACTTTACATAAAATGCATTTTGAATTACTAAGGTTCCTAGTTCCTTTAATATGGACCTTCGTAATCTCATTCCTTCCTACTTATTCCTTTTCTCCTACGCCTATGGATTAACGACGCCACTGGGCGCCATGTGGGAGAATGAACGCAGTAGCGAATACCTGCTGCAGCAACACAGAGAGAACCGTTTCGCCTTCGAACGATAATACACGCGTGTTAGCGACTCTCCTACCACAGGCATGTGGGGTGCAAAAACTACGGTTAAACAGCGTGTCCTCCCATGAGTTCCGCTTCCTGTATAAAAATGGTAAGTGAAAATGCATTATTTTTACCTTACATACATTTGTTTATTGCTACACTAACCTAGAAGGTAAACTAGACCATTTCAGAATCCCTTGTACCAGCTTAGCCTATGACCTTATTCCCTTAAAATTACAGTCCACATCTGACACCGTTAAATTCCAGACAACTCTCCTATCTGGACCACCAGGGAGCCCCAGAAAGTGTGCATCAAAATCTCTAGAGAGAAGTTTTTAACGACCAGTGTGCAAAACCTTGTAACATTAACACTGCATTGTTATTTGTTACTTAACTTATACTTTGTTACTTAACCAACTTTGTAACATATGCAGCAACCTTACATTACAATGAACCGAACCGAACCGGCACGTTAAATGCCCCCCCCCCCTCTGTTACTTAACATTGTGACAATCCTTGCAATGATATATGCAACCACCATGTAACTTTCTTTTGTGACATACAAATAACTTTGTTATAGAGATTCATTATTTTAACAATCAAGTAATATTATTTTTTGTAACTTTCTTTTATTTGAGGCATGCGCAGCTGTTTTAAAATTCGGATTAGGTAACCCTGGCACATTGCCGTATAAAAATAATAAATATCACACGCCTCTGGACTGGATTACAATTTTTTTAGCGAAAAAAATGCCCACGCAACACAACAATTATTAGCAATAATAATAATACAATAACCATTTTCTACTCCTCTTATGGGGGGACTTTTCTATCTAAGTGCTAGGCGGCGTAGTTACAAAACACTGTTGACATATTTTGTGGGGCCAAAGATCGAGCAGCGCCAGTGATTTTTGTTATGAAACCGAGGTCAAGGCCCACTTTAGATAAATAAAATCTATGTTCAAAATCAAGACACAAACGTAGAATTCGTGTAAGCGGAAAGTGTCACTTTTCTGCAGACATTTAATGTTCGTTCATACTCGTCTTTTGTCTAGTCTTTTGTCTTGGTTTAGTCGTATGTCTTGTCATAAGACAGTTAAAACCACTGTTTCTTATAGGAGTGTTCATACAATGCTTTTGTTTTTGATTAGTCTTTTTCTTAAGAGTTGCCAACTTTCAATCCCTAGGACAACGACTAAGACGAGTGACCGACATCAGCTGATGTTTGTTGTTTTTTTTAGAGGGCGTCCGAAGAACGCATGCGCGCGGTCGAAATTTTGAATTTACTGCCATTAATTAGGTTTTTGACAGAAAATCTCAACATAACCTCAAAATTTTATTTATTTTTTTTCTTTTTCCCTTTTTTTTTTGTTCTTTTATGTCTGTGTTTCGTGTAGAAAATGACTTTTGAAGAGGGCCTTTTTATTAAAATTCAATGTTTTTTTTCAGTGGGTTATGACTAAGACTAATCAAAAACAAAAGACGAGTATAGCACACATAGCACAATCACGTGTTTAACACGTCAAAAAGGCGTGAGAAAAAAAAACGTTGATTTTAAAAGCTGCTAGAAAAAAACGTTTATTTCATATATGAAAACAAGCTTAATAGGTCATTCATTAATGTTATAAAAAATAACGTTGCTAGAAACTGCGTTGTAATAACGCCATTATCAAATGAAAACAGCAATGTTTTTACGTTAGTTTCCAGTGATTTTTATCAACGTTAAAATCACATTAGATTCACGTCTTTTCTACACGAATTTTAAAACGCGACTTGCATGGCTTTTCTACCGAATATTTTTGAGATTTTACTAGCAGCAGCGCCACCTATTGTCGGCATTTTTCACTTTGACGAAATCTATCAGGCAGTGCTTTGGCCTCTAAACTCCAAAAACGTGTTAAGAAACTGATCCCTGATCCTTCACGATCACGACGCATCTGTTATAAACCTGATAAAGACACATTACACATTAATATTCTGTGAGTGTTTAATGTTAAAAATTCTTATTTAGCTTTTAACAAAAACATAATGTATATAGATAGATACAATAGATATTTTGACCCTAATTTTGTCTTGCCTTGAGCGCCATCTTTAAAATTGTCTTGAAGTTTTGTAGTCTTAAACTTGTGAACTTTTATAACTTCCTTTCGCATCTCTTTTAAGTTAAAAAATGTTATTAAAAAAACGTGACCAAAAAAGACGTAGAAAGTTAGTAGGTTTTAGAAGTCTTAATCTAGTGGCGTTTTAGAACAAGTTGTGGAGGACTTATTAAGTGTGTGAATTTGGTATATGAAAATAATGAGGGTAAAAAACACGTTATATACACAGCATCAGAAACTTTAACAAAAAGTTCATTTTTATAACTTGATTTCACCGTGTTTTTAAGTTATCTTTAAGCATGTAGATTTAACAAAATAAATATTACATGGTATGAGGTTGTTTTCAAGTAAAAAAAAACTTTGTTATTTTTGTGGATGTGATTTTTGTGCTATGTGGGTGAACAGCCGATTTTGTTTAAGACAGCTAAGACTAATCAAAGGACAAAGACTAATCAAAAACAAAAGACTAAGACGAGTATGAACAATACTTTATTTTTGAAAGTGCCACTTTTCCGCACTACTTTTCCTCACTTATTTTTTTTCTTTTTAATAACCTAACTTTCATATAGTGTTCCAGAACCGTCCATATCAAGACATTGTTCTGCATGACAACGATCAGGCAAATAGTGCCCAGTCATAAGGTTTCTAAATGTACCGCATAAACCGATAAAATTAATAACGTTTTTTTTTATAATTTTTTTCGCACGCTTGAAGAAAAAATAGTGATTCTAACTTGCAAAAAGTTTATTTTCCACACTTGATCGCTGCCGAACTCGCAATTACGTGCCGAAAAATCACACTTTCCGCACTTGTTAGGAAATACACTATATTAAAAGTTGTTAATAGAATGAAAAATGTTTATTTTCCGCACTAACGTGCAGTTTGTCTTTGACACACGTAACGATAAATCGTGACGATTCAACTGTACAAACTAAACTCTACAGTTTTATTGGACTTGTAGATGAGGAATCGCTGAAAAATATGCACAGTTACATCACATAATAGGTTGTTTATTTATTTTTTTTACGAGCGTGCGGAAAGTGTCACTTTTTCTCACGCATTTTTGTTTTAAAAGTTCTACTTTTTCCCACTACTTCTCCGCACGCTTTTAAAAACTAAAGAATTGGTATCTACCTAAAAAATTAATATTATTCTTTCGGTGTCCTTCTGTCCAAACTATAAAATAATTTTAAAAAACCGGCCATGTCAAGGTTTTATTTAATGGTTTAAATAAACGTTTTCTTATTATTTTATTTTTTTTTGTCTTCCGCACGCTCGAAGAAAAATAGTGTTTTTTTCCGCACGCGATTGTAGATTTTCGAAGGATGCGTAGCGAGTACAAAAGGTGACACTTTCCGCACTTGTTAGAAAATATATACTATTTCCGAAGACCGTGCGGAAAATCGCAGTTTCTGTTCAACGCATTGTCTACAAAATGCCTTGGTTGTGCTATGGTGTAAGATTTTAAATTTCGTCAGGCACAGCTTCAATCAGTCCTTGCTTATGCTTAGTTTATATTGTGCCGCAAACTAAAATGTATGCAAAAATTTGAAGTTTTTTGAACGTCACTAGAAAAACGAGTAATTAACTAAAAAAGTATTGTGACAATTTTTTTTGTTTTTTTTAGTTTCGAGAATATTTTTTAGTGAAGACTATTATTTTTTTTATTACACCAACAAGTATATCTCAATCCGAAAAACAGAGTACCATCAGAATTCTATACATTTTCTGAGGGGCAAAATTAATTTAAAATAACTGGATCCATGAATACTGATACCTTACTAGCCCATTTGCACACTCCATGCTATATCAACCTTGAAAACAGTTTTTTGTAAATATATCTGAAACGAAAGCCGCTACGAAGTTTTTCGTTATAACATAAATTTTTGAAAAAAATGTGGGCTACTATATTCCAAAAACTTCATATTGATGCGACGCTCCGGTTAAAAGTGAGCAATTTTTACTCACTAGCACTGATGAATTTTAACCAAAATCTAATCAGGTCGTTGCAGAAAATTTCATCAAAATCGGTTCATTGGTTTAGGAGTTCTGTGAAAAAAAATGTAATTTAAAAAATTTTAGATACTTTTATGACCTATGACTTTTACGTGTGCCAGTTTTCTCTCCGACGCCGACGTCTACTTTCGTCGGCAATTGCAAATAATACAATTTCTCGCCCCTTTTCACCCCCCCCCCCCTCCCAAATCGAACTGGCAACACCCCTGCCCATGCATTTATTTTTTTATATTATATATGTTTTTCCTCCACAATGCTTAAAATTGAAAATCTTATTAAGATGATAATTTCCCTGATGCTAGCAAAACTTTTGAATAACCTTGACAATATTTATTCCTTTGGGTCTACAAGACATGTCAATGTTACATCGAGAGGTACCCCGAGACCCCAACGAGTAGAAGGGGGGCACCATAAGTCCCCACGAGGGGCTAAGCGATCCTTTTACTTCCACAGTCGGTTTTCAGTTGCCGGTTAGTCGCAAACGCTCGCTTAACAATCACTTTGCTAATCCTCACTTAAGCAAAAGTAGTCACTTAACTAAGTAATCTCTGCTCAACTTTCATTTTTCGTAAATCGAGTGTGCAGTTTCCTCATTCAAGCTTAAAAGTAGGGGTAAGTCAAACGATTTCTAAATTAATCTAGCATATTTCCAAAGCACTAGACAAAGAAATAATAAAATACGACTTTTATTAAAAAATATATTTCGAGAAAAAATTGGTAACTTATATTTGCGTTTTTATTTAGAGGGAGTGGGGGTACGGACCCCTTAAGATTCTCTTACACACGGCCGTAGTTAGAGTTACTAACGGCGTTTTGGTATGTATGTACAGGGTGTTCGAAATTCAATGTTTTTGAGGGGCTTTCGGTATTTCTAGGGGAGATAAAGAAGAACTGAAACTGAATCCTATAGGCGTATCCCAAAAGGGGGGGGGGGGCTTAGGGGCTCAAACCTAATGCTAATGATGAATAATAAACTCACAAAAGCCAAGCTCAGGGACAGGGGGTCAAGTATTAGGGACGAAAATAACTGATTTTGATATAGCAAGCCGTTTTGTAACTGTGGGGCGGTTTTTAAAAAGTTTGCATTGTGGGAGGGGCATTACTCTTTTATTTATTAAAATTTAACTACTACTATTATTATGTCGTTTTAGAACGTTTTTCTACGTTGTCCGCCTATTCTGCACCTCCTTCTATCAGATTTTTTTGACTAATTTAATCTTTGGATTGACTGTTGCCATTGTAGTTTAGGACGCCCTCTTTTTCTGCGTTCTATTGGTTGCCATTCTGGGACCTGCTTTGGTAATCTTTCGTCGTTCATCTGTTCTACATGACCGTACCATATCAGTTGCCTTTTTGTGATGTTTATCCGTTATGCTTCCCTCGATTCACATTCTTTCTTTTATCACCTCATTTCTTATGTGATCTGTTCTAGATATCATCTCATTTCTCATTGATCTTCCTATTGCATCCATTTCGACACTTTCCATTTTCGTTTTGCATATTTCTGTTACGCGATTAAAATTTCATTTTGTTATAAATTGACTTTTTTAAAGATTTTTTTACATAGAATTCAACTGTAAAATTGAATTTTTAGATTTTGAGATATACATATAAACCTCATAATATTTTTATGAATGATAAGCGTAAATTTCTTTAATAGTTTATTTTTTTAATTACCACTTAATTATTTATTTCTTAAATTCGAATATTTAGAACCCTGTAAATAAATTAAAATATAAACTAAAAACAAACAATATAAAAAAAATACAAAGGAATAAAATGGCCATTTCATAAAGAATAATAATTTTATTTATTATTTGAAAAACTAAAAGTGACTGAAATTCAATTTGTCACTTGGATTCTTTATAAAAAATTCTATGAAAAATCACTTTGACAAAGTGAAATGTTCATAAATAAAAAGGGTAGAAGACTCTCTCCCTAAATCCAGACTTTTCAAAAAACCTGTAGTTAAAAAACGGCTTGTTAACAAAATATGGGTGGGGCAAGATGGACACCATAAAGATTTTTAAAAAGAAAAATATTTTGAATAGAATAAAACAAATAAATTCTACAACTTTTCTCTATAAAAATAAATATAAAAACATCTGAAAGGATTAATACTTTTTCATAAAATTGAGAAAATTCTTGCTATATGCAAAAAGCCCGTCTTGCCCCACCTATGAGGCATTAATTTGGATTAGCTGATACTCCTACTTATATTTGTCGTTAAAAACATTTTTTTTAACTGTTTTTACAACAGATTTGGTTTGTTTCTGCACTTTTATTTCACGCATTTAATAAAAGTTTCTCGTAATAAGTCCTGCCCCGCCTGCCCATCTTGCCCCGTTCTCCCCTACAGTTTTCCATTTATCATTCTCTTGAGAATCGAGTCTCGCAAGGCGGAGTCCGTTTTTGTCTCAAATGTTGAATAAAAATTAATAAAATGTTTTTTTTATTTCTACAGAAATCGTGTTCGGGTTGAAAATGGAGTCGAAGGGCGCGCCCGAGTCGATGGCCACTGTCAACATTAAGCCGGAGTACGCACCCTCAGAGTACTCTGAGGCCCCACCGGTAAGTACCTTTGACCCAACTTTCTAAAACTGGTTTAATAGCCTATAAGCCTATTATTTGGCAAATGGCAAATTCTGTGTATTATATTTCTAAAATTAAAAGATGGATAGATAGGATCACTTTTAAAATGCCAGGGTGGTACGTCCGCCCACTTTTTTAATGTCCTCTAAAATTTACCTAGATTCAGAAAGCTCGCAATTTTAGCGTGCTTCCAAAACTAAAAAAAAAACCCAATATTTCTTTGAATTCTATAAAAATAAGTGAACAATAATAAAGTTGTACCCTCTAAATAGTACAGGACAAAACACAGGACATAATTAACGAAACTGGACAAAATAACGCGTTACGTAACGCATTTTGAAGAAAAAACTTAATTGATGAAAGGTACCTAAGCATCGAAAGGAGGTTAAAGCAAACAACGCATGAACGCCTACAACCAAAACAATTTTGTTTGTGTTTTAATAAGTGAACAGACCCGGGCTCCTTTGTCCCCCTCGACGCCATGCCGCTGATGCCCTTCATTTTGTTTAATGCAAAATCCAAGAAATAAATAAATCCATTGCTAACAAATGCGATACGATAATAAATTGCTTCTAATTACCCAGGCTGCTTCAGTAGCGCACCGAAGAATATCTCTTATTTTCGAGGGGGGTTGATAAGGGGTGAGACCCATTACGCCTATTTAATTTTTTCTTCACATGTGGAAAATACCTTAGGGTGGCTCCGAAACTTTCCCCTTCTGTGTGCGTCCATGGGCTGCTTAATGGAAATCGAAATTAAAATCCTAAACAATGATCATTAAGGTGCCCAAAGAAATCGCTTGTGTGGAACGAACGATCAGGTGTCCTTGTTCATTACTTGAAACACATACAGTGGCGGATCGAGGGGGCAGGGCGCCCGCTCCCTCCTCTCATCGACATAAACCGTAAATTTTGTTTTCAAACAAAAAAAGCAAATGCATAAATAAAAGTTTCTTTAAATCTTGTTTTTTTACATTAATTGGCTGGCTGTGGTCATTGAGTAAATAACCCATATAGAGGAGCCACAGGCGAGCTTTACCATATTGAGGGGCAGATGGCGCTGAAATAAATTCGTCTAGTACGCAATATTCAGAGACAACTTGTATGATAGGCCAGGGCTATCAAATTGACGGGCCACGATCCTCCACTTTATTGACGTCACATCCGGGGCTGATTTTTTTTTGATGGTCACGTTACAATACAGCTGATTGTCTTTAAAATATTGAAGTTGGAATGACGGTTTATGAATATTCGATTTTTTTTAAATAAAGCCGTTTTTGAGATTGTTTTTACTTTATTCTGGAAAAACAATTTTTTTTAAATGTATAGTAAGCCCTAATTTTTTATAGCCGCTTCATTAGCTCACACAAAAATTAAGTTTTAAGCAGAAGCGAATGTGACAATCACATATGACAAAGTCAAATACATGTCAAATATAACAGTTGGCATGTGGTACATGGCGGGTAATTTGAATTCAAAATAAGGAATGCTAAATCTTGAAGATTTTAACCTTTTATTCATGTTGCTTCCTTACAAACCTTTGGTGGAATATCGGGATGGTGTCTGAGAATATTTCACTGAAATTTTGCGGAAATCTGTAGTGCCATTTTGAAAATATCATAAAAAAACGTCTGACCTCCCATAAGACCCAATGTAAAATTCAGCCCCGGGAGAACAGCTGATTTTTTCAGGGTCGTGGCCTCTATTTTTGTGTTGGCCTTGAAATCGTACTAGCAGTCCCTGAGTATTGGGTACCAGACGAATTTATTTCAGCGCCATCTGCCCCTCAATATGGTAAAGCTCGCCGATGGCTCCTCTATATGGGTTATTTACTCAATGCTGTGGTACAGTGTCTCCATTTGATAATGCGACTGATTTGTTGCGAGCAAAGCACAGGCTAGGACCCTGTACTTATTAGCTCACACTACTACTATAAGTGAGCTATGGTGATCGTAATTTTTTCGAGAAAAAAAAACGTTGCTCCGATTTCAAAATTTTTTATATATCTTTGCGTTTCAGATGATTTTGAAACTTTTTTGTTTTGCTGTCTGTCTGTCTGTCTGTCTGTCTGTCTGTCTGTCTGTCTGTCTGTCTGTCTGTCTGTCTGTCTGTCTGTCTGTCTGTCTGTCTGTATGTCTGTCTGTAACGACCAACCCGCATAACTCAAAAACCGCTTGTCCGATTTTAATGAAATTTGGTAACTAATTTGGGTCTTGGGCCGTGATGGTCCCATTTAAAAATGAACAAAATCCACCGAACGCAAGCCAAATAAAAGGGTGGGGGTAGATTCCAAAAATTAGAGTTTATGTGAAAATATGGCGTGTGTGACATCAAACGAAAGGTAATTAAGTCTGGAGTTAAAAAAAATGAATTTTAGTTTATTTTTAAAAAAAGGGTGGGGGTAGATGTCAAAAATTAGAGTTTAAGTGCAAATATGGCGTGTGTGATATCAAACGAAAGGTAATTGAGTCTGGAGTTAAACAAAATACATTTTAGTTTTTTTAAAAGGGTGGGGGGTAGATTAAAAAAATTTGAGTTTAAGTCAAAACATGGCTTGTGTGGTATCAAACGAAAGATAATTGAGTCTGGAGTTGAATAAAATATATTAGCTCACACTATAACTATAGTACCTAGTGTGAGCTTAGGTGCCCATAGATTGGCAGAGTATTTTTTACTCGTTTGTCTTTTCCAATAATTTGAGTTAGGTAATAATCAATAAACGCTTAAAGTTAATCATAATCTCCTAAAGCTGTTTCTTTATCTTCTTCCTAAAATTGAAGAAAGAAGATAATCAATAAGCATTTAAAATTGTGCATTAAAAATTAATCAATAAAACGAGATAAAAAATTAAATTTGAATTATTGACTTACGATATGGCAAATATTTATTTATATAAAATAATGCATTTTAAAAAATAAGGCCCGACTATAGAGGTTGGCGACTTTAAATTAAACGTTGGCGTTAGAGGGTTAATATTTATTTTTTAACTTAGGTTTTTTTACGGGCTTTTTTCCACACAAAAAAAAATTTTGGTCTATCCGGAAAGAGGTCTACTGATGACCTACAACTTTTTTTTCCAGGGGGGATCACCCAACTTGCGGTACCTCATTCGAATAGATATGAAAAAAGAAAAACAACGGTATACATTTTTTTGATATATCCTATAAATAAACTCTTGTTTATAGTTTTTCAAAAACTTTCAAATCTAAATAAACGTATTTGTGTTAAGTTTAATTTATTTTTTCTTTGGTCATTTTCCTTTTCAACAACAATAATTTTATTTTTTACCTACAACAAACACTAACAAATACATTTTTTGTCAATAGAAATGAAGGGCTGCTAAAGATTTCGGTGAAAATGTTTAATTTAATTGAACAAGAGAGTCTATTTAAGTTAGGAAAAGTATTTATACTGGTGTCCGTAATTTAATATTAATATAATTATTAGAATTTTCATCATCATCTTTTAAATTATTTAATTTTTTTATACATTTTTGTATTTTTCCCACTTTTCAATAGATCTATTTTTATTTCTCTTATAATATGATGCATAAATCGCTCTTTATTGCTAGTGGAGCAGGCTAACTGCCGCATCATAGGCTATCGAGTTCTGATTGGCCGGGAGTTACGAGACAAGCGTTTCTTTACGAACCGTGCGTTTTACCTACTTGCACCAGTAGCGTAGCGGCAGCGATCAAAGGGAGGAGAGCGTTTTAAATGTGTAAATGTAGATTGCATTGTGGTACTCTCCTAGGTGGAGCATTTTTACTAGTGTGTAGTGAGTTGGAGTCCTTTGCTCCACACTAACTTCGTAACAGAGAAATAAAACTACGTTTTTAAAGCAAAAATCGTCGCAAAATATATGTTTTTTAGTTGCTACTGTAGACGTATTAAAAAATGTTCAAATTTTATGGAACTAAATGAATCTAATCCCAGAAAATGTATATTAAATGATTTCTCAAATTTTTAAAAAAAGTTAAAAACTGGATTCTTACTATACACAAAATGTTTTATCCATATTACTTAAAAGTAATGTTTTGTGGGTTAGAACCTTTCACATCTAGTAGGACAAAATGCAGTTTTTCTTTCTCAGCCTTAAGGCGTGTCGGTGTTTATTGCGACCATAATCATAAGGGCTTAAACAAAGTGTCAAACGCCATATCGTCTTTACTGAAACTACATCCAATTTAGTAATTAAAAAACAAATTATTTTAAATTTTTCAGGGAAAAACAGGCAAAATTTAAATATATCGGCCCCTTAGTGCAACAAGTAGATAACTCGAAATTTATGCATTTTGAGTTATCTAGTTGAAGCTGACCTATTTTTCATTCTCTCTCTCTCTCTCTCTCTCTCTCTCTCTCTTCTTTTTAATGCAACATCTATCAATTACAAGTTATTTTGTTGTTGCACTAAGGGCCGGTTTTTCAATAGAAGGTTAGCCCTGACCCGTGGGTTATCTTTGATAGCTGTCTGTTTTTAGCATGTGGTAAATATGTCAGTAATCTCTTTTTTTAACACACGGGTCAGGCCTAACCCTCTATTGAAAAACCGGAGCTAAGGAACGATATATACTTTCTATTTCTACGATAATAGGTCCCTTATAGTTCAATTTTTTTTTGATCAAATAGAAGTGTCTTTATTTGTTGCATAAAAATTATTTTAGAGATTTTGCTCATAACGCAGTTATGCGAGTTTTTACCCATGCAAGATTTTACCGATTAAACTAGAGTAAACAGTTTTCAAAATATTAAATTTGTTCAATTTTTAAACTGCCAAAATCTACTCAGCTCTTTATAGTATTCTTAACTATTTTATTTGAAAATTTCATGAAAATCGCTTCTGGGGTTTAGGAGATAATGTGTTACGGACAGATATATACGAGAATCCATTGTTAAACTGGGGTCCTCATAGTTTGCATACTTAACTACCTCTAGCGCTTGCACTAGTCGGTACCTCCCTACTACCTTCATAGCTACCTTGGTAGACGTATATTATAAGTAGATACAGCAAATTGAAAATACTACCTACCTACTTTTTACTGCATTTTTTTCTGTTATTATTATTTAAAAAATATGCAATTAAAATGTTGATTATCCACTACGCTTGGTTGGCGTTTTATTATGGTTTTTAACAATTTTTTTTGCGATTTTAGTCGAATTTAGAAAAATATTATGGCTTGTGTTTTTTATTGTATTTAAGATTGGATACATGAGCGCTAAAAAATACAGGGTGTAATGTAAATGATGGACCAAACTTAAAGAAATGGTGGGGAAGGTGAAGAAAAAGTTCAAATAACTTTATGTCAAAACTTTTTGATTTCTAAATTACAGCATTTACCAAGTTATTTTAATAATTTAATTGAATTAATTATTGTATTAAATTTTTAAAAAAGCATCGATTTTTGGTAATAATTTTGCGTATAATTTTAAAACTTTATTATTATTACCTTTATTGTAATGCATAATTCCACAAAATTTCGTTATCTGGTATAATTTGTAATAAAAAAATAATAACAAAAAATATAATAAATTGTTAAGTTTGGCATTTTTTATCTAAAAAAACAAAGAGCTAATGCAGATCCAAAATATCATTAGAAAAACTTTTTTTTACCATTTTTATCGCCCTTTTAAGTTTGGTGCCCATTTAAATTATACGCTGCATATTGAGGGATGGGGGGAGAGTGAATTTCAGCACATTTAAACAAGGCTGTACCTAGAGTGGGATCACCCCACGAAATTTTGAAAACCAAGAAATAATAAAATATTTAGTAGCGATAAGTAGGAGAAATTTTATGGCAGAATTGAAGTTTGGTTAAGTATATTATATTCTAAAAAACTAAAATTGTAAGCCTATTTTATAAAATACTCTGCCAATATATGGGCCCCTAAGCTCACACTAGGTACTATAGTTATAGTGTACGTGTGAGCTAATATAACTAAAAACTGAAATATATTTTATTCAACTCCAGACTAAATTACCTTTTGTTTGATACCACACAAGCCATGTTTTGACTTAAACTCAAATTTTTGAAATCTACCCCCACCCTTACAAAAAAACAAAAACTAAAATGTATTTTGTTAAAGTCCGGACTCAATTACCTTTCGTTTGATATCACACACGCCATATTTTCACTTAAACTCTAATTTTTAAAATATACCCCCACCCTTTTTTTTTAAATTAATTAAAATGTATTTTGTTTAACTGCAGACTCAATTACCTTTCGTTTAATATCACACACGCCATATTTTCATATAAACTCTAATTTTTAAAATCTACCCCCACCCTTTTATTTGGTTTGTGTTCGGTGGATTTTGTTCATTTTTAAATGGGACCATCTCGACCCAAGACCCAGCCTAGGTACCAAATTTCATTAAAATCGGCCAAGCGGTTTTTGAGTTATGCGCGTTGGTCGTTACAGACAGACATACAGACACACAGACATACAGACAGACAGACAGACAGACAGACGGCGCAACAAAAAAGTTTCAAAATCATCTGAAACGCAAAGATATATAAAAATTTTTGAAATCGGAGCAACTTTTTTTTTCTCGAAAAAATTAGGATCACCATAGCTCACTACTATAATATAGTATATGTGTGAGCTAAAAATCCATGCAAAATGAGTGGCAAAATATTTTTGTCCTCTAAATTTCACTTGTGTCTCCACATTTTTCTTTCAATTTCTAAAAAGCCTCATATTGCTTGATAACACCAATAATTTTTTTGTGTTTTAAATAATATTACTTGACTAGTAAGAGTTAATATCCAAAATTTGAGCAGCTGCTGAAAAATAGTTTAATTTTTTTGTAGTGCTTCTGTGAACTTCATTTTTGCCCAGTCAATGATAATTTTTGCTTGACAAATAGAAATTTGACTAAAAAAGTCGACTTATTTTTTAGCCATTCATAGGTTGAAAGGCTATTGAGATCGTCAAAAAACGCCTTTTTTATTTTCAATTAAAATAAGTTTGGGTCAAAAAATGTTCCCATTTTGAAACACACAAATAGTTTCGTAGGAATTCATAGTTTAAAAAAAATAAAACACAATATTTTAAGTAATTAGGCAATATGTTTGCTAATGAAAGTTTTTAATTAGAAAAACAAAAGACACAATTAAATTATTTACCCAATTTAATATTGAAAACCTCAAAAACTATGATATTTTTTTATTCGTTTTTTTTTAAATTAAAGATTGAGTTAACTGTCTTTAATTAGGCATCTGCCAAAATAATTTTTTTCTAGATAATTAAAGTAACGTAGTATTCCCACATGGTTGAAAATTTAATTTTTTTTTATTTAGCAAAATACAGATGATTAATATATATATCTTGTTTGGGGCAGATAAGAAACAAAAATGTGACGTTATCCTAGTATAATGTTTTAAAAATTATATAACTTTTAAATCACAAAATTTATTGAAATTAGGCGTTGGATAAAATTTCTTGCAACTATAAATACTGTCAAAAATTTGGTTTTTGAGATATGGAAAAGAAACGCAAAATTCAATTATAAAGCTATATTTTTCACCTAACATGGTCTATTTCTTTAATTTTAATATCTATTAGCACGGATCACCTTTTGTTAGGTGATCCGTGCTATTAGTTGGGAAGGTATGAGATCCGTTATACTCCGTTTATGTATTTTAATCCAGAATTACCAATAATATTAATAAAAGGACACAAGTGGCAGAGTGCAAAATTAACAAAATATTTTACAAACTTTTTTGGTTGATAGCATTGACTTCTATACCAGGGCCTTATACAACTCAATGTTGATAGCATTTTTGAAAGATTTGATATCAGCCAAAATTAACAAACATACTGGAAATTAGCATTTTGTGCAATTGCCAAAACAAATTGCAAATTTTCCAAAATCCTTTTTTAAACTTCTTATCCCCCCCTCCGAAATTTTTTCCTGGAACGGCCCAGCAATCAAAGGTTCATACTTATAATTTATTAGGTTGTTGTGTAACTCGTTCATTAAAAAAGTAATCTTACCTATATTTTTTTTTAAATTGCATTTTTCTAAAGCAGTTATTTTCTATAAATTAAATAATAACTTGATAAGTAATGCGTTAGAAGAGATTCTTGACAATAAAACACTGATTAATTGTAAAGAGCTAAGAGATTCTCGATTTCATCAAATATTTATTGTCTAACTCCATTGTTCTATTGTTAAAAGGCGTTTTTTATTTGTTATTTGTTTATTTTTATTCTGTAAAAATAAAGATGCATCGCTTTAAAAAACAATCAAGTTGTGAAATCTGGGTTTAAAAAGAGTAAAAAATATTTTTATTTACTTATTTACACAGTTTGAGATATTAAGTAAGTAGGTAATTCAAGAATGTTGTGAAGAGGTTCTTTTGTTTGTTTGTTCTTTTGGCCATCGCTTTTTTTCCCGGAATCCTAGAGGCTATGAATCAGAATCGAACCGGACCGAACCGAACCGAAAAGAATCGGTGGTTCGGTTTGGTACGGTTCAGTTCAGTTCGGTTCGGATTCACACCCTCTAGGATCCCGGGAAAGAAGTCATTGTGAAGAGCAACGTGGATTCTTTATAGACGTAAAAAATAATTTAATATATTGTAATAATGTGTCATGTATGCAGTGGCGCACCCAGGAATATGTCTTGGGGTGGCCCGAGACTCCATAATGCCGTAGTGTATGCTACTTTATTAATTTATTTATAAAAATATTTAAAAAAAATAGGCTTGGGGGTAGGGTCGAGCTTCGAGGCCCCCCTTGGGTACGCCCACGTGTATCTATGAAGTATAACGGAAGTTTTTCTTTATTGTAAACGTCATTAAGTATCGCATAATTATTATAAAAAATACTTTCACCTTCATGTGAAAATTTTGCAGGTTTTTTCGTTGTTTAAAATAAAGCCAATAATTTAAACTACCTGTTTTTCCAAATATTTTCCCTTGTATTAAAGCTTTGTAAAAAAAATGTCGCAATATTTAAAAACAATGACAAAAATATTTTTTTCCGGAAATAGTTTTGTAAAATAAATTAATTGCAGGTTTCCGGTGTAATGTACCATTGATGTCTCCAAAATATTAAATCAAAATGTTTATGTTGTTTAAAACAAAATTTAACTAATTAAAAAGAAATTCAAATCGTTCTTGGAAAAATAACTTAGCTTTTAAATAAAATAAACCCTGAGTTCCGCGTTATTTAGTCTCTAAGATATGGCTACTCAAACACAAAGTTAAAAAAATATATATTTTCTATTTATAGATACTCGAAGACTTGTACCCGATAATATTTCTTTAAAATTGAATTTTGCGTTTCTTTCCATTATCTCAAAAACCTGAAAAGTTCTGACAGTAATTTAAAGTATTACAAAAATTTTTGCAAAAAATTTTATCCGACGCCGATTTTCAATATACACTTGTGTTTCGAATGTAACCTAAAAAATATATATATTTTAATGATCTGCATTTTGCTAAATAAAAAAATGGCGCCAGCAGGCGCGTACAGCCATTCATAGGACCTAGTTGTTCTGTTAAGAAAGCGTTATTTTTTTTATTATTAAAAAATGATTTTGAGCTAAATAATAAATTCAAGTACAAAATTATATAGTATATATAGTAAACTGTGAATTTTTTTAATAATAAATTTAGAAAAAAAAACTTTTTGAAAACAAGCTTTTATAAAATGGACTAAAAAGCATAAAATAATTTTTTGAGGGTTCTGATATCATAATAATAAAAGCAATGGACGTAAGGATATTTACCCGTTTTTGTTTTAGCCTTGTTAACTCGAAGTTTAGTGAAAATCCAAATTCATTAAATTATAGCAGAGAAATGTAACGGTAGACAATTTAACCCAACCCACCCCAACCCTACTCAAACTACCCTTACATTTTTGTGATATGGATGGACATTATTATCCCTGCTTCATATTGGGCAGATCATCCGCGACCGGCAGTGTGTCGATTTATTTTGTCACATTAAAAAAGAAGAGTCGGCCCATCATCAGTTGTGGACGATCCACAAAATGCGCATGGAAAGGCATTTACCTTATATTAAATACGCCCATCGCTTTTATTATTATGATATCAGAACCCTCAACAAATTATTTAATGCTTTTTAGTCCATTTTATAAAAGATTGTTTTCAAAAAGTTTTTTTTTCTAAATTTATTTTAAAATTTTTAGATTTGTCTATGCAGTTCAGCTAGCGCATCAATATTGCAGAGAGTATTTCCTGTCAATCCCTAAAACTGTTCGTTATTATTATGATCATTATACGCAAGGATTAATTCATTTTGGTCGAGATCGAACAAACTAAGGTCTTACCTCTCCTACGCTCCCCCCCCCCTTTTTTTAGCGGGAGAGCATGTGAATTTTGAAATCAATCAGATAACTACGTGGAAGTCAGTTGAAAGTAATCAGAAAAACTCATCATTAAATCGTCAATTTTGAATCCGCCATATTGAATTTTCGTAATCTGATCAAAAATTCGTAATCCTCATCCTCAAAAACCCCCAAATAACAATTTTGGTGGAAATCCAACAAACTAAAATTTTACCCCCTCTCCGCCCTCCAGGTTAGGGGTGAGGTAGACAGTCAGTGATACCACATTAGTGGATTGTCATCGGAACTATAACGGTATGCGAAATTTGAAGTCAATCGAATACGTGGAAGTCAGTTGAAAGTATTCAGAAAAACTTGACATTAAATCGTCCATTTTGAATCCGCCATATTGAATTTTTGTAATCTGATCAAAAATTCATAATTCTCATCCTCAAAAACCCCCAGATTTTTTATTAAACTAGCAAACATATTGCATAATTACTAAAAATATTTGGTTTTGTTTTTAAAAAGCTATAAATTCCTCTAAAACTATTTTTTTAATAATTGTTCTCAGAAAGGGAACGTTGGCAGTTAAATGACTAAAATATATTTATTAATTTCTGAGTTATCGTGCCCCAGACAGACGAGGTTATCAAAAATTTTGGTGTTAATTTATTTTGAGTAAAAATAAAAAAGTTTTTTTGACGGTCCCAATAGGTTTGCTACCCATGGATGGATAAAAAATAAGTCAACCCAGCATACTTTTTCAGTCAAATTTATATTTGTCAAGCAAGACCTATCCATGACTGGGCAAAAATCAAGTTCAATAGCACGACAAAAAAATAAACTATTTTTTAGCAGCTGCTCAAATCTTGGATTAATTTCGCAATCAAGTCAAGTTATATTATTTAAAACACAACTGTTTCCTTATGAATAAAGTTTTTTGGTGTTATTAAGCAATACGGGGTTTTTTAGAAATTGTGGGGAAGTAAGTGAAATTTAGAAGACAAGAATATTTTGTTACCCACTTTGCTTGAATGTATCTATAGAATATGCTTAAGATTTTAGTTTTTTTAGAGAATAGAATACTAAAGCAAACTTTAGTTTAAGCATAAAAAATGCGAATTGCCGATACCTATACTACTTATCACTACTAAATATTTTATTATTTGTGAGTCATAAAAAATTCGGGGGGATTGATCCTTTATGATCACTTCCCCATAGGTACGGCCCTGTATCTAAATATAACATAAAGCTCATTCGCCCAATTGCCTTCACTGCCCCGGTCTTCCCTTTATATCTTTATATATATTTTTCAACTATTCGCATAGAATTACGTAAAAATTTACCTACATAGATAAAATAAATAAATTTCTATTTTCTACATGCACAATGAAACCAAGTTTTTATTTTTTCCTTTATCAAGCTTAATAGTGAAAGGAGTTAGTTGAAGACGAGTCAAATCGGAGATGCAACAACAGTACAATAGTTATGAACATACCCAGTTCAAAATGTTAAAAGTGAAATTTTGCTTTTGTGTAGGAGGTGAATCTCCACTTAAAATGCTTATAAATTCAACTTTATATGCATGTAATAAAAAATAATGGTTTTGCATTTTTTTCGCAATAGACAACTTTGTTTTTTTAACAAAATTTTATAAACTTGTTTTTACTTCACTCATCACGGAAAGTATTGTATACATTTTTTAAATTTTATTTTTTTCTGTCAAGGCATTTTTTTTTCGAAAATTCAAAAATCTTTTCGAAGCTAGGCGTCTGTCGATCGGTCGGCTAGGCGTCTGTCGATCGGTCTGTCCGTCCAAATATTGTCGCTATAACTCGTAAATGACTAAACCTATTTTAATGAAATTCTACACAAATATACAGGATCATACTCTTAAGGGTGCCATAGTTTTTCAGCACATGCCCAGTTTTCCCAGGAAAGTTATGAGGAATTGTTTTACAGAATGACCGCCAATTTAGCTATTTTTTTGGAAATATGGTATACCCAACTACTCAAAAAAATATTTCAGATTTTTATGGGGTGAATTCGTTTGGTTTTGCTATAATAAAAACGCAGCATAACATAATAGATTTTACGAAAAAATATTGGGAGTAAATAAATGAAATATGGTAAAATCATCCATATTGAAGGGGAACACAATTATTTTTATTTAAACATAAATAATTTTTATAAACATAGCATATTGGGATTTTACGCTAATATCTTGAAAATATGTCCTTTATAAACTATTATTAAAATAATTTTATTTATATAGGTAACGTTATCAATATTGATTTGTAAATAAACGTCTCTTTGCAAAAAAAAATTATAAAAATGTTCATAAAATATTGACTTTACTGTTTTCTGTAAACCATCAAAACAAATGAGTTTTGTTTTAACAATCACTACACAATAGAACCTATGGAATTTTTAAATAAATAAATTATAAACAAAAATAATTTTTGAATTGAATTTTTCATCGACAAAAAGCTATTAAAAATATTTTGCTCATTTACTGCCTGTACAAATAAAAACAACCTTTCAGAATACTGCGTATTTCGATTTTTATTGAATTTGGAAAAATATATCACTTACATTATTTTGGAAAGCGTCTATTTGGGTTTAAAAAAATGGTTTTACTCTCACGCACGCACCTTTAAAACTCTCACATGCAAAATTTAATCATAAAAATAATTTAATTGACCGCAACTTCTACCTACAAGTGAAACTTTTTGCGATACTTAACTATCATCATTAAAAAAAATTATACATACAGTATGGGAGAGTTCTTAAACTAATCTGAAATTCACCTGATTGTTGCCATCGATGTCATCAGTCGACGAAACATGATTTTGACAGCCATCAGCGATAAGCCCAACAAAAATTAGACGAACGCATGCGTCTAAATAAGGCCAACAAAAAAATACAGGCCACGACCCTGAAACAATCAGCTGTTCTCAAGGGGCTGTTTTTTACATTGGGTTTTATGGGATGTCAGAGGTTTTTTTATGATATTTTCAAAATTTCACTATAGATTTCCGCGAAATTTCAGCGAAATATTCTCAGATAACATATTCCACCAAACTTTGGAACGATGCAAGATGATTAAAAGGTTAAAATCTTCAAGATTTTTCATTCCTTATGTTGAATTCAAATTACCCGCCATGTACCCCATGCCAACTGTTATATTTGACATGCATTTGACTTTGTCATCTTTGTTTGTCACATTCGCTTTTACTTTAAATTTAATTTTTGTGTAAGCTAATGAAGCGGCTCTGAAAAATTAAGGATTACTATACATTAAAAAAAAATTGTTCTGCAAGAACATAGTAAAAACAATCTCCAAACCAGCTTTATTTTTAAAAAAAATTAAATATTCATAAACCGTCATACCAACTCCAATATTTTGACCGTCAAAAAAAAATCAGTCCCTGATGTGACGTCAACAAAGTGGAGGATCGGGGCCCGTCCGTTTTGATAGCCCTGGTTTAACCAATGAGAACACAACTTGTCCATATATTTTCTTTGTCCATAGATAGATAACCCAACAAACTTCATAACATCATTTGAACTGGCTCTGGAACGAAATAGCGATGTACAAAATAGCGACGTTCAAAATAGCGAGTAATGAAATAGCGACTATCAAAATAGCGATGTAATGAAAGAGCGACTATCAAAATAGCGATGTATCAAAATAGCGTTTGTAACAAAACAGCGACATATCAAAATAGCGATGTATCAAAATAGCGACAATCAAAATAGCGATATATCAAAATAGCGACAATCAAAATAGCGATATATCAAAATAGCGATGTATCAAAATAGCGATGTATCAAAATAGCGATGTATGAAAATGGCGATGTATGAAAATACCGAATCAAACCAAACCGAATCGAATCAAATCAATCCAAACCGAAATGCGCTATTATATCCTATTTTGACTATACCAGCTTATTAAAAAAAAAACTTTCCTGATTCTTTTCCGGGATCCTAGAGGGTGTGAATCCGAACCGAACCGAACCGATCTGAACCGAATTCGGTTCGGTTCGGATTCATACACTCTAGGATTCCGGAAAAGCGTCTGGAGAGTTTTTTTTTGAAAAAATATGCTGGTTCGGTTCGGTTTAGTTTGGGTCGGTTCGGTTCGGTTCGGATTCACACCCTTTAGGATCCCGGGAAAGAAATCAGGAAAGTTTTTTTTTTGAAAACATTTCTTAGAAAGAAACCTTTTAGTCGAGCTATATGCCAAAACGGAACCGAAATATCTCTATTTTGATAGTCGCTATTTTGTTACATCGCTGTTTTGATAGTCGCTATTTTGTTACATCGCTATTTTGATAGTCGCTATTTTGTTACATCGCTATTTTGATAGTCGCTATTTTGTTACATCGCTTTTTTGTTACATCGCTATTTCGTTACAATCGCTATTTTGTTACATCGCTATTTTGTTACATCGCTATTTTGATAGTCGCCTTTTCATTACATCGCTATTTTGATTGTCGCTATTTCGATACCGCTATTTTAATAGTCGCTATTTTGTACATCGCTATTTCGATCCAGAGCCATTTGAACTACATGAATGTACGGCAGAGCCATCTGTCCGCTGTTGTTATGAAGTTTGTTGAGTCGCCTATCTGTGTACAAGTTGTGTTATCATTCGTTTAACCTAATTTTTGAATTTATGTTTCTTATTTTTGTAACTTTTGAAGGTTTCGAACGTGGGAGTTAAAGTTACCTAAACTATAATGTTCCACCGATTTCTTGACAGAATCCAGGACTTTTGCATGTGTTTTTTGTGCAAGTTTCTCGTGCGAATCTGATGAACTGAATGAATGCGACCGTCAAATTGCGTTAGAATTTACAATACACATAAAAATTGTGGCGTTATTAACTTTTTAATTTATCATGTAGACAAATTATTAAAAAATAACTAAAAAATCATTGTGTGTATTTCTTTTTTGATAGTTATTTTCAATATCGTTAAAAATAAAGGTACCTTAAAATTAATTTTTTTGACAAACCTCGTATACGACTAACAAAATTTAGTATCTCATGATTGTAGGTGCTGTAGGTTCAAGAACATGCAAAACTTTTTATGAAGAATAACTTTTTTTCCTAAAATTAATAATAAAAAAGTTTTTCATATTGTACCAACTTAGCTAGTATAACTTCTACGTTTTCGATTTTTTATAATAACTAAAAAAGATATCTCCTTATGGACATGACTGGTATACCTCTAACCATATTTCTAGCCCATTCAAATATCAGATTTAATAATAACTGATAAATTCAATGTTGCTATTTATTGATTGTCATGTATTTTTCTATTTATAAAATTGAAACCCCAAAAAATTTACAGAAAAAAAACAACCTTTGTTCCTATGCAACTAAACCAATTACACCTTAATTTATAAGGTCAAAACTCTTTAAAATAGACAACAAACACTTTGTTTTTATATAAAAGAAAAAAAGAAAAAATCGTGAAGAAATCTGCTTCAAGACAAAAGCGGCAAAGTTATAATTTTCAAATGACGTGGATAACAACTTGAACCTTGGATTTTATTAAGTTATTAACAATTTAAAACACAACAAAAAATAAAATAAGATACAAGGCTAGCTTCTACTGTACTTACGCATGCATATCTTAGAAGAATCTGGGTTAAAATATAATTTTTTTAAATAAAAAAACATTTTTTTTCACATTAAAAATTTATCTAATGTTAAATTTTACAAGATCGATTCTGATAATCCACCAAGCTTTTACAAAGATAAAAAAAAATAAAACAAAATAAGTTTTGATTATATTTTATAAACTTAAGTATATTTTTGCTCGAAAAATCATTTTCGAGCAAAAATATTTTTTTTTTGGCAAGATGGTTTTTAAATTGTCTCAAAAATAATGCTATGTATAATTTTTAGCTTTCCACTCTACAGTGTAAAGAACAAAACTGTGGGCATACTTATGCACACCAGGGTGTTACTGAAGCATTTAACTTATATAATACATTATTTCAAATTGGCAATATAACATTTTTTTGCAATAAACAAACATATTTAAAAATTAGACAGTTTCAACAAAAATGCTGCATATTATTCATTGTCTGCGTCGTATATCCACCATAAAAATAAAAAAAATATATCCCTAAATTTCAAATGTATAATTTGTAAGACCGAGTATTAATTATGCAAAAACAGGATGACTTTTATATGCTATGAGAACTATTTAAAAAAATCGTAGATGATTGTGGTTTTTTTTTTACTTATTGTTAAACTTTCGCTGGTCGACCATCGCACTTGAAATGAACCATTTGTCAAAAACATGACACCCGGTTTGTCAAATAGTATTAATTTATAAACTTGCCTCAATAAGCCATAAATGAAAGTGATTTTATTTTGTTGTTTTTTGTAAAAATACCGCCCCTTAAAATAACTGTGCTTAATTATGAAAGGGTTAAAGATTTTGAGGTGAAGATTACTCAAAAATATTTAAAAAACAATAAAATATTGCAGTCAACTATTTGCAAATTGCATCCCTCTCTCTCTGTTTCTCTTTCTCTCTCGTGCAGCCGTTATCAAAGTAGATGAGTGTGATCTTTGTTATGGTAGCCCGGTCGCCCGGTAGCCCTGATTAGTCCCTATCATTATTTCATATTAATCATTTTTGTTTGGACACTCGGTATAATAAACAATATCAGCAATTAAAATAATACACACACTACTTTACCAAAATACACAGAGTATTTTACCAACTTAGACCAGCAACTTAAATTTTATTAAATCTCAAAGAGTTAAGAATACTGGGTGTAGTATGTTAGAGATGTAGCTAATTATTGCAAATACACCAAATTGATTTAAAGTAAAAAAGTTTTATTTTGTATAAGTAATTCGACAAACATACAATGTTGGTTACCTACGGTACTCGCTTATTTACTGACTGATCGGTACCTGGTACCACGACGGAACACACAACCAAACCATCGAGAATTTTAATTGACCATAAAACATATTTTGCGTTGTTTAACAAAATCCGCTGGTGTTTTTTTGTTTACCTTATGCTTAAACATAAATATAAAAATAGTCAAAAGTGTTTTCCAAAAATAATAAATTAGATTTTTATAAACTAATATTCTTTCAAGACTCAACTAATAAAATAAACGCACATAAATACACCAACAATTTATTATCCTATGAGAATACATATTTTATTATGTATTAGCTTTGATTTGACAGATTTTCATAAAACAGATTTCAATAAAAACTTTATACGTATTTTAATAATAGATTATTGGTTTAAAATCCTTCCGGAGAATTTATGTGACCTAGGAATTTAACCTTTTCTTGCGATAGAAAATATTTTTGTGTGTTTAACTTGACTTTTGCGTTTCTGAATCTCAAAGGTTATTAAGCTGTTCTTCAAATGTCTTACATACTATCGGCAGGTCTTTAAAGTAAGGCCTCATTACACGCAAATAGCACTTTCAATAACAACTGCTGTTTTTCCTTTACTTTTTGTGATTTGTAATCACTAATGTTCATTTTTTTAGTATAGAAAATAAATATAATTTAGTCCAAGTACCCTGCTAATGTATCGTCTATTCTTGGTAGAGGATATATTTTCCTCTTTGCGACATTATTAAACGTTCTATAGTCGTCACAAAATCTAATGCTTTCAATACATACAGGCGATAAGCAAGGGTTTGTGCATTTCCTCAAAAAAATTTGATTTTCTGGTGTGATATAACAAATACGTCGTTCTTTCTAGATGAAACACTTTTTAAATTGTAATATACCCTGTAAGACATTTTATTTTTGCCTATTCATCAACAACTGGGATTGGGTAGTCATGCAATTCTGAAAGCCAATTTAAACTTCTTGCATCTAGCCAGAAGCGTTACTTCACACCCTGAAATATTTTGCTGTCTAGAATTTAATCTAATTTTCTTTATAGTATTATTTTATTTTTTGGGTTTGGCTTGCTTTGAAGAAATTGGTATTGATGCCAACATTTTACGTTTCGTAACCTGGTTCCGGTCAAAATTTTATTTGTAAATTATTATTAGTAGTTATAGTAATAATAATCTTGGTAGGTACATGAATTTTTGTTTTTAATGATAGTTAACCACAGACATGTCATAACCATATATATATTTATATGACATGTGAAAAAAAACTAAATATTTTAGAAGTTCATTTATAGTTCATTCCATAATTTTTGAGATAACTTTTGACAGTATTCAGCTGTTACCATAAGAAATGGTCAAAATCATAAAAAGTTATCCCAAGAATAATGATATGGACTTTAGTCATAAGAAAAAAAAGTTTTTTTCGTTTATTTATTAAAGCACGTATTATGGTGGCTTTTTTTGCTTTTTCATATAATTAAATAACAAACAAACTGGGTTTTTCACAGAATCGTTTTTTTTTCATATAGGTAGATGTTTGAAGGTCAAGATGCGGACAGGTTGAACAGAACTAAAATGTGTTATGTTCGTTATGGTATTTTTATTTAAATATTTAATTTTATGTGATAACATTAGTTCAGGATTTTCCAGTATTTGGAAGTGTTTCGACTATTAAAAGTATTAGTAGGCCAGTGGCATACGGAGTGATTGGTCTCATTCAATACAAATTATTGCAAAATATGAGGAATCTAAATTTTTACGACCTCGTTGAATTTTATCAACTACTTTTTTTATTCAATTATTATTTTTTAAATAAAACTTAAAATGCATTCATAATAGATTCTCACGAAAACTTGCAAATTACTATATAATTCAATGCCGGATTTCCACCTTAGATTATAATTTAAAAATACAACGAAAAAATAATTAATTGTGATTGTTTAAAAGGTAATAGAAATCATTAAAATTAAATTGCAATTCGTTATTAAGTACTGACCGTGCTAAATTTATCTAAAATTGCCACTATTTAGATAAGTTTTCAAAGTCAATTACTTATTTTATTGTATAGGCAAAAAATACTTTCTAGAGAAATTAAATATACTATTATTACTTAAATAAAAAACTTAGAAAAACAACAAACCTTACTGAAGTAACTAAAAAAAACATATTTGGTGCTTCTAGCCCAACAGTGTTGCAAACAACGAATTGTAAAACAGATGAGAAAGACTAACCAAAAAAGGGCATGGAAGGAAGACGGGGTTGAATTCCTTAGCGATGTCACGGTCTTCTATGCAGACGGATCAAGGCTGACATATCGGAATTCGACCGCTGCAGGAGTGTACGTGGCAAGCAAGGGTATTGGAAAAAGCTACTCGCTGGGATCCAATGCAACAGTCCTCCAGGCGGAGGTTTACGCTATACTGGCGGTAACATGGGAGGAAGAAATTAGGAACGAAACAGGAAAGCGCCTCTGCATCTGTTCAGACAGTCAAGCTGCGCTGAAAGCACTGTGCAAACCAACCATGTCCGAGGGTTTGGTGTTGGAGTGTGCGGATGCACTTCAGGAGTTGGCCGAAGTAAGAGAGGTGGAGCTCGTATGGGTCCCAGGCCACATGGACGTCCCAGTAAACGAGAAACCGGACGAATTCGTCATGGGAGGATCCCGGCAGAAATGCGTCGGGCCAGAGCCTTTCCTGGGGCTCACAAGAGGGCAAATTAAGACGGTCCTAACAGAGTGAACCCAGAAAGTGATACAAAAGGAATGGACCAACACAAGAAATGCCAGACAGGCGAAGGAGTATGTGACAGGATACAGCAAGTCTCGTAGGACACGAAGAACTATAGCTCCCACATAGTGGGAGTCCTAACCAGACACTGCGTCCTACAAGGACACTTGGCGAAGATGAGAGTGAAGGGATGTTAGGCCGAGGACGAGAACTTGGCGCATTTCCTCTCATCATATGAAGCATACAAAGAGGCAAGAAGAGAGGTATTCGAAGAAGAAGCCTTTGAGACCTTCTAAATATGAGGTGGCCCGATATTTTGGCCTTTGTACAGAAGATTCCTTAGCGAAGGAAGGACGCAGTAGGGGGGATGGCCGGGGGTTGGCGAAAAGGGCGCTTCATGTGCCTAGTCGTCAGGCCTAGAGCCTACCCCATACTACTACTACCACTACTAACCAAAAAGGGGGGGAAGAAAAGAACATATCGTCGGTATACTAGCAAAATCCACTAAGTCAAAAAAGTAACTTTTGAGAAAATCGCATTTTAACAAGTTCTGAAATTAGGAACAACATGTATGTATGTAAAAAAAGTTTTTTTTAAATTTTGTTATTTTTTATAGATCTTGTCGTCTGTGATTTAATGTATTTTTTAAATATAGTTCTAATGGCCAGGCTTGATCACGGCTGGTTTTACTAAGATAACGACTTATTATTTTTCTTTATTAATATGTAAATATCTCAAAAACTAAAAAAAGTGACTTCGTGGATTTTGCTTTTATACCGACAATATTATGTCAAAAAATGGAATGCTACCTAATAAAATATCTTAAACTTAGTAGAATAGAATATATATCAAGTCATTGACCCATAGATCAAAAACAAGAACAAATTAGGGTAATGTGAAAACTTTTATGTATCTACCAGTTATTATTATTCACTAAACAATTCATGAATAAAAAAAATTGACCGGAATGGTGTTAGTTATGAAATAATAAATTTAGCGTTATTAGCATTAGTTTCCTGTAGGCAAGCCAAACCCAAAAAAAATAATACAGAATAAAGTTTAGTTTGAAATAAACACCACAATAAGTAGGTATTTCATCAGCGTTTGGGGTTACGTTTATGTGTAGATGTAAGAAATTTGAATGGGGTTACAAAATAATAAAACTTTCTTGTTCCACTAGGATAATAAAATTAGTAAAAGGTTTTTATATAATTTTAAGGTTTTGTTCTCTAAAGCAGTGGTTCTCAAACTTTTGTAGAGTGGGGAAACCTAAAGCTTGCTTTTTTTTCTAGGGAACCCCTACCCTAAGTACTTAAATATAAGACATAATGTTTAGTTTTGTATAAAAAAATCGCATTAGCACTACTTAGCTTCCAAATAAAGAGTAAATAAAAAAATATAAGAACTAAGTAGTTACGTAATATATTATTAACTCGGAAACAGTAGCGTGTCATGGATAAAAGGACGGGGGGGGGGGAAGACCTTAAGGGGCGCAAATATAGGTATGGGAGTCAAATAAATTACAAACCTTTTTTTAAAATAATAACACAGGCACCATTTGTTTTTGCGTTAAATTTAGTTTTTCTATTTTTTTCTCAAAGGACGCCAGGAGCGCGTTCGCGTTCGCCCCCCTGTCCCCCTATACGACATGCCACTGCTCGGAAACAGTACAAACACTAAAATAAGTATTAAAAATATGTTGTTATTATTTTTTTTAAACTTAATGGGTGGGTCTGTTTGTTTGCGACAAGTTGCTCAATATCGGGTTCAATGTTTGAAAGTCTTATGCGCATATCTGTTTCAGGATTTAGTTTATTTCTTAAATTAAGCCGGGTTGTAAGCAAGTTGTAAGAGACTTTGAAAACCCTACTTCACAACGGTAAGTTGTAGCAAAAAGCAAAAAAATTTTAACAGCAAAATTAGCTAATTCTTGTATTTATTTATAAGATGAGCCCAAAACTCCAACAAAGTAGCCGAATTTAAAATAGTTTTAGGGTTTCCATCCAAGTTTTTACGATCAAAAAATCTTCTATTAATTTTTTTCGAAAAATTATTGGCTTAGATACAGGGTGGCCAATAAATTGTTTTAATGGGCTATTTAAATTTATTTTAAAGAACTAGAAAGATTTTTGTACATATTTGAAGGCCTCTTAATAATAAGAGAAAATTGTAATATTAGCTCCATATTTAATAATCAACAAAAAAAACAGATTTTTGATAATCATTTAGATTTTTTTTATTCAACATTATTAGCTGTTTAGTTTCTTTTTAGAGCTTGATGAGCTTTTTCGACTGAGATAGAGAACGGATTGCAAACCCAATGAAAATCCTCTTCTTGCCTTAAAAAATATTCTTTGATTGAAACTTGCAGGTTCTGAAGATGGTTCGGTTCGGTTCTCTTATCTCAGAAGTGATAAGTGCTGATAATGGACTGACTCGGACAGAAAATCATGCAGTGTAGGAAAACACTCAGTCACTCCTCTATTTAGACAAGATTCCCAAAACTATTTTTTATAATATATTTTATATAACATAGCCTGGATTTTGTCATGTAGTGAGATAACTGTGACAGAAGTTCCCTGAAGTGATAAGTTTAATTCAATAAAGCTTAAGAAGTTATCGGCACAGTAGCGGATACAGGGGGGAGGGGCAGAGGAGCCCAGCATTTTGGGATACAAACAAATGAAGAGCTCTCGGAAATAAGGATGAAAGTCCATTTTTGTCAAATTTTAGATTTGGACAAATTCGTATTCTCTGATATTTTTTTCATCTATAACGTATAAAATCTTAAAATAAAAGTCTTTTTCAAATTAAAAAAATTAAAAAACAATTTAATATCTTGCGGGAAAAAAGATGATAGTCCACAGCAGGGGCACCTTTGCGAAGTTCTTGGGAAAAAAGATGAAAGTCCATTTCATGATAATGTATATGGTCAGTTTTTTTATAGAAAGATAACATTAAAATTCTAAAAATTAAGGTAGGTAGTCAGTAGTTTTAGCCATTTCATTTTATTAAAAGTTAAAGAGTTTTAGTGAGTGTAGTTTGATTACGCTAAAATGGATAATAAATTAAAAAAACGAAAATCCTATGGAAGAGTTAGTGACGTTGCAATGACGACTGGCAAGTCATAAAGTAGGGTAGTTAATATGGAAGAAGTGAAATTTCGTTATATGAATCAAGAATTTATTATGGATTGAATTTTTAAGTAATATTTTTTTTTTATAAAATCTTTTATATATTGTTTGCGAATAAAAGTTATTTTAAAGTAATATATTATCAAGAAACGGACGTCTAGCTTTTTCCGACCATTTTTAAGATTGATCTGTCGTGGACTATCCTCTTTGTTCCCGGGAACTGCGTCCTTAACAGAATAGGGAGCCATAATTACCAAACAGTTCTCGCAGTCTACAAATAGTTAATAGAACCATAATTTGGAGCCTTTGTACTAAATAAAGTGTATTATGTTTTGTCTTAAATCACCATGGATATTTCAAAAAAGTAATTTTAAATCTAAAAACTGATTTATTGAACATTTTCAGTTTTTGGACTTTTTTCCCGAGAGCTCTTCAAATATATTTGTATTTTATTAGCGAAGCGGTAATTGGTGCATCGGAAGCGACTTTGAGAATCGCTGCTCTAAAGCTTCTTGTTTTAACGCAATGTGGTGTTATGTTATAGCTTTTTATTATAAATTTTATGTTTTTTTAGGCATATCACAAGCTACAAAGCTCGGCGGTACAAGTGGCCAAAATCGTAGCTGTAACTGTGGTGCTAGTCAGCTTCGTTCTGGGCAGTTTTATGTTAGCTGCGTCATACGTCCAAGCTAACGCTAGCTGCAGACAGCTCGAGAACGATTTGGAGCTCATTAGCGAAGTAGCTGACAGGTTCGACACTGTCCCACAAGAGGCACCACAAGCGGAAGCTCTTATTGGGGTAAGTGTTATTTAATATTAAATAAAATCGAGCAATTCTGAGTCCTGTACTTAAGCAAGGATATTTTAAATATGTATCGGTAAAAAGATCATATTGTTACAAAATTCTTTACCCTAAAGATAGTGGAGAAGGACACTCGAACATTAAACTAGTGTTTTAGGAGAAAGGAGAGATGAAAATATCATTTATTCTCAAGCCTAAACTTACAAATTATATAACAACCCACCAAGAAATTTATCTCTAAAGAACCCTACACTAGCAGAAACTTTTCTAAATCTATGTAGGCGCGTCTGTACGGCCCTTAAGTATATTTTGTTGTTCGATTAAAGCATCTTTTTTTTTCTGCGTCCTTAATCTTCCTTTTAAGACTTTTAACACTCTTCTAAGTACCAAATCGTGATGTGAGATCACGATCTCTTTAAGCTTTGTGTTTTTGAAAAAAACTTTTTTGAAATGTATATCTCACGTATATTCTTAATTGACTTCGCTTGAACCTTGTGATATGTTATGGGATGCTATAATTATAAACAATATACAGAGTGGTCTGGCAAAGAAGTTATTCAAACAGATTTTCGTAGCTTCAATTTTGTTTGAACTTTGAAATTAGTTATTAAGTTTTGAGAAATTGTGTAAATACATAAAATATAGACTGATGAAGATGGCGGCTTTTTTTAATGCTTTTTCTCAAACTTTGGCTTATAACTTTCGCTAAATTAACTTCAAACCAATTAATATCGTCAGGCTGTATATTTTAAAAACTAACAAAGATTAAATTTTTTTTAAAAATACAAAAAATAGTAATTTTTTTTACCCGAAAACAAATTTGGATAAATAAAGTTTTAGACTGCCTTAAATCGATTCGTTATGGATCACTTAAGTTTAAGTCGCCGGGTGTTTGCCTCAACTTTAAGCAAGAGCGCCTGTGTGACGTCAAAAATTCAAGATTGCAATTTTTTCCATATTTTTTCACAAACTTTTGCTTTTAACTTTTGACACATCAACTTTAGAGAAAAACTGTATGTGTTATGCTTTGTTCGCAATAAAACAACAATGTAACTGTCGTTTCAACAAGCTTTATATCCCAAGAACTAAAAAAGATTGTAATATTTTTTAAATATTAGAAAAATTTTAAAAATTCTAGATTGACCAAGAAAGTTTAAGACTACCCTCGATCGATTGGTGATGGATTACTAAGTGTTTATTTCAATCACTAATTTAAATAAAAGGGTCCGTGTGACATCATAAATTATAAATCCAAGATGGCGGCTTCCTTATATTTTTTCACAAACTCTGGCTTATAACTTTCGCTAAATTAGGTTTACAGAAAAACTGAAAATATGTTTTTTGTTTGCAAGCTTTATATATTAAAAACTAAAAAAGATAAGATTTTTTTTAAATGTTACTATATTTTTATTATTTAAAAAGAAATAATATATTTGTTAGTGTATAGATATAAAGCTAATTTCTTTATTGTATTCATCGCTGTTGTCTGGCAAACAAAAACCTTAATTACAGTTTCTTTAATTACAGTGTAAAACTAATTTAGCAAAAGTTATCAGTTTGTTTGTAAAAAAAATTAAAATACTTCCATTTTGGATTTAAGGCGTCATATAGGCCCTCCTACTCAAATTTGAGGCAAACTACCGGTGCCTTAACATTGAGTAATCCATCACCAATCGAGGGTAGTTTTAAAATTTTTTGCTCAACCGTTTTAATATTTAAAAAAATACCAATATATTTTATAGTTCTTAAGATATACAGCCAACCAAAATGATAATTTAATTGTTGTTCAATTGTAAACAAATCACAACCCATACAATTTTTCTGTAAAGTTGATATGGCAAAAGTTAAAAGCAAGTTGGTGAACAAAACATTCACATTCCTGGATATATGACGTCACACAGGCGCTCTAAATCAATTGCGAGGCAAACACCAAGCGTCTTAAAATTGAGTGATCCATAACCAATTGATTTGAGGTAGTCTAAAATTTTCTTTCTCAATTTTTGTTTGGATAAAAAAAATACTATTTTTTGGTAATTTTTTAAAATTAATATCTTTGTTCGTTTTCAAGATATGAAGCTCGTTTCTTTACTCTTACTAACCTATTAACAGTTTTTCTGTAAAACTAATTTTAAAAAAGTTTAAGTTTAAGTTAAAAGTCAAAGTTTGTGAAAATACATGAAAAAAGCCGCCATCTTGGACTGACGTCACACCGGCGCTCCTACTAAAATTGGAAGCAAACACCCGGTGATTTGAAATTGTGTGTTCTATTACCAATAGATCTAGGGTAGTTTAAAAAAATCTTCCACGGAATACCACAGGCCACTGAACCATTAAGGGTATTTGTAAAGATTATTTAGTTTTCTGAAAATCTAAAGACTAAACTAAACACAAAAAAAAATGTCAAAAACCATTTTCTGTAGAAAATAAAATTTTATTTGGAATAATATGTTTCAAAAAGTGTTGGTACTCCAGGAGCGTTGACACATTAAGGTTATTTTTTAAAATCGTTAAAAATAAAAAATTTGCTTTTTTCAATTTATTTTTTAAATTTAGCTTTCCGAAAAATTACGTTTTCAACTATATGTATCTTAGAAGATTTTTATTAACAAGAAACACTTCAGGGACATCTGCATGTTAAATAGTTAAAGTTATTTTTTATTTAACAAACTGGAAGAAGGATCACCAACTCTATTATCGTTCCAAGTTTCAAAAGTTTCTTGCAACTTTAAATTTATATAATGATTGGACCATGGCTGAAGTGGTGTGTTTAGGTATTCCGCGCAGAAGCCAACAATATCAGTAGTGCCATGATGATCGCAGAAATTCGCAACGGACGAAAAAGAAAACTAACACGTTCTTAAGTGATAAATAAAGTATGTCGGTTAATGGGCAATCACTCTGTACAAATATGGGCTGAAATTATACCATGTTGTTGATGAGTTACGTAATAGAACATCGAAAAAAAATTAAATAAAAAAAACACGATGAACCGGTTGATGGCATGGTAACTTCCACACAGGATTTGATGAAGGCCAAATTTATAGCAAACGACATTATAAAGAACCAAACAAAATATTAAAAAATAATATGGAATTAAAAACTTTGATTTAGGTTGGTTCTAGAAGATGTTTTTAAAACTATTTTAAAAATTAACGGACATTTTTAGCTAGGACTCTTTCCCTGGTCGTTTACGACTAAGCCGCGGCGAAATATTCATCTACCACTGGTTGAAAGATACCCTTGTTACTGACATCTTTTTCCAACCAGTGGTAGGCAAATGATTTGGCGCGACTTAAGAGTAAGCGACCGTGGAGGAAATACTGTGTTTACTGCAAAAAAATTAAGCGCATGCAATATTGGCGTAAACATTTTTGGCGCAGTTCAAAATTCGGGGCTTTTCATTGCACACCAATTTTATTGTAACCTTTTTCCAGTGCTGTAGCTAGGCGTAGGTAGCGTAGGCACCTGCCTAGGGCGCTAACCGCCAGAGGGCGCCAGGGGCGCCATAATGAAGATCTTAGAGTTAGTCCCACAAACGACATGAGCATAATTTATACTAGTTTCAACAAAAATAAAATAATAATAATAAAATCTTTAGAGTGTAAATCAATTTTGAAAAACTTTCTGTAAATCATATTCAAAAATAGAACGCCCAATTTTTTTGTTTATGTATTTTTTTCTTAATTTTACTTTCATTATAAAATTTTATATCAAAATTACATTTAAAAATTAAAAACAAATAATAATAATCAAAATATCATTACAGTATTAATTAAGTTTGAAAAAAAACCTTTTTGTGAATCTTGTTTTAGAATAGAAAGTCAAGTTTTATTTATGTCAATAGATACACATGCACTGGCGGATCCAGGGGGGGCACTAGGGGCACTTGCTTCCCCCCCCCCGATAATTTTTTGAATATACAAAAAATTAGGTTTTTGCTAATAAAAATTTAAAATTTTTTGCTTGCGGCGCATGAAAGTGTCTATTATTATCATCATCATATTATGTAGCCTAAGCTTGCAAACTTTTTTTATGTAAGATATTGTACTTTTTAGTTCTGACTAATTTAATAAAATGGTGCCTAAAAAATATATACCGTTTTTTACCAACAAAGAATGTCACCTAAAGTGCCCCCCCCCCCCGAGAAGCATCTCTGGATCCGCCCTTGTACACATGAAAAACAGTTATCTTCATTTAAATAAACACATGTTGATTCTTTTAATTTTCTTTTAATGTCATTTAATTTTTTTTGCAAAATTTAGAGGTTTTCCTCATTTTATTCTATGATTACTTTCAAAATAATGTTGACAAACTCTGGATTTCTCGTAATCACCCCTTCTAAGATTATACTTATGATCATTAGGTCTTACTTTCAGTGGCCTAGAAGGTTTACCAATATAAATTTTACCACATTCACAAGGTATTTTATAAATTACGATTTTTGAATTTTGTTCTTCATTTATAGATTTTGTTTTTGTTAAAATAGATCTGTTTACTTTCTGTCATAAAAATTGTTTTTATGATAAGCCATGAAAGGAATCATTAATGTTTTTTTGGAACTCTATGAAAATAATTTTCTATAAAATTTTGGTCTATTTGAGGCATTTAGTGAATATCATGTGTCATGACGTAATGCAATTCTGTTACAAACAAAAAAGTTAACATTACCTTCGTCGCGTTAACCCCTCTTTAAAAAAATAGCCTTTTACTTATTCTTAACTGACCACCTATGCTTTATTTGGTTTTTGTAACATAAACATTTTTTGAGGCAAACATTAGCATTCTTGTTGCTTGCATCCAATTATTTTTATCAACTGAGGTGCTTCGGACAGGGACATAAAAATTTGAAAAAAGTCAAATAATCATCAAATAAAACCAAACTAGTATTTCTTGAAATAAATATTTTAGTAAAGTAGAAACCTCAAGGATTTTAAATAGGTAGTAATAAAATTGTATATAGGGTGCAATTTTTAAAAGTTAAGCAAATATGAGGGAATGGGGCGAGGCCTTAGTATGTCGTATTTTATGCTATTTTATTTTTATTTTCATGAAATACCAGGTGGGCCAAAAAAAACCGGTCAATTTTTTTTTAATTTTAACTTTTGAACTATACAATCGATTTTAATGGGACAAACTGCACTTAGCAGATAAATAATCAGAGCTTTGACTAAATGTATTTATTTATAGGATGGCAGACGAAATTAAAATATACCCTTCCTCGTTTATTCTTTATTAGTAAAAAATCTGCTATCTTGCCACACACAATATCGTACGAATTAGCTAAATCGGTTTAGAGGTTCTAAAAATTATTATTTTTGAAGTGTAAACTTCTTTGGGCGCGTTTAGCAGTTCTTGTCGGTGGTGAATTGAACTGAGCCGTCAGGCTCGGCTATGTAACGCTCATTCGGGTGAAGTCGGAAAGGAACATTTAGCGAGCGATATGATGATGCAGATGAAGGCCAGTATTATTAATTTCGCCTTGTTGAAGTTTACACTTCTGCCGTGTGGTCTTAAGCACACACAATTTTTTTTTCAACCATTGTTTTGCATATTATACGAGTGCCTTGCTAATCATGTCGGCATTTATTTCCTTATAAATTAATTACTACTAAACCAATTTTAATGAAATAAAAAACATCCTGGTTAAAATTGATTGCTTTTTAAAGATCATGATCAAAGTTTATCGCTATCTTAAAATTTAAGATATTTTATTTTTTAAAATGACAGTTTGCACCATGACGTTTTTTTTTCACTAAAATCGGTTCAGTTATAATAAATTGATAAATAACTGAATGCAGACAGGATTGGCAATATAATCGTATAATTTGTAAAACATTGGTTAAAACAAAATCAGATTTTTTTGAGAACCACCGATGTTATTACTTTGTACCTTATAAAGGGGAAGAAAACTAGTGCTTTTCTATAAATTTTAAAAAAAAATTCTGAAAATAAGAATAAACGTGCCTCTTTGAAGGGTCAGTATGATTCTGTCTGACATCTTAACTTTTAAGATCTGTAAAACAATGGCTGATACAAAAATAGATTTTTTGAGAACCACCACACCAATTTTACTACTTATACCACGTTGTGTGGGGGAAAAGTAGTGCTTTTTTATAAATAAAAAAAAACTAAAACATTTTTAGAAAATAAGAATAAACACGCCATTTTAAAGATTGAAGTATGATTATGTCCGCCATCTTAAATGTTAAGACGGCGATGAATTTTGACTATGATCTTTAAAGAGCAATCAATTCTCACCCAGATGTTTTTTATTTCATTAACATCGGTTCAGTAGTAATGATTTTATAAGGAAATAAATGCAGACATGATTTGCAAAATAATCGTATCATATTCAAAACAATAGTTTTAACAAAAAGCTCACACATATACTATACTATAGTAGTGTGAGCTATGGTGATCCTAATTTTTTCGAGAAAAAAAAAGTTGCTCCGATTTCAAAAATTTTTATATATCTTTGCGTTTCAGATGATTTTGAAACTTTTTTGTTGCGCCGTCTGTCTGTCTGTATGTCTGTCTGTCTGTCTGTCTATCTGTCTATCTGTATGTCTGTCTGTAACGACCAACGCGCATAACTCAAAAACCGCTTGGCCGATTTTAATGAAATTTGGTACCTACGCTGAGTCTTGGGTCGAGATGGTCGCATTTAAAAATGAACAAAATCCACCGAACACAAACCAAATAAAAGGGTGGGGGTAGATTTCAAAAATTAGAGTTTATATGAAAATATGGCGTGTGTGATATCAAACGAAAGGTAATTGAGTCTGCAGTTAAACAAAATACATTTTAATTTATTTAAAAATAGGGTAGGGGTATATTTTAAAAATTAGAGTTTAAGTGAAAATATGGCGTGTGTGATATCAAACGAAAGGTAATTGAGTCCGGAGTTTAACAAAATACATTTTAGTTTTTTGTTTTTTTTAAGGGTGGGGGTAGATTTCAAAAATTTGAGTTTAAGTCAAAACATGGCTTGTGTGGTATCAAACAAAAGGTAATTTAATCTGGAGTTGAATAAAATATATTTCAGTTTTTAGTTATATTAGCTCACACGTACACTATAACTATAGTACCTAGTGTGAGCTTAGGGGCCCATATATTGGCAGAGTATTTTTTAGACCCACCGAACGGATTCTGCTAATTCGTACCCTGTTGTGCGTGGCAAGAATGTAGCTTTTTTACTGATTTAAAAAAATAATTAAAATATGTTCGCAGCACAAGAATAAACGAACATCTTTAAAGGGTACAATTTCATTTTGTACGCAATCTTGGATTTTGAGGTGGACATCTCAATATGTATATTTAGTCAAAACTCTGATTAATTATCTGCCAGGTGCAGTTTGTCCAATTAAAATCGATGGTACAGTTGAAAAGTAATAATGAAAAAATAAATCTTTGTCCACTCAGTATGTTGAAAATATCTAAAAAATCTTAGGCTTGGGAGGCTCGCGTCCCTCCTGGTGCGCCCATGCATTTTAATAAACAGCTTTCTGACTAATTTTATTTAAAATTAAATCTAATTTTGATCCGTCGTCTGTAATTGAAAATATGAATGATGAAAGATGACTATTATTATCTTCCGTCTTAGAAATGATGGGATTTCTATTTTGTTTAAGCAAAATGTGGTGAGCTGGTATCGCACTAGAATTAATCGCACTTGTAACAGGGCCTGGCGTGTGACAGTGGTACTGTCACCTTAAGTGGCCAAGGCTTAAATGTTGTAAACTACCAACTTAGGCTACAACTTATATAAATTATAAAAAGATTAAATGTTACTATATGTTACTAAATTTACACGATCTCGAAAGGGAATTTGGCGGTTCTTGGAGGAAAAGTATGCTATAAATGTTTTTCTCAAATGTATAACTAATAGGATAATCATACATACCTTTTCAATGTTCTTCTTGCAGCTTCACACTTTCACTTCTAATATTTATTATTTAAATATCAAATTTTTACTACCATTGAACTTTTATATTCAAATATTTACACTTCTTAAACCTTTAGGCTTTATAAACCTTTTATAAATTTGTTGTAAATATATATATTTATCAACATCTTAAACGTTGATTGAATGAGTGAAACTATTCAATCAACTGTTTAATTTACTTAATATTACTGTTTAGGTTTGGGATATGTTATTAATTAAAAATGCCGATTTTAGGGCAACGAATGGTTTGTATTTTGTTGATAAAAAACCATAAAACAGTTAAACACATTATTTCAAAACACTGGAAACAGTAATAATTAATGACTTTACAATCAATAAACTCTAAAAGGAAAGACCAAAATAATTATGAATATTAAAGTTAACAGTTTTATACAATGTTAAAATAATTGATAAATTTCCCCAGTTGAAATAAAACCCCCCTTAAGAAGTCTGAATGAAAGTGTAACGTACCAGGCAACGACAAACTAAAGAGTAAAGTCCCTGACGACTTTCGAAAGTTTCAATACCCCGCTCTCTAGACATTCTCAGTTTGTCGCTAGCTGATTGGTCTAAATCTAAGCTTTCTTTAACGGATTTCTTCCACCACTCTTCTCTACAGACACTCTTGGCTGCCGTGGTCTGAATCTCAAGCTCCCTCGCATTGGCGAGAAAGACAAAGAGACAAAATACCACCGCAATTCAAAGATGCGTGGATTTAGAAATTCGGTAAAGTTTAAATCTTACAGTGTGTTTCTTAAAAGTTGAAAATAGTTTACCAAATTTGTTTCCAGTTACAAAATATGAATTATTTTGATGTTAGTGGCTCAAAGGACATATTAGCCGAATACAACTTTTATTAAAATACAGCGAACCTGAAAACATGCCTAAAAACAAGTCGCCGAGTTGCCATAAATTTTACTTAATCTTAACCTAGTCTTGCATATAATTAATGCTTGTTGATGACAAAAACAATATTTAATTAAAAATCTTTAAAAACTTATAAATGGCAAAAATACCATTTATGCTCAAATCCCGTTTTGTTACACACTGAATGAGGCGATATTTAAAGAAATTCTAGGTTTTGTGACATTTGTAGCGTGAAATAAGAAATAAAATTTAAAAGCAGGTTAGTTTATAGTCCACAGTACACCGGTCTATTTTTCAAGTGCACAATGAGTACCAGGCTGAATTTTCAAATATAGCTCTATACGTAAAGGCCCATAAAAGGGGGCCAGAGGCCTTGACTTTATAGGGTTTCCTCCCTAAAACGATTTTTAAATGTCCCTGAAACTTCTTTTTATGTCCCCTAAAACGTTTTTTAAACGTCCCTTAAAACGTTTTTTAGACGTCCCTGGAACCCTGGATCCCAAATTTTGCAGAGGGTATAAAAAATTGAATTTGACAAAAGCCCATTAAACGTTTTTAACACGTTTTGAAAACGTTCTGTAAGGACGTTTTAAAAACGCAAAAAAGACCCATAAAAGCGATCCAAGGATCTTTATCGGACCCTGAGGAACGTTTAAAGAACGTACCTGTTTACAGTGTGTCCCATTTTCGATGGGATTAAATGGTAAACGTAGTTTCGCTAATAATTCCATTTTTAATAATCCCATATATCTCGCTCATTTTCCAAGATATTTTTATTCTGTAAAAACCTTTTTATTGCAACTTTTTTAGAAGAAAATAATGACGTTGTCATTTTTTTTAAATATTGTTTTGTTTTTGAGATATAGTATTTACCATAAAAAAATTAAATACGGAGCTGGATTATTTTTATTATTATTTTGATTGGTTTCATGCTATTAATATCACAAAATAATAAAAATTTAATATTTTTGTGTTTTAAGGTTAAAAAAGTATATTAAATATTAAAAAAAAATAGTCCGAACCTGGAAATTTCTAACAAAAATATAAATTAAAAAATGCTGGTTGAGCGATTTTTAGTTTAACTATTTTGATACTTAATTAAAATGGTTTTACGTTATTTTAAAGATTTATTTGAAACAAAGTCTACGACAAATCCAATAAAAATAACGAATTACAAAAAATAATACCTAATTTTTCTTTAATGATATAAATGGTCAAACTGATTGCCATTATTGGCATTTTGGAGTAATTTTTCGTAACGCATTTTGCATAAAAATATTTCTGTCGTTAAAATGTTGAGATTTTGTTGCTGGAATAAAGCAGTCAAACATATCACATTTTTCAAAATTTGGATATGGTCGATTTCTAGCCATTTTACAATAATTTTAAGTTTTTGTTTTTCCATGTTGAAGTAAATTTCTATGATATTATTTTTGTAACTTTTGAACGTTTTTTACTTTATTTATAAATCTTTTAATTAAGGTTTCAGAACGAAACTAAAACTCGTTCAACTAGTGTGCCTTGCAATTTTTAATTAACATTTACGTTGGAAATCTACAGGTTCGGACTATTTTTAAAAAAATATTATATATTCTTTTAACCATAAATCAAAAAAATATTAAAGTTTTATTATTTTAAGATAATAATAGCATGAAACCAATCAAAATAGTAGTAAAAAAAATCCGTATTTATTTTTTTAATAATAAATACCATATCTCAAAAACTAAACAATATTTTAACAAATTGACAACGTCATTAATTTAATTTGGATTTTACAGAATAAAAATATATTGCAAAATAACCGAAATACAAGGAATCATTAAAAATGCAATTTTTTCAAAAACTACGGGGTACAGCAAAAATCTGATTATACCATTTTTAAGGGCTTAAAAAAGAGCAATCAGAAAATCAGAAAATCGATGTCTTTAATAATAACCAAGTTTCCAATTTAATCCGATCGAAAATGGAAGACGCTGTACCTAGGTTTATTACCATCTATTATAACTATAATAATTTAATTTTGACCCATTTTATGTATAGTTTCTTTCATAATTTTTGAGATAAATGTTTGACAGTAATCAGCTGTTGACCACAACAAATAGCATAGGCCAGCGAAAAAAAATCGTTAAAATTTGTCTCAAAAATAATTAAATTAACTTTATGTTTTATAGCTTTTATCCGAATATACATCCAATTTTGACAACATACAGGGACTCTAACTATACCTAAAGAAATTATTTAATAAATACAGAAATTAATTCTTCCCCACACCACACCACCAGCTTACCAGTGCAGTGGTTATGTATCGACATTTTTTCAATTTAAATGATTAATGTCAACCCAACTTTCTCGACTCGTTCAGTCCATAATTATGAAACACTTTAGCAACCAATATAGTGGCAAATTATTGACAAATGTATGTTTGATTTTACATATTGAAATGCATATTACAAGTAGTTTGGTATGCACACATGTTTCTAGGTAACAGATATTGCATTTTTTTAGTGCAATTACTATTTACAAGGGCTTTCTTTTAAATTTTGCATATGGGAACATAGAGGGCGACACTGATTAAATGTCGTTATTAAAACTTAACCTCAATCTTTACTTTGTTTGAAACTCGTAGACAATGATTGTGGAGAAATAAAATTTCGGACTTCCATTGTCTTTATTTATTTTAAAACACGACGTTTCGGTTAGTAAGTATCTCTAACCGTTATCAAGTGTAAACTAACCAATCTAGTCTCTAGGCTACTACTTATACTACTTGGTGTGCAGTCAGGTGTGACGGCCCGTCCCCTTTTTTAATTCTAAGACGCCTGTTTTCCTTAAGGAGTGGTTTCCATATGTTTGGTATGTCCGTGCTTGGTTGACTGAAAACTTCTTTATACTGCATTATATACGCAGCTTCAATAAACTTTCGTTTTCGCCAATGCGACTCCTTATGTAAAACTTTAGCTTCTGACCACTGAATCCTGTGATCATTTGACCATGCATGATCTGCTAAACCGGATTTTTCAATATCCCCTAATTGGGTACTTTTTAGATGTTCATTTACTCTAACCTGAAGAGGGCGTTTCGTTTCACCTACATATGATTTACCACACTCACACGGGATTTGGTAAATACATTCCTTATTATTTGAGGGATTGTCTGGTTTTGTTTTAGTTACAAAACTTCTTATCGTATTTCCCGAAGAAAATACTGTTTTTATATTATAGTGTTTAGCTATTCGTCTTGTGTTTTCTGAAATCCCTTGAACATATGGAATGTTAATAACACCTAACGGATTATTATTTTGAGAATTTGGTACATTTAGTTTGCTTTTAATTTTAAATATCGTTGAGTTTATTAATTTCTCGGAATAACCATTCTGTTGTAAGTCCTTTTTAATGTTGTTAATTTCTGTGGTTAATTCTTCATTATTACTACAAATATTTACGGCTCTTAAATACAAACTTCTTATAACTCCTTGTTTTGTTGCAACAGAATGATTAGACTTAAAATTTAGGTACTGTCCCGTGTGAATGTTTCTGTCTAATCGTTTGACAAGAACATCCAAAAAAGGTAAGGCCGAATCTTTTTCAATTTCCATGGTGCACTTGATTGTTGGTCTAATACCGTTTAAATGGTGTAGAAAATTTTGTAGTTCGTCATCATTTTCCGGCCATATAATAAATGTGCCATCCATGTATCGTAGCCATAGTTTTGGTTTGACTCTTGCTGTAGCACTCCATGTAGATGTTTGCTACCACTGGCGAAAGAGATGAACCCATTGGGAGTCCATCATTTTGCGCGTAAAACTTATCTTTCACTTGAAAGTAAGAGTTACGGAGACAGAGCTCCAAAAGATCCATCACCCCCTCCACCGATAGCGTTGTTCTCTCGTGAAGTGTATTATCAGTTTGTAATTTGTTTTTAATGATACTGACTGACTCATTTATTGGCACGTTGGTGTAGAGACTTTCTACATCAAAACTTACAAATCTATCGCCGGGATCTAATTCGATACCTTTTAAAACCTCCACAAAATGTTCCGAGTTTTTGACAAAAGTAAGTCCGTGAGTCAATTGGAAATGTCATCCACAGCTGACTGTCTGACGTCATACAGCGGTTACTCCGAGTAACCGTGACGTTATTTCGAGTAACTTAAATGATTGACTATATAGTAACCTCGAGGAAAAAGGCTTATAGTCTTAAAGCTACTGTGAATTTTTTAAATTAACAAATCAGTCGAAAAATGGAATTAAACCAAGAACATTTTTGAGCTATAATTTTTTACATTCAAAGAAAATTATTTCAACAGGAATGGCTTGTTCAGCTGATTTCTGTTTTCGGTAATGAAGCACCATATCAGTCGATAGTTTCTCGTTGGTACGGAGAATTCTAGTGTTGAAGGATTAGCCTACAATCTAAGGCCAGGTGCACCAAAAACGGTTGTCACCCAGGAAAACATCGATACTCTGCGCATGCTGATCACGGAAGATCGACATGTGACATATTGCGAGATTGAGGCTTCATTGGGGATTTTAAAGACCTCAATTTTAAAAATTTTGCATGTAGAATTAGGGGTAAGAAAACTAGTTTCCCGCTGGGTACCGCATCTGTCAACCGAAGAACAGAAAGAAGCTAGGGTCAATTGGTGTCAGACAACTCTAGAGCGCTTTGAGACAGGAAAGTCGAAAAACGTGTACAGCATTGTCATTGGTGATGAATCGTGGATTTACTCATATGAACCTGAAAATAAACGTCAGTGGTCTGTTTGGGTGTTCCAAGATGAAGAAACGCCAACAAAGGTCATCCGTTCTTCAAGTTTATCAAAAAATATTGTCTCGACATTTGTCTCAAAAGCAGCAGTTCCTCTGGAAGTTCAAAGCACTGTTACGGCTAATTGGAACATCACCATTTGTTTGCCGAATGTCATCGCTGAGCTTTGAAAAACGAACTCCGAACGACGAATCACTCTCCACCAAGACAATCCAAGTTCAAACAAAGCACAAAAACCATTGAATTTTTAACCCAACAAAACTTTTAACTGTTGGACCATACTACATACAGTCCCGACCTAAGTCGTCAGAGGAATGAGTCGGCGCCTTCAAGAATATGAGAACTTGTAGATATTAAATTGTACAAAAGTTTTCCAAATTGAACTATAACTTTGCTTTACAGTCATTTGAACTTTATCTACTGCTATTATGATTATTTATTACCTAAAATAATTTATAAACAAGTCAGTTAAAAATAGCAGACTAAAAAAATCTTGCAAGTTCTAGATTTCCTGCAAAATATTAACCTTGAAAATTGCATATGCATAAATGATCAAATGTCAGAGTTAGACGATCAATTTCATTATAACTTGTTTGTTTAATATTTAATCCTTTCAGCAATAGTTACCAAAATTAATTTTTCTTTTGCTTTTCCCGAATGCCTATTTATTCTTTGGCGAAGTTTAGCCCTCGCTGCGTTCGTGATACACACTTCTCGTCCTCGTCTTAAGATATACCGGGTGGGTCAAAAAAAACCAATTTTTTTATTATAACTTTTGAACTATACCATGGATTTTAATGGGACAACTGTACTTGGTAGAGAATTAATCAGAATTTTGAGCAAGTATATTTTTTTGTCCGCTATCTTAAAATCCAAGATGGCGGACGATATTAAATTGTAACATTCAAAAATGCTCGTTTATTCTTGTGTTGCGAACATGTTTTATTCATTCTTTTAAATCAGTAAAAAAGCTGCATTCTTGCCACGTACAACAAGGTACGAATCAGCAAAATCGGTTCGGTGGTTCTAAAAAAAATATTTTTGTTTCAACCATTGTTTTGAATATTATACGATTGCCTTGCCAATCATGTCTGCATTTCTTTCCTTATAAAGTCATTACTACCGAACCGATTTTAATTAAATAAAGACATCCTGGTGAGAATTGATTGCTCGTTAAAGATCAAGATCAAAATTTATCACACTCGATTCTTAAAAATGGCGTGTTTATTTTTATTTTCCGAAAATGTTTTATTATTTTTTTTTAATTTATAGAAAAGTACTACTTTTTCCCCGCACAACGAGGTACAAATTACTAAAATCGGTGGGTGGGGTGGTTCTCAAAAAATCTCTTTTTATTTCAGCCATTGTTTTACAGTTTTAAAATGACGATAAATTTTGATTATGATCTTTAAAAAGAAATCAATTCTAACCAGGATGTTTTTTATAAAACATTGATTGAAATAAAAATATTTTTTTTTTGACGGCAGAACCGAACCACTAAACCGATTGTGCTAATTCATACCTTGCTCTGCGTGACACGAATACAGCTTTTTTACTAATTAAAAAAAATTATTAAGACATGTTCGCAACACAACAATAAACGAGCATCTTCGAAAGTTAGGATGGCGGACAAAAAAATATATTTAGTTAAAACTGCAAGTGCAGTTTGCTCCATTAAAGCCGATTGTATCGTTTTAAAGTTATAATAAAAAAACTTATTCGGTTTTTTTGGTCCACCCGGTAGGTACATAGGCTATTTGATCTTTCCAAGTATACATAATTCAATTAAAATATCATGCAAATTAAATACCTACCTATTTTCTATTAATTACAATTTTTTTATGAAAATGAGGTCATTTAAAAAAAAAAGATAGCAAATATTAACTGATATTCACAATGACAACAAGTTTCAAACCAAAAGGCTTTTATTACATTCTGTTACAATGGTTGCGGTAGTCAAAAAGAAAAAAGTAAATTTGATTTAAAATACACCGAAATAATTAGAAAAACTTCAACCATAACAAAAATCTAATTTTTAAAACGTTAAATAATTTGAGAGGATGTCGGACTGCCGTCAAATTATATCTAATTAGCTTCAGTTTTTTTTTTAATTTAGAAACCACACCTATGATGAGGATTACATATAAAAATCACTTACTGTATCAGGGGCGGATCTACGAACTTTATTTGGGGGGAGGACCTTAATAATAAATATTTCATAAAACTATTTTGCATAGTGACCAGGAGGTGTATTCTGTGTGTAAAAGTTAAATATAGTTTAAGATTTGGGGAGGAGGGAATTTTCCCTTTTTTCCCTACCGTGGATCCGCGCCTGACTATTTTTCGTGTAATATTTAAAATCATTTATTTTCTTAAATGCGTTCAAACAAACAAACCGAAACAAACGGAACCTGGGATATAATAAGTTATATTCTATTTGTTTTGTAATCATTAATTCTATTGAATTTGAGAGTGTATTTATTGGTGTCATTTTGATACCCATAAATTGGTTTTTATGCTGGTCTGCGTTTCGATAAAAAACGCATCTCCTCTTATATTGCATAATAATGGACCTATAAAAGTTTGAAATTGAGATTTTTCATACTTCCTAGGGTGAGTGAACTCGCCAATAAAGTGTGTGAAAAAAATTGAGAGCGCTGAAGAACAGAAACGCAATTTTCAAAAAAATATGTATTTTAGCAAACAACTAAAAAAACACTCCTCAAAATTTACGAGGATTTCATAGGGTTGAAGTATTCTTGAAACTGTTAAACTCTTTATAGTTTAGGCCCTACATCCGAGATTCAAGCTGCGTTTAATGATAGAAGCAACACACTTGGTATGGATAGACATAAGACTTGCTCGAACATTTTACGAAAGGGAACCAACCCCCCAATCTTGACAGAGGGGTCGTTCTCCCCTTTAAAACGTGCTTTTTAATAGGTTTTTGCTAATAACTCGAAAACTGTCAACTTTTCCAAAAATTTTCTGTAGAACATTTTTCAAGCGAATACAATTTCCTTTTTAGCAATGTACCTTGGTGCCCTCTGACGGCAGTGGTGCACGTTCCATTAGCGTACGAAAAAAGGGGAAATGATTTTTTTTTTGTGGTATTTTTAATCCTTAACCCTATTTTTTTCTCAAAAAAATATTTTTCGTCAAAGGTCCGTTGTCATTGTGTAAACCCATATAGATGAGCCACCGGCGAGCTTCACCATATTGAGGGGCAGATGGCGCTGAAATAAATTCGTCTGGTACGCAATATTCAGAGACAACTGCTATGATCTAATGGCATTTGTATGATAGGCATGAGCATCGGAACTCGCACATGTAACTAAATCGTACTAGCAGTCCCTGACTATTGCGTAGCCGACGAATTTATTTCAGCGCCATCTGCCCCTCAATATAGTAAACATGGTATACAGTTAAATACTTATTAAGCTAGACAGATTTATTGTAAATAGCCGCCTTGTAATAAAAATAAATGTGTGTGTAGAAATCCTTAAATCAAACAAAAATGTTGAACATTCATTTTTGTAACTCAATAATTAAATAAGAATAAGTAAAAATTATTTTTGGTTAGAAATAACTTAAAACATCCCTCTCACCCGCCTCAAAAGTGCTCTCTTTTTCCCAATTATTTGCAAACTTTTACCTTGGCAAAAAATAACTAAGTAACAACCATATCAGTGGCGCACGTTTTATAATTTAAATAAATGAGAGGTGTGGGAAAAACTATTTTTTTTTAATTTTCTTAAATTTTACTATCCCACATGTCTGGTTTGAACCATATTTGGTGCTTCTATGCTAGATCCACCACTGCCTTGAGGGGAGAGTGATATACTTCGTTGGAAAGGAAGTTTCTTCAGCTTTAAAAATAAGTTTTAAAACCAGACATGTAGGACAATAAAATTCAAGAAAATTTAAAAAAATAGTTTTTTCCACACCTCTCATTTCTTTAAATGCCTTCAAAAGGTGCGTTACTGATGTAAGAGGGGCGATAGAAAGGACTTTTGGTCAGCCTCAATAACTACTATTTAGTTGTTTTTGGCCAAGTTAAAAGGTTGCAAATAATTAGAAAAATACTGTAAAAGATCACTTTTGAGGGGGGCGAGAGGGGGCATGCCCCCTCCACCCAATTCAACCCAAAAAATTAAGTTTTAAGTTAATACTAATCAAAAATATTTTTTTACTCACCTTGTGGATTATTTATTGAATTACAAAAATGATTGTTCAGAATGTTTGTTTGATTTGAGGATTTCTACAAACACATTTATTTTTATTTCAAGGCGGCTACTTTAAAAAGTTATGTCTAACTTATTAAATATTTAACTGTATACAATGGGTTTTTGAATAAAAATACTTTTTTTCAAAAAACAATGTGTTAAGGATACAGAATGCCACAAGAGAAATAAAAAAAATATATTTTAAACATTTTCCCCTTTTTTCGTAGGCCTATAAAATGTGCACCACTCCCTTTAGAGGGTACTAAGGTACCTGCCAGGGTTGGAGAGGTGGTTCCCTTTCGTAAAATGTTCGGGCGTCTATCCATACCAAGTGTGTTCATTCATCATTAAACGCAGTATGGGACCCCGTATTTAAATGCCTATTAAATCAAAAATGAGTAAACTTATTTGTGTGCATTCACTCAAGTTTTAAATTATTTGTGGTAAATAAATAGCTTATTTCGGTTAAGTATGCAAACTCTTATGGCACAAATTTAAAATCTGTTTCGTATTTAAATCAAGTTTTTGGTTATTAATTATTTGTGGAGTGTATAAACTATTTTTTTTTTATTACGTATTATTTAGTTTGGATTTTTTCTAATATCTGGGCTTTTGCGACAAAAGTTAGAAGTTGAATATATACCTATTCTAAAATAAGACGGAAAAGAGATGGCTCAACTCAATCTATCTCCTTCTGTTTACACCACTTTTGTGTTACTGGGTGGTCTTCATTTTTAGCAAATTTACCATCAATGTTATTTTTTATTATAAGAAAAAATGGTACTCGTCTAGTACGTTTAACCAAATCGACTCCAGCCCGTTCATAATTCAGACCCTTTTATTGGGTTTCTATGGTTACCGCTGGCTCAATTCGACTCCGGCCCATTCACAATTCACACCCTTTTATTGGGCTTTTATTGTTATCGCTGCGCGCAAACACGATGACTAGGCACGTTTCATACACATTCTAGACCAACAAAAAGAAACAGTGGCGTATCATTTACTATTTTTTTTATTTTTTAATAAAACTGTGTGGAGTTTCACTTTTGAAGATATAACGAATGGTTGCAATTTTTAAAAAGTCTATTGGAATTTTTTTAGGTTTCTAGATTCGTACGCACCTACCTAATAAAATAGGTAGGTACAATAAGTAGCTTTAAAAAATTATTTATTTTTAAGAAATATAAGGTATGAAGTTTTCCAGTAAAAAAAAAGCTTAGAAGAGTAAAATATAAAATTAATACCTAATAATGATGAATTAAAAAATTATAGCACGCCACTGGACAGAGAAAGATAGCGCTAATTGAATCCATCTTATTCTGGCCGGACCTAGGTAATACATGTTGTTTTGTAAGTTTTCTATACTCTTATATAATTTTTTATGACTGCATACATATCTGTTATAAGAAGAGATATTTTAGGCGTGGAGCACTGTATACTTATCTACCGATTTCTAATGACGTTGATTAAGCACGCAATCATATTGTTATTTTCTATGTAAGATCTTTGTCACGACTTGCATCTTCTGCAAAAATGGTTTCTTCTTCTTCTTCAATACACCAGGTTCCATAATAGAAAAAAACTTGTTTTAAGTTAGTGTAAACAAAATTGCAAATGCGTCAATCGCATCAATCGTAGCAACATGCGTCCGTCGCCATACCTTCTTTAAATTACTTTATTCTTAAAAAACTTTTCCGTAGTGTAGTAGCACATTTTACTAACCTGTCGTAATTTTCAAAGCTCAGACTTCTTAAAAACAGCAAAGAAAAAAATACATTGGTTTTTGCTGCCTTCTTACTGGCTCCTTTCCTTTGGAAATCCTGGATCCGCCACTTATTTTTAATAAATATAACCAACTATAAACATTTATCCATAATCGAACTTGGGGCCTGTCGACTTAACGGACACACGAATTTTGTGAAAAAATTTTTTAGGCTTAAAAAAGGCCTTTTTAAGAACATTTACAAAAAAAAATTTGAGCTGTTTAACCTCACTTTTTTCAATAACATTCAATAACAACTAACTTCAGAAAGCATGTCTGCCAACCAAAATGCACCTGAAATATGTTTCAAAAAGGCACTGTTGCCAGATCGCCACAAATGTCGTCAAAATTAGGGAAAAAATCGAGGGGTCATCAGCTTTCAACAGTACTGTACAAATTTCACAACAGTACCCGACTGTACCCCGACAGGATCCAACAGTACTCGACAGTACACGACAGTACCCAACAGTACTCGACAGTACCACGACAGGACCCAACAGTACTCGACAGTACACGACAGTACCCAACAGTACTCGACAGTACACGACAGGACCCAACAGTACACGACAGTACCCAACAGTACACGACAGGACCCAACAGTACCCGACAGTACACGACAGTACCCAACAGTACTTGACAGGACCCAACACCCAACTAACATTTATAGTAGCGGCTACATGTTCTAAAGGCTTTGCTACTTTCTTATAGTAGAAATGTGGTGATCCCAACCAAAATTTGTTACTTTTTAGTTCTAACTACTATTTAGTATCAGGAAATAGTAGATGTTTCGTAAAAACGACCCTCTAAACTACTTCATAGGATTGTTTCTTGATAGTCGATTCTGATAGTCTTCTCTACCACAATAGGACGTTGATAAAGTTTTACTTTCTTTTTAGTCGTTATTTTGTAGTCGCCCTGACTTTTATATCCTACTTAATTACCACTAGAAAGTTAAGCTTCATTGGAGTCCCAAACAAGTGTATCCGACAACTACATTATAACTTTAATTTTTACCACAAAAGTTTGTGTCATCATAGTAACATCTGATGTAACAATGTAGACAAAATAACTTTTTGGATCAACTTTAAAGCCGCAACTACTTTCAAGTAACCTTTTCGACTATCAGGGAATATAGTTTGGGACGCCATGTTTTTATGTAAGAAAGAAAATTTAATATTTTTGTTGTCGTTTTATGAGCTCATATTAAAGAGCCATACTATTTTATAAACAAATTAGTTGAAGCTTACCAAAAATGCTCTTCTTAAGCACCATTTGTTGGAGTTAACTGTCGATTATGAAAACATAACCTCCAAAATCACAACACAAAAATTCCATCAGCTACCAGAAAACGGCTCAATTTTACGGGCGCACCGGTTTTTTACAATATATATAATGCATGTTATACAAAAAACTTTGCGTCGCACTCGAATTTTGATCCTCTGCTCGTAAATTCTCACACTTTTGGATAACATAGTTCATATTATAACCATAACCAAACAAAAAAACTAAGCGAGTCTGTTTACTGTTGTGTCCACCATATTGTGTAACAATTCTACCAAAAAGAAACGATTATATTATTTGCAACTACATCGCAACTTTTATGCCATTACGGAAAAAAAACAGCCTCTACGACGTAGTAGATACCTGGCTACGACGTAGTAGTGTAGTTGTTACTACAGTAACTTTAAACACTTGGCCAAGTAGTTATAACCAGAAACTGGTTCCCCACTTAGGGAATTATAACGTCGCTGTATGGTATACTGAGACGTAGCGGGAGTACGTTGCGGTTACTTTTAAGAAATTCTTTCTAGTTGGGGTTTCGTCGCTACAACTTTAATTGTTTGTTGGGCAGTACTCGACAGTACACGACAGTACACGACAGTACCCAACAGTACATGACAGTACGTAACAGTACTCAACAGGACACGATAGAATCCAACAGTACTCGACACAACCCTCATTCTCGAAACAGTGGCGTAGATGCGAAAAGACAGGATGACCTTTTTTTTTTTTTTTGGTCGCAAGTTTTTTGAGTGCGCGCTAAGGCCTTGTCGGTGTTCCCCAAACAGGATGATCTTTTTTGTTTTTGTGGGCGCACGATTCGTGAGCGCGGCGTGGGTCCCCAAAAATGATGACCTTTTTTTTTTTTTTTTTTTTTTGGTCGCCAGTGTTTTGAGGACGCGGCCCAGGATGACCTCTTTTTTTTTTTTTTTGGTCGCCAGATTTGTGAGCGCGGTGCGATTCCCCAAAGATGATGACCTTTTTTTTTTTTTTTTTTGACCGCATGTTTTTTGAGGGCGCGCTTTGTCCCTGTCGGACCCCCCCAAGACACGACGACAGTACGCAACAGGACCCAACAGTACTCGACAGTACACGACAGTACCCAACAGTACTCAACAGGACCCAACAGTACACGTCAGGACCCAAGTCCTGTTGGACGCTGTACAAAATTTTAGGGTGCCGATGACCCCTCGGAAAAAATAGACTTTTACTGTGTGGATAAGATTTATTTAAAAAACTTACTTTAAAAACATTATTCAAACATCAAAACTGCATAAAAACAAACACTTTTTTACTAAACCTAACCTAAGCAAAAAAGCATATTTGAACTAGAACTTGAATAAATCAAACCTAACCTAACTCAAACCTAACCTAATCAAATATAACTTATTGTAATGGAATCTAACCTAACCTAACCTAACCGGATCAAACATAATTTATTGTAATGAAACCTAACCTAACCTAACCGGATCAAACATAATTTATTGTAATGAAACCTAACCTAACCTAACCGGATCAAACATAATTTATTGTAATGAAAACTAACCTAATCTAACCTAACCGGATCAAACATAATTTATTTTAATGAAACCTAACCTATCCTAACCTAACCAGATCAAACATAATTTATTGTAATGAAACATACCTAACATAACCTAACCTAACCGGATCAAACATAATTTATTGTAATGAAACCTAACCTAACCAAACTCGAGTTAATCCAACAATTCCAAACCCAACTGAACCGAAAACGCAAATTTGGCAACGGCGCACAATTTTTGTTTTTCTGTTTTCCAGCCATAAATTTATTCCAGGGTAATGTAAACAAAATGAAATAAAAGTTTTTGCACGCGATTTTCCGTATAGTTTAAATTTTACCAAAACCTAATAAAAAAATTGTGTTTTTTGATATTATCCGCATCTAAATATGCTTAAAAATATCTAAATTAGTGTTTGCAAGTGAAATAGCGATAGAAAAATGTTTAGTTTTTTTGTCTCTAAACTCGACAAGAACCTCAAACTTTTTTATCCCTAGATCACTCGCCTTATGAGCATTTTGCTCACCGGTTTTGAAAAAAGAAACAACTGTTTGGCTTTGTCGGAGAAGACGACTTCTAGACCCACTTCTAATTTACTTTATAACTGTACTCTTAAAGATGTGAGAATTCTGCATTTAATCAGTCCACCTTGTCACGTACTACAATGACTTACTGCAAAGGAGAGTGAACAGTTTGCTCATTACGCGAGGGTTGGTGTGTGTTGGTCTGTAATCAGCATTTTGCTCATACTGCGAGTGTGCTTTTTCAATTGTTCCTTGATATTTAATAACCATAACTTTTTAGTTTTTTGTCGGTAAATAAATCGGGTAGTGTAGGAGAAATCCAAAAGATATGTACCTATAATATATCAAACAGTTATATAAATTTTTCTCGAAATTTTCATGTCCCTAAGGCCTAAAAGTTGTTTTTGTTATTTATTTGATATATTTACCAAGATCAATAAAAAATATTACATAAATACTGATTTTCCAAATCAAAATAATTTTGAAACCCTCAAATGTCTACGTCCGAAACGTGTCCCTAAACAGTGCAGGCGCTAAAGGTAGTTGAGTATGCAAAATATGAGGTTTGACAATGGATTCTAACTAAGAATAGGTCACAGATTAACGATTCGGTTGTTGCCAAGTCATTTTTCTCCACTCCTCTTATTATTATTAAATTAGTTAAATTTTCAAAAATTCGAACACGACTATAAGAGGAGGGGGATAAAAATATCCGATCTGATACCTTCCTAGCTAGCCTATTAGCACACTTCAAGTAAAGCTATGATAATCAGCCTAAACAGTTTTTTGTAAATATATCGGAAACTAAAGCTCATACAAAGTTTTTGGTTATGACATAAATTATTGAGCAAAATGTGTTCTACTATATTACGAAAACCGCATATTGATGCAATGCTCCGTTAAAAAGTTAGCATTTTGAAAAATTTGAAATTGTCAAAAAAATTACCATTAATGGATTTTGACCAAAATCTAATCAGCTCGTTAGAGCGTTGAACACTATTTTACCTGAAAATTTTATGAAAATCGGTTCAGCAGTTTAGGAGCTATCGTGTTACGGACAGAAAAAAATACACACACACAAACACACACACACAGACACACACGTTCCTATAATCAGCTAGAATCCATTGTCAAACTGCGGTACTAATGCTATTTTGCATACTCAACTACCCCTAGCGCCTGCACTATATAGTGTGAATAGGTATGTAAAGCCTACCAGTGTCGTTATTCTTAACATCTCCTTAAGCGAGTACTCCTCGGAGAGATTTCAAGTATACTGACACAGATGGTGATGTTACTTTTATGGAAGTGTGATGCAGGTTTAAAATGGAAATTTTATGGCATAGATGTTCTTTTATAAATATTTTCCGAAAGTAACCAACAGGTAAAGTTTCTGAAATAATAATTTTTTCCTCCTCATTGTACACATAATTAAAAACTATTACTTTTGGATAAATAATATTTTTGGTACACCTATATTTTCTTTGCAAATTAAACGGTGGAAAAAATGTTTTTAGAAGTCAAGAAAGTGTTAAAAATGCCGGCGTCAGACATTACTGTCAATTTTGCGGTTTCTCTCTGCAATTAAAACATGGTAAAAAAGAAAATTTAATATTTAACACACTATTTAAATTAAAGGCACTTTTATATTAAACTAAAAGCGTGAAAATTGTGTTAAAGTGGCCGACTAATTTGTAAATACATGATTAATTAAATTTATATTTATTATAGATATTTTATTTTGTAAAAATATCTGCAATTCTCCCTGAGATTACTCGCAAAAAAGCCCTCTCAACAGCTTCTTTCAACCAAGGTCGTTCCTAGGGGGGGATCAAGGCTAAATCCCCCCCGAGATATTTAGGAGTCAAAAGTTATAAGACATTTAGTAATAAGTAGTAAAGTTATGAGCAATTTTAATTTTTTTAATAGCAAAATTCACTCTGATTTTGTTTTGCTTATATAGCAGGTTAAAGCAGGATCATTACACAACCGGACAGGGGCTCAACTTTTATATCCTGTTATTAGCACTTGGAGGAGGGGGCAAGAACTCATGATTCGGTATTACTTGCTATTTAATTTTTTTATTCATGAAATATGACAAAAATGGTGGGAGGCCCCGTGCGACCCTTTTGGGTACGCCCATGGGTATCTCCTTCTTCTTCTTTGGTATAACCATAATATTCTAATATTATTTATAATTATTCCTAAATCGCTAATCAATACACAAACTATTTTCTAATAGATAAAAAACATCTAATATTTTATTTATTAGACATACATATATTATCGTAATCTTATAAATTATGTATTTCGCTAGTTTTGGCAAAACAACAGACCTATACCAGTTAATTTGACCTTCATGCATCAAAGATTGTTTTTAAAATTATTATTGTTAGCAAATCTTTGCATTAAAAATTTTCCGTTTTTAAAATTACCATTAATTTTTGGCGATTCGTACCACACGCAAGAAATATTTAAAAATAATAAAATAAAAATTATTATTAATAGTCTTCCTATTTTATATCTTTGCTCTTAGTAGTAGTAGTAGTAGTGGGGGGGTTGACTCGCAGGTCTGACAAGTAGGCCAGAGTAGGCCCTTTTTGCCATGCCCCAAGTCTGTCCCTTAACCCACTCTCTGCACTTCCCTTTGATGGTCGGGTAACTCATTGGGCCTTCCTGTTCTCTTTACAAAGTCCAGTAAGTCTGCCCATTTGAGCATGTGCAGTTCTTCCTCGCTCAGAGTTGGCGCTCCGAGTACCTGTTGTCTCATCCTTGCGTAGGCCTCGCATTCTGCCACGAGGTGTCTTGATGTCTCTTCTTCCTGTCCACAGGCTGGGCAGGTAGGGTCATTCTAGACTCCTATACGTGTATCTTTGCTCTTAACATAAGCTACCGATTGAGGGTGTAACAAAGTCCGCCTTCCCGAGATATCCGATCTTATCTGGCTTGGTTACCGGCCTGAATTTTATAAATATCTGTAGCAACCGACTTCTAAACCTACGCGATTCGAATCCGCGAATCCCGAAGAATAAAAGTGTTAATAAACATAAACTTACACAATTATAGATTCCCAGAGAAAAATATCTGAAGTCTTTTTTCAATTATAGAGAGGATATTGGTATACAACTTTATTATATCCTTGATTACACTCAATTAATAAGACATTAGTGTTTAGACATACTTAATCAATGACTGTTTGTGTTTGTAGGAGAAAATAAAAATTAATTTAATTTACACTATTATAGTGTGGTTAATTTAATTATTTATATTTGACCAAGAGAAACTAGTAGCAAGTAGCTAGAACAGATTCCTCCAAATATATCGGTAAAATATTTAATCAATCAAGTACAACCCATACATTCACCAAAAATATGTTACAACAATTTTCCTAGATCTGACGTACTAATAACGATTTGACAACAAGGCGGGTTAATTGACCTTTTGGTGGGGTGCTTTGTAAATAATCCACTAGCTCGTGAGCTTTAATTAAAACAAAATAAATGGAGTAGGTTGATGATCTGTTTCTTATGGGGTTAAAGGCGTAAACTTTATTGAAACTCAATCTCTAGTTCCTACTAGTAGACAATGAACTAAATTTGTCGCCGTCGTGGTGTAGTGGTAACAATGTTTGTTTCCCACACCAGCGGTCCAGGTTCGATTCCTGGCTAGGTACTTGGTTGTTTGTGTTTGTTTAAAAATGCTTTAACTTTGCTAAAACTTTGCGAAACTGGGCGATTGATCCTGATTGAATGGAAAATCCCAGTATAAATAAAAAAAAAAACAAAAAAAAAACCATGAACTAAATTTACTACCACAAAATCTAGGAGGGGGTAATTAATTATATTATATTAATTTTTCTAGGGGGGGGTTATTATGCGGTTAATAATTAGTTTATATATTTTTTAAATCTTTCTTGTTCACAAACTTTTTAACCTCATTGGCTTTTTCTTTATAATCAAAGTAGAGTTTATAATATAAGAAAGTAATACATTTTGGTAAATTTTTGAGATGGTTAATCTCAAAACTTTTATTAGCTTGTCTAACGAACTGTCACGATCAGCTGTTTTTCGATCCAAGATGGTTGCCATAGGACAAACAAAGCGTTTTCCCATAAGCAGCAATGTTAACAAAAACGTAATTTAAAAAAAAAGTGAAACGATTTAATTTACAACAAAGATGCTGTTTTAAGTATTGACCCTTTGTACAGATGGAAAAAATGCGTTTTTCTTTAAAAAAATCAATTAAAGCCAGTAAATCTCAAATAAAAGGGACCATGTTTTGTTCAAAAGTCAGGTTATGTTTTTATTTACTTTTGTTTTTTTTAATTTTTTTTCCAGTTTTTTACTCAGTTTGAATCATTATTATTAGTTTCTGTGCTGTTATGAATTGTGGCAGCTGGGGAGATCTTGATAATGTTAGTTTTGATAGAATACCAAGTATTTTGACCTTAAAAAATCATCTTCATTTAAATAAACTAGGTATCAGCTCAAAGAAGGGAAAAGACAGTGGATAAGTGCTCTATTACCTGACTTAACAGAGGATAAATTGAAATATTCGAAAGTTTTGTGTCAGGTTTGTTTTGAATAAATATGTAACTGCCATTTTGGCAACATTTTCTATCGGGATCTTTTTTTGTGCTCGAGTGGACCTTTTGCAGAAGTGTAACATAGAATTGTGTTAAACTGTAAGAAATACTTCACTATGATTTTTTTACTATTCTAGGCAAGCAACTTTCAAAACTAGAATACAGCAATGATCCTGACTGGGTCTCTCCTGAATGGATTGTTGTTTCAAAACGGTTGAAAAATTAAAAAAAATATGGTTGAAAAAAGGGTCTAGAGAAGAAAGAAAAGGAAAACAATATGAGGTTAAAGTGTGGGTAATGAGCTGAACCAAATTTGTACACCATCCTACAGAACTCTTAAATAAACTCTTGGTAGTGTAGCTTCCTGTATTGTGTCGAGTGGAGTCCTGTATCATCAAAGTTTCTTTTTTTTTAATAAATATTTATTTTACAGACCTCAAAACAGTTTAGAATAAACTGGTGAATTTGGCAATCTCCCTAACTCAAATCTCTTTTTATCTTAAACTATTTTGGTGCAAATTTTCCTTTATTTCCATGCTTTTTGACACCTGAAAATTTGTATAGCCTCTGACTGGACCTACTATGAGTCCTATTGTGAAATTTCTACGGTACTGTTATAAGCTTATTACCAAAAAAATTTTTTATGGCATCAAAAAATAGATGGAAAAAAAAGTCATCTTTGTTGACTTTGATGACCACAAGAAAAACAAATAAGTTCTCTCAGTTTTTTTTTCAATTTCTCTCAAAAAAACTTGGGTCCTAATCGGTCATATGCTGTTACTCCCAATTGTAGAGTAGAGTATATATTTATTTGCATAAACTTTTAAATACATAATTGAGCAAATATTGTTACAAAAAAACAGTAATAAAAGTAATAGTAACAGTAGTAATACAACAGCGAATATAGTACTGTTGTAAAATTTGAACAGTACTGTTGTGAGCCGATGAACCCTAGGTTTGACTGTACTTAAGCCCTATTTATTATAGTTCATGGAAAATCATATGGTGATGTCCATCAATGACAAGGAAAAACTGTATATTTTAATTTTGTAAGTTTTTTTTTATATAATGTTTACTTATATTTTTTTAAATAAACATATTTTGTAAAGTACTTGTTTGCTTGACCAACCTCGGTTGGAACTCATATGTGCATATTGATCTGTTGGACTGACCTACCTATAAGTTGTGCCTCTTTTTCATGTCACTACTGGAGGGTTAACACAATTAAACTTTGTATAAACCGAAAAATCATAGTGAAATATTTTTCACAGTTTAACGCTATAGAAGGCCTATTACTTAGCAAAAGGTTTAGTCAAGTACAACAAAAGATCCTAATAGAAAACCTGAATCTGATGAGAAAAGTTTAGTCTATTTCAATTTCGTCTCTGTTAAGTGAGCCTTGAAGTGAGCTCTTTGAATAGAACTACTTATCCACTTTCCCCTACCTTGGGCTGAGTTCATTGATTCATTGGTCAAAAAACTTCAAATTCAATGAAAACTAACATTATCATTACTTCCTCCGCTGCCACAATTCACAACAGCAAAAAAACTTGACATAAACCGAACCGCACCCAGAAATATGTCTTGGGGGGACCCGAAACCTTTGGGGGCCCGATATCTTTGGGGGCCCCCAGAGCTCCCATGATGTTGTACTTTATGCTATTTTTTCTGTTTATTCATGAAATATATGGAAAATATCTAAAAAAATATGTGGTTTAAGGGGGTCCGGGCCCCTAACCCCCCCGCCCCCTTGGTGCGCCGAGGAATAATTCAAAATAAGTAAAAAAACTAGAACAAAAGTTTAAAAAAAACAAACTAACCAAAAACATAACCTACTTTTTTGAAGAAAACATGGACCCTTTTATTTCAGATTTTCTCGCTTTAGTTTAATATTTTTAAGAAAAACGCATTTTTCCCATATGCACAAAAGATCCGTTCTTAAAACTGATTAATTTTTGAGACTAAAGCTCTTGTCGTTTTTGTGAAATTTACGTTTTTGTTAACATTACGGCTTATGGGAAATCGGTTTGTTTGTCCTATGGAAGACATCTTGGATTTGATCATATGTTTTGTTAGACAGCCCTATATGTATGAGTTTTAACCTACCTTATTGAAGGGGCAGGTTGAAACCATATATCTATTATATATGGTTGAAACATTATAACATTAAATATGAAATCAATAATATATATTTTTTAATACCAAATAATTAAATCAATTTATTTTTCTTCACATAATGTTTGCGGGTTTTGGAAAAATGTCGAGCGCTTTACTTTTGTAGGCTATGATCATTATAATTTTTTTAAATTAATTTGTTTCAAGCTGGCTCACTTTCCCCTATGCAAATCACTTGATAATAAAAATAATATGAATACCACCTGTTTAGCCTAAAACGACATAAATTTGGAAAGACCCAACTGCAAAAATGGCCTGCAAATATATCGGAAATTATTTTTTCTCACACAGTAAATTGAACATTAGAGGAAGATAGAGATAGACTATATTATTTGTTTAATCCCTTAACAAAGGAGACCTACAGGTAAACAGCCTCCAAATCATGAAAAATTTTTTTTTGTTTAATTAAGACATCTAAACTTAATTTTAATTTGGTTTATCTAATGAATGTATTTTGCTGGAGTTAAAAATATAACTATGTCCTACCTAAACTTTTGTCAATTCAGATTCGCCATTTTGTGTTAACACGATGGAGTAGCTGTATGCGACTAAATACAAGAAACCATGGCCCCATAATGTCGATATTGCATTTTTTTTTTAATTTTAGAGATATAGTTTTTAAGGTGCAATATTATTTAGAAAATCATCTACTTAAAAAAAAAATTATTATAGTAAATTTTGAAAGAAATTTTAAATTATTTTGAATACCATTTTTACCAATAGCTACAAACATTCATTCTTTACAGAGCAGAAAAAAAATCACAAACACATAAGTAAATGATTGACTTAAATGAACTGCTTCCTTATAAACTCATCATACAAACCGTGACATGCATGGCTTAACAAATATTTATCCGCGTCAATTTAGTTAAGTCTTTGAATGAACCTTTAATATTTTTAAGAAGTACGAATGGCTTCAAGTTGGGTACTTCAATATACAGGTAGATTAAATGCTATATGGATACAGACAGACCCTCAGAACAGACCAACGTTGCCAGTTTAGCGAAAATATCAGTATAATCCGCTACTTGGTTCGCGAAAGGTCAGCTTTTCAGTTTTATGTAAATGCATTCATCAAACGGGATGATAAACAACCAGAGTATCCTTGAAATTCTGCTTGTCCCTAAATGTAAATAATTCACTTACTTTTACAAACAGAATTTTAAAGTGTTATTATTATTGTTATTGATTTTTCGTTTCACATTCACTAAAGTCAATTTTTTTACACCACAGTTTACCAATCTATTGGTAAGCTAACTATTATTTAATTTTAGGTTTTTTTTAATGTATTTTTACTCTAACTCTAACAAAGGTAATGGTAGACCACGGTGAACGCAGAGTGGTTATAGGACGCGGGAGGGTGGTCGAGACCTTAGGGGGCGGCAGAGGTGGTATTGAGCCTCAAAAGTAATTCCGCGGAGCTCATTTAGTACTTTTTCTAAAAATTTTCAGAAAATATTAAAGTAATATTACTTTAAGTGATCGCAGGCGACATTCGCCACAGTCAAAAATGTTTGAAATATAAAAGAAACATTTTTTTAAAAAATCGATACAAGTAAAGTTGATTGTTTGAGGTGTTCTTGAGTTACCGTGTCATGAGACAGGCAATTTATTTTATTATCCGATCTAGGTGTTTTAGGAACTAAATAGATCGCATTTAATAAAATTTTAAAAATAAAATGTTCACGTTTTTAATAGTCCCCTTCTTGTATGGTGACAAGTCAAGTAATAATTCTCGCCCTAAAAAAATATTTCAGATTGTCCGCCCCTTGACGAGTACGGCCGCGTGCGCCTGTAGCAATTTATCAAGGTTACCTTTGACAACGCTGCAAAGCTTTCGCGGTCTCGTTTTAATAAATGCTATACTCTATCTATATTCACGCGGTATAAGAGAGAAGTAAAAGAGAAAAAAATATATTTTAGGCGGTCTTAAAATATATTTCGCTATTTTGGACCCGTATTCGGCTTGTAGTGTGAAAGTAGGGAAATACATCTCTCGTCTTCAAGAAGTTTTCGTCATTCGGTGGTGTGTAGCGAAACAGGTGAGAAGTGGGTATTTGATTTTTTATGCAAATTCTAGTACAAGTAGTACAAGAGGGAATAATATTTCCCCACTCTCCCCTATTACATCCATTTTTTTTACTATACCTATTCTTGCAGTGTTTTGTTCGTGAGTGGGTAATAATCAATATTGTGCACAATTTTTTTTGCCTTGCCCTTGAATTTGAAACTTATAGCAAGAATAGGCAGATTTAATGGTGATCTACTTTCACAATCCAACCCACCTGAAATATTTATGTTTAGCATCATTCATTTGCATACAGAAACAATCAGTGTTTGTCTTTTGTTTATTTTTTTTAAGAATCGTAAATTCTTATTTTATATTTAGATACTTGTATTAAAAACTCAACAACACTAAATGGATCCATGACATTTCTAGCCCATTAGCCCAAGTGAACTTTATGCTATCAGCCTTGAAAACAGTTTTTTGTTAATATCTCAAAGTTTATTACCAAAACATATATTATTGAAACAATGCATTCAACTATATTCCGCATATTGATGCAATTTTCCGTTAAAAAGTTAGCATTTTTTCAATTTTCTAACTGCCAAAAATCTGTGATTAACATTAATTGATTTAGACCAAAATCTAATCAGCGCGTAACAGCGTCGAACACTATTTTTGATAAAAATCTCATGAAACTTAGTCCAGCAGTTCCAGAGCTATCTTGGACCGAACAGACACACACACATACCAAGGCATCTTTTTACACTATCCTGTGTATCCATTTGGATACGCAGACCTTCAGATTGGATACTTGTATTAAACTCTAGCTAATATAAAATATGATACCTAAAATACAGGGTGTGATTTAAATGAGGCAACAAACTTTAAGAGATGGTTATGGGCCAAGTTAGAGTATTTGTCAAGTGTGGAGAGTGAAGAAAAACTATACATTTTTTAAATGACAAATTTGGCAACGTCAATTTATTTTTGTGGTTCGCTTCAATATGATTCAAAAATAATCTATTATATAGCTCAAATAGTGCATAAAAACTGTACTATATTTGTTCCGTGTCACAAAGGGCGGATGATCAGCGAAAGATGCTTTCATTATATCGGTCGACCGATGATACACAAACATGTACAAAGACACAATTTAAACCAACGAATGGTCCCAGCGCGCGGCGGCTCATCCGTTGCAGATCATTTGCCCTTTGTAAAACAGAACAGTAGGTTACGGCCGCAAACTAAGCCAAACATTATTTCCACTTGGTCCCATTTTTTTCGAAGTGTTCTTTTTTTGCTTTTTACCAAAAGTGTTCTTCTGTGGCGGTGATGCAATTTCTTCCGAAAACTTACTTGATTTTTCCACTATTTTTGTCAGCCGCGCAATTTTTTAAAAATTTTCCAGTAGCTTTTTATATTGCAAAAAAATAATTTAACTTACTATTCTCAAATTTTTGCTCAAAATATCTCCTAATACAGCTCATTTTATTTGTAATAAAAGTTTTAGTTGTATAAATAACACAGAATAACTTGATTATAATTTTTCTGTGTATATACTAGCCTATTTTGATTTATTTCTTATCCGACTGTACGTACATAGAAAAAAAAGCAAAAATTATAAGACGTCAAGCCATCAGCTGGTTAGCAAAACTTATGTTGGCAATAATTTTTGACCCCGTTCCTTCAGCGAGAGGTCAAAGACCTCGAGTATAGTGTATAAAACACACCATCAAGCTTTCACCTCTTTACTACTACTTTATACCATACGGGTGTCCAAACTTCGTTAACACAAGACAAAAATGTCGAGTAAAATACCCTTCATTTTTCTTGTAACAAAAATATATTTATTTATTAGAGGAGGACTATTAACATTATACTTACTTTATGATTCGTCGTGACGTCTGTCTGTGTGTGTGTAAGCTGTCCGGCCCAGGATAGCTTCTAAACCGCTGAACCGATTTTAAAAAAAATTTCAGGTAAAATAGTGTACAATACTGATTAGATGATAACTTTTTAACAGAGCATCGCATCAATATGCGACTTTCTGAATATACACTATTGATCTTTCTAATCGTTTTTATCGCTCATTTCGTTGCTGGGAATCATTTAATAGTATCCCACATAGCACAATCACGTGTTTAACGCGTAAAAAAGGCGTGAGAAAAAAAAAACGATGATTTTAAAAGCTGCTAGAAAAAAACGTTTATTTCATATATGAAAACAAGCTTAATAGGTCATTCATTAACGTTATAAAAAATAACGTTGCTAAAAACTGCGTTTTAATAACGCCATTATCAAACTAAAACAGCAATGTTTTTACGTTAGTTTCAAGTGATTTTTATAAACGTTAAAATCACATTAGATTCACGCCTTTTCTACACGAATTTTAAAACGCGACTTGCATGGCTTTTCTACCGAATATTTTTGAGATTTTACTAGCAGCAGCGCCACCTATTGTCGGGATTTTTCACTTTGACGAAAAGGCAGTGCTTTGGTTTCTAAACTCCAAAAATCTGTTAAGGAACTGATCCCTGATCCACGATCACGACGTATCTGTTATTAACCTGATAAAGGCATATTAATATTCTGTGAAAGTGTTTATTGTTAAAAAATCTTGTTTATCTTTAAAAAAACATAATGTATATAGATAGATATATAGATATTTTGTCTTGCCTTGAGCGCCATCCAAAAATTGTCTTGAAGTGTTGTAGTCTTAAACTTTTATAACTTCCTTTCGCGTCCCTTTTAAGTTAAAAAAATGGTATTAAAAAAACGTGACCAAAAAACACGCAGAAAGTTAGTAGGTTTGAGAAGTCTTAATCTAGTGGCGTTTTAGAACATGTTGTGGAAGACTTTTCAAGTGTGAATTTAGTGCATGAAAATAACGAGGGTAAAAAACACGTTATATACACAGCACCAGAAACTTCAACAAAAAGTACATTTTTATAGCTTGATTTCTCCTTGTTTTTAAGTTATCTTTAAGCATGTAGATTTAACAAAATAAATATTACATGGTATGAGGTTGTTTTCAAGTAAAAAAAAACTTTGTTATTTTTGTTCACGTTAATTTAACGTTGATGTGGTTTTTGTGCTATGTGGGATGGAACTTCACAGGAGTTCCTTGGCTACCTAAGGAATACCTTCTTGAAATCTCAAGTATCCATATCACCGTAAAAACATCTAAATAAGAAATTTCTTGGTATTGTTAGGTTGTGACACCCTGTATAGAAGTCCTATACGATATCGATTGCAATTGGTGGCACCCACGAGCTTCGTTAGTACCCATCACTTGTAGATACCAAGTTGATTTTACATACTTGGTGCAATATGATACCTTAGTTATAACTATAGCAATAAAATAAATTATTAAAAAAGAGTTCGGTTTGGTTTGGAATTTTCTTTTGAACGATTATTTTTTTTTCACATTATTTAAGGTTTCGACAACTAAATTATTAATTTGTTTGTTGCAGGAAGATCCAACCAAGCAACAAAAGCGCCAGGTTGGCAAAGATACCAAAGACATTAAAGTAATTGAAAGCAATAGTGTCGTTGACAAGTCAGATGACAGCAACGATGACAAGGAAGAAATGCCAATTCACGCTCACTTTCCCCTTACTTTGGACTTCGACGAATTAGCCGGAAGTTTGGTACGTATAAAAGCTTCTACTATTGAAGTGCGAGATAGTAATCCGAAATATAGATGTATCCAACAAAGATAGCATGACCCCGCTATTTAAATTAGCCCCTATTATTCCTACCAAAAGTCGCCGAAATCGGGGATGGCTTGCATCGTGGCGTGTGACCTTTAAAAGGATCCGCGCCGGACCTCGTAAAAAATCGATACCAACCCTAAAGAACCAAAGATCGAACTAAAACGAGTGCTCTCGCAGCTGCGTGACTTACAGAAAGTCCCATTTGCTTGCTTTACTCTTAGGGGCAGGGCTTTGTAACCAATAGAATCTAATAAAGGCGGGGTAGAACTTTGGATTTTAAAAATCACTTTGGCACATCCGGTATATATAATAAGCGTATCACACTGTAGGCCAATAGGGGACAAGCGCCAAGTACAAAATTATGCAGTAAAGGTAGTTGGAATCTTAATAGAGCTTGCAGCCGTCTGCTTTTAAAAGTCTATCAAATACAAGAAAAACTAATAACAAAAAATACGACATTTTCCTTTATTAATATATTTTTAGGTTGCCAAAAACCAAAAATCAAAAATGAATTGCGTCGTTGAAAAGAAACGCGCCGAAGAAATGATCGACCATAAACCAAAGAACATCAGATTGCCCTTCGGAGTTAACCTCACGACTGACCCCAGATTGGAGAAAATCACCGGAGAAAGGATGGTCATCATCTGCGAGAGTGGAAACATGGTTAGGTAAGAAGCATTTGGGTGTGTTTCAATAATATATTCATTCAGTTAAAAAAGTTTAGTCATCTTGGTCCGTTTCTTTAACTGACTTTTGAATTCATTATTTTTCTTTTTTGCGGTTCCCAGTTTTAGTAATGCCTTATTTAGTAATCCCCAGATTTAACGCAAAAGTTAAGCACCATTTGGCATCAAGGCGGGTTTATTACCCATTTTGTATAAAATAATTGAATGGGTATTGTGGTATTAACTTATCCCTCCTGCCTCATGCATGGGCAGTCTTTCTAAGGTTTCCATGTGTTACCTGTTTAGCTATCTCAAGTTAGAAAAAGGTCTTGTTCCTCGCACTTTGGTGACTTTCTCGAGAGATATTACCAGGATTCTTGACCTAAGTTTCACTGGTACATCTAACCATTTCAATATCCTTGTGGTTAAGAACGTATTAAATTCGTCATACTCAATTTTTATTTATATAGGTATGTAATGCAAGTATAGGTAAAAAAGTTATATAATTTCTCTTTATACGCCACTGGACATTAAAGAAAGTAAAAACCACATAAAAATAATCAAATAAAGAATAAAAATGTAGAAACGAACGATTTTTGCACAAAATCGTAATTTAGTTTTCAAATGTTGCATTTAATAAAAACCGAGATAATTTTTTGCGGTATCAGAGTGGAACTAGTGCAGTGCGGCAAATTTGGGTTTACCTTTTTTAAATTAGGTAACGTCAAGAATTGGCCCATTCGCAAATGAGAGTGAGATGCTGTTATCAGTGAGCTACAATGACTTAAAACTTAAGTGAATTACTGGAAATCAGAAATAATATACGATTTTCTTTGCCTACTTTTGACATTTGTAGAAAAACCTTGAGCTCCTCCAGAAATTAGGTACAACACTTCTTGGCATAATCCCTATTTTTTTAAAATTGTTATTGTTAATATTTTAGCCACGAGCAGCCAAAGGAAGCCGAAAAACCCCAAGACAACGACGATGATGAAGATAATGAAGATGATAGTGGAGAAGACGCCTACATGATTCAGCCAGTAATGATCCCCATCCCACAGGCCATGTTCCAAACTCATATGCCTCAACAGGTAAAGCATTTTTTTCTACAAATAAAGCAGAATAATAACATCTAGCAAAGATTCAACCTGCTGTCAGAAACAAGTATTAATATGCTGCAACCTTTACCTCCATAAGCTCTTCTATTATTAATATATTTTCCAATACTGGAAATCTTTTCAATCGTTGATAAAAAAATCTGCCTAATATTAGGTCCAACAAGTGCAACAACCCCAGCAATATGCGCAGCCAATGAGGCAATTCAACCCAATGGAACACATGAGGCCACCAATGCCACCAATGCAAATGCAAGGTCCATTCAGACCACCAATGCAACCCTACAGACCACCAATGGAAGCTGTCAGACCACCAATGGAATCTTACAGACCTAGTCCTGTCAGAGAATTCGTAAGTATTCATGGCATTCTATGATTGTACAGCTTATAACAAAACAACAACATGAGTAACAATGTCCATGTATTAACATGAGTAATAATGATAAGTTATTTACGAGGTTGGTGAAGAAAAAGAAAGAAAAACAATATTTTACAGATGTTTTCAAAAATACTTTTTTATGTTCCAGGTTGACTCCTATCGCCCAATGCAACCCCAGGAACAAATGCGTCCTCCTATGCCACCCATGGAACAACAACAACAATCCCAGGGCGCTCCTCAGTTCATCGCCATTAGACAATTCGAAATGAGGCCACAAATTGAAATGAGACCACAAATTGAAACCAGACCACAAATCGAAATAAGACCACAAATCGAAGTGAGACCACAAATCGAAATGAGACACCTCGCTCGTCCTATGGAACCTGAAAGCCAATCTTTGGAATCTGATGAACAACAAGAACCTCAAAGACCTCATGGATTGTTGACCATTGCTTTCAGACCACCCATGGCTCAGCCTGAGCAGAGGGAAGAGGAACCGGAAAGACCATCTTTTATCCCACAACAGGTAAAAAATCCGTAAAAAATTAGCTTCTACCCACCGAAATATGTAAGTAGTTCCTCTTACAAAATCTTGAGACTACCTGTAACAAAACAACAAGAGCCTCTGAGACCGTTTTTAATTTGTGGTCCCTATATGATTCAAACAATTGAAAGTATGTGAGTAGCAACAAAAACATAAGCTTCTAAGAATTGAAAGGCGTTTAAAAGTTGCTCTTACAAGATTTGGGAGTTAATCTTTGAAATCTGATGAAGTACAGCAACCTCAAAAACCTCCGAAAATTCAACAAGTAAGAAACGAAACTTTCAGAAATTTAAAATTGGTCAGTAGTTCCTCTTGCGAGACTCGAAAGTCAATCTTTGGAGTCTGATAAACAACTAAACCTCCAGTGGTTCAGTCTTTATTTTTCTGGAAGTGTATCATTTTCAAATCCTTTAAGATTAAAAAAAATCAAACAAAACAAATCTTTACAGGTCTCCATCAGAGTCCAATCTCAAGAACCCAACGGTGAAATGCCACCAAACCCAATCATTCAACACATCATTCAATCCATCATCAGCCAAAAAATTATGGAGGCCAAGAGAGCTCAGGAAGCCAACAGACTCCAACCAGTCCAGGAAGAATCCAGGTATGTAAATCCCTATCTTTAGTTTATTGTTTGTTTGACGTTAGTTTTAATTACAAATAGTGGTGCGATTATATTATCGATTACTTTGTCTCACCAATTTAGGGAAGATGACTACCAACCTCGCACAATTCCACAAGAACCCCAAAGAGATCTTCCAGAAGGTCTTGTCCACCCAGGTCTGCCAATTCCAGAAATTCTCACTGAGTTGAACAGGTAAAGTCCTGTTTTTACAAATTATAAGCTTACTTTCGATATCGTCTACTAGCCGCTAATACCTTCTTACATTGATCCTTTCTACAATTTCCTAGGACTAAATTGATTTTTTTTTCGACCAGAGTCGATCATCTTGGATATTGTTGCTCCCTTTTAAATTTGAAAAATTTATGGCAATTTTTTTTAGAAGAAACACAAAAAATGTTGTAAACTGAACGTGTCAGTGTGTCACAAAAAGCTAGTATGATAAATGTGAGTTGCTTTTTTTATAAGGAGTTTTTGATGGAAATGTTCATGTTGTTGTCCCTTCTGTAATGCGGTAGTTTGTACCATATTACTTAAATCTTTCAAATGTATTAAAATATGCCTGAAATAAGATAGCTAGGGAGAAGCTTATACGTAAGATAATGCACGTTACAGAAAGGACTACATCATTTGCCTCAAATCTATAAATTTATATTTTTGAAACAGAAAACGATTTATTATTAATATTTCAAAAACTATCCGACATTGTTCGTGGTGATCCTCTATAACCCACAACATTTACAAATCTAGAAATTTGATTTTTATGAAATATAACTTTTAGCACAGTCCCCACAATTAAATATAAAGGAGGCTCTGCTTTTGGTTATTAGCTCCATCAATTTAAATGTAATTATTGTATATTAAGGGAGACTATAACACTCTCTCATTCTCTATTTTTTTGTAGGCTTCCCAACCCAGAAAACCGTGTTATCGTCGCTGTAGCCACCGCCAATGATGACTCAGCCGAGGATGACTCCTCATCAGCTGCTAACTCAGCCTCAGACTCCTCATCTCAGGAGGATCAATCGACCGCTTCCCAACAGTCCGACAGTCAGCAGGATTCATCTGCCCAGCAACAGGATTCTTCAGTCCCACAGGAACAAGGACCAATTCCAGTTACTCAAATTTTCCAAGTAAGTAAATAATAATTTTAAAGGCTTCTACTAAAGGTGACTACAAAAAAGCGATTAGATTTTAAAAAAATATATTTTTCAAACACACTTTGTTTATTGCATAACAATCTAGTCAATAAGACTAATTAGCAATTTTGTTTTAACCTAATTTACTAGAAAAGTTAGATTAAAACTTAACCCGACAGTTTCCCCGATTTGCTTCATTTGTAACTCACATTTGTGTTGTGTTTATAGCATTATTTTGTTTTATATATTTTACTTAGTTTACTAGCTCAAACGACTTAAATGTTTTTAGTGCTTGAACTAACATAGTATTGTCCAGAAGCTCAATTGCTTTCACAATCACATGTCGATGGAGTCTATCTTCATGACTTTTGGCGTACTTTTTTATAGCCTCTGCTACAGTTTCTATATTTAGGTCCCGATGAAGGTCACTATTTTCAACGTACTAAGGTGCATTCACAATGTATCTTAATACTTTATTTTGAAATGTCTGTAAAACTAGAATGTTACTCTCCTTAGTATCACCCTATAGTTGAATACCATATGTTCATACTAAGGTCACTCATCGTCAAGCAAGCTTTACAGGTAGCGAAGCTAACGTCAGAGTTTCTATTTTTTGGTTATTCTTTTTGACATGTTTTCCTCGGTTTCGCATTGGCGGCTCGTTGTAATTTTAAAAATTTGGTTTTAACTAAAGATCTATTTATTAACGATACAGTTTCAAGTTAGTTTGCAGCATAACTTTTTAATTCTAGTTACATAAAAATGTTTAGGTACCTTCATACTGTGTAAAACAACATCTTCAAAATAAAACAGAACCGCCAATGCGAAACCGAGGAAAACATGTCAAAAATAATAACCCAAAAATAGAAACCCTGACGTTAGCTTCGCTACCTGTAAAGCTTGCTTGACGATGAGTGACCTTAGTTCATACTGCTTTCAGTATTTGTCTTTAAAGATGTATAGTTTTTGCAAAGTCACCTGAAATGCTCCTAATACGGGGTTCTATCGATTTCATGAAATTTTGCTTCAATCTGCCCTTCAAAAGTTTTCCAAATTCATATAAAATCTTCCTGGTATAATTTCAACCCTACCGACAGAGAAACGGCGCGGCTCTTTGCGGTCCGAGCACAAAGTATTTGTTTTCTGACCGACCCAGCACAGGTTGATAGACGGCACCTGATTGGCAGATTTTTTGGAGATGCGCTTTTAATTGCTTTCAGGTGTGTTTTTCGGGACCCCTTTAGTCGGCAGTATGCAGAGTTATCAGTGTCGTTTCTGTAGGTGTAGGAATACAAAGTTTTATTATCTATTTTTATTTCTTTATTTTACGCCATAATTAAATGAAATAATTTTCATGAGTGTCTCTACGGCCGTCCATGTCACTTTCTTTAAAGGATATGCCGATGGTCGGCTTTATCCTTTGTTCAACTAAATTCGCAAAAACTATACCTTATTATGAATTGTTAAGTTGGACTTCCTCGCAATTAGCTAGTTCATTTTTCTATACCTTATCTCAAGTTTTTCTTCTTTTTTTTAACATGTGCTTTCCAGCGCAATTTGGCATCAAGAGTCATATCGAGATATTTTGCATGATTTGAAGATGGTACGGTAATGTGGTTAATTGTGATTTGTATGTGATTTACATTTTATTTGTAAAATCAACTTTGTAGTCCAACTGTGAACTTCGGTGACTGCATCTTGATGTTTTTCTATTGATTCCTCAATAAATTTTTCTACCGTCAATAAACCAATATCATTGGCAAAGGTTGCTGAGTGAAAATTTTCTGGCTCTGGGATATCGCAAGTGAATAATAAGTATAAATGGGGCCCTAGTACGCTACCCTGGGGCACGCCAGCTTAAATTTCTCTTAAATTTTAACATAAATCTTTCCACTTTATTCTGAAATATATGTCAGATATGTATGATTCCAAAATATCAGAATATTGTTATGGCAGAAAACGTTTTAGTTTAAAATTAAGGCATTTATGCCACACTTTGTCAAATGCTTGTGCTACATCTAGAAAGACTGCAGAATAAACTTTGCCCTCTTCTTGTGCTTTTTCTATTATATTTGTAACTGTGTACTTGGTCTATCGTGGAATGCTTGTCTCGAAACCTAAATTGATGAGATGGAATAATATCTTGTCTTTCTTTGATTGGTTTAATTGTTTTAAGCCATGTATTTTCATAGAGCTTGGATATAATTGGCAGCAAAGATTTTAAATATAGTAACATTTTTTGTTATAATAATGTTTTGCCTTTTTTTTTAGAAACCAAGAGAATCCGCAGCAGAAATGAACGGAAGGCAAGTGTACGCCAGGATGATGCCAGTTGACATTCCAGTAAATATGCACGATCAGGAACAAGAACCTCAGGCTGTCGCTTCCGAGGAGACCCGTCCTCACTGTAAGTGTCCTCATTCTTTATTTAAAGAAAATTTGGAAAAGCATATCTTTCATGCCACCCTTTATTGCCCACACAAAGTTACTGTATGAAGAAATTGTTTGTTCTTTGTAGCGATTTATAAAGTTCTTTTTCTTTTGGAACTTGTTTTTCCTAGCGGAGCTTGGAAATAATCATAGCAATTTAAAGCTTATTTACTGTTGATCTAAATGATTGCTCCTGCTATTCATCTTCTTGTCTTTGTGTAGTTTTATCACGGATAATAGAACCTTGACGGATTGGATTTGACCAAAGTAAAAGCGGCAAATCAAAAATAGGCGGCGTCATGGCCTTTTTAGCCATTGAAATTTCGTTCTCTGGTTTAGAAATGTCAGGGGCTTGTCAACCGCTGTTTTTGTTTATTTGGTTTTTGCCAGTTTTTTTCATTAAACTCGAGATAAAATCTAACTGTTCAGGGCCTAGAAACAATACTTTTTCCATTAAAGTAGGAAAAGTCCGTGAATGTCTTTATTTTTCAACAAAAACAAAACAAAAATATCAACAACTGACATTCTCCGCTATTTTGACAAGGCCGTGATAAAATCAAAGTATAAGCAGGTTTGGTTAGGCTGCCTACCATTGCCCAACTATTTTTACCATGTTTTCAATCGTAATATCAAACGTTGCTGTTTTAATATCTCTAATTTTTGCAAGAGAATCAGGGAAAATAGAAAGGCATGAAGTTTTTCTTGTTTTTCTGGAAAAAAAACTGATATGATATTATATAAAGGCATCATACCTAAATTTAATTTTTGTTTTTTCAGATGTGCAGCCAAGATCTGTCTAAGCTTCCAGTTTCTAACATCACAGAAGAAAAGTATTAACTATTACAACGTTTAAAAAAACGTTTTTACACTAAAAACATCACTTTAAAAAATTTAGGAATCAAAAGTGTAAAATTTAAAAACATATAAATATATCCTAACAAGAAATATTATTTAGATTTAGGTGGTAGGTTTACGTACTTATATTATAATCTGTTTAAACTTTATTAGTTATTTTCTTGCGAGTTTCATTTGAAAAGTTTGACGTCTTGGACATCAAATCTGTCAAATTAGATTTAAAAAAAAAACAACTAGGAAAGTTAAAACAGAAATTAGTGTGAAAAATTATCGTAATTATAATATGATCAAATTTTATTTTTTTGTTGAAATTTTTTCTTTTTTTTTTGCTTTATAATACTAAAAAGAGGGTTGTAAATAAGGAGGTTGATTTGATTAGATTTTTTTCTTTTAAAAAGAATTCAAAAGCAGTTAATTTTTTTGTAGAATTTTAGTTACCTAACTTTTGATTAATTTTTTTGTCAAAAAATAGTGATATGTAAATAGAAATGGTATCATTGGATCTAATATCGCTTGTGATAAAATTTTACGAAATAAACCAAAATTTATTTTTCGAAAGTTCTTTTATTTCTTTTTTATTAGATAATAAAGGGGAAAGCCATTACAAACGGCAGTGGCGCACCCAGGAATATGTCTTGGAGGGGCCCGAGGCCTCTTAAGGGGGGGGCCAAAGCCTCATAATGTCGAATTTTAAGCTATTTTTTGTGTTTTTTTTCTGAAATATGTCGAAAATATGTAAAAAAATCTAAGGCTTGGGGGGGGCGGGCCCCGGCTCCCTCTGGGTGCGCCTATGCAAACGGCGAACTTAAAATTTAAGAGCGGATTAAAAAAAATTGTAATATTCATGGTTAAAAAATAAGGCAAATATTATTATAGTACGAGACTATAACTATTTATTAACGTAACGTCAATTCAAAAAAAATAGAGTCGAACCTCTATATAACTCGAACTTAAAGGGACAACCAAACAGTTCGAGTTATGGAGAGTTCGAGTTTTAGAAATTCGAGTTAAAGAGGTTAAAACAGATATAAATAGTGCAGGGACCACTTAAAAGGTTCGAGTTATAGAGGTTCGAGCTAGAGAGGTTCGACTGTATGCAAAATATCCGTTATGCCCATTTGGTAGGGCAAAACGGGGTACCAAACTTAAACCAAGACAAGCCTAGAGTTGCGTAGGGTTGGTCAATTGACCACTAGCTGAACGGTCAAATCCGGTCAAAATATGACAAATTTGTAAAATCGAACGATGAGGACATTCTTCTTCTGGTAAATAAATAGGGGAGATCGAGGCAGTTTTTAACAATTTTTTTTTTCTAATTACTTTCAATTTTGCATATTTTTCTTTAATATTATCAAAAGCAAAAACTATTTTCAACTAATTAAGAAACCAAAATGAACATTAGTTTTTTGGAATAAACTAATAATCACAATTAAAAAACTGAAAATAATTTATGTGCAAATTTCTGGCGCGGAACTACGAGGAAATTGCCCTCCCCCAAATCCCAAAATACACACAGAATACACCTTCTGGTCAGACTCTAGGCAATTGGCCGCCACTGTCTCGCAGTGGCAGATTCGCCGCCGGGCCAACTCGCAGCCGGCCTAATTATCCTTCGGGCCAATTTGCCGCCGAGACAACACGCCACCGCGCCCCGCCGTAGTTTTAAACGGTTTATTTATGCTTTCGTTCAAAATCTTGCGACAGAGCTGTTTCAATTACTTTCCTGAGCTACAGATTGTATATTTGACAGGTATATAGAGTTTTAACACAAAAAGTTCAAAATGGCAAATCCAAATTGGCTATTTTTAGTTATAAACCGATTTGTCTCAAATTTGAAACAATACGGTGTTAAGGCTACGTACAATACACCCAAGTAACACAAATTGCTAAAAAACAGCTACCAAAACACTTTAACAGCAAAACTGAAAGTAAAATAGCTATTACAGCTGTATGCCGTTTCACTGCTAAGCAGCTTCTAAAGTGTTGTCGTTGCTGATTAGGCAATCTTTATTTAGCTCTCACAGTGTCCATGACAGCTCCAAAATATAGCACGTTAACATTAAAGTAATTTTGTCTAGAAATAAATAAGAAACAATGGCAACTATTGCAAAATAGCTATTTCCTGTAATGGAGAGAGACTTTTACTCAAATGGCTGACGAAAAACTTGTTATGTTCTACACTACTGTGATATAATCGCGTAAAAAAGGCGGTTCTCATCGTCAAAATGTTTGGCAGGTTAACTTTTCTGATAAAACAGGTCAAGATAGCTTGTCAAAACGCAAGCGCCTCGAAAATTCAGAATAATAAACGTTTTTTTCGGTGTTTGTTTTTAGGTTAGAAATTATTTTATTACCATTATCCTCGAAATACCCTATAAATCAATTCTTAGTAATATTTTATTGAACTTAGCACTTTCTAGAATTTATTTAGGCCCGGGATCACCTGGAAATTAATATTTTTTAGTCCATAAATTTATAGAAAAATAAATAGGAAAACTATCATGGCCGCCTCGGCCGTCTCATTGGTTTCAGCAGTTTAACTCTAGACAAGCTATTTTTTAATACTTAAGCCTAAATAATGTTGATTTGTAGCTAACTTGCGTTCTAACAATTGGCCCATTATGTAATACGAAAAAGAAAAGAAGAGTCACAAATGTTACCTGTCATCTTGGGCGCTGTCCCAATAACAAAATAAACAAAAATCTCAATTAAAAATTGTGCGAACGTTAGAAGATAAAGTTATTACGTGCCCTACCACAGTACCCCACCAGTGGGAAGCAAAAACATATTATTTTGGCCACCGCCTTCAGAAACCCTTAAGTTAGGTTTATACAGAAACATAGCATAACATAAGACATAGCATGACATAAGATATCATTACAGAAGGAAACCGTAAGGCTGTGTATACAAAAAATATAATAACATGACATAACATACAAGCTTGGCCCAAGTACTTTAAATGAGGCCCCACACACTCTAAGTAATTGGTAATTGCAAGGGGAGAATTCCCAAAGTGGTCGGTGCTGGCAATTGACTCTGGTGCACTTTGCTTGGAATCAGGTAAGTCTAAATAAACTGACTACTAAAGCCTCTTGACTTGAAGTAAAAAAAAAACAGAAACTGAGTGTCATTCAAACCAATGAGATTAAAAAAATATTTTTTGATCTGATGGATTTAAACATTGTGTCCCTGAATGAATGAATGAATGAATAATTTGTCATTAAGAAACACTATTTTTTTTTGAACATTCTGATTTGACTGTTTTTTACTAAACACACTCTTGACTACCAATTTTCACTTGTGCCAAGTAAGAAAAAATTAAAAAAGCATGTTACATTGCCTTGGTTTTTTTAATTTTTAGTTAAAAAAGTTTTATTTACATTTTTTAATTTTAGAAAGCAGTTAAAAGAAATGAAGTACAAAGACCAGAAAGCATCCCAGAATGGGGCCCATTTGCTCACCCCTTGGAAATGTGAGCAAGGAAGCCAAAAAGGGGGTCTGCTTGCAATTGATTGATAGTAAATAGAACCCAGTAGACTTCAAATTATATTTAAGGCCAGAAACTTAGTCATCATGATATACCACATAATGCCATAGTTATAGCCTTAGACCACTGGTGGGTCATATACCTTTTGACATAATCAACAGGGTACAGAGAGCCACAATGTGCCTGCACTAGCTGTTAGTTCCAAATAGGCTCTATATACCCTGTATGTGGTGATTTCCTGAATGGCCAGGTCACAAAATCCATTCAGAGAATCACCAGATTAACCCACCCCCTCATATCTATATTTTTTTACATATTTGTCAAAGCTTGTCCATTACTAGACTACCCATGGGTCAAGGCTTCTTTAGTTAGCTCTTACGACAGGCCTGGGGGTTACCTTGGTGCTATTATGCATATTCATAATCTAAAAAAATCTGATAAGAAAGGGGCCCCTCTTGCCTCTCCAACCCTCATGAAGACACCATTGTATCAAATGTGTATTACATTGGTGAGGGGTTCCAGAGACACAACAAAAAGGAGGACAATTTAGATTTTTTGAACATACATTGTATAGACTTAAAAAATTAATTAGGCAGTATATGATTTTCTTAAAAAAATGTTTTTTTTCTAACATTCCAAAAGTTTTTTGTACCTCTAAAATTTTTTAAATACCTACTTTAAAATAAATCGAAATTCTTGAGAAACCATATTTATTACACAATAAGTACTACCAAAATAGTTTTTTTACTCAGTTACATAGGTAATACACCAGAATGTGCCTTTGTATTTAAAGTTCTCTAGAAACAAGTGGGGGGAGGTGATAGCCACCATCCTCTCTGGGATCACCACTGGTAAGGCAGACCTTAGTAGGAATAGGTAGAAGAAATTTTTGTTTTTAAGGTAGCTAGGTAAATAAAAAACAAGACATTTATTTATTTAGTTATTCAACTGATAAACTGGGTTCTTAATGCCCAGGGTGCAACACCTTAGAGGGCCTAATACAATGGGTTAAACAAGTGGGTCCATACCTTATTTGTGAGCCTGGCCTGATTATGTGCTAAGGTAAACCAAGTCTACAGTACTCTACTAGTATTTATACACTTGCTGTCGGCAGCTCACATAGTGCACAATGGTGACAAAGTTAGTGCTTAATTATATATCATCTTTTAATGCTAAGCAGGCAGAAAAATGAAGGACCGATGTACCAAAATCAAGCATTATGTTTGGCCATGGTGCATTATGGTGTTATATAAACCAACCCTTGAGTTACACCAAAAAACAGACAGACTGATTTTGACAGCACTTTTAAGGTTCACTCAGGACTGATAAGTACCAGGCAGGGACCCCTTGATTGGCCTCATTGTGCGCTCCCTGACAAGGCATCGCACCAGGGTTTCAAGGAACCAGTAACTGTTTACCCAACTTTAGTTCTCTCTCAAAGATAAAGGGATACTCTAAAAGATGGGCAAATAAACTATCCTTTATGGCTGTGAGTGGACATTTGTTTAAACAAACACCAAATTGCTTGTTTAAAAAAAAACACAACCACAGTTTAGGTTAGAAAAGAAAACAACAAACAAAAGGCACGGTCCGTAAAGAAACCGGTTGCGTAACTCGGTGTTTAGGCGGCCGGGTCGTGACGTCAGGGCTACGTCACAGTTTTCCTAGAAATCAGCAGTCAAACGCTGTTTATATCGAAATTTCATCTTTTGCGAGGAAATTTTGAAATATTTGGGTGTTTTCGTCTTGTAAGTGTTTAAATACCTGTTACGTGCTTACTATAAATGTATTAAAAACTAAGTAAAAGAACTGGTGAGGTTTCAATTATAATTTAAATTTTAACAAACACAAATTTTTCTGTGTCGAGTGTTTCCTACCCATACAATGTGGGTCATACAAGATTACAAGGGGAGCTGGAAAATAGACCTTGGGGGAAATGAGTTTTCTCTCTATACTGCATCTGATATCTGCAACCAACACATAATGTTTAAGATAACTTTTTGATAGTTATCATCACAATCAGTATAGGCCAGGACAAAGATTATGAAATGAACTTTACATACACATAGAAAATTACTAATAGTTTAAAAAATACTCAATGTTGTTGGCTGCTTTTAAGCATACCTACCTTTTCTTGAAAAAAAATTAAACTTAAAAAAAAAGTAATTTTGATATTTCTTAAAAATTAAGGAAAATAATATTGCTGTTAATTTATTTTAAATATATGATTTATTTTCCTAAAGTTAAAAATAACGAAAATATTCCAAATTCAAAATTAGCCTTAGACTACTTTCTACCAACTAAAATTAAAATACTTACGTAATTTTGAATTTAAAATGTCTTCGTTATTATTTTAAACTTTAGGCAAAAATTTTTTTGAAAAAAATTGTTTAGAGTTAAATGGCCTATCAAAAAAAAAATAAAATACAGGGTATATAAATTTTTTTAAATGTTTTTTGTAAAACTTAAAAACTCTAAAAAGCGATGCTCTATTTTTTTAAAATTTGAGTATCTTAAACAGCATTAAAAATTCTACTAATTTGCCAATTTAAACTTTTTGCTATCTTTAATAATAAAAAAGTTAGCAATGGTGGACACTTAACTTGGAACACTCTGTATAACGCTCAAGCAGGAGTGAAGTAATATTAGCCTTGCGTTACAGTCGATGTATTTTTTATGATATTTCTTAAAAATGCGTTAAGAAGAGGTGATCAAAAATCCTGAATCTTTGCGTTATGTTATTTATGAATATTCCCTTAATGCCTGATTGACTAGTCATTTTAACATCCTTTTTAAAAAAAATTTTGATTACATTTTACACAAAAAAATCTAGTTTTAGTTATTTCCTACCCACCAAAAAAAACCAATAATATGTGGCTAGTTTGCTTTAGAGTTCGGTGTAAAAATTTAATTAAATTGAACAAGAGAGTAGCAAAAGTATTTATAATCGTGTCCTGAATCTGATATTTATAAAACTATTGGAATTTTTATCATAAATTTTTAAAATATTTAATTTTTTAATAAATTTTGGTATTTTTCCTGCTTTTAAATAGACCTATCTTTATTTCTCTCATAATGTAAGGTATAGGTCTTTCTTTGTTGACCGTGGAGCAGGCAAAATGCCGCGTCATTGGCTGAGAGTTACCACACAACCGGTTTCTTTACGAACCTTGGATCAGGCCTGACACAATTTGACAATAAATCCTCCTTTTTTCAACAGTCATAATTGCACTGGTCTTCTGGCCAAGCACTGTTAGGGGCTGTTCAAAAGTTTTGTAATAAACAGCTTATATTACAAAATTGCTAAATTGCCGCTTTTTGTAGCTAAATAATAGTGGTTTGTTCCCGCCTCTATTTCACTTTTGCAATTAGAAAATAGTTTTTGTTTTCACTTTTTTTATTATTTTCAGTTTTTTTATTTTTACTTTTGCTTGCATTGAAAGTTTACTTAATTTAATTAATTTTACACTCGATAAGCTTTTAGTGTTTATCCCAATTTTTCTACAATTACCCTACATCCTTTGGGCCCTTTTTTCCTTGCTATCCCCTCTTTACCTTCCCGTAAAGCAGTGCGCGCTAGGCAAAAAGGACAAGAAGCGCGCGAACGTCTCCCCACTGCGCGGAGAAGTCGACCCATCGATCGACCGAAAAACAACGTCTACGAAAGGTATCGCCAATGCCACGTGCGAACCCAATCAATTTTACTACATGTGAAAATTACAATTTCCTTTAAGAAAATTACGGATTATTCCAAGAAAAATTAGTGAAAGTGCCAAATCTATACGGATTTCCTCTTTTACCCGGTGTTCCCTAGCAGAATCAAAGGTAAGTCGAGTGTACTTTTTTTCTTTGCGAATTTTCCTAATTTTTCATATAAAATTTTATATTCAAAAATATTATTTACAAGTGCTATACGGCACATCATTCATTATTGCCAATTACGGCAACAGACATCACCAAATAGTCGAGATATCCACGGGAGTAGGATTGACGGTTGTTGGAGAGTTTCCGAACCAGTTTCCCTTATTTTATACAGTCCACCCTTTGATTTCTTAATTTAGGACTGCCCACCTTGTCCACCCCGAACATTTGGCCTTCTAAAGCCGGATATTCGGGAAACGCGAAAACAACCCTTAATTTTCTCTGGTGATTTCTCGATTATTCGCTTATTTTCTAAGTGCAAAAAGTCCATACTTTGGCAAAGCGATTCATAAAAATTACATTTTAAAAAATAAAATTTTTATATTCAATTAAAAATTTGGTTTTAAATTTTTAAATCTCAATAATAAAAAACTCGCCACTCTGGGTTACCTACTGCCTAAATTCGTGCCGACCGCAAGGTCAGTGATCGTGTTTTTTGCTTTACAAAAAAGGTGTTAAAAATAAACTGCATTTCAAATCAAATCAGCTGTTTATTATTACCTTTTAAACATTTACTTTATAAAAGAAAACACATTTTGGGATTAGTCGCATAGAACCTTTTCTATTTTGTGAATTATGGCTGATTCGACAAAAATAGCGCGAGCTAAGGCTCTAAGACAATCGGCTATTGATCAATTACAGTTGATCTGCGACTCAGCTAAAAAGGCTAAAACTGACGCTAGTTCAAAAAATCGTTTTAAGGTTTCTTATAGAAACTTAAAAGTAGTACAAAAAGCGTTCGATAAGCATCATAATAGCCTTTTAGTGCTGATTTGCGCAGATCAAACTCAACTCACAGCTGAAGCTAAGTTAGCCACTTCTGTCATGACCTTGTTGCAAGATGTAGAAACAATGTATTACGAAATATTTGAGTTGCCACTGGAAGAAGCGTCCCACGCTGGGGCGTCTCCCGGATTTCATAGTACCATGTTTCCAGCTCAAAATACATCCCCTGAGATATCTTTTATGCCAAAACCTAGTTTGCCATGTTTTCAGGGTGACGTCAGATCTTTTCCCAGTTTTATTCAAACTTTTGATTCTCTTTATCATAACAGTAAATCTATTTCAAATATCGACAAACTCAAGTGTTTGCGTATGTGTTTGCAAGGCACCCCGTTAGATTTAATTTCAGATTTACCCGTTTTAAATGAGAATTACCCAATTGCTTACAAAATTTTGCAAGATCGGTATAATAACCGCAGATTACAAGTAGTAACCCATTGGAAAGAGATAGAAAACTGCCCTGCATTAACTCAAGAAAATGCGCAGCAACTGCGCAGTTTATTGGATACTTTCAATAAAAATATTTCTGCTCTAAAATCCTTAAAAATGAAACCAGACAATTTTGATTTTGTTTTAATGCAATTTTTACTTGATCGGCTCGATCCCAACACGCGCAAGGCCTTTGAACAACATCATGCATCAAATGAGATACCCTTGTATAATGACGTCACAAGTTTCTTGCAAAAACACTGTACTGCTTTGGAATCGGTACCTACAAAAGGCCGCACAGATTCTAAGCCCAATTCTTTGAATAACCCTAGGTTTTCGAATACGAATATGCAAAATACTTCTAATAAAAAATCTAAAAATGCATTTATGTTGCAATCGCAACAAAAGAGTCAAAATAACCCCCCAGGTACATGCTTATTATGCGGCCCTACTGCTCAGCATATTATCTATAGGTGTAGTAGTTTTTTGAGTAAGACTCCTCGCGAACGCTTTGAAATAATAACAAAAAGCCGCGCATGCACCAACTGTCTAGCTTCTGCGCATGTGCAGACCCAATGCAAGTCTCAAAAACGCTGTTTGACGTGCCGGGATGCTCATCACTCATTATTACATGACTACAACCTCGCTCAAACTGGAGGTCAATCCTCCTCCTCAAACACTCAACATTCCGATGTACATGTTGGTTTTTCGAATATTCAATGCAAAACTTCAGTTTTACAAAATTCTACTCCAGAGTCAGAAATTCTGTTATCCACAGTTTTACTGAAAATTAAAGACTCATTTGGAAATTGGCATATTGCTCGTGGTATTTGTGACACTGGTGCGCAAGCGTCATTTTTAACGAAAAATTTGGCCAATAAATTAAATTTAAATAAAACGAAAATTAGTCTCTCTTTAAACGGATTAGAGGGAATGAATTCTGTAGCCAAATCTTATGTCAACTGCACCTTGGGGTCTTTGCATGATTCTGAATTTAGTCTTATTTCTGATTTTCTGGTGGTAGATAAAATTTGTGAAAATCTCCCCTCTACCACTTTTAACATGTCAAATTTTGATTTTTTCAAATCCTTGAGGTTAGCGGACGAATCCTATAACCAACCCGGAAAAATCGATGTACTTCTTGGAAACGATATTTGGCCCTACACCCTACGTGAAGGGAGAATTTGCAATGGTCCTGATCAACCGGTTTGCATTAATACTGTCTTCGGTTGGACCATTGGGGGTAAACTTTGTTCTCAACCTACATTCCCAAAAAATATTCAAGGCCTACTTACAATGTTGCCAAACGACTCACTTAGTACAACATTACAAAAGTTTTGGGAAATCGAGGAAGTTCCTGACATAAAAGCGATTTCACCAGAAGACTCGTATTGTGAAAAATACTTTTTACAAACTACTACAAGAAACGCCGAGGGACGGTACATTGTCTCTATGCCCTTTAAAATCAACTGCCCTGATTTTGGAGATACACGGGCCCTTGCCCTTAAAAGACTCTTTTCCCTTGAAAAAAGACTTGTACAAAATAAATCTTACTATGATGCTTATTCTGAGGTATTTCAAGATTATTTAAGTCAGAATCACATGCAAGTGGTCCCTAGACCCCTCGATTCTGAAATAAATAATTATTTTTATATTTCCCATCACGCAGTTGTGAAGAAAGATTCTTCAACGACCCCTTTAAGAATTGTTTTTAATGCGTCGAATTTTATTAAAAACAAATGTTCTCTTAATTCTGCTGTCTATGTAGGACCCAAGCTGCAAGCCGACATAGTCAAAATTCTACTTAACTTTAGATTACATAAAGTTGCATTGGTTTGCGATTTGCGACAAATGTATCGTATGATACTAGTAGAGCCTGATCAAAGAAACTATCAACGCATTCTTTGGCGATTTTCCCCTGATAGTCCCATTCTTGATTTTCAAATAAATACTTTACTTTTTGGCGTAAGTTGCTCTCCATACTTGGCTATTCGCACACTTTTACAATTATCTAATGGCTATCTTGATTTACCCTACGCATCGGAAGTTCTACGCAACTCCACCTATATAGATGATTGTGTCATATCTTGTTCCACTTTTGAGATTGCGCAAGAAGTCAAGACTCAATTAATTGAACTTTTGCAAAGAGGCGGCTTTGAAGCTCGCAAGTGGGCTAGCAACTGTCCGGATCTGCTCTCAGATTTACCAGAAACACACGTTCAGACTAAATCTTTGTCATTTGATTCCGAAAATGACAGTTCTTTAAAAATTCTAGGACTTAAATGGAATCCTCAAAATGATAATTTCTTTTTCTCAGTGGATACCAGCCAAAGCTCTAATCAGTGCACCAAAAGAACCATTTTAAGTTTTGTTGCTAGGCTATATGATCCGTGTGGTTTTTTGACACCTGTCACTTTTTATGCAAAATATTTAGTGCAACATTTGTGGTCTTTGGGACATGATTGGGACCAACGAGTTCCTGACAGTATTTTTGAAGTCTGGCAAAACTACCAATCTGACTTTTCATGTTTACAGAATTTTAATATATCTCGAGAACTAGAGATTTATAATTCTAAGTTCATACAATTAATAGGGTTCAGTGACTCTAGTGAAAAGGGTTACTGCGCAGTTACATTTTTTCGTGTTATTTATCATGACAATACCATAAAAACTTTCTTTATTTGCGGTAAATCAAAAGTTGCTCCATTAAAACGCAAAAGCTTGCCACGTCTAGAGCTTTGCGCATGCGTTCTTTTGAGCAAACTTATGCATTTTATTTTGGAGACGTTTTCTGGCAAAGTTCAATTTTCCAACATTTATGCTTTTACAGATAGCACTGTAGCTTTACAATGGATAAAAGCTTCGCCCCACAATTGGAAAACTTTTATCAGTAACCGAGTAACATATATTCAAGAAAGAATTAGTGCAAACTACTGGTTTCACGTTGGTTCTGAACATAACGCGGCCGACTGCGGCAGTCGTGGGTTATTACCCTCTCAGCTAATAGATTTTAAATTATGGAAGCAAGGCCCATCCTTTTTATTTGAACCAGAGGACTCTTGGAATTTTTTACAAGTCGAAATTTCTAAATCTAACGAAGCTTTGGAAGAAAAACGAAACTTAATACTTTCAACTATTATTTCACATAATTTTCTTGACGAGCTTTTTGAAAAATATAGTTCTTTGGCAAAAATAAAAAGAATTGTTGCCTACTTGTTACGCGCTGTCAAATTATTCAAAATTAAAAGAGAAAATAGACCTGCACAAAAGCACTTGGTTCTTTCTGAATTAAATTCCGCTGTTTTGTTTATTACTAAACATGTACAAAGCACGGAGCTCCAAAATGAAATTGTTTCTGTTAAAAACGGACAAATTCCAACAAGTTTAAAAAGGTTAGATCCTTTTTTAGATGATGCGGGTTTTTTACGTGTCGGTGGGCGTATCTGCAATTCTACACTTTCATACGACAGAAAATTCCCTATTCTTTTACCAAAAACATGTAAATTTACGGATTTACTTATTTTGGATATACACCGTACTTATTTACATTGTAGTATACAAACCACTCAATTCTTACTTTTACAGAATTTTTGGATTCTTTCGGCAAAAAAGGCAATTCAAAAAATTCTTTTTCGTTGTCTAACGTGCTGGAAAACTAAGCCGGTAAGCTTTCAACCTAAAATGGGTAACTTGCCAAGTTATCGCTTAGTACAGGCTCGTGCGTTTTTACACACCGGTGTAGATTTTTGCGGCCCTTTTAACCTGCATGTTACTGCGCGACTGCGCAACTCTCGCACGGTCAAAGCATACGTTGCTCTCTTTTGCTGTCTAAGCGTCAAAGCTGTTCATTTAGAGCTTGTCTCTGACCTCTCAGGAGAAGCTTTTCTCGCGGCGCTACGCAGGTTTTTTGCCAGAAGAGGCAAAAGCCAAGCTATTTATTCGGACTGTGCAACAAACTTCGTTTTTGCTGACAAATACCTCCGTCAAATTTTTGCTACCTGCGTGGAAACCGAAGCAGTTTCGTGGCATTTTAATGTCCCGACCGCCAGTCATATGGCTGGAATATGGGAGGCAAACATTAAATGTGTAAAAACTCATCTAGTTCGCGTAGTAGGTAATCAAATATTAACCTATGAGGAACTCTACACAGTCCTTACCCAAGTAGAGGCAGTGCTGAACAGTAGACCAATTAGTAGCATGTCATCTGACCCCTCGGATATGACCGCGTTGACTCCTGGTCATTTTCTTAATCTTGCGCCCTTGACCACAATTCCTGACCCAGACCTCACAGAGGTTCCCTTGAACCGCATTTCTCGGTGGCAACTTCTTCAAAGAATGCACAGAGATTTCTGGAATCGCTGGAAAAATGAATACCTACACACTTTGCAACAAAGGTCGAAATGGCACAAAAGTAACTTTTCTTCAGTAAACCCAGGAACTCTAGTCTTGGTTAAAGATGATAATTTGAAGCCTCTTGAATGGTCACTGGCACGAATTAGTGAGGTAATCTATGGGTCTGATGGAATACCAAGGGTGGCGATTGTAAAAACCACTAAAGGAACCCTTAAGAGGCCTTTGGTAAAACTCTGTCCGTTGCCGGACCCCTTACACTGAAATTAATATTTCAGGGGGGTGGGAATGGTTTGTTCCCGCCTCTATTTCACTTTTGCAATTAGAAAATAGTTTTTGTTTTCACTTTTTTTATTATTTTCAGTTTTTTTATTTTTACTTTTGCTTGCATTGAAAGTTTACTTAATTTAATTAATTTTACACTCGATAAGCTTTTAGTGTTTATCCCAATTTTTCTACAATTACCCTACATCCTTTGGGCCCTTTTTTCCTTGCTATCCCCTCTTTACCTTCCCGTAAAGCAGTGCGCGCTAGGCAAAAAGGACAAGAAGCGCGCGAACGTCTCCCCACTGCGCGGAGAAGTCGACCCATCGATCGACCGAAAAACAACGTCTACGAAAGGTATCGCCAATGCCACGTGCGAACCCAATCAATTTTACTACATGTGAAAATTACAATTTCCTTTAAGAAAATTACGGATTATTCCAAGAAAAATTAGTGAAAGTGCCAAATCTATACGGATTTCCTCTTTTACCCGGTGTTCCCTAGCAGAATCAAAGGTAAGTCGAGTGTACTTTTTTTCTTTGCGAATTTTCCTAATTTTTCATATAAAATTTTATATTCAAAAATATTATTTACAAGTGCTATACGGCACATCATTCATTATTGCCAATTACGGCAACAGACATCACCAAATAGTCGAGATATCCACGGGAGTAGGATTGACGGTTGTTGGAGAGTTTCCGAACCAGTTTCCCTTATTTTATACAGTCCACCCTTTGATTTCTTAATTTAGGACTGCCCACCTTGTCCACCCCGAACAAATAGGAATAAGAGCTTAAAATTTATGTTATTTAGCAAGCTAAATTTTAGCATGCTTATTAGCAATTATTTAACTTTAAAAGAGCAAGTCCTGGGTAATATTACATCAGTAGCCATTTTATCCATAAACACCTGCTATCAGAGAGGTTCTATAGCTAAAATAATTTCTAAACCACAGCTAGCTGTTTTACAGCAAAAATTAAGCTCTGACAACACTTTCACAGCAGAGTTTTTGCTTTTAAACTATAGTGTCCAGTTTGTGTTATTTGGGCAATTTTTGACTTAAACCTAAAAAAAATCAAAATGACGCTTCCTAAATGGTGGAATTTTCCATTTATAAACCGGTATATAATAAGTTTGGAACTTGCGCTACTAATGATTTTTGAATTAAACTCAAAATAAAAGCCAAATAGCGGTTCCAAACTTTATTTAAAAACCGATATTTTATACATTTTGAGTCTTAAAAGGTTGCTGATTGTGATTTTTGAAGTAAACCTAAAAAAATTAAAATTATTTTCTATTTATTACCGTATTTTTCTTTGTGGTGTTTAATGTCGCTGATTATGATTTTTAATTTAAACTTTGGAGAAACATAAATGGCGGACTTTTCCATTTATGAACCGATGTGTATTATTTTTGAAGTTTGCGGTATCTATAGTCGCTAATTATGAATTAAACTCAAAAAAATAAAAATGACTAATTCAAAATGGTAGATTTTCTCCTTTATGAACCGATATGTATTTAATTGTTAATTTTGGGATTATGAGTTTTGAATTAAATGTACAAAAAAATAAAATGGCGATCCAATATGGCGGAATTTTCCTTTTATTAGCGACATTTATTAAATCATAAAATTATAATAGGCACCCCAAAAGTTCAAAATTTATTTATGTCGGCTCATCAATGACGGTCATTTTCATTTTCTTTTAGTTTAATTTAATTATCAAATTCAGCGGCCTCACACACTCCAAAGTGCCAAATTTAATACATTGGTTCATAAATGAAAAATCCGCCATTTTAAACTCTCTATTTTAATGATTTTCAAAAAACAAAATCAGCGACTTTAAACATTACGAACTTTCAAATGTAATACATGCGCAATTTTGATAAGTGTTTAGAGTTCCGATAACAATGTAATTTAATATTTTTTTATCACAAAAAGTTTAAAATGGCGGACTTTCTTATTTATGAACCGTAATGCGCATATCGCAAAATATTAAATTACAGTGTTACCGGAACTAACACTTGTCAAAATTACAAACTAAAACTACGGCTCGGCGGCAAGTGGCAAGTTGTCACGGCGGTGAGTTTGCCAGGCGCCGAATCGGGTCGTCGCGGCGCCGGCATGATGTGGCCCGGATGGAAACTAGCCACAATGAATAGGCGGCGGCGAATTGTCCCATTCCCCCTGGTTCTTAGTTCCGCGGTAAGTTACAAGATGCCGCACAAAATAAAATTATTGGTAAAAGTGTCAATAATACTTAAACTAAAAATAAATAAATTGGTAAAAAAATTTTTTTAAGTCACAAGCTTTTATAAAATGCACTATAAATTAAAAAATAATTTTCTAAAATTCTAATATTATCATAATAATAAAAGCGATGGCCGACTGATGGAAATTTTGACGATGTTAGCACGGTAAGATATCCGTATCAATTAAATATCAGTATTTGCAAGAATTAATCTAGCAGTAAAATGCAGAGGTACCATTAACCATGCTTTGATTTGCGGTTATCGCTTTTATTATTATGATAGTATTAGAATTTTAGAAAATTATTTTTTAATTTTTAGTGCATTTTATAAAAGCTTGTGTTTAAAAAAAAATTTTTACCAATTTATTTTCTACTCTATTGAATGAAAATATTTCTTCAATAACAGAACAGAAGTGTTTATTCTAGATTATAATGAAATCGCTGATCGTGAGTTGTTTGGAAACTCATTTTTCTATTGGGAGAAGGAGAGGGTGGGGGTAGAGGTAGAAATATATTTTTTGTTAGGGCTGTATTGCCATCGGACCTTTATGCATATACCAAATTTTATAAAAGTCATTTGAAGTGAAGTGTGTCAAAATGGAAGGGGGTGGGGGGTAGGGGTGGGAGAACATTTTTCATTATTGTTGTATTGTCATCGGACCACTATATGTATACCAAAAAAATATTTTTTTCTTAATGTTGTATTGTCATGGGACCACTATGTGTGTACCAAATTTCATCCAAATCGGATAATGGGAAGTGTGTCAAATGGCTTCACAAGATTTGATAGATAGTTAGATAGTTAGATAGTTAGATAGTTAGATAGTTAGATAGTTAGATAGTTAGATAGTTAGATAGTTAGATAGTTAGATAGTTAGATAGTTAGATAGTTAGATAGTTAGATAGTTAGATAGTTAGATAGTTAGATAGTTAGATAGTTAGATAGTTAGATAGTTAGATAGTTAGATAGTTAGATAGTTAGATAGTTAGATAGTTAGATAGTTAGATAGTTAGATAGTTAGATAGTTAGATAGTTAGATAGTTAGATAGTTAGATAGTTAGATAGTTAGATAGTTAGATAGTTAGATAGTTAGATAGTTAGATAGTTAGATAGTTAGATAGTTAGATAGTTAGATAGTTAGATAGTTAGATAGTTAGATAGTTAGATAGTTAGATAGTTAGATAGTTAGATAGATAGTTTTTTTTTTACGGGTATGCGCATTCGCAAGGAGATCCCTATCACGCTCGAGAAGCGGCAAGTGCGCGGAAATGTTGGTGTGTGTTGGTTTTGAAACGGTTCAGGTTGTAACCTGCAGGGAAAACTGTCGCAGGGAGTTTATTCCACAGCGATGCTGTTCTCCAGAGATATGAATTCTGATATAATGAGGTTCTTGGTACGTCTATTTTGACAATAAATTGATGATTACCGTCTGTTTGACGTGTTCGCCTAGTAGGTGCTACTCCCGGGGGGATCATACGTGCCACCTCTTCAGAACATTTTCCGTGATAATACCTGTAGAAGAGAGATAGATCGCCCACAGTTCTTCGATGTTCGAGACTATCCAAGCTACGGGTAAGTGCGGTGTCATTGATCAGCTTGATAGCTCGTTTTTGCACGGTGTTCAAAAGCATTAAGGTATGTTTGGGTGCCGCACTCCATATATGTGAGAAGTACTCCATAGTTGGTCGAATCTGGGCTTTGTAGAGTGTCAGCAGTTGGCTTGGTGTATCCAGGTGTCTTGTACGAAATAGCACCCCAAGCTTTTGGGACGCCCTTTTAGCTATATCTGCCACGTGACTGTGCCAAGACATGTTGGTCTCTGCAGTGACTCCTAAGATGTTCAACTGGCTCTGCAATGCGACAGCACTTCCAGATAGCATGATGTTTGGCTGACCGGTGCTGGTCTTTTTTGAAATCAGGGCTGCTTGGGTTTTCTGTGCGTTCAACTGTACAAGGTTTTTGTTGCCCCAGTCCTCTATTATCTCCAAGTCGTTATTTATCTGTGATATTTCAGTTAGTCTAAGGTAATGGAATTCACGTGCGGAGAGACATGTGGGTGGTATGACTGAGGAGACTACATTGCCATCATCTGCAAAGCAATAAAGTGGATTTACTGTTTTATCTATGAGGTCATTTATGTAAATCAGAAAAAGTGTTGGCGAAAGGATTGCTGCTGAGTTCCGGCCATCCAGTGCAACATAAATGGATCTATCCTTAAGGTAACTTTCAAACCAAGTGCAAAGTCTCGGCGAGAATCCCGTTGCTTTGAGCTTGTTGAGCAGATTTTCATGCCAGACTTTATCGAATGCTTTAGATATATCTAAGGTAATTGTTCTGTATGTATGTAAATCGCCAGTTGACCTATATTTTCGAAATCCGTATTGCTTGTCGTTGATAATTTTGTACTTTCCCAAGTGACTGTTCACAACTCTTTCCATTACTTTTGATATCACCGGAAGTAGAGCAATTGGTCTATAGTTTAACGGATCTCTTTTTTCCTTTCTTTGGAATGGGTTGTACTGCGGCAGACTTCCATGATGATGGATATACTCCTGGCCTATAAGATAAATTGAATAATTTTGCGAAAGTTGAGGTGAGTTCGCTAGCACAATTTTTGAGTACTATCGCGGGAATGCCATCTGGACCCATTGCTTTGTTTGTATCCAACTTTTTAAGGGATTTTCGTATTTCTCTGTGACAAAAGAGTACCTCTGGCATACTGTGGGAAACCCTTTCAATGAACGGTGGAGTTTTTCCATTTGGCACTGTTAGGTTTGAGTTGGAGGAAAAGATTTTGGCCAGCATATTGGCTTTTTCCTCTGATGTTGTGGCTAAGTGAGTATTTTTATCTGTAAGTGGTGGTATGGATGACTTGGTGAAGTTTGATCCAACGGCTTTTGCAAGAGACCAAAAGGACCTAGAACTACTTGGACAATTCAGCAACCTGTTTTTTATTCTTTGATTGTATGTTTCTTTGGCGGCGTCAATAGTAATTTTGCAACTATTTCTGGCTTCTATAAATTTTGTGTGGTTTTGAGCGGTTTGTTGTCGTTTCCAAAGGTTATATGCTCTGTGTTTTTTCTGTACAGCCGTTTGACACTGACTGTTGAACCAAGGTTTTGCATTAGCTCTGCGTTTTATTGTATGTGGGATATGTGGTCATATGCATCCATTCCAGATAAGATTACTTTTGTTATTTCATTACAGCAAATAGTGGGATCAGCTGTTTTAAAGCAAACCTCTTGCCATGGAAAATCCAGGTAAAACTGTTTAAGGTCATTCCATTTTGCCGATTTATAGTGCCACATTTTACGAGGAAGTGATTGTTGGCTTGGCGGTATGAACATTTCGCACTTAAGTTTATGATCGGATGAACCAAGTGGGGGATCTACTTGAATTGTGTACAAGTCAGGATTTGTAGTTAGGAACAAGTCTAAAAGCGCTGCAAATTCACCCCTTTCTGAGATACGGGTAGGTTCATCGACAATCTGCGTTAGACCACAACTTATTCCTTCAACTTCCCTGCCTTCATTATCTGTTTTGTTGTGGTGTTTTAGCCAGGGTATATTGTGGACGTTGAAATCGCCTAAAAAAACAATTTCCGCATGTGGAGATGGTAGTTAGATAGTTAGATAGTTAGATAGTTAGACAGAACATCTGAAGCTAAATAAAAGCTTGTAAAAATACATCTTTGTAGGGGAAAGGGGGGCAAAATGGGGTATTTAATTTTATAGGCTTATTTCTCCTATTAAATGATAGCAATTGCATTTGTTATTTGGACTTAAGTTGGCTAGATATGCTATCTTTATGTTTTAATTTTTAATTTAAGGGATTTAGAACTCCACATACTTTTATTTTTATTTTTGTAAAAAGTTAACTTTGTCCGATTTTGCCCTGCACACGTGGCAAGCTTTATTTATTAAAACACTGACCAAGAATAAAAGACTTATTTAAAAAATAAAAAGTTGTAATAAAAAATAGACTTATAATATTTTAATTTAGTATTTACAAAATGTGTAAAGAATTACAGCGACCTAGTCATTGCTGTCGACTGTTCTAAACGAATTTTGTGCCCATTTTTTGCAAATATAACATAAATTACAACTTACAGTGATAACACCAAAAAAAATTTTTTTTTATTGTTTGGTGGCAAAATGGGGTATAGGTTACTAGGTATAACAAGGTACCCCGTTAAGACCCCATGAAAAAACCCCAAAACCACCAGTTAAATTCAAACAAAAATCATACACATTAAAAGGCTAATTTTACGGGCAACGCGTGTAATTATGAATAATACATAAATCCACAAATAAATGTTGAAAATTTTTTTTTTCTAACACAAATTTGTGTGAAAATTAAGTCAACTTTTGACATTAAAAAAACATGTAGAAAATCCTAACGAAAATTTCATGTAAAAGCATTACCAAAAATATATTTCTTAATAACGTTAAGAAACCAGCATTAAAAAAACCATAATTTCACTAACATTAAAAATAATACCATCAATTTATGGTTATTTTTATAATGTTTTTCCTAGATCTCATTTCTAACGTTGAATTTAAGATATATGAAGCCAATAAATGTTTTGTTTTTTAAACATAAAAAAAATTATACTATAGAGGGGCTGCCGCATAGTTCCACTACCAGCCATCGCCATTTTTAGTTGCATTTCGGCGAGTTCATACGAGTCGATAGCAGATATGCTTTGTGCAATTTTGGTTACAATATTTACCTTTTGTACACAAAAAGATGGTATAGTTAAAGAATAACCTATATGTATGCAGTGATTTAAATAAAGCATCACAAAATTAGGTAAGAAAAGTAAACAAAATAAAAAAATTGTTTTGTATGGAATATCGCATACCTACGTTACAGTTAATCAGACAGGGAATGCGACAATTCACCGCGAATGATTAGCCGCCGGACCTTAAGCCGCGTATTCATTTGAGGCAGAATTCGCAAGCCTCGCAGCGGGACCAAACGAATGCTTCGTTTGCAATTATGCTAAAGTGAATACGCGCCTTGAAATTGTTTGCCTTGTATTTACTTGAGCATGAATTGTTTGGCCTCGTAGCGAGGCACTTACTACAAAATTATTGTTTACATAGAATTTTAAATTTTATTTTTAGAAGCTACGGATCCGAATTTTCTTTACTGAGTGTCGAGTTCACGAAAACCTCAACGGACTGTTGCTGCCCTGCGTTTCCAAAATAGAAGAATTTTATTTACGTTATTTATGTTACCTTATCTTTAGAGATATTTGAAAAAAATATATTTTATCATTGTTAAAAAAACATTTATTTTTCAATGTTAGAAAAACATTTCTTTTTCATTGTTAAAAATCAATATTTTTTTAACGTTCGAAAAACACTTTAAAAAAACGTTATAAAAACATAAGATTACTTTTCTAACGTCAGAAAACGGGTTATTAAGCTTCGTTTTCACTATGAATATGACGTTAGAACTAACATCCAACCTAACGTTTGTTTTTAAATTATACATTATTTTGACATTATTAAAATGTTTTTGTGTTTAGTGGGTAATTGTTTAATGTAAACAAAATTTTGAAAAGTCTGTAAAAAATAGACTTACCTTCACATCAAAATCATATGTTGATCAAAAGCCAACTTAAGCTCATCCGACCGGCACCAATCATATAGCAGAGAGTTGAAACAGTAACGGGGATAAAACATCCGATATTAAGAGGTTTTATTCATGCGCAGTTTAGCTAAAACTGCGGTATTCCCTTTTATCCCCGTATCCCATTTTGCCCCCATTTCCCCTACTCTATGATGCCATATTTTATGCTATTTAATTATTGTATTTATGAAATATGTCAAAAATACTTTAAAAAAATTAGGCTTGGGGGACCGGGCCGATTGCAGTCGTGGTGGGGCAACCCTAATGGAAAAGCCAAATCTGTTAAAACAAATCATCTTTTTTTAGGTTATTTTATAATTTTTGAGATAATTTTTTGACAGTAATCAGCTGAAAATGAACTTTACATTTTAATTTCAAGGGTTGATGGTTGGTATAATTGAGATTTGCCCGGGGCCGGCCGCATGACTATATAGTCACGGTGCTCAGGAGTAGAGTCCCTGTATGTCAGTGGCGTATATAGAAAAAAGTTTCGGGGGGGGGGGGGGCGAGACAGTTTCGGATGGGGCCCGAGACCTCATGAGGCCGTATTTTATGCTATTTTATGTTTGTATTCATGAAATATGTGGAAAATATCAAAACAATCTTAGCTTCGGGGGGGGGGGGGGGCGGGCCCCGAGGCCCCCCCGTTATATACGCCACTGCTGTATGTTGACATATTTGTCCAAATATGTCAACATACAGGTACTCTACTCAAGAGATGCTTTTTTTATCAGTGACCCTATCGAAAATTATGTTACGTAAATGTCACTTGCCACTCTATCAATCAAAATTCTCAGTTTGTAGGCAAAATTTGCAAATTTAAAATTGTTTTATCAGTGTTTTAAATTTATTTTAAAATAATTTAGATGGGAGACGCAGATAAAGGTCTGAAAATCTTCCAGAGATCCTGTGCACAATGTCACACCGTTGAAAAGGGGGGAAAACACAAAGTTGGACCCAATTTGCATGGCCTCTTTGGAAGAAAATCGGGGGCAGCCGACGGATATACATTCACTGATGCAAACAAAAACAAAGGTACTTCATCCATATTGAACAGAGTTCCCAAACATACAAAAAATTAAACAAACGCATAGGAGGTAACAGCGGAATATCGGCATTCCAGAAATTTACGTCAGTAAATATTTTGTTTTAATCTTTATATATTTGTTTTTATATCATCGGTCAATAGTAGTACTGTAGCTTCATTTGAAAATGTACCTAAAGCGTATTAAAACCAATAATGGAAAAAACTGCTGCAAGTTATTGGATTTAATTGAACCTAAACGTATGGCTTGAATTAAAAAAGTAGACCCTTTTAATAAAATTTGAAAGACTGCTTTTAAATGACATTGACAATTTGTCAATGCGGTGATTTGACGTTAAAAGTGGGATAAATTTTAATTTTTTATTAAAATTTAAGAAATTTTTCTGGATTTTGGGACTTTTTGAAGACAAAGCCATATTGAGTTGACGTAGCCGCTTACTTAGTTTTTGATCCAAATTAAAAGGTTTTTATCCTAAAGTTACTGATAATGGCTGTTTTTAATCTTAGAAAATAGATGGCGTTGAGAGCGCAACCCCCATTATCAGTAGCCTAAGTTTATCCAAGCCATACGACTTATTTCAAATCAAACATGCCGACACGCTTGTAGCAGTTATTTTTAGAGGCCCTTTTCCAGTAAAGATATATTCAAGACGTACCTACACGGCACCCATAGGAGGGCAAACCCCATTTCCAACGTTCAGCTCCAGGCCGTGCCTTTCTGGCAAGTCGGTTGCATTTTCAAATGGAGACACACAGTGATTTAAACTTAAAATTAGTGTGATTTTTTACATAATTCAATAAAAGATATTTACCACTTAAAGTATTGACTTGGCGGCTTCTGGAGGGTCCATGTTTTATTTTTTAGGAGTAACCTGGGACGTTGGCACATTGGACACCTACCTGACAGACCCGAAAAAATTTATCCCCGGAACGAAGATGGTGTTTCCAGGTGTGATTTTTTCTTTTCTTTAATCTATGCCCAGTGAACGACAAAAAAGCAATTAACATTTTTTTAAAATTTTGGTGACTCTGTATACTATAGTACGTACCGTAAATTGGAGGATAGACATATTAGCACCACACCAGATGTGGGGGCACCGATGGCACGGTCCTATACCCTACCTGCCCCACCGAATGTATATACAGCATGGTTAAATGCTATATGATTCATAGGAAATTATTACTGTGTAACATACAACTGCATATCGCACACCCGCTGAAAAAGAGACACAACTCAAAAATCGCCCTTATTGAGATAAACCTGCCGCCATCATCGAAATAACTTGTACTTTCTTCCATAAAAGCGTCATTTATGTTTCGAAAATTCACCGCGAAATGGCGATGTGACTCTTTTATTTTGTCCAGTTTAGCTGAGGATGCGTTCCTTTACAGTGTCACTTTTGACTTTATAACAGCGTGAACGTGGAGTTTCATGCTGAAAAGAGTCACATTTCGAGTTGTGAAGGTTTTCGTGTGAACTATTGGTTAAATCTGACCCATATAACAAGTAAAATACTGTTCTTTTTTGTGTTGTGACTGTTTTTTCGAATTGTTCAGTGTACTTAGAATCAAGGAGAATAAGAAAAAAATCTTTTGAATTTATTAGAGAATAATCACATTCCCAGTTGTTATTTAGCATTTTATAACTCGTTGTTTCTTCTTTATTTGTTTTCTTTTTTATATTATTTACCATCCTGCGTGACATCCTGATTTACAACGTCATGATGTCTTGTTCTAAAAAAGTGTCACAATATCGGGTTTTGTCTTTCTTTAAACTAAAAACGACAAAAATCATTTTTTCTGAGAAACGTACTGCACCAATTACACCGAGTTAATAGGTTGCTGTTGATATAAAATAACATGTTAACTTGTAATTTGTGATGTAAGTGAAAAATAAATCTCTCTAATGAACTAAATTCTTTAACAGCGATTTTCTCAAAACAATGTTTTTTGAGTTGTGACAATTTTTTAGCGGGGGTGCGATATGTATAAAATGTGTAGTATGAAGGAAAATAGGACAGAAGTTTACATGTGGTTACGCTCATTGTTTCAGGATAGCCGGACCCACAGCCATTAGCTGTCCTCTGTGCGCCCCGATAAAGTAGAGGGACGACATTTATGACATCGATTGTTTCCCCTGGCGCGGCGATCTTTTCTTGTGACAGTTTGCAAAGAAAATTGATCGAGGGTAATTGTACATAAAATATCGGAAATTTAGTTGATAACTAAATAACGTACAATTATTTTTTAAAGCTTGCTCTTTTTAATATTATTTAATGCCGTCTCTACCAGAACCTAAAGTTTATAGCTTCCACAGCGAAACAAATAAGAGAGGGGTTTGTTTTAAAAGCAAATTCTTTTATATTGAATTAAGAGGTACCTAACGAATTGAATTCTCAAAAATACCACCGCTCTGTGCTAAACCAAACCTGTTATAAAATTCAATTTAGACATTACTTAGCGTTTCAGGTGTCACTGATGGTAGGATAGTGATTATTTTTGCCCGAAGTTCATCCAAAGTGGTACCGTAAAACGAGGTTACTTTGCGCCCCCTGGTCCTACTTTGCTCCATTGCAAAAAAAAGTTCTTAGATATTCCACATTAAAAATCTGCGCATGCACCACAACGCCACCACGCGTGAATTATCCGTTGCGAATTTGACTTTTCAAAGACGCGGTAGCCGCTGTTTTCCGCTTAGTCGTCTCGAGTTAATACCAGAGTGAAGTGCAGCTTGAAATTCCTTCAAAATTTGACCTCGAAAAATTTGGTGTCTAGTGCAGTTATCGATTTCTATGCAATAAAAGCTTTCGGTCCATTTCACCAAGATTTTTAAATTTTTTATTCACCATTTTGAATGTTTGGGAAAAAGCTAACTAAATATTGGGTGTAGTTTGCGCCAACATATAAAACACCAATGTTTTTTTTCATATTTTATAAAGTGGGGCAAAGTAACCTCGGACTATGGGAAACTTTCCTCCACTTTTCAAGTTAAAACAATATTTATAATACTTATAGCCCATCGCACCGACTTTTTTTTCGTTACTTAACCTTAAATGTTCCTTATTACGTCATATTATGATTATATTAAGAAACGCTTTAAGCTAAGTAATGAAAAAAAAGTCGGTGAGATGGACACTAAGTATTTTGTAATAAAAATGTCCTTAGTTAATTACCTATACCATGTGTTTTTCATTAAAACCAAAAAAACATTTTTTATGGTATAATTTTTAGTTATTTCTTTGAATTTTTCGAATTAACTAAAAAAAGTAGAGCAAAGTAACCTCGTTTTACGGTAGCTCTTAAATGACCATGCGAATAAATTTGGCTTTTTACATAGCCCCATAAAAAAATCATTGCGTGCCAAATCTGGTGACCTTGGAGCGAGGGGTCATCGGCACCCTAAAATTGTGTACAGCGTCCAACAGGACTTGAGTACTGTTGGGTACTGTCGTGTACTGTCGAGTACTGTTGGGTCCTGTCGAGTACTGTTGAGTACTGTCGTGTACTGTCGAGTACTGTTGGGTCCTGTCGAGTACTGTCGTGTACTGTTGGGTCCTGTCGTGTACTGTCGAGTACTGTTGGGTCCTGTCGAGTACTGTCGTGTACTGTTGGGTCCTGTCGTGTACTGTCGAGTACTGTTGGGTACTGTTGGGTACTGTCGTGTACTGTCGAGTACTGTTGGGTCCTGTCGTGTACTGTCGAGTACTGTTGGGTCCTGTCGTGGTACTGTCGGGTACTGTTGTGAAATTTGTACAGTACTGTTGAAAGCTGATGACCCCTCGCCTTGGAGGCTAGCTGAGTACGTTGCCTGCTTCTGATAAGCCACCTTAGAAACGTTTTATTTAAAGACACTCTCACAGACAAAGTGTCATGAGCTGAGCAACCATCTTCCATAAACCAAATTTGGTTAAAATCAACATATTTGGCATCTGTCGAATCGCAGGAATGTTATGGTCCTGCAACAGAGCTAAATTATTTCTCCCACGTAAATTACCATTGATAAAAAAGGACTAATGATATTGTCACCCAAAATTCCAGTCCAGACATTAAGTATTTGGGGATACTGGGTCCGTTCTGCAGTAAGCAAATATCTATGTTTCCGTGACCAGCAACGAACAACGGAAGTATGTAAAACAAATTTTTTAAATAACTCTTTCATCCTAATTCGCTTTTTCAATCATGGTTTCACCATTCTTCGAAACTGATCAGCTGGAACAGGGAGGCAGAACTTCTTCTGCGGCAAAAATCAGACATTCCCTTTCCTCTCCCATTTCACGAACAGAATGCCTCTTCACTACTGCATTTGTAGCAAAAATTGACACATATCCTGTTCGTTGAAAATCTGTCACTATTTTTTGGACCGCACTACGGTTTGAAATATACCTTCCCTCAAACGCGACAACAAATAAATTTTCCACATCTTGTCAACTATTTTTTAAGTCCAAGAAGAAAAATAATGTTTTTTCAGGTTTGATTCAGTTTTCAAAAAAATTAAGCATTTTAGGAAAAAATATTAAAACACCTTTTTTAGAGAAAATAAAATGTTCTTTTAAACTGCGTATCATAAAGTTGTGTTAAAGCTATTATTGACACTCCAGGAGCGTCCGCAGATTGAGGTTACTTTTTTAATATTTATTTTTTACTTGGTTTATTCAATGTTATAAACTTTCTAAAAAATCTTGTTTGACTCTCTATTGCTAAAAATAAAATTATCTTTAAAACGATATCTATCTAGTTGCTTTTTGTTAGCGGGGAACACTCAAAGAATATACGCTTGTTAAGGGATTTTTTTTGATTACAAAAAAAGTGTTGTTATCATGTAATTTTCCAATTTTTAAAAACCAAGGCTTACCGGGAAAACGTTTTACTTATAAAAAATAAAAATAAAATAACCTCAATAGGCGGACGCCCTGGAGTGTGAATAATAGCTTTAACACAACTTAATAAGGAAACGTCTGTGGCCTTATTAAAAAAACATCACGTTTGGGCGCAAATTTGTGGCCTATTAAAATGCGTTGTGTGACATTTGTGGCAGCTTAAAGACGTTGCCGCCATTTTGTGACACTGAAACCCACTGAATAATTAAACAAATATCTGGAAGCAGAACTGTATTTTCCAGCTAGGTAAAACATTGATATGCCCGGTAACTTTTATACAGTGGAGAAGGGGGGTTCAGAAATAAGAAAATTTTAAGTGCGCCACATTATTTAATACCAATGTTTTACAAAGAAGATCTTAAATAAAATACAGTTCAACCCAAACGTTGTAGCTAAACAATGAAATTCTACCTACTTCCGAGGCCTCCAGAGTATTTGTGTAATTAAATAACCAAAAAAAATTGACTAATAAACGAGATAAAATTTAAAAGATTCCCAAATGAATCAAAATGACAAAAATAGAAGCACTTTACAGGCAGATGGACTCCTTTAACAGGTCATAGTGTACCTACATCTGAGTCAGTAGTGTGAGACTCGGTTACATAAATGAATGTTAAAAAAAATACACTTCCACAATCGTTCTATCATAGGGGAGATCTGGACCAAATATCCGCTGTCATCATTCTACGCTAGGTAGAATGAGACAGACAGCAACCCAGTCCGAGATCTACCCCATGAGGTAGAACAATGTAAGGAAACCGCTAAAAAATATAACCTCATCTCTCTTTTGTCTCCGCAAAGTTGGTCATCGGGTTGTACAAATAACACAAAGATTTAGTTCATCTTGTATAATTAGATCTGAGGAAAAAAATACCAAATCAGTTAGGGCCAAAATAGCAAGGCACTCCAAATTTCACAGGAGAAATTGTCTTAAATAAATGAAATGAAGGAAAACAAGTCAATTTAGTAAATATGCCGCAAAATTGTGGTTATGACGTCATACCGTTACCTTGCGTTTACAAGCAATGTTGAAATTATACTGTGAAGAATTATATATGAAAAGATTACGTCTAAATTATATTAAACATTTATATGAAAAGATTATGTCTAAATTATATTGAAGATTTATGTGAAAGACTATATCTGAAGCTTGCTCCTACCTTGGTCCTTGAATTATTTAATAATTATTGGTGTTTATTTGGTAAACCTGGAAGTGTTGTAGGTTTCCCGACATACTCCTGCTACTGCTGTTCCGGCTTGCCCGCGCCTCCCCTACTGCCGCTTAGCACATCACGCTAGGGCAGCACATGGTCTCAAGTGTTGATGGTTCCTTGCCCCGAGCGTAAAACCCTGTGGAAAATGAAATGTTTCAGTTTCCTGGTGAACCCCATGTCGACTCAATAAAATACAGCAGATTTAAACAGATGAACTAAAATAACCCTACGTACCTTTCCCAGGGTTAGAACTGGCTCGTCCGGCTTCCCACCAGCGTCCAGCACCGCTGCCGATGGAATGGACAGGGCTGTAGACAAAGGAGAAAAACAATATATAGTTTTTATCCAACACGTGGTTAAAAGAAAAATATAAAAACGCCAAAAATTCCCCACGTCTTTTGTCAAAAAAAAATACATTTCACACGAAAAATAATTACAATTTGGGAGGCAATTATTATCTTGAAGAGTCCTCAAATAATAAAAAAAAATGAAAAAATAAAATCGAACTTACCAATGCTCTTTCCGTGCAAATGGCGTAGGCCGACTTAAATCCCTCTATGTAGAGGATATGAGCCGTCCACGAGATACGCCTCACGACGGACTCACTCTTTACAGTCTCTGGGACAGAACCTGCAGTTTTTGCAGTGCCACTACACAAAAACAATGGCGATCCCAGAAACTGTTGTCGACCCAACCAAAATTTGTTAGCAAAGAGAGACAAAGCACTTCGTCGAGAATACCAGAATAATGAAGTGGCCGGAAACCGTTTTGTAAATTTGGTGGGGAGTGGGGACGGTAAAACGCAATAGTACCAACCTAATCTTCCCGGTTAAATTCAAATAAAGGATGCAAACCTATTTATAAAAAACTTTTTCGCCAAAAATAAATCTCTACCTTCAGTGGCAAGACTGGAAGAAAAAACCCGCTAACCAATGAGGACATACAGCAATAGTTCTATACAGGTATATAGGGGGCAGCACCGACCAAGGGGATAGGAAGTACGTAAAACGCACCTTGAGGTGTTGTCGGATCTATTTCCACGGTTGAAATTTTTATAACAAGGACGTCGAGACACCCTCCATACATTTGACCGAATATTTGCCTACCGGACCCCCACCAACATATCAAGTAGAAGAAGAATAACCCGACGGACTAGAAGAAGCTCAGCATTGAAACCATCAACTGTAAAATCAATTACTGGAGATCAGGGCATGCAGCAAACCCAGGAATATTCGAACACTCAACCAATTCCCATATGAGTAAAGCTATACTAAGTGTAGAATTTAGTTGTATTTTAGCTACAGTTTTAGTCACAAGTTTCCTTTGCTCTTTATATATGTTTTCTCTAAGATTCATATGGTTTGACGCCATTCTTGTAAAACATTTCTACTGTAATAAAGTTGTTTCTGAACCTGAACCCAAAAATACACACTGAACTACTGCTAAGAAGCTCGGCACAAGAGTGTTCAGATGTTAACTCACACGATTTCGTTTATTCTTTTAGTCTTGGTTTTTATCCCTCGTTTATCTCCCATTTACAAAAGTGCATAACTCGTATTTATTTTATCCTTTCCCTATCAAATTAATAAAGATATCAAAGTGGCGGAGCCTCGGTTGTTCCTGGTCGACCCAAATATGTTTTTGTACTATCAAAACTAGTTAATCCGTGAAGGATATGAGGTTCGGATTGTCCCAATATCCTCGAAATAAACGTAAGGGAATGAAATGTTCATCTTAATGTTTCCTTCCTGTTACTGAAACCATTTGTGATGCGGCAACGCCGCCATTCCCCAGCATAACAGCTGTTTAACTTTATGAGCGTCAAGAGAATCACAAAATTCCACAGATAAAAACAAAACAATCAAAATTTTTATGTGATTTTCCCGAAGCCTGTGATCTTAAATTCCAATTACGATGTCCAGATAATGCGATGTGCGTAGTGTCCACAGTAATTCGATGGAATGCCTCCTTTTAAGGTAACTTCCTAGACCCTATATAACCTCCAAACCTAGCTCTATAAAATACCCTTACTTTGTGTACAGAAAGACGAATCAAAGAGCCTTGATTATTTACCTAAATAAACAAATATGTAACGTTGTCTTAAACGTAAAAATGACACGTTACACGTCCTTAAATTATGTAACGCAAAAATTCAGGATTTTGAACACTCCCTCCTCCCCTCGTAACGCATGTTCAAGAAAATAGACATTCAAACACATTGAGTGTAACGCAAGGTCAAACCCCCCCCCCCCGCCTAGAGCGTTACGTAATTTAAGGACAGGCCCTAAGACCGCCCTAAAATGCTTAGTTTTATTGCAAACTGAATAAAAAATAACCCAAATTTCTGGATGCCAATTAAGTGCTAACCGTGGACTTGACCCACTTCGATGATACAAGAAATTCTTACTCTGAGGATGATACATTAACAGTTAATTTAATTTTCTGTAATAAAGTTAATTACACACTTTCTGTGAAATGCTTACCTTTTGGGAAAATGACATAAAACTGAATAATTTCACTGTGTTTTGCATATACTATGGAAATACAAAGGAACCCGGTGAACTGCTAACACTTAAGGGTTCGTATCTTAGCAAGGGTACAATCCAGAGAATTCAATAATATACCATTTTATAGACTATTAGTTATTCTGTATTTTATGTTCTTACTATTGACTTCTATAAAAGCCCTTTCAGGGCTTTATACAACTCAATGGTTCTTACGGATTTTAGATAAGCAGTTTCGAAGTTAAAGGACAAAAAATTGATCAAAATCCAAAATGGCGGTGAAATGTTTAGCCTCATAACTCGAAAACCATTTGTCTGACAAAAAAAACGTACAATAGCGTTTTTAAAGGAAACTTAATTGTCTTCCACCTTTTTTTTTCTAATATTTACAGGAACCAGTAATTAAAAAAATCTTTTCCTGCACCCTAAATCTTAGATAGCGGGGGGAGCCCCCCCCCCCCTCCGAAGGTCGAAAACACAAATTTTTTTGGACTCCAATGTGAACAACATTTTGTCAAAATCGCGACTACACCACTTTTTGCAAGCTGGGGGTCTTTTTTAAAAAAAAAAAGTTTTCTTTTATAATTTTTGTTTTTTTATGTTTTCCGCACGCTCGAAGAAAAATAGTGTTCCTAACTCTTGCGGAAAGTTTCTTTTCCGCACTTGATTGCTGGCCGAAATTCGCTATGGGTCGGTCGGCCAACTGCAATCGCGTGCGGAAAAATTACACTTTTTGAATTTGTTAGGGAATATACTATGATAAAAAATAAATAGTTTGATATTTATAAATTAGTAACGTTTTGTTCCAGTTAAATAACGTTACAAAATAACGGTACTTAAATAAAGTTTCTTCCCTAATCAAGCGTAATAAAAAAAGATTTTTTTACTTAAATAGGTCTGAAGAAACCTCAAGAACGACAAGACTTGATCGCCTATTTGAAAAAGGCTACCTAATCGCATAAACTGGAATTGAAGCACAGATTAGGTTAGGTTAGGTTAGTTGAAGTATTCAAGATGATTTCTGCTTTATATACTTTTATTTCACAGTTGATTAGATAGGGACATATAACTACTATTAAGCAGGCACATATTGAAATAAAATAATAAAGTATTTTTACAACTAATAGTTAAATGGTTTTCCTGCATGCCTAAGTATGTTCAAAATATGTTAAATACGGACCTGATTTTTTTTGCTTTAAATCTCTATAATTAATCTTTTATAAAGGTTAATTAGGGACCAAAAACAAAATAAATTTTTAAAAAATCCAGGTTCGTATTTTTACCTTACTAGCCCGCGCAGGATCTTAGCAATGTCGGCGTGACGTCTGTTTGTGTGTCTGTCTGTCCGTAATACAAAAGCTCCTAAATCGCCGAAACGATTTTAATGAAATTTTCAGGTAAAATAGGGCTCGACACTGTAAAGAGGTGATTAGAATTAAGGTAACTGTATAACGAAGTTCCTTCTTATATCCTTTTCATGGCTGATATAGCATGAAGTTTACTTGAAGTGTCCATTTATTTTATTTCCATTTTTGGTAATATCAGCTTATCCACGGATAGAAATACGATAAGGTATATTATGACAAAAAAATTTCGATTTAAGTTCTAATTTTCGGGGAATCGCCCCTGCTTCGTCTTAAACTATTATGTTAAGAAAATGAGCCAACTCAATCAATATACAGGGTGGTTTAGTAGGTTAATTTGATAAAAATTGTGAAGATTAAAACACTTTTTATCAAATCAGCCTACTAAACCATTCTGTAGATTAATTGATTTGATTTATTTTTTTAACATCTTATTAGTTTCAGACCACGTAGGGGCAATTCCCAGAAAATCAGATTCTTAATGGAACATTTACATCATCAACAGTAGCGTATATAGAAAAAAGTGTCGGGGTGGGGGCGAGAGACCCCAAAATGCCGTTTTTTATCCTATTTTATGTTTGTATTAAAAAAATATGTGGAAAATATCTAAAAAAATCTTAGCTTCGGGGGGGCCGCCCGCCCCCCCCAGCCATTCCCAGAATCTAAATCTAAATTTTTTTGTCATTTATACCTTACCGGCACTCGATCCGTGGACGCACTGTATAACTGAACTTATATTTTTGGTAATATGTCGTATCCGGCTCGATGGACCAAAAATCTGACAACATCAGAGCTTATAAAGATGTCGGCGCAGCCCACGAGAAAGTCCGGCATGGGCGCGGAAATATCACGTGACCGTAGGAGGCTCACAAAAAAACGCCTCACGGCCCGCTGTCATTATAAAACATGTGTGTTTTCAGTTTTGGTATGCTTGTTTACGTCGATTTTTTTTTAATTCGGGCACGAATTTTATGTGAATTTTATCAAATTATTAAATTAACGCATCCCACGAAAAAGACAACAATGCCGCGAACGTGTAGTGTTGTTGGTTGCCGGTCCAACTATAAAACTGAAACCGAATGTGTCAACTTTTAATTTGCCAGTGGATAGGCAAATGCATAAAATTCCTACTGATTTAAGTATCTTAAAACGTCCACAAGTTTGCATCAAACATTTTCCTAACGAGCAGTTGTTGTAAATGGAGAGTGTTGAAAATGTTCCGAAATACCTAAGTAGACAACCTGTATCTATACTGTTCGATTAGCTGTTGTCGAGAGGCAACAACTGGAAACTGCAATACAAGAAAGTCTTGAAACACTTTGAGCTCAGAAGTAATCAAAAGTTTTATCAAATAATGAGGACATTTCAATATTTTATTGTTCTGATACTAAAATAAACAAAAATTGGATTTTTACCCAAGAACGTGACACAGTCTGCCTGTGCCTGATGACATTTTTCAAAAACACTCCATCACTGTTAGCAGCTCTAATTGTTGAGGGAAATCTGTCATTTTTTGTAAATGTTAACAATGTGTCCATACCAAAAAACGAACAAAACTGCCAAAAAACGTTGGAGTTTTATTTTTGGACAGCACCGATACACTTGAAGAGCTAATGCAGTTGATTGAAATGAAAGTTGCAAACGGGAAAGAAGTGGCAAAAGATAAGATTGATCAAGTAATAGACATCCTTAGTGACATTTTCGATAGTGAGAGTGAAAAATGTGTTCAATTGTCATTTCTTATTGAACTATTAGGTCTCTTGAAAAGGTCACCTGAGAATCGAAGATATTGTGGATACACTTTAATGTTGGTTTCATCTTTGTTTATCCAGTCATCCAGTGCATACATGTCAATTTACAAAACTAAGGTAATATGTCTTCTGCACCCTCGCAATATTAAAAAACTGATTTGTAAAATATTGCTAACAGATAGCAATCTCTCCGGTAGTGTGCAATATTTAATAAATTGGTAATTTTTTTTTTAAGTCACAAGCTTTTATAAAATGCACTAAAAATTAAAAAATAATTTTCTAACATTCTAATATTATCATAATAATAAAAATGATGGCCGACTGATGGAAATTTTGACGATGTTAGCACGATAAGATATCCGTATCAATTAAATATTACTATTTGCAAGAATCAATCTAGCAGAGAAATGCAGAGGTACCAAACACACCTAACCCGACCCAAGATACCCCAGCATTTCTCTGACATAGGTATGGCAATGGCATAACATTGCGGCACATCAAACATATCTTTGATGACCTGCTATGTTGAATATTCTTTAAGTGTTTAGATCACAAATTTAGATTAACTTATGCTTTGATTTGCGGCCATCGCTTTTATTATTAATAATATTAGAATGTTAGAAAATTATTTTTTAATTTTTAGTGCATTTTATAAAAGCTTGTGATTTAAAAAAAAAATTTTACCAATTTATTTTCTACTTTTTAGTCTCAGCTATCTACTCTATTAAAATAAATATTTGTTCAATAACAGAACAGAAGAGTTTATTCTAGATTATAATGAAATCGCTGATCGTGAGTTGTTTGGAAACTCATTTTTCTATTGGGGGAAGGAGAGAGTGGGGGTAGAGGTAGAAATATATTTTTTGTTTGGGCTGTATTGCCATCGGACCTTTATGCATATACCAAATTTTATAAAAGTCATTTAAAGTGAAGTGTGTCAAAAACGCATTTTTTATGGAAGGAGGTGGGGGGTAGGGTGGGAGGACATTTTTTCATTATTGTTGTATTGTCATCGGACCACTATATGTATACCAAATTTCATCCAAATCGGATAATGGGAAGGGTGTCAAAAACGCTTTTCTATGGAAGGGGGTGGGGGTAGGGGTGGGAGGAAATTTTTTTAAAATGTTGTATTGTCATCGGAGCACTATGTGAATACCAAATTTCATTCAAATCGGATAATGCGGAGTGTGTCAAAAACTCATTTTTCTATGAAAGGGGGTGGGGGTAGGGGTGGGAGGATATTTTTTCTTAATATTGTATTGTCATCGGATCACTATATGTATACCAAATTTCATTCAAATCGGATAACGGGAAGTGTGTCAAAAAGAAATTTTTCTATGGAAGTGGGCAGGGGTAGGGGTGGGAGGATATTTTTTTCTTATTGTTGTATTATCATCGGACCACTATGTTTGTACCAAATTTCATCCAAATCGGATAATGGGAAGTGTGTCAAAAACGCTTCACAAGATTTGATAGATAGTTAGAGAGAACATCTGAAGCTAAATAAAATCTTGTAAAAAGTAAGATACAACTTTTAAAAGAACATGAGTTGTTAGTTAACTTACACAGTGATAAAATATATATTAAACTGTGACAAGACAAAGAAAAATTTAAAAACTTAAAGCTTAGGTTTGTTATGTCCAATTTTAAAAGACTTGTATAGATTTGAAGTAACTAACGATATTATGTACCTAATATACCTGAAGATATTAGAGTGCAAATTTTATATAATTTTTTATTTTATAGATTCAGTTCTTTTATCTACAATAAACACATACATCAGCAAAATATTTTTTTCAATATTTGCCTATAAAAGAACAATTTTTTTTTTTTATTTAAATTGTGTAAAAACATATAATATACAGTCGAACCTCTATACCTCGAACCTGAAGGGACAACCAAAATAGTTCGAGTTATGGAGAGTTCGAGTTATAGAAACTCGAGTTACATGGGTTAAAATACATGTAAAAAGCGCAGGGACCGCTTAAAAGGTTCGAGTTATAGAGAGGTTCGAGTTATAGAGGTTCGAGTTAGAGAGGTTCGACTGTATTAAGCAATACAATAAGAATCCTGGGACTCCTAAGATCACGTGACCGCCGACTTGCTTATAACGCGCCATGGCCGGTCTTTATCGTTGGCTGCGAGATGTCGGCGATGTAAAGTGCATAATTTTGTCTCCAGATCATTGGTTAATCATTAATTTGATTGGTCGCTATTGGTTGCCTTATTAAAATTTAAATCTTAAATAGTTTATTTAAAAAATTGTTGGAATACGAAATCTGCATGTCTGTAGAAAGTAATTTAAATTGCAAATGAAAGGTCTAATATTTACGTGTACATAACCGTCGTCGCTACGTTTACATAAGATTAATTTCAAATTAATTTGAATTATTGTGGTTAAAAATAGAAAATCGTATTACTTTAAAATTCTTCTGCCATCCTTAAGTATGTGTAGAAAACTGAAATAATCAACCTTTGTGGACCTACAAAAAGCATATGATACCGTTCCAGTAGAAAAATTATGGACAGCAAACTAACATCAATAAAACATACATAAAAGCGACAAAAGAACTATACAAAGGGTCAAAATCTAAAGTTAAAATGGGAAATCGACTTTCAAAAAAATTCCGAAAAGACAGGGATGTTATATCTCTCCAAAACTGGAAACGTAAAGTACACGGCATGGGAATACAACTTAACGACCGATTTACCATATACACACTATAGTTTGCTGACGACCAAGTAATTGTAGCTAATGATAAAGAAGATATTGGCAGTGAACGTGGACAAGACGCAGTACTTATGTATTGAAAACGAATTAAGTGAGTTAGAACTAGACAATGGTCAAACCATATCACCATGCAATGAGTATGTAATACTTGGGTGTCACATTTGATAAGACAGGAACAGACTGTAAAGAACTGGAAAAAACAATAGTAAAAGCAAAAAAGGTAATTGGATGTCTTAACAGTATTTTATGGAGCAGAGATAAAAAATAATGTAAAATTTAACATATATTATATGAAACAATGGTGAAAAGCACGTTGTTGTATGAAATAGAGATTTGTCGCCTAACAGAAAAATACAAAACATAAATGGAGAATGTCGAAATGGATGCAATAATATGATCAATAAGAATATCTAGAACAGATCACATAAGAAATGAGATCATAAAAGAAAGAATGGGAATCGAGGGAAGCATAACGGAGGACATCATTAAAAGACAACTGATATGGTACAGCCATGTACAACGGATGAACGACGAAATATTACGAAAGCAGGTCCTAGAATGGCAACCAATAGGGCGCAGGAAAAGAGGGCGTCTTAAACTAGAATGGCAACACTTAGTCCAAAGATCAATGAGTCAAAAAAACCTGACAGAAGATGATTGTCAGGATCAAAGGAGGTGGAGAATTATTAGGCGTCGGACAACGTAGAAAAACGTTCTAAGCCGACATAGTAGTAGTAGTATTAGAAAACTCAAATAAGCACTATGCCAAAATTTTTGAAATATAGTAAGTTTATTTTCGTCTCTATTTTTCTTTGTAAAGCCCGCAGAAACAAGCTTAGCACGGCTTAGTAAAATCTTCACCAGAATATTAGAGAGGGGGGTCTATTTTACTAAAAAAACAGAAAATTTGCTGCCCCTAGCTGCCCCGTTTTTTTGTGGGTAGCCCTAAACACTGTCATGTACGTGGTCTTTATGCAGTGAGTGTATCAGCCAAATGGAATAAATTTGACAGCGGATTGAATTTAGATTATTCTGAAAAATCCAAAAGTACGTCGACTGAGATTTTTAACGAGCAATATGTTTATTTCACTTTTTTTGTATAGACCCTCGCAAAGGGGTCTACTCGCATACAACTTTTTTTTTCAAATGAGATAACCCCACTTGTGGTACCATGTTCGAAAGCTTATCAAAAAAGAAAAACGACGAATTACTTTTTTTTAACACCTGTCAAAGATTTAAAAAAAAAGCTAACCTTTACTTTTTTGCCATTTTTAGACAATAAAAAATATCCTTTTAAGTAAAATTTATAATTTAATTAAAAAATTTAAGTAAAAAGTTAGCTAGTTTGCAACTAGTAGACCCAACTTGTGGCAACTTGTTCGAAAGCTTATTAAATAAGAAAAAGGATGGTGCGTGATCCTAAACCCCGAAAACCTCTTCACCATCCTTAAAGGTGGAGAGTTTCCAACTTTAGAGCTTTAGAATATTGTATTGTCGCTGTATCTATAAGTCCACACCAAATTTGATGTTGATTGGATATGTATACAAGTTGGTCAAAATTGACAAGGACGGTGTCATTTTCACAATTTTAAAAATTATTAAAAATTCGTGATCCCTATCCCCAAAAGTCCCTACATACCAATTTTGAACGAAATCGGACATACTTAGATGGTCCCCTTCCACCCTCTTCAAAGGGGTGGGGGTTGCCAAGTTTAAAGCATTATAATATTGTATTGGCACTGTAACTTATAATAACTATTATAAGTCCACAACAAATTTGATGTTGATCGGATTTGAACAAGTTGGTGAAAATTGTCCAAGGGGGAGGGGGGCGTCACTTTCACAATTTTAAAAATCTAATTAAAAATTCTTGATCCCCATCCCCAAAAGTCCCTGCATACCAATTTTGAACGATATCGGACATACTTAGTTAGTAGCCCCCTTCCAGCATTCCCAAAGGGGGGGGAGCTGTAAACTTCATAATATCATTATATTGTATTGTCATCGGAACTTTAAGTGTGTACCAAATTTGAAGTTGATCCGATGTCTAGAAATGTGTTATAACTGAGTAAAAATTGAGTATCGCGCTAGTCCTCTCATGCACAGCGGCAAAACGGGTCTAAAAATGCGAAAAATTAGTTCAACCTGACAAATATTATATTCTATAATCTTTGCGTGTCTTGACGTGGACTGTTCCAGCAACTAAAATTGGATCAACCAAACCAAACCTAGACGAGACTCATGAGAGAAGTATGTAAACGTAATACGCAAGCATAATGTACAGATTCATCAGTGGCGGATCCAGAAGTCCTTCTTGGGGAGGAGGGAGCACTTTAGGTACATTGTATACATATAAGGGATAAAACTGGAACTTTTTAGCACGAGCGCAGCGACTATTTGTCGAGGAACATAAAGGCACTTTTATCACGCTATTTTATTATTCTTATATTTTATTTTACTTAAACGCTATATTTTCCAATTTTGGATTTTTTGTTTAAAGTTTTTTTTGAGTTTATAAGTTTTTGTTATGCCTTTTTACTTTTTATCCCTGAGCTGTCACATTTTTCACTTATTTTGACTTTTCATTTCTATTTATCACCTTTAATTCCTTATTTTTTTTTTTACTTTTGGCATATAAAGTTCACTTTTCATCCCGATTTTTAGGGGTAAAAGTGTCACTTTTCATTTCCGGGATAAAAAGTGACAAATAAACAAAAACTCGGGATTAAAAGTGACTGATCAGACAAAAACAGTAAAAATTAAAAATCTAAAAAAAGAAACGTGAAACCTCGTGAAAGGGTTTTTTATAATTTGACTAAGTTTTCGCCTCGGGGTAAAACGTGCCACTTTTATCCATTCGTATGTAATATGCTTTTCTATACCAGATGTGTCACTTTTAATTCCTGATTTTTATTGATTTGCTTGAATGAATGAATAAATGAATGGAATTTTGTGGTTCCCATGTGTCTTAACGCGACGAGTGCCGGGCACTCGGGTCAGATATGTAGAGAAGATTCATCATCCTCCATGCACATGCGACACTCCGAGTCTTGAACGAGTCCGAGAATGCTAAGGTTTTTATTAAGGCGACAGTGTCCTGTTAAAAGCCCTGTCACCAGTGTCATATATTTTCTCCCAAGTGTGGAAAAAGACCTTGCCCTACAGGCACTCACCTCCCCGAGAAGGAGTTTGACTTGCCTTATGCCCTCCGTGTCTTCACAGAGCGCCTGTTTAAGTCACGTTTTAGGGTTGTCATGATAAGACACTCTGCGATACCCACCATGGGTTCTGACCCCATTGGATCAGCTGATGATCTCATTCAATTAGAGATCATTCTTGTTGTGTCCTGCCAGGGTTTTTAGTACAATCCTACACTTAACTGCAAGTGCAGAGCTTGCTCTACTGTCTGAGCATATGTGGCCTATACTTCTGCCTGGAAAACAGTGGCGTCCCCACCCCAGACAAAATGAAATATCGCTCCTGTGGTTCTGCAGTACACCCCTACTCCAGACATCTCCACCATTTTGGAGCCGTCAGGAAACCAGACTACTTCATTCTGGGTGCAAGGTACACTCTTCCATTCCTGCCAGACTTCCGTTTTAGGTACAAAGACCCTTAACCCTTTCAGGACGGATGGCACAGCTTATGTGACAACACAGAACAGAGGCACACGGACTGGTGTCACATATTTATGACACCTGTTCATTCGCCTGATAAGCACTACAAAAACTGCCGTCCAGGTGGCAAATAAAAATAGCTGACAGGCCCCGTCCTGAAAGGGTTAAAGGAGGCTTCGTTTAAATTGTAAAGGTATCTTGTCCCTGTTCATTTTAAGTGAAGGGCAGATCTCCGATACATCTCTATAAGGTTTTGTGTGGCTCTTATAGCTAGGTTTAATCCTAAGATCGCCAAAGCTTATTTGCTTAATTATTTTTTCAATAAAATCTCGGGGTACTTGCCCCTAGTGCCCCCCCCTGGATCCGGCACTGAGATTCAGTCTTAGTGGAATATACATATATAACTATTTATCTGTCTGTTATAAGTGCCAAGTTTTTTTCCTTTCGTTTTTTGTATTCGTTTTTAACGCACTAAAAGCCACTTTACATAAAAAGAAGGGACTTAAATTAATTTATTGGTTTGAATACATCGGATTGAACTGAGATGAGAGGAAATTTACTTTCATAAAAAATTAATATTGTAAGGATCGGTTTCATAATGACTAACCGCAGCATGCCAGAATTATGGAAGTTAAATCTTAAAACAGTGGCAGTCTTAGGAGGCGGGGAGGGGTGTTTTTACAGCGTCCTTTTTTGCACAGAAACCTAAATAAAAGATGCACATTCTGTTGTAAATACGTGAATCAAAAATGTGTCTTTGTTTTGTTTAAATTCAAAGGACTGGGACATTACCTGGAACTATTGTATGATTAAAACGAAAAATCCAAAATAGTTTTTCAAAATCTGACTGAACCAGATGGATCCATGACGGATCTGATACCTTTCTAGCTAGCCCATTAACATACCGTCAGTTGAGCTGTCTTTGCCCAATTTTGAAATTTAAATCGTTGTTGTGTTCTTAATTTGTGTATTTTATAAAAAGCTTTTATGACTCAGATGACAATTAAGAGAGCAAAATATAGTACATATCATGGGCGTAGTCAGGGTGGACAGGGTGGGGCACTTGCCTCACCCTGGCTTGTCACCTGCCCCATCTTGGCTTTAGCTCATTTAGCAAAACATTTTATCAAGGTTTATTCGCAATCCTCGCGCAAGTTAATATTAAATTAAGTTTAGGTTATTTGATTGTACATTTTTTTGCTTTTTTGCCCCACCCTAACGAGACCCTGACTATTTTTGCTGATTAAATAAATTAATATACCGGGTGAGCCAAAAAACTGGTCAACATTTTTTTCTTCATAACTTTTGAACTATATCATCGATTTCAATGGGACAAACTGTGCTTAACTAAGAATTAATCAGAGTCTGGATTAAATATATTTTTTGTCCGCCATCTGAAAGTCCAAGCAGGCGGACGAAATTAAATTGTACCCTTCAATAATGCTCGTTTATTCTTGTGTTGCGAACATGTTTTAATTATTTTTCTAAATCAGTAAAAAAATTGCATTCTTGCCACGCACAATAACGTATGAACCAGTAAAATCGGTTCAATGGTTCTAAAAAAACTATTTTTGTTTCAACCATTGTTTTCAATATTATACGATTGCCTTGCGATTGGCAAGGCAATCGTGTCTGTATAAATATGTCCTTGCCAATCATGTCTGTATATATGTCCTTATAAATTCATTACCACTGAATCGATTTTGATGAAATAAAAAACATGGTGGTGACAATTGGATGCTTTCTAAAGACCATAATCAAAGCGTATCGCCATCTTAAAATTTAAGATAGCGGACAGAATCATACTTGATTCTTAAAAATGGCGTGCTTATTCTTATTTGCTGAAAATGTTTTGTTTTTTTTTTAATTTATAGAAAAGCACTACTTTGTTTCCCCGCAGAACGATGTACACTTTGGTGACATCGGTGTGGTGGATCTCAAAAACTAGTTTTGTCTCAGCCATTGTTTTATAGATTATACGATTGCATTGACAATCGTCTGCATTCATTATCTTATAAACTCATTATTACTGAACCGATATCAGTGAAATAAAACAAATCATGGTAAGAATTGATTGTTCTTTATAGATTATAATCGAAATTTGCCGCCAACTTAAAAGTTAAGATGTCTGACAAATTTTTTTAATCACACAGAAAAACACTACTTTTCTCCCTGTTTACAAGGCACAAGGTAATAAAATCGGTTACGTGGTTCTCACAAAATCTGATTTTGTTTTAACCATTGTTTTACAAATTATACGATTGCATTGCCCATCCTGTCTGCATTCAGTTCTTTATAAATTCATTATTACTTAACCGATCATAGTGAAACAAAAAACATCATGGTGGTGCAAAATTTATTTTATTTCACTAAAATCGGTTCAGGAATAATAAATTTATAAAGAAATGCATGCAAACAGGATTGGCAACAATCGTAGAATCTGTAATACAATGGTTAAAATAAAAATAGATTTTTTGAGAACCACTACACCGATTTTACTAATTTGTACCTCGTTGTGTGGGGGAAAAGTGCTGTTTTTAATAAACACAAGATTTTAAAGAATCAAGTATGATTCTGTCCGCCATCTTAAATTTTAAGGTGTTTTTTATTTCATTAAAATCGGTTTAAAAGTAATGAAATTATGAGGACATAAATGCAGACATGATTGGCAAGTAATCGTATAATATGCAAACAATGGTTGAAATTAAAAAAAAAAAAATTAGAACCGCTGAACCGATTTTGTTGATCTGTACTTTGTTATGCGTGACAAGAATGCAGCTTTTTTGATGGTTTAAAAAAATTATTAAAACATGTTCGCAACACAAGTATAAACGAGCATCTTTGATTTTAAGATAACAGAGAAAAAATAGATTTAGTCAAAACTCTGGTTAATTCTCTGCCAAGTGCAGTTTATCCCATTAAAATCGATTGTTTAGTTCAAAAGTTATAATGAAAAAAACATTGTCCGGTTTTTTTTGGCCTACTCGGTATATAAAAAAATAAAAAGTGGGTGGGCAAAGTCAAAAATTTTTCGGCGAAAATAATATATTCTCTAGCCATTGCTGCGCGGGAAAGAAATGTAAAAACTTCAATAAACCTCAGGAAGAAAGATCAACAATTGGAATAGCAAAAATTCCAGCTGCAGCAAATTAGTACCCTGTATAAAGAGAGACAGAGAAACTGGTCAAAACAACGCAAAATTAAAAAATGTAGAAAAAAAACTATCTTTTTAGTTTTGTAGACTCGAGTCAAGATAAGTAATTTCCGGCTTTGAAATAAATCTTGACTTGATATCTTATAAAAAAAACCATTGTTAGTCTAGTTCGATTATTCAACAAAACAGAATCATCAATCAAGTAATAATCTTTTTTTTTTTTGAGTTCCGGCGAGTCGTACCGCGTGTTATGTGGGTGCTTTCACTCAGATAAAAAAACCATTTTATTTTTTTAATCCGAACATTCATTGACGCCCACATTTTAATAATATCATTTTTTAATAGCAACCAGATTCCGGAGGAGAAAAAAAAAACGGTAATTCTACAGTTCTACAGTCCCCAAGAAGAAAGCAGAATGTTGAAACACGTTTAAAGCTTTGTACTTTTTATTGTTTTATAATTTTAAAATACAAAGTGATATCTAAATTGTGTTTTTTCGAAATTTTACTTCAAAGTACTAAAAGCATTTCATTAGATAAAATTATTTTATTATAAACGTCAATTTTCACTGAAAACAGCGCTAATACGGACGCGGTTTATCGGTTTTTGTGTTATCGTGTCCCAGGCAGACACACAAGAAGACAGACAGACTACATCATAAAATGGTAGTTAGGCCTTTCTTGACACAAACAACTTAATTTGAGTGAAAATAAATATTTAAAAAAAAATGAGGGGCCCAATATACCTACGGTACGGTTGATTGAAAAGTGAGGAAATCTAGATATAGTTAAGGGGCCTATGGTATCCCGTGGGATAGTTGTGAAAGTTTTTTTTTAAACTATGCTAGATCGATTGGTAATAGACCACACAATGTTAATACACCGGGTGTTTGCCTTCAATGAGTGGGAGGGCCAGTGTGGCATCATAAATCCAAGATAACCGCATTTTCACAAACTATGGTTCATAACTTTTGCAAAATCAGTTTAACAGAAGATCTGTTAATACGTTTTTTGTTTGCAATGGAAAGACAATTAAGACAAATCAAGTGATTTTTGTATAAAGTTCATTTCGCAAAAGTTAAAATCAAAAGTTTCTAAAAAAAGAAGGAGAAAATCGCAATCTTGGAATTATGAGGTTACACAGGCGCTCTAACTCAAATTCAAAATTTGGGTTAGTCTAAAAAAGTCTAAAGTATTTTATAAAAAATAATATAATTGTTAGTTTTTGAAATATAAAGCTAATTTCTTCACTGTAATAATTGGTGTTCTCTTGCAAACAAAAAACGTGTTTATAGTTTTTCTGTAAAGCTGAGTTAACAGAAGTTATAATTTGAGGAAATAGTCCATTTTATGGTGGAGTGATAGGTTTAGTGAAATCAAACTCTGGGGTCTTGGATTTTTTTTAAGCACCCAACACGTTTCGCAATCTTATGTTTGCATCCTCAGGGGTAATTGAGAATTTTTAATTTTTAATACAAAAAGAACCTGAAAGGAAAATACAATCATTTGTAAAATCTTAAAAACAATCTAAAATGTTCAAGTAATTTAAAATGGACATATGAGCCATAGGAACTTCGACACTACCAACTTTATGACACCTAATCTACGTAAAACCAATACTTACTTGCCCCTCCATTGTGGACCACAATTATTCAAGCATTGTTACGGAAAAGAATGTGGAGAACTGTAAGAAAAATTAAAAAGAAAATTACTCAAATGCAATAAAACGACTCCCTCGAAAAATTTTTAAATAAAAAAACTTTGAAAATATTTTTTGCCCCCTTTTCCCTTACATTTTGGCAATTTTAGGTTAAGTTTAATGTGTAACTTATACTTACAGGCAGGAATCTGTCTTGGGGGGGCCCGAGGCCTCTTGGGGGGGGGAGGTCCGAAGACTCATAATGTCGAATTTTGAGCTATTTTTCGTGTTTTTTCATGAAATAAGTGGAAAATATGTAAGAAAATCTAAGGCTTGGGGGGGGCCCGGACACCCCCCCCTGCGTGCGCCCATGTTACAGGAAAACAAACTATACGAGAAACTATATCACATAGTGAAAAATAATTGGTTGTGTACCTACATCACTAAAGTTAAAAAAACTAAGGTTTTCTTTTTGAAAAGTTCTGTTTTTTTTTTATTTGATTTCTTCTTCTTTTAAGGTAAAAAAAGAAAAAATAAATAAAAAAAATTAAAAAAAAAACAAAATATTTTAAATGGAAAATCTTAGCTTTTTTAACTTTAGTGATGTAGGTGCACAACCAAGTATTTTTCACTATGTGATATAGTTTTTTTTTCCTGTAAGTATAAATTACATATTAAACATAACCTAAAATTGCCAAAATGTAAGGGAAAAGGGGGCAAAAAATATTTTCAAACAGTTTTTTATTTAAAAATTTTTTGAGGGAGTTCTTTTATTGCATTTGAGTGATTTTATTTTTTATTTTTCTTACAGTTTTCCACATTCTTTCCCGTAACAATGTTTGGATAATTGTGGTCCACAATGCAGGGCCAAGTAAGTATTGGTTTTATATAGATTAAGTGTCACAATAATATATTTTTCCACTTAAATTCTACTCTTAGACATAAAGTTGGTAGTGTCGAAGTTCCTATGAGCCATATGTCAATTTTAAATTACTTGAACATTTTAGATTGTATTTAAGATTTTACAAATGATTGTATTTTCCTTTCAGGTTCTTTTTGTATAAAAAATTCGCAATTACCTCTGAGGATGCAAATATAAGTTTTCGAAAGATGTTGGGTGCTTAAAAAAAATCCAAGCAATAAATTCAATCAAAATTAGTGGAGAAAGACCCTAGAGTTTCATTCATTCAAAAGTTATAATCCAAAGTTTGTGAAAAAACATAAAAAAAACCGCCATCTTTGATTTATGACGTCCCACAGATCCTCCTACTCAAATTGGAGGTAAACACCCGTTGATAACAATCCCACGGAACACGATTTTTTACTATAAGCCACTCAACTAATAATTATAATCTGTTGGTCAAAAAGGACATTTCTAGTTGTGGGGAAAAGGGGGGCAAATTCTATTCTATTCTATTAAATGATCACCATTGCGTTCGTTATTTTGGAATTAACCATCATGCTTTTATTTTTATTTTTGTAAAAAGTTGACTTTGCCCCATTTTGCCCCGCATACGGGGTAATATGAATTACCTATATGTGACAAAAAGGGCGGGGCGGTTGTGTAATTTAGAATAAATATTTTTGTAAGACAAGTTTTATTTATTAAAATACTAACCAAGTTTAAAAAAATACATTTATAACAAACAAATTTAGTATTTACAAAATTTATAAAGGATTACAGCGACCTAGTGATCGCTGTCGACTCTCCTATACGAAGTTTGCGCCCATTTCTTGCAAAGATAACATAAAATACAACTTTCAGTGATGGTACCAAAAATAAATAAAAAAATTAAATTTGGGCCAAAACGGGGTATAGGCTAATAGGTACAACAAGAGGTACCCCGTTTTGCCCCTATGAAAAAACCCCGTTTTGCTCCAAACCGCCAGTTCAATTTAAACAAAAAGCATACACAGTAAAAGGCTAATACACTAATTGTTCAATGTAAACAAAATTTTGAAAAACCTGTGAAAACGTACTTACCTTCACAAAGTGCGCAAGCAATTTTTACAATAAATAGCGCACAACATCACATGTTGAGCAAAAACCAACTTAAGCTCAGCCGACCGGCACCAATCATATTGCAGAGAGTTGAACCAATCGTGGAGATAAAATATGTGATATTAAGAGGTTTTATTCTTGCGCAGTTAAGCTATAACTGTTTACCCGAGTATTTACCTCCGTATCCCATTTTGCCCCCCTTTCCCCTATGGATTTGCTGTCTGATCTAAACAGGGTTTTAAAGAGCTCGTTGCGGGCATTATTAATAATAGTGCTAAGCTGTCTAGAGCAAGATTGAAATAAGCCACGGCTCTCTTAAATGAAGAACTATAGGTATAATAATGCTACCATTACTCCAACCGTAACCGACTGTACCTCCTGAACCATGAAGATTTGACGCTCTTTCTCACCAAACACGGTACGCACATCAGACAGTTCCGCAGTGACGGTTCCGTCAGAATAACTGAATAGTACTACCATTGGTCCTGCTTACGAGTAGATGGGCGCCTAAATATACGCGGGAAAATTTTATGATGTCCCCAGTTAGATATTATGCTTTAAATTTAGAATAGTTTATTTAAACAAAATATATTTTTTTATAAAAGTGAAAAATAACAATTAAATATATATTTTTTTAATTCTTTTAAAACCATTTTTTTTAAAAGGTGTGAAAAATATAACTAATAATGGCCTCAAACATCAGACGTTTCGTTTAAGAAAAACTTTTTAAAAGGACTTGTTTTGGACATTGGTTTGTTTTTTTCTATTATGGTAAAAGAAAACTTTAAAAGTATGGATTGGTTTCACAGATACCGGCGTTTCTCATTGCCAAAAAGGTAAGAAAAGTAAAAACAACTGATTTTTTTTATAGATGTTGATCTCCATTGGTCTTTTTGAGGTAATGTAACTAGGGATAAAGGCAGTGTTGTCAGACTTTTCTGATCACTTTCCTTCAACTAAAAAAACCTTCATATCCAATAACGGGTGCAAAATGTAAAATGGAGAAAAACCAAACAAATAAAAGATTTAAAACAAATCATTAATTATAAAAACCAAAATTAAAAATATAGTATTTAAATTTAGATAAGTTAGGTTTGGTGAAATTATGACTCTACCCCAAAATAGTCAAAATCCTTCAAATTCGGATACAAACCTTGAAACCTTCAATAGTCAAATTTTTTGTTCAAAAACCTTCATACTCAAGGAAAACCTTCAAATCTGGCAACTCTGGAAAAAGGTGTCACTTTTTATTTCAGGGATGAAAAGTGATAAGTAAACAAAAAATCGGGATAAAAAGTGACATGACAGGGATAAAATGTAAAAATGGGTTTGTGTAAAAGTGACTGATCAGACATAACCAGTAAAAATCTTAAAAAACATGAAAACTAAACACTAAAAAAATAGAAAAAAAACTCGGACAATATACTAAAATGTGCGTAAAATAACCTCGTGATAAAAGTGTCTTTTTATCCCTCGATGAATTGTAGCTGTGTGTAACTTTTCGCTTCAGGATAAAATGTGCCACTTTTATCCCTTATAGATATTTTGACCCATTTTTTTCTAGTTCATTGGCCTTTTCCGAACTATGTATACTTTGTTATTAAATTTAAATTGTTAAATCAATGGTCGTTTACCTAGATTTTCACAAAATTTACAATACCTACTTATTTGTCGTTTTAGCAAAAAATAAAAATAAAATAAAAGTCGCTGTACTCAATACCGAGAAATTTTATTTTATGTTTTTCTCTATAAATGCAAATGTTTATGTTAATTTGTTAAATAATATTTTAGCTTTAGGTAAGTATATCCAAAGAAGCATGTTCGTAACCCTTTGGGGGAATAAGACAATTTGCCGCCGCCAATTCCAATTTGCCACGGCAATTCGCCGCGGGCCTAATTGCCGCGGGAAAATTGGGCGAATTTTTTTTTTTAATTGTTATTTTAATGTGAATTGAATGTGAATTTATATTTTTAAAAAAATATTAAAAATATAATTTTTTATAAAAATTTATTTTTACTTTTTTTATATATTAGTTTCTGAAAAACCTGATTTTTAAATTTTAAATTAGTTTTTTAAGAAACTACTTTTTAAAAAAGTATTATTTTCAAAAATAATAAAAATTTTTTTTTTAAAAAGCATTTTTTTTCCAAAAATCATTTTTGTTTGCAAAATGTTGGTAGTCTAGACACCGGTTAGGATATGTTTGCGATCAATTGACTACGGTTAGGTTTAACACAGATTTTGATCTATGAACAAGCGGACAGGGGAGTTATGATTTAGGAAAAAATAAGTTAAGTTACATTAAAATCAAAATTAAAGAAATATTCTCCCGGCAAATTGTCCCCGCGGCAAATCGGCCCGCGGCGAATCGGCCGTGGCGAATCGGCCGCCGCGAATTGTTTCTAGTGTTTTAGGTATCTATAATGGGTAAAGTGCTCATAGTCCACAGTACACCGGTCTATTTTTTAAGTGATGACTAACAGGTTGAATTATCGTACATAGCTTTATTTTTTAAGCATTTTTGACATTTTCATGAATAAAAATAGGGTCTGAAAAAAAAAGCAGTACACAGTACACAGACCTAATCCTATATTTTCACTAGTATTGGTTTTCCAGTTTTTCCCTAGTTGTTTTCGGAACTTTTTAATAAATTTTGCATACAGAACATAAGAAAAAATTAAATAAAAAAAACATCCAACTGCTAAATTTACTTGTAAGTACTAGTCGCAGTTTAGTACAAAATTGATAGGTATATCTATAATGGACGACATGCTTCAACTTTTAGTTTTGATTCACAAAGCGCACTTACGAAATTATACAGTTTTGTATTTTCATGAATCAGGTTATTGGGTAATTTTCTACCTAAAAGCGATTAGTAGTTACAAGTAAATTTAGCAGTTGGGTGTTTTTTTTATTTAAACATTTTTTATTTCCAACTTTTAGGTTTAATTCTTATTCAGCCTTATAAAAAGCACTATGCATAAATGCAATTAATTTAGCTTTACCCAACAGGTACGTGTAGATTTTCTACGGACGCGAACAGTGTTACCTTGCATTGAGTGAAGGTGGGGGAGGAGAGAGGGAGGAGGGAACTAGCAAAATGTCGAAAAAAATCTTAGTGTGTACTGAAAGAATTTTTGAAATCGCTCTAAATTTGTGAAAGTTATAGCTACAACTATTACTAATAACGTTGTTTGAGGTCAAACAACGCTAATAAGGAGGGTGGGGAGAAGAGAGGGAGAGGAAGGGGGAAACTAGTAAAATGATGTTGGAAAAAAAGTATTAAAGCGTGTGCAGAAAGAATTTTTGAAATCGCTCTATATTTGTGAAAGGTATAGAGCTACAACTATTACTAATAAGGAGGGAGAGGAGAAGAGGGTGAGGGGGAGGGGGAAACTAGTAAAATGATGTTGGAAAAAAGTCTTTAAGCGTGTGCAGAAAGAACTTTTGAAATCGCTTTATATTTGTGAAAGTTATAGCTATAACTATTACTAATAAGGATGACGGGGAGGAAAGAGGGAGAGGTGGGGAGGGGGAACTGGTAAAATGGTGTGTGAAATCGCTCTATATTTGATAAAATTATGCGAATATGGTTTTTGAATAGGGTGGGTTGAATGACAGGGGAGATGAGTGGGAGCAGGGAGGACTACAAAGTAACCACTGCAAATCGCTTGAAATTTAGATAATTTGTATGCCTTAAAGCCTACATTCTGGGACAAAATGGCGTCTGAAGACTGCCATGTTGATTCCTGTTTAAAAAAATATAGCCTATAGCACCTTCGGGATTAGTAGCAATTCAACGACACTTTATGTGTCAAAATCGCTTCAGGCGCTTAGCCTCTAGCGTGACACAAACATATTTACTTACATACATACAACAATCGAAAAACATTACCCTTCCTTTCGCCGTGCTGCAGTTGGTTAACAAAACAGTCTTTTGACAGATAAATAAAGGATAACAAAAATAACACAAATAAAAATTTTGTCTGCAAAAGGTAAAAATTGGATTTCTAAATATCACATGACATCTGTCGTTTAACGTCACATTAATAAAGGCTAAAGTTAGCTATTAAAATGCGTTCCAAAGGTCTCTAATGACATGCCACACGTAACCTCTTAATCCTTTATTAATTAAATTAAAATGCGGTTTTCAGAAATTAACTTTTCTTTGTCTTGAAAACCAAAGGGGGCAAATTTGGGATACATTGTACACAAGCAGAGCTGTCACCAGTACATCGTTAAAGTATTTGAAGAATGTAAGTAGTTGAAGTACAATTTCAAGTACTTATTTTACATGTATTATTACCTGACAACTCTGTATAGAAGTACGTTCACCTTTCTTGTATTAGATACTTATAAACAAATAATAATTATTTTCCTGCTGATGCAAAATCTAAGCCTTGCTTGCCTGCAAGGTTTTAGATCTTTTACTTGGTCACCACGGCAAGGTCTCGGTGAAGGTCCCGTTAGAGCTTATGGTAAATATAAAAGAAATGGACCATTGCATTAGGTTAACAAAAATTATATTTTAACTTGTAAAATCAGAAAGGCTTGAATGGGTTTTAGCTATTCGATTAACAAGTAAAATTAAAGAAAGAAAAATTATAAAAAGTTTGTCTTTGGCCGGGACTTGAACTTGGAATCTCTTGCTCTGTACGCAAACGCTCTTACATTAAGCCACCAAAGACCATACATAAATTTTCGGAAAACCTCTTATCATGTATGTGTGTGGTGTCTTAATACAAGAACGAGAAACTCTCAGGGTATTAACTTGACCAAGCCATTCAACTGACCTCTAGAATTCTTCTTTCTCACTGTCAAAGGTATGAATAATAAGGTCAAAATTTTAACACACGAAAAAGGTGATCTCATGTTTTAACACGTTAATACTTTATGTCTAATTTGAGTTTTCATACCTTTGACACTGGGAAAGAAGGACTATAGTCTAAATTATACGCATTTGTAATGACGTCACCAAGTGAGAAAAAACGTATGGCGTAGATATTTTTGTCAATCAATGTTTTTTGATTGACAGTGACGGATACTTCACATAACCACTTACCTACCTATTTAAATCATAGACACTACTTTTTTTAAAAAGTTTATTGTCACCGCTGTTTATAATATACTAAACAAAGATAAACAAAAATGACGTCATTACAAATAAGTATAATTTGAACTATATTATAGAGGTCAGTTGAATGGCTTGGTCGAGTTAATACCCTGAGAGTTTCTTGTTCTTGTATTGAGACGTCATTTATGTTAAGATATGAACCTAATTTTTCGCAACTAATGTACACTTTTTTTCTGCATTAATTGATAAAACTGTCATTTCTTGTCCCGAGAATGAAAAGTGACATATGCGGGATAAAAAGTAAATTTGAATGCGTCTCTATAAGCGTTTTCTTCGCAGGAACTACGAGTTACCAGGTAACCTGGTTACTCGTTCTCTGCTATTCTTCCCTGAGTAACACTAACTATGACGTCACGAGTAACCACACAGTGTAACCAGCCTAGCAGACGTGGTTGCTGAAATATTTTGAGGTTAAGATCGTTTTTTTTGTTTTTTTTCTTTAAAATGTTTGATTTTAATATATTATATATATATAAATATATATTAATATAATATTAATAATAATAATATTTATATATATATATAGATATATATATATATATATATATATATATATATATATATATATATATATATATATATATATATATATATTAAAAACAATTATGTTTGCTAACGGGAGAAAATGAAGCAAATTATAACAGATTATTAATTGGTAAGTTATTTAACTTTAAATTTTTAGTAGTAATCTTATATAAAGCTAGGTTTACATGAATTAATAACGGGCCTTCCAACTTGTACATACAAGTCAAGAAATTAAACTATCACCCCGTGTTAAATTAACAATTTGAAAAATAGTGCTCAGCTATTAATTTCACCTACCCTTCTTTATCTATGGAATACAAGGGAGCGTGAGTCAATTGGAAATCATCCACAGCTAACTGTCTGACGTCATACAGCTCTTACTCCGAGTAACCGTGACGTCATTTCGAGTAACTTAAATGAGTGACTAGTAACCTCGAGGAATTGTCCGTTCAAGAGATGGGTCCACACCCAAGAGGAGAGAATAATAAAACAATGTATGAGGTTAAGCCAGTAAAACCAGTGGGTTTCAAGGGGGGTCGGTCTAAGAAGGGTGTCCGCCATAGAGAGTTTCACTGTAAAGAGGAAATATATCTTAATTATATTGGGGCTACTGGGCACTACAGATTTTCTTGTCAAGTTGTCTTATGATTCCTAAAAAGTCGCAAATGTTAAAGAATATCACAATTATTGTTAAAGTACTCTAGTACTGGTATAGCTACTTAAGTAGGTATATATGCAAAATATCAGACAAATGACTTAATGATCTTAATAATACAAAGGAAACTAAATTGTTGTTATACAAAAGACGAGTAAATAATCATTGTCACGTTTTGTTTCCAAAACTATGTAAGTATAAATAATATTGTCTAGAATCTAAGTATATCATTATATTAAACTACTTTCTCTGTGCATTTAAAGAGTTGTTGATTGTTATTTACAAAAGACAATAAAATTGTTGAACCGACCGACATCTAGTTTAAATTTTTGTTGGGTGGACATATATGTGCTGAAACCAATAGAACTTTCAGTTTCAAACTGAGGAAATTTAAAAGGATCATGATAGCCGATAGGTTATTGTAGGTGTACCTACCTATAGTACGTTTAGCTAGTTAGATAATTTGTTTCCGACTCGAAAATTCAATTAAATTAAAACTCTAGTAACCTAGTAGGAGGTTTTTAAAACAAAAAATCTACAATTAGGCCGGTAATGATATACAGACACTACAGACAGGATCATTCTACTAGGTACATATAAAGTTAATCTCCCGATTTTCTTCCGCCCCAAACAGCTAGCGGCTAGTGCTTTGTTGTCGAGCGCGTTGCTTCTCAGTCTGCCTGCATTCACGATGCGTGTACGCCTATTTGCAAAAATTAATTTAAAAACACGCAAATTACGCTGGGAGCCTGTCTGTACATGTGAGAATCATGGACACCCACAAAGGCGACTAAAGAACAACTAAAAATATTTGAAAGAAAAATTTTTTGTAAGATCTTTGGACCTGTGCGAACAGAAGATGATTGAGGCATACGGATGCATTATGAATTAGACAGGCGCAAACGTCATGAGATTTTGGCGCATGTACAGAAAATGGATGAGACAAAAATACCAAAAAAATATTGAACTGGAGACATGCAGGAGGGAGAGAGGGGCCACCAGAGGCGGGTTGTTTTTGCCCAAAATTCGTTAAAAAACATGATTCGATCAATTTTTTTATTGGCGCAAGACCAAAAGCGCATAGTTTGGTATTGTATTTCTTTTGTTTCTTTACTGATAATTAATTTAGACGTTTTAGTATAAGTTCAAAAAAACTTAGAATGTGACTACTGACTTGTCTCCTCAAAGTTTGGGTTTTTATTGACGAGGGGTGGACCCAAGTAATCCATTATCCCCTCTTTGAAGAGCTCGGAGAAACCAAGTCAGTGGCGTTGCTGATAATCCTAAAGTTTACTTTACATTCTAGCTAATGAGTTGAATAAGAAAATCTAAACAAAAACAGAGAAAAAATGACATTTTGTAGACAACACTTTCTTATTTTATAGTTTTTCCATAGCCAATCACGTTGAAGGGAAAACCCTCTCTCTAATTGAGGTTACCTCTCGCTTAACCATTTTAACTCCCACTCTTCACTTTTCAGTAGCTTTTGTCGCATCAACCACCTACTGTATGGTAGGCGGCACCTACACATTTACATTGTGGAGGGAGGCGCAACCAGTTTCTATTCTCTGCAAAACTATGTTTTGAGCTTTTCGTTTTTCTAAGCTGGTTTCGTACAGTGGCACAGTCAAGGGTAATTTGTAAATAAGGTAGTGAGTGCCATGGCTCCGTGGCACTGCACACGAGCCGCCCCTGGGGACCAGGAAAAAGTTGAATAGACGATGTCAAAAATGATATTATGAATATGGAAATAAAAAGGTGGGCAGAATGAAGGGCCATGGACGTATGCAGCGTTTCCTAATTTCCTAACACAACAATCAATCAATCAAGAACTTTAAACTTTAAAACACAATAGATACACTTATTCCTAACGATATATAATGTGAAGGATATAATTCGTTTTTTCCGTGAATTAGTTTTACGAAGAAAGTATGATCCAAATATTCCTCTCCTTTGTGAGATGGTCTCAAAAAATAAGAAAAGTATTGCTGTATTTAAAGACAACTTTTTGGGTATACTTGAAGGTTTTTAAAAATCAGCAACTAGAAAGGTGGCATTTCAGCTTTACAATGGTTCAACAAGGCCGGCATTTATTATTTTAGTATTCTGTGCTTTTGAATCCTGTTGCCAATATCGTGCAATCAAAATGTTTCGATTTATCGAAATGTGGAAGTCGCCCATTTTGGGCCAAGGATAGAAAGAAAACAATATTTATATAAAAAAAGTATTTTTGTATTATCAATATACATAAATGTAACTAATAAGTACCGTAAAAAAATAGAGAATATTAACTTGAAAAAATATGGGGTGTAGCGTTAACGCATCAATGGCCTAACGGGTTAAGTAAAATTGCCGAAAACAGTCGGCGTACATATATACTGTGCAACGGTCACAAATGTAAATCGTTTGACTTTTGCACACCCGACATCTTCTTCTGGAGTCAGTTTTGCTTTGACGTGCCCCTTCAGGTCACCTCTCATATCAGTCAGAGGGCGGATTTATCGGAAGTGCTCTAGCAACAAAATTCTTTGTTTTGAGCATTCGCAATGCAATAAATGATTTGAAATCCAGCTGCGACATCTTATTCTGGTTTACGGTATTGTACAGTTTCCAGGCGTTCCCAAGCGAACTGTCAATAACATTTATAAAAAGTGGCCACTACCATTTTTTACCCATTACTTTGATTCTATAGGTTGCCGTGTAAATCTACGCCTCCCATATATTTATTATATGCTGATATTAACGCTGGTTGGGGAATTGAAACTTTTCTTTTGATTTTCTATTGAATTTTTTCAATTTTGTTGCTAGAGCACTTCCGATAAAGTCGCCCACTGATATGAGAGGTGATATGATGGGACAGGTCATAAGCAAAACTGACTCCACATAGTGATCCGATGATAATACAACAATAAGAAAAAAATATCCTCCCACCCCTACCCCCACCCCCTTCCATAGAAAAATTAATTTTTGACACACATCCTGTTATCCGATTTGGATGAAATTTGGTATACATATAGTGATCCGATGACAATACAATATTAAAAAACAAATATCCTCCCACCCCTACCCCCACCCCCTTTCATAGAAAAATGCGTTTTTGACACACTTCCCATTGTCCGATTTGGATGAAATTTGGTATTCACATAGTGGTCCGATGACAATACAACATTAAAAAAAATATCCTCCCACCCCTACCCCCACCTCCTTCCATAGAAAAATGCGTTTTTGACATCCTTTCCATTATCCGATTTGGATAAAATTTGATATACACATAGTGGTCCGATGATAATACAACAATAAGAAAAAAATATCCTCCCACCCCTACCCCCACCCCCTTCCATAGAAAAATGTGTTTTTGACACACATCCCGTTATCCGATTTGGATGAAATTTGGTATACATATAGTGATCCGATGACAATACAATATTAAGAAAAAATATCCTCCCACCCCTACCCCCACCCCCATCTATAGAAAAATGCGTTTTTGACATACTTCCCATTATCCGATTTGGATGAAATTTGGTATACATATAGTGGTCCGATGACAATACAATAATAATGAAAAAATGTCCTCCCGCCCCTACCCCCCACCCCCTTCCATAAAAAATGCGTTTTTGACACACTTCACTTCAAATGACTTTATAAAATTTGGTATATGCATAAAGGTCCGGTCCGGCAATACAGCCCAAACAAAAAATATATTTCTACCTCTACCCCCACCCCACACTCTTCCCCCAATAGAAAAATAAGTTTTCAAACAACTCACGATCAGCGATTAGCTGAGACTAAAAAGTAGAAAATAAATTGGTAAATTTTTTTTTTAAGTCACAAGCTTTTATAAAATGCACTAAAAATTAAAAAATAATTTTCTAACATTCTAATATTATCATAATAATAAAAGCGATGGGCGTAAATCAAAGCATAAGTGAATCTACATTTGTGATCTAAACACTTAAAGAATATTCAACATAGCAGGTCATCAAAGATATGTTTGATGTGCCGCAATGTTATGCCATTGCCATACCTATGTCAGAGAAATCCTGGGGTATCTTGGGTCGGGTTGGGTGGGTTTGGTACCTCTGCATTTGTCTGCTAGATTGATTCTTGCAAATAGTGATATTTAATTGATACGGATACCTTATCGTGCTAACATCGTCAAAATTTCCATCAGTCAGCCATCGCTTTTATTATTATGATAATATTAGAATGTTAGAAAATTATTTTTTAATTTTTAGTGCATTTTATAAAAGCTTGTGACTTAAAAATCTTTTTTACTAATTTATTGTAAAAAAATATGACTGTAGTGTTGCGTATACGCATCAACGGCCCAAAATGGGTTAAAAGAGTAATAGATCTAATTAAATATCATCGCAAATCTGCAGAAGAAGCCATGAACACTATCTTAGCTGAAGTCAGCACACATGCCGAAAACCTTGGAATAGAGTTACAGGTGCCAAGGATAAGTTCGGCGACAGCAAAATCATATGAACCGCAAATAAGCAAAGCACTGGAAAAAATCTTTATTAATACCTTATTTGGAGCCTTTGATAATGTTTTTAAAGCATCGCTTTTCCGATGAGAACCTACCAGTTAATTTGGGTAGAGAAGGAGGCCAGGGTAGCAGTGGCAAGGTTCAAGAGCCTAAACCAAGAGCAACCTGGACAAGCTAACTTTGCGGGCCTGGCTGAGGCATTTCGGAATAACCGAATACTTAGCATGCCAACAGACTACATGTTACCCAAATACAGCTTCGATGTACCTGTTAAGATTCTTATACCAACGAGGGAGGAATGGCGGGAGCGACCTGTTCAACTGCTAAACGCCGACCACGTATGATATGCAGACGGATCGAAAACAAAAAATGAGGTGGGTGCGGGTGTGACGGGACCACGGACTAAAATATCTGTGGGACTCGGAATCTTAGCAACCATATTCCAAGCAGAACTACATGCAATAGAAGTATGCTGTAGAGAGATTACCCGCAGGGACCTCTCAAACAAAAGCATTAAAATCATCTCAGATAGCTTATCAGCTCTAAAAGCACACACAAAATTCAATCCAGACTAGTCTGGAATTGCCTTGAAACCCTAAGACAGGCCAGCAGAACCAACAAGATCAGTCTTGTCTGGGTGCCAAGCCACACGGGAGTTGAGGGAAATGAAAAAGCAGACGCACTAGCCAGGGCGGGAGCAGAATCCGCGCTGGTTGGACTGGAGCCTTACTTCGACTTACCTAAGGCCACAGTCACAAAAGAAATAGGAGAGTGGGTTGTTAGAAAGGGGACTCAAAACTGGCGGGCAACCCCGAGACAACACTACAAAACCTTTCTAAGCAAGCCAGACAAACACAGAACGAACCAACTCCTGGAATTAAACAGGAATAGCCTAAGAATAATCACAGGGCTATACACAGGCCAATGCCGACTCAACAAACAAATGGACAGACTGGGATGAGCATGAAGTTAGCGAAGCACCCATCGCAGATCGAATCGTGACTAGGTGGATAATTTGCCGTTAATTAGTCGTGAATTAGTTGTGGAAAAATTAATTTTGTCGCTCTTATTTTTGACCCTTTTTTTGGGTGCTTCGCTAACTTCATATAAAGTTAGCGAAGCACCCTCGTAAAAATGGCTTTTATCAAAATCGAATATGGTGGATAATTTGCCGCTAATTAGTCGTGAATTAGTTGTGGAAAAATTAATTTTGTCGCTCTTATTTTTGACCTTTTTTTTGGGTGCTTCGCTAACTTCATATTTTGGCACCCATCGCAAATCGAGTCGCTACTAGGTGGATAATTTGCCGTTAATTAGTCGTGAATTAGTTGTGGAAAAATTAATTTTGTCGCTCTTATTTTTGACCGTTTTTGAGGGTGCTTCGCTAACTTCATATGAAGTTAGCGAAGCACCCTCGTAAAAATAGCTTTTATCAAAATTGAATATAGTGTATAATTTGCCGCTAATTAGTCGTGAATTAGTTGTGGAAAAACTAATTTTGTCGCTCTTATTTTTTACCCTTTTTTTGGGTGCTTCGCTAACTTCATATGAAGTTAGCGAAGCACCCTCCTAAAAATGGCTTTTATCAAAAACGCATAAGGTGGATAATTTGCCGCTAATTAGTCGTTAATTAGTTGTGGAAAAATTAATTTTGTCGCTCTTATTTTTGACCGTTTTTTGAGTGCTTCGCTTAATTCATATAAAGTGAGAGAAGCACCCAAAAAACACTCAAAACTAAACGCGACAAAATTAATTTTTCCACAACTAATTAACGCCTAATTAGCGGCAAATTATCCACCATATTCGATTTCGATACGTCATGTCCAAAGCTATGTTTACGAAGGTGCTTCGCTAACTTTATATAAAGTTAGCGAAGCACCCTCAAAAACGGTCAAAAACAAGATCGACAAAATTAATTTCTCCACAACTAATTAGCGGCAAATTATCCACCATATTCGTTTTTTACGAGGGTGCTTCGCTAACTTCATATGAAGTTAGCGAAGCACCCAAAAAAAGGGTCAAAAATAAGAGCGACAAAATTAATTTTTCCTCAACTAATTCGCGACTAATTAGCGGCAAATTATCCACCTAGTAGCGGTTCGATTTGCGATGGGTGCCAAAATATGAAGTTAGCGAAGCACCCAAAAAAAAGGTCAAAACTAAGAGCGACAAAATTAATTTTTCCACAATTAATTCACGACTAATTAGCGGTAAATTATCCACCATATTCGATTTTGATAAAAGCCATTTTTAAGAGGGTGCTTCGCTAACTTCATATGAAGTTCGCGAAGCACCCAAAAAAAGGGTCAAAAATAAGAGCGACAAAATTAATTTTTCCACAAATAATTCACGACTAATTAGCGGCAAATTATCCACCATATTCGATTTTGATAAAAGCCATTTTTACGAGGGTGCTTCGCTAACTTTATATGAAGTTAGCGAAGCACCCAAAAAAAGGGTCAAAAATAAGAGCGACAAAATTAATTTTTCCACAACTAATTCACGACTAATTAGCGGCAAATTATCCACCATATTCGATTTTGGTAAAAGCCATTTTTACGAGGGTGCTTCGCTAACTTCATATGAAGTTAGCGAAGCACCCTCAAAAACGGTCAAATATAAGAGCGACAAAATTAATTTTTCCATAACCAATTCACGACTAATTAACGGCAAATTATCCACCTAGTCACGATTCGATCTGCGATGGGTGCTTCGCTAACTTCATGTTCATCAGACTGGGAGTAAGCAACACACCAGCGCCAGCGTGTAGGTTCTGTGGTGTTGAGGAGGAAACGCTACTTCATCTAATCTGCCACTGCGTAGCAAGACAAAGAACTAGGGCGAAAATATTCGGACCTGGACAGATACAGCCTCAAGATCTTGAGGAAATATCACCAAACAAACTGATCTGCTTCATAAAGGAGATAGGTATTGGTGATATTTAAGTTGGGATGAGCCACAATAGACCACTTGAGTCGCAGTGGAGGGGCGACATTCGCATCACTCATAATCAAACCTAACCTAACCTACCAGTTTTCGAACTATTGGCACTACATCCGTTTGTTATGCTGGACTACAATAACCAATTTTTAGAATTTTATGATTTAAACGTGCTTGAAGATGAGATGGTACAAATTACAAATTGTGGAGAGACAAAAAAATAAAAAAGCGTAGTTTAAAAGTTTGGAAGTTGTAAAGCAAGCGGAATTTTTTCCATCAACAATGTAGTACCGTACAACGATCTTTTCAGAGGATAGATTTAGTGGTGTATCTAGGAGTTAAAAACACTGAAAATGTATGGTTATGATCAATCATTATGGTTACAAAATACAAAAAAAAAATTAAATGGTTAGTTTAGAAAGTTGGTCTTTTCTACGTAGTAAATCTGGCAACCGTGCGCCTAGTCAGGGAAGGTTTAAAAATACGAGGAACACTCATCGAGAGCACACGATGTGATGGGATCAGAAACGGGAATGATCACATCTCTCGAGATAACGTTCATTCCTATACAATTCAGGAATTGGCTTCCAGGGATTTTAATACCACTTGAAGAAGAAGAGCCTAGTAGGAGTAATATAGGTACCTACAACTTAGCAAATCCTATCAAAGCGACAATAAAAAACATGATATTTGAACATTCTAGATTTTGTGAGAGATTACTGATGAGAATCACAAATATTTATAAGTTGCAATAATTATTCAAAAGTTATTTGAATAAAAGCCCATAAAAGTTAAATTTTTTTGACATTGCCTACTTCTTATTAATGACTCTTCATTTACATAAAGACATAAAAGACAATTTTATTGCAGATTTGGTCGAGATTTTGCGCGACTAGATCAACCTACTTTTGTTTGATCTTTCATTTGTAGATTTTGAGAGCACATGTTGTTGCAGCAGGAAGAAAATAAGAGAAAATTTAAAATAAGGTAACCAAACCTTCAAACAGAGCTTATTTGCAGCATACAATGTGTCGCACACAGGGGTTTTTGTATAATAAAACGGTTTAAAATCATTTATTATATTTTTTTGCAATTTCTTCGAATGAAAGAAGTTTGATGATAATAATCAATTTATTAAAAAAAGAAATAGGTTGATAAGAGTGAGGTGATCGGGGAAGTCAGTTGCTATTTTAAGTAAAATTCGATTATTGATAATTTTCAAGTTATTTAATGCTTTCCATTTTTCCATAAATACGTAAAAAAATAAATGTCTAAAAAATAATAATTTTTTACATGTTTTTTTTTATATCTCTTCTTTGAGTGAGTTATACGACCGACGTCGACCTTACCTGGAATCATCTAGAGAAACCCGACTACCTCTAAACCTACCGGAGATGAGGAGTTGCATTTCATTTTATTTGTTGTAAACGTTTTTTACCTTTAGTATTCTTAAGTCTATTATTGTACTCGCATCAATAAAATATACATTTATTATAAAGCATAAACTCGAAGTGACATACAAGATGCACCAACTGTTATACATCCGTTGGACCTATCAAACAGTATAAAAGATATTGACTTAGATAGCTTAAACAACCTAAAAAGAGAAATTCGAGAAAACTATCCGCACTTCGAAACATCAAGCATTTATCATGTACCCAGTATATGGACATTACTTGTATATGTAATACTTACACTTATATGTTTATACTTAATCTATAAGCGAGTACGGAAATGCAAACAATCAAAAAACACAAATCCAGTTGTAATTCAAATGCAAACTCCACAAGACAGCATTAACGTAATTCCATCACAATTAAAACAATGTGAGCAGAAAATTGATCCGGCCAGCATCCACCTGCCCCTGTAAAGTCTAATTTTGGGGTAGAGGAGTTATACGACCGACGTCGACCTTACCTGGAATCATCTAGAGAAACCCGACTACCTCTAAACCTACCGGAGATGAGGAGTTGCATTTCATTTTATTTGTTGTAAACGTTTTTTACCTTTAGTATTCTTAAGTCTATTATTGTACTCGCATCAATAAAATATACATTTATTATAAAGCATAAACTCGAAGTGGTTGTTCGATTACTTAATTAGTGCATCAATAAGAATATAAAATGCTTATCATCAAAAATTTGTCTTTTCTCATAATAAAAAAATAAAATCTCTTTTTGCTTTTCAATTTGCAGAATCATTCATTTCTGCGTATTTTAAAGCTAGCTTTTTTAAAGCAAGCTATTTTATAACCCTTATAAATATAAAATATACATTTTTAGTGGCGGATCCATGATACAAACAAAACATATGTTTTTTGTTACTTTTAATAAGTCTGATCTCTGAATTAATAACCAGTTGAAAATAAAAGGCTAAAATTTGAATAAAAGTTAAGTAATTTTTGTGAAAAAAAAAAAAAGTTTTTTGATACATTAAGAATTTGTGGCATGTAACCAGGACATTGTAATATGATTCTCTTGGATGAAAAAGCAAAATAAACTCTAGTTTTGGTCACCTTATGTAAAACCTAGATTAATCCATATTTATGCTTTTATAAATGCTGTAAAATACGATTTAGTAGCCGTAGGAAATCAATGGTGTAAGTTAGGTATAAATTATGCTAAATTGTTTGTAAGCTAGGAAAGTAGTTTGATGAATTTACACCCATTACTAATTGCATTATTCACTGCTAAGTTTTCTAATCTACTTTCAGGAAATGTTCACTATTTTAAAGTTCAAAAAATGACATGACTTCAAAGACCTTTGCAACAAGATATCTCTCAATAGAGTTTTTGTCTAATCAACAAACTTATTTTAAACTATATTTTTTTTAAAACTGACAAAATTAGGTTTGGCAGTCCATAGCTTTTGACAGATTTTTCTTTCCCAAAAACAGATCTCTCGATGTTATTGATCACTGCCAAATATGGTTCAGTTATCTTCAATAGTTCAGCAGATATTTGGGTGGTCTCGGACTTTTGGGATACTCTGTTTATATTTTTACAAATTTAAAAGCATGCCAGTGGTTTTAATTTTTATCGCATATTTTTGTAGACAAATCAAAGCAAGAACCAAGTCTCTAGCTCGGACCTTAGACCTCTAGCACGTTCTGTTTGGAATGAATAGCCGTTTTTAGTGACTTTTTTGACTATAGAAATTTTTGGACCCAGGGGTAGGTATAGATCAATTTAGTGTTTTTTTTTTAACTGTAACTCGAGAACCGCTTAACCTACAGCAATAAGTAGACCCAATGTGAGTACATATTAAAAATCGACATAATTTTTATAATTATTGTTTTTTTTGTAAAACCAGTAGTTTTCTTTAAAAAATTGAAAACCCTTAAAAACAGTGTATTTTAGGAAATTAAAGAATTTACAGTATAGAGACAGCAGAAAAACAAAGTATTGATATGTGTTGGAAAGGCCATTATATTATAGTGGAAGCTAATCACAATTTGATTGAGTAAAACCGATGTAATAATAAAAAAGTTACGTACATTTCTTAGACTATAATGCCGATAATCACTCTGATAAATTAATTTTCCTATCTCAGTAGCGATAAGAACCAATAAATTTATAAGTAGAAGATCTTGTGGCGGATCTGATAACTTCCCAGCTAGCATATTAGTACACTTCAAGTGAAGCCATGATATATCAGCCTTGAAAACAGTTTTTTGTAAATATCTTAGAAACTAAAGCCCTTTAGGTTATAACACAAAATATTGAGCTAAATGTAGTCTACTATATTCCGAAAACCTCATTGTATTGATACGATGCTCCGTTAAAAAGTTATCATTATTAGTATTAATGTTAATGGATTTTGATGTCGGACACTATTTTATCTAAATTTTTTATAAAAATCGGTTTAGTGGTTTAGGAGCTATCGTGTTACGGACAGAAATAATACACACACGCATACACACACAGACATCATGACGATATTGATAAATAGGTCAAAATACACCCAAATAACACATTTTCGGCGTTATTTAAAAAAAAAATCTTCGAAAATAATACCTTCTCTAGACATTGCTACGCGGGCTAGGAATGTAAAAATTGAAGAACGAAAATAAAAAAAAATGGTGGAAAATCTTTATCGGGGCAAAAGTCCACCGAAGCAGGGAAGAAGCGAAAAGTAGAATCCTTCATTTAATTACGCTGACATGTAATTCCTAATCAATTTTTTTAGCATTCTAAAATAAAGAAACAAAATTACGAAATTCGAAAAAAATTGTTGAGTATTAGTGGCTTGTCTTGTATTTATTAGGCTTATTATGATGGTAAAAGGATTGTGGTCAAAACAGATTCACCAGTGAAATGTGCGAAAAAAATTGCTGTTGGTAATGATCATGCACTTGAGACATTCTACACTTTCATTTTTTATCACTTTAACCTCAAGACGCAGCCACCGCTGAAAAGATAAAAAAAAGCAGCTGTTTTACGGATTTCCAAATTTACTTACATCCTATTTATACCAGAGCACAAATACTGGTTCAAAAAATCGAAAAGTGAAGCAATCATAGCTTGCTTTGGAAACAATGGCAAATTTAAATTCGCCGACGCAAATTTTTAAGTGCGCATGAGTGTTTTTTGACACGTAGACCAAATACGTTATAGCATAAATACATGTTTAAAGAATCGAAAAGTAAAGCGCTCATAGCTGGCTTTGGAATCAATGGCAAATTTAAATTCGCGAACGCGAATTTTCAAGTGCGCATGCGTGCATTTTGTCATGTAAACACACAGCTGCTATGTGGCTAGAGGCCACATTGAAATGACATTTTGCGGTGTTTTGCGTTTGTCGTGTAAAATTATGTCTTTTTATGTGAAAGATAGGAAATAATGCATGTAAAACATGTGCGGTTTGTGTAAAAATGTCCGAAAGAACTGGGGAGTGCCATTCCAGGTAACTACGTGTATTTTTCTTTATAATTTATTAATAAAGTTAAGAGTGGTTTAGAGATACCATTAAACACTCTTCATTGTGTCCAGAATAAATCTGCACAATTAGTTTTAGTAAAACTTCAATTTTAATCCACAATTTTATAAATTTTCACCCAATCAACTAGTTTTTGGAAAAAAATAATAGACATAACCCTAAACATTTGACAAATGTCAAATAATGTAGTGATGTAACGGAGTATGTTCCAAACCCACCAATTAAGAATTAAATACGGGTCCTGGCTACAAGCATCGCGTGTGAGAATGCATTGGTATGCCCCATATTTATGCTCTAACGTATTTGACGTAGACACACAGGTGATGTGTGGATGGACGCCGAATTTTTTGTTTATATATATATATATATATATATATATATATATATATATATATATATATACATTTCACGGTCTTTTGCGCTTGTTTTTTCTGTGAAAAATGGGAAACAATTCACGTAAAACGTATACGGTTTGTGGAACAATATGCGAGTGAAGTAAAGCAGTGCTATTCCATATGTAAGTACTTGTATTTTTCTTTATAGCTTGTTAATAAAGTTAAGAGTGGTTTATAGATGCCATTAAACACTCTTCATGGTGTCCACAAGAAATCTGCTCAATTTATTTTAGAAAAACTTCACATTTAATCTGCAATTTGATAAATTTCCACCCGATCAACTAGTTTTTAGTAGAGTCCCTGTATGTTGACATATTTGGATATATTATCCAAATATGTCAACATACAGAGACTCTAGTTTTTATAAAAAAAGCTAATCCACATAACCATAAATTTTTGACAATTGTTAAATAAATGTGCACGAAATCCTGTCTACCCGAAAAAGGAACATAGGACCGGAAAGGAAAATGCATGGCTATCCCCTGTAGAAGAAAAGGGGGCAAAATGGAATATGGGGGTAAGACAGGATACCGCAGTTTTAGCCAGTGGCGGATCCAGGGGGGGCAGAGGGCCCTCCCCAGACATATAATAACTTTTTTTTAGTTAAGCAGCATCACTTATTTAAAATTTGTCACAAATTCTACTTACTTTTTAAAAAAAATGTCGGCCTGTGGCGCCATAAATCTCCTTTATATACTAAATTTTACATCTCAGGTCTATCAAAAACCGCTTTGATGTTTGCTAAACTGCGCAAGAATAAAACCTCGTTATAACAGATATTTTATCTCCATGACTGGCTCTACTCTCCGCAATATGAATTGGTGCCGGTCGGCTGAGCTTCAGTTGGTTTTTGCTCAACATGTTTGTGATGTTGTGCGCTGTTTATTGTAAAAATAGCTTGTGAATTTTGTGACAGTTAGTACATTTTCTACAGACTTTTCAAAATTTTATTTGCATCGAACAATTAGTGGGTTTATGTATGATTTATAATTAAACGCGTAGCCCTTAAAATTAGCGTTTTACTGCGTATGATTTTCGTTTGAATTTAACTGGTGGTTTGGGACAAAACGGGGTTTTTTCATGGAGGACCTTGTTATACCTAGTAACCTATACCGCCCCAAATTTTTTTTGGTACCATCACTGAAAGTTGTTATGTTGTCTTTGCAAGAAATGGGTGCAAAATTCGTGTAGGAGAGTCGACAGTAATTCTTTATAAATTTTGTAGATACTAAATTTAATTATCATAAATATGTTTTTTATAACAAATTTATATTTTTTAAATAAGTGTTTTAAACTTGGTTTGTATTTTAATAAACAAAACTTACAAAAATATTAATTCTAAATTACACAACCGCCTTGCCCGTTTTGCCACATATGTATAGGTATCCCATTTTACCCCGTAGGCGGAGCAAAATGACAAAAAGTCAATTTTTTACAAAAATTAAAAAAAGCATGATGGAGTTTTAAATCGCTTAAACTGAAAATTAAAACATAAAGAAAATATATCTAGCCAACTTAGTTCCACATGACGAACGCAATGGTGATCATTTAATAGTAAAAATAACCCTATAAAATTAAGTATCCCATTTTGCCCCCCTTTCCCCTACTTATATTCTAAGGTATTTGGCTTCACCTGAGGAGGCGTCACTAAGACAATGACACTGCGATAACAATAAAAACAGTTTTGAAAAGTGAAAAACCATAAAAATAACTGTGGGTGTGAAAATGTTACCTATTATTCAAACAGCCGTTTTATTATTGATGAATTTTCTCACGAACCGCCAATCGTTAAATTGGGCAATTTATAAAACTAAACAACACAACATTTAAAAAAAATCTAAGGCAATCAGAACTTTCTTTTAAATTGAACTTTGTTTTTTGGATGACCATTTAATCAAGTACCTACTGGCGACAAGAAAAATTGTGGTCGATTAAGTCGATTTTGGGTTATTATGGTTTCACAGCCCACTCGATTCAATAGCTTTGATTGTGGTTTTACTAGCGTTTATCTTAATGCAGACATTGATTGATAAGATTGTTAGAGACACGGTAGATGTAATTGGGTATGTTCGACCCGTTTCATTCATTATCGATTGTGACTGCAACGTCACGCGGAGAACAAAATTTTAGATCTGCTAGATGAATCTATCATGCAGGCTTATAAGTACTAAGACAGGATTTTTCAAACTGTCATGCGCAGGGTGAACTTGGCCCAAGGCCGTACCTAGGAGCAGGATCAAGGAGGATCAATCCCCCCCCGAAATTTTTAGGCCTCAGAAATAATCAAATATTTAGTAGAGATATAGATAGATTCGATTTTTTTTTATGGCAGAGTTGTTTGTGATTTTTTAGTTTTTTCCTTATAGCAGTTAACAGCAGAAAAGATGCTAAAAGTAAAGTTTAATTAAATATTCTATTTTCTATAACAACTAAAATCTTAAGCGTATTTTATAGATAAATGCATGCAAATTAAGTGGGAAAATATTTTGTTTTCTAAATTTTACTCAGGTTTCCACATTTTTCTTCCAATTTCTAAAAAACTTCGTATTGCTGATAACACCAATAATTTTATTCAAAAACAGTTGTGTTTTAAATAATATTACTTGACTTCACTGCGAAATTAATCCAAGATTTAAGCAGCTGCTGAAAAATTGTTTCTTTTTTGTCGTGATTTTGAAATTGATTTTTGTCTAGTCAATGATAATTTTTGAATGACAAATATAAATGGTTGACTTATTTTTTAGCCATCCATAGGTAGGAAGGCTACTGGCATCATCAAAAAAATCTTTTGTATTTTCACTTAATATAAGTTTCGGTACAAAAAGATTAACCACCAAAATTTAAACGATAACTTAAATAGATCAATAATAGTTATTTAAACAACAAGGTTTGAAAACGACTCTTTGCACACGATTGAGACAGTTTGGTAGACCGAGCCGAAGGCGAGGTCTACAAATTGAGGGAGTGTGCAAAGAGGTTTTCAAACGAGTTTTTTACAATATTTTTTATACGACTGCTAATAAAGAAAGAAAAATCATATTTTAATTTAACTTGTTTTTATTTCCGACATTTTTACAAACAAAACTTTAAAAATTCAACAATTTTTTGACGTATCTAATCAACAAAACATACGAGCAGTGACGATTGCTACGGAACCAAGCCAACTTATATTGATGGGTGGCAACAACAAAAATCACAATGACGGGAGACCCGTATGCAGAAATGACATAGGCGTGCGCAAAAATGACATAAGCGTGTGCAAAACGTTTTGCACACAGCGTGTGCAAAATGCCATTTTTAGATCGTGTTCTCCGTGCGCAAAACCCCCTTTTACAAGACAGTCGTATAAAAATATATTTTTGATATTTATTTGCCAACATTCCAACACTTATTAAAATACTCTGCCAATATATGGGCCCCTAAGCTCACACTAGGTACTATAGTTATAGTGTACGTGTGAGCTAATATAAATAAAAACTAAAATATATTTTATTCAACTCCGGACTAAATTACCTTTTGTTTGATACCACACAAGTCATGTTTTGACTTAAACTCAAATTTTTGAAATCTACCCCCACCCTTTAAAAAACAAAAACTAAAATGTATTTTGTTAAACTCCGGACTCAATTACCTTTCGTTTGATATCACACAAGCCATTTTTTCACTTATACTCTAATTTTTGAAATATACCCCCACCCTTTTTTTTAAATAAATTAAAATGTATTTTGTTGAACTCCAGACTCAATTACCTTTCGTTTGATGTCACACACGCCATATTGTTCCATAAACTCTAATTTTTGAAATCAACCCCAACCCTTTTATTTGGTTTGTGCTCGGTGGATTTTGTTCATTTTTAAGTGGGACCATCTCGGCCCAAAACCCAGCCTAGGTACCAAATTTCATTAAAATCGGCCAAGCGGTTTTTGAGTTATGCGCGTTGGTCGTTACAGACATACAGACAGACAGACAGACAGACAGACAGACAGACAGACATACAGACAGACAGACAGACAGACAGACGGCGCAACAAAAAAGTTTCAAAATCATCTGAAACGCAAAGATATATAAAAATTTTTGAAATCGGAGCAACTTTTTTTTTCTCGAAAAAATTAGGATCACCATAGCTCACACTACTATAGTATAGTATATGTGTGAGCTAAAAATAGTTTCAGAGGCATTTATTTCTATTTTTACCTTCCTAGCCTTTTTTTGAGAACGCCGAAAATGTATTATTTGGGTGTATTTTGACCTATCCTGGCAATATCGTCGTGATGTCTGTGTGTATGTGTGTGTTTGTTTATTATTTTTGTCCGTAACACGAAAGCTCCTAAGCCCCTGAACCGATTTTCATAAAATTTTCAGGTAAAATAGTGGTCCACACTCTTATGAGCTGATTAGATTTTGTTCAAAATGCTAACTTTTTAACGTAGCATCGAATCACTATACGTTTTTCGGAATATGGTAAACTGCATTTTGATCAATAATTTGTTTGCTCAAAAACTTCGCAAGAGCTCTAGTTTCTGAGATATGTACAAAAAACTGTTTTCAAGACCGATCTATTATCATGGCTTTTAACTTGAAGTGTGCTAATCGGCTAGCTAGGAAGGTATCACATCAGTCATGGATCCATTTATTTATAAAGCCTCAAAAATTATTTTTTTTTATTAGTTTTTCACGTTAGACAGGTTTTTAATGAACCTACCAAGGAAATAAATTTGCATTTGAATTTATTCTTTAGCTTTTGAGAAAACTATTTCTTCAATTTCAATCTTTTAGTTAGGAAGGTATTAGATCTGTTATATTCCGTTTATGTGTTTTATTCCAGAATTAACGTTATTATTGATAAAGGAACAAAAGTGACAGGGTGCAAAATTGACAACATTTGTTACAAACTTTTTTGATTGATAGCGTTTTTAAAAGGTTCGATCTCAGCAAAAATTAATAAAGAAAACATGCTAGAATTTAACATTTTGTGCAATTCCCAACACAAAACAAACATTTTCCAACAAATTTTTTGAACTTCTTACTCCTCGAAATTTTTTTCTGGGTACGGCCTTGCACATATCTATTTTTTTTTCTACGACCACATGAAAATATAGCGAGATTCGTACTCTTTTCTATTTTACAAAGGTAAATATTTCACACGCATAATGATTTCTATTTTCCTCATTAGAGACCAAAACATATTCTTCTCTGGAGAGAAAATGATGTCATTCATACAGAGTTGGGCAGATTACTTAAAAAAAGTTGTGTCAGAGTATAACTACTAACTACTTCATTAAAAAGTAGTTAAATTGTCAACTACTAGTAGTTGGCAGTTAAAAATTTAACTAATTTTTTGATTACAAGCCATATGTAGGTAGCGAATTTAAATGGTTAATCCAGTCACGGCAGCATTTGACTTTTATTTTTACTCTGCATAAAATAATCGCAAAAAAATACTTCAAAAAGTATTTAAATAGCTACTTTTGAGAAATGTGATTACTTTTAAAAATATTAAACTGCTAATAAAAATAATCAAATTCCGCAAAAGTACTTAAGACTACCAGTAGTTCAATATTTTTAAAAATAATCAAATTCCACAAAAGTAGTTAAATTACGAAAAGAACCTAAATTGGTAAAAGTAGTTAAAACCAAGTAACTAACTACTTTTTGAAGTACTTTTTGCGATTATTTTATATAGAATAAAAATTATCGAGTATAACTACTAGCAGAAAATTTTACTTTGCCGCACTAGTGTAAAACAAATTTCCCGTACAGAAGTGTCAAATTTTAAAAAACCTGTACTGATTTAAAGTTTCTATTGATAAGATTGCCTGTGAAATGTGTGAAATGCCTTGGTTGCTATGGTGTAAAGGTAAGATGTTAAATTTCGCTAAAACACTTTTTACAGTAGCGTAATGTGGTGTGGATGTGTTTTGGTTCAATTTTTTTATAATTTTATTTTTTTATGTTTTCCTGACGCTTGTGTTGACCAACAATTGTTCCTAACACTTACAGAAACCTATTCTTCCCCATTTAAATGCTTGACGGAACTCGCTACGCATCGTTCTGGCAATGGCATTTGCGTGCGGAAAAATAATTTTTTTGCACTTGTTAAGAAAATAAGAGGAAAATATTTCGTGTCTATAGGGACGAAAATAAAGAAAGTTGCGCTTTATAAATCACGTGAATTCCACCTTTATTTAAATAAAAGCAATATTAATATTAAAAAAACCTCCATAACAATAATGGTCTTGAACACAGGTTAAAATAAAAATCAAATCCTACTAAATGACTAAATTTTGCTAAGGCTATTTAATTAATGTGATGGACTAAAACTGTCTATTACCGGGCATTTAAAAAATCGATTAAAAATTACATAATTTAAAAGTAGAACATCTCTTTTCGTTTAGTAATGTACTAAAGGATGATTGAACCAATTAATGTAAGAAATATTGCATAACAGAAGTAATATAGTTAATATCTACATATAGGCCAATTTTATATAATTTGAATAAATTAGGGGAAGCTCGGGAAAAAACGGAAAACTTTAGTTTTAACAAATAAAATAAATTGATATATTTTGAGAAATAATTAACGCTAAAGCTATTCTTCTTTCAATAAAAAAAAGTTTCTTTCTTTTACTAGCAGGATTTGTAGTTTTTCACAGACATTTTGAAACGCTTAAAATTTTGACAAATTTGACAGCCGCTATGGTTATTTTTTGTTAACGTTATTAACGATAACTAAAAAATTATGCCAGTCGAAGTTTTTGAGACGTTTTAAAAGTTACTTGTCAGCTGTCTAATTCTATTGTTGTTTACTTTCTTGATTTTATTTTTATATTAAATTTTTTGAAAAGTACAGAAGAGAAGTGGTTCGGTTCGGTTCGGTTTGGTTCGGTTCGGTTCGGTTCGGTTAACTATAGATAAACTTATTGATTAACTCTGCAAAATAGCGATAACAATAAAGAAACCTCTCCTTAATAGGGACATTTTGAAACGATTAAAATTTTGATATTTTAACGATAACTACAAAATGTTGCTAGTCGAAAAGGAGTTCTTGAAACGTCTTAAAAGTCACTTCTGTCTGTGTTTGTCAATTGTCAAATTCCATGGATGTTTATTTTTTTGATTTTATTTTTATATTATGTTCTGGTTGTCCTTGATCGCCGAGAGCCCGGAGGCATCACGAACTTGTCCAAAAAAACTACCTAACCTAAAAATTTGTTTATTACTACAGAAGAGGTTAAAACCAATGATCTATATATATATATATATATATATATATATATATATATATATATATATAGATATCTGGATAGGCCATTACATATATGCAAAGTGAGACAAAAATATTGATATTTTTGTAGAAAGAGCACGAGGAGGTGCTTCCTTTCCTTTTTTACTTTTACACTCCGATGATATTCTGTGGTTTTGAAAGTTCGCGGACGCTTGATGATTTTTAATCTATAACTGGATTTTTACTGCGATAAGGTACTAACAAAGTTTTTTAAATAATCAAAGCTACTTAGTACTTCAAAATGAAAATCGGCTTTTCACTCCTATAAAACTCGTTTTTACAAGCATCGTGTTCCCATTTTTTATTTTTGTTTAACAAAAACAATTTCAAAAATATACTTACAACATTGACAAACACTTTAATGACATGTCACAAATGACAATCTCTTTGAAGTATTAAGTTAGCAGAATACCAACGGTGATTAGAACTAGAGAAAGGTTGCAATGCTTACACATTCATTGTATGTTCTCACTTTAAAAAAAAATTAGTTTATAATTCATTAGCTAAAACCAATACCATATAGAAACTTATTGGTTAACTGTTTACAAAATAACGATAACAATAACGAAAGTTCCCCTTACTTAACAGAATTCGATATGTTCAATAAAGATAACAATAACGAACTCTCAAATAAGCGTTTCATACTGTCCCGAAATAACGAACTTCGTTATTTAATAAAGATAAGGGAATGCCAAGTTGCTACTGCTCACTAATAACACCATCTTTTAATCGTTTTCGCAAGTTGCCCGACCTTCCTCTAATAAATCTAAGTGTCTATGTAAAATGAACATCTTGAATTTTAATTTCTTTAAATTTATAATTTATCTAGGTACTATTGAAATCGATTTGCTTGCGATTTATAGGTATTTTGGACTTTCAAAATCAATTAATCAATTTACGTTTGAGTATTAATTAAAATTGATTAGTATTGAAATAAATGTGTTAAAAGTAATAGTCCGTATGTGCTTTTACCTTTCTAGACTGTATTTGGTTAACAAGTGCAGAAAGTGGTAATTTTTCGCACGCAACTGACTGTTGACTGACCGTCAGTGGCGTATATAGAAAAAAAAATCGGGGTGGGTCCGAGACAGTTTTGGGGGGGGGGCGTTCGGTTCGGTTCGGTATTCATGAAATATGTGGAAAATATCTCAAAAAATCTTAGCTTCGGGGGGGGGGGGGGGGCAACCCCTTTATATATGCCACTGCTGACCCTCAAGCCGTCAAACGCGAAAAAGTCACGCATGTGTAGGGGAAAGGGGGGCAATATGGGATACCTAATTATATAGGCTTTTTTCTCCTATTAAATGATCATCATTGCGTTCCTCATTTAGAATTAAGTTGGATTAGTTTACTGTGGTTGGCAGATATGTTATCTTTATGTTTTAATTTTCAGTTTAAGCGACTTTCCAACACATTTTTATTTTTATTTTTGTAAAAAGTTGACTTTGCCCCATTTGGCCCCGCGTGCGGGGTAAAATGGGGTACCTATAAGTGGTAAAATGGGCGGGCGGTTGTGTTATTTACAATCAATCAAATTTAGACAAGTTTTAATTATTAAAATACTAACCAAGATACTTAATAAAATACTTATTTAAAAAATAAAGTAATAAATAATACATTTTAGTATAATAAATAAATTTAGTATTTACAAACCTTATATGTTGTAACCTTAAGAATAACAGCGACCTAGTCATCGCTATCAACTCTCCTACACGAATTCTGCGCTCATTTTTTGCAAAGACAACATAAAATACAACTTTTAGTACCAAAAAAAAAACACAAAAATCTTTTGGGGCTAAATGGGGTATAGTTACTACGTATAACAAGGTACCCCGTTTTGCCCCCATAAAAAAAACCGTTTTGCCCCAAACCACCAGTTCAATTTAAACAAAAATCATATACAGTAAAAGGCTAATTTTACGGGCGTTTATTTATGTGTGTGTGAATAATACATAAACCCACTAATTGTTTCGCGTAAACAAAATTTTGAAAAGTCTTTAAAAAATGTACTTACCGTCACAAAATGCGCAAGCTATGTTTACAATAAACAGCGCACATCATCATATTTTGAGCCAAAAACCAACTTAAGCTCAGCCGACCGTTACCAATCATATTGTAAAGAGTTGAACCAGTCATGGAGATAAAACATCTAATATTAAGAGGTTTTATTCTTGAGCAGTTTAGCTAAAACTGCGGTATCCCGTTCTACTCCCGTGCCCCATGTTGCTCCTCTTTCCCCTACAACATTTTTCCTACTAGCCTTCAATCGTCAGTCACTTATTTATTAGAAATAATAAGGGCGAAAGAGTAACCTTACCGCACTAGTGCGGAGAAATACATTTTCCGTACTAGTGCGGAAAAGTAATTTTACCGTACTAGTGAGTAAAATCACTATTTCTACGAGCGTGCGGAAAGTGTGACTTTTCCGCAAGCGTTTTAATTTTGAAACTTTAAGACTTTTCCGCACGCTTTGAAAAATCCTAAATATTAATTTTTTTGGTGTCCTCAACAACCCAATTTTCAAATACAGTCGAACCTCTATAACTCGAACTCAAAGGGACAACCAAAACAGTTCGAGTTATGGAGAGTTCGAGTTATAGAATTTCGAATTAAATAGGTTAAAATACATATAAAAAGTGCAGGGACCACTTAAAAGGTTCGAGTTGTAGAGAGGTTCGAGTTATAGAGGTTCGAGTTAGAGAGGTTCGACTGTAGTTGTTAAGAACCGCCCTGGTCAAGACATTGTCAAGGTTTTAAATTCAGCGGCGTAGCGTGCCTGACGGGGCGGGGGGGGTCGAACGATAAAAAGGGCGCTCATCAAAAATCTTGCGACCAAAAAAAAAAACAAAAAAGGTTATCATGTCTTTACTTTCCTGCCGCCCTCTCAATTTGCCGTTGCCGGCCCTACTACTACCAAAGTTTAGGGCGCTTAGGGCACCCATGGGGTCCAGTAGCCTCGGGGCGGGGATAAGGGGGGGAAAGACAAACCCCTCCCCCCCCCCGCTGCGTCTCTGGTTTTAATGATTTATCCGCATGGCAACGATCTGGCTAATAGTGTCCAGTCATAAGTTTCGTACTGTGGGTGCATATGTAGGTATACAAAACCTATAAATTTAATAAGCGTTATATTTTTGTTTTTTATGTTTTCGGCACGCCCGAAGAAAAAAAATTGTTCTTAACTCTTGCTGGAAGTTTCTTTTCCACACTTGTTTGCTGGCGGAACTTAAACACTTGTTAGGAAATATACTACAACCGCACAAGTGCGCAAATAAGTGCGGAAAACTGAACATTCCGCTCGCTCAAAGGAAAAATATTTTGCACCCCCGGTTACTGCCTTTATTATGTATGATCTAAAAAAGTTTAAATGTAAAAGTTTTATAGTTTGTCAAATGCCTTTTAAGCCATATGACAGATGTTGTCAAATGTCATTTTATATGTCAATTTGACATCAACTTTCTTATAATAAATGAAACACCCTGTATATTATTTTACTTTTAAATTCGCGATTTGAATTACGATAAATAATTTCTAAGATATAAGGCATTTAAATTTGTCATTCCCCTAACTTAATGGAAAAATAATGCGTTTCTCAGCAAATGTGTATCGGTTCATTGGGCAATATGGGCATATTATACATTTTTAAAATCAGAGGGAAAAGACGGATTTGAAAATAAAATAATATAGAGGGTTTTTAATTTAATATACGCAAGTTGATGTTAAATTTTGACTTATAGAATTATATTTGACAAAATCTGTCATATGCGTTGAAAGGCTTTTAATAAACCATAAAACTTTTATATTTAAACTTTTTTTCTATCATTGATATTAAAGGGGCTTACCGGGGGTTCAATATATTGTAAATCACCCTGTACATAGGATAAGGCTATTTCTTAAATGCCGTTGTTATTAAAATATATTGTAAGATGTAAAACTGTTTCAAATTCAAAATTTTTAATAAAATATTATTCAACTTTTACGTCTTTTAACAAATTTTAATATAATGAAAAATCACAAAAGTTTGTGAAAATTCATATTTTTCTGACACAGTTCTCACGAAGATGTATTGCAATTTTTTTAATTACTGTATTTTTGCGCTAGACCTTTTTGTTTAAAATTTTTAAACAGACTATTCGTAATTAATTTCGGCGTTAAATGTTTATAGTTTTTTTCTTGTTCTAGCTAATTATTATACCAGATACCATGTATATACCTGTATATAAGTACTATAAAAAATATATTAGAATAGATTATTTACTATTAGCCTGTCGATTATTTATTTTTTTAAAATATACCTATTATTATAAAAGTATTTTCAAAACAATTTTTTTTAAAATAAAAGTAAACAAGCATTTTTATTAAACCGCAATAAAAAATGACCCCTGCACTTTTTGTTTCATTTCCGTTAAAAAATCAAGCTCTGGAAAATACAGCAAATTAAATTTCAAAGGTCGTTGTTATAATAAATCAGTCATAATCAAATAGTTTAAGGAAATTAACAGAGGTCTAAACAAACAGCCTATCTATATTAATTGCAAATTTTTGATATAATTTTTTTGAGGAGTCATTGAAAAAGGCTGTAGCGCACTCAAGAATATGACTTGGGGGGGCCGAGACCCTATTAATGTCGCATTTCGTCCTATTTTTTGTTTTTATTCATAAAATATGTGGCAAATATTTAAAAAAATCTTAGGTATGAGGGGGCCGAGTCCCAATGCCCCCCCCCCTGGGTGCACCTTTGAAAAATACTTTTAACTGGTTAAGCCCATTTACATTTACGCTACTGATAAAATACTGTTAAATTATTGTTTGCGCTAGATTTTTTTTTACCGGTATGTAGGGGAAAGGGGGGCAATATGGGATACTTATAGGCTTATTTCTCCTATTAAATGATCACCATTGTATTTGTCATTTGAAATTAAGTTGGCTAGAGATGTTTGAATTTTCAGTTTAAGCGATTTAAAACTGCATCATACTTTTATTTTTATTTTTGTTGACTTTGTTGACAATTTTGCCCCGCATACGGAGTAAAATGGGGTACCTATATGTCGCAGAACGAGCGGGGCGGTTGTGTTATTTAGAATCAATAGTTTTGTAAGACAAGCTTTATTTATTAAAATACTAACCTAAATTAAAATACTTATTTAAAAAATAAAAAGTCGTAATAAAATGTATAATAATCCTGGGTTGGGTTTGAACAGAGAATTTTACAAAAGGGTAATAATAATTTTTTTGAATAGGTAGTTACATACTCTGGGGAGGGGTTAACCCCAAAACACCCCCCCCTGGGTACGGCACTGTTTAAACAGTTTTTTTAAGTCGACTTTAAAACCCATTTTTTAAACAGATTCTTAAAAATAAAAGTAAGTAGGTTTGTCAATTTATGTAACCTACAAGTACCTACTTAGCAACTTTAAAGATTAAACATTTGAGATAGAGTTTCTGGGACACAAAATAAAATGACACTTTTGTATGCCTTGAGTAATTGGAGCAGTATGTCAAACTGCATTATCTAAAGCAATGTTATGTTTCCGACGTACCTCGTAGCGCAAAATGTAGTGCTGGTCATTAGCTAATGAAAATTTGAAATATATAGAACTGTTTTTGTGTTATTATTTATCTCAGGAACTAAAAAAGATATTATCTTATATATATTATACCTTAAATTGAAATTTTATAAATGAGTGAATATTTGGGGTTACTTTTAAGAAAACTATTTTGTTTTTTCTATATAAATTTCAGCAAACATTTTGGAAATCCATTAAGAAGAGTCCACATGTAAAAAAATCCGCAAAAATTATATACTAACCTTGAACGCAGATTTGTTTTTTAATTGCACAAAATGTTTTTTTTATTCTACCTGCTTTTGTTTTTGTGTTATTATTTATCTCAAGAACTAAAAAAGATATTATCTCATATATATGATAGGCTCCTATCCTAAATGGATTTTTGTAAAAATTTTAGTGAATATTTGGGCTTACTTTTAAGAAAACTTTTTTGTTTTTTCTATATAAATTTCAGAAATTTTTTTATAAATTCATTAAGAAGAGTATGGATGTAAAAAAATCCGCAAAAATTATATACTAACCTTAAACGCAGATTTTTTTTAATTGTTCAAAATGTCTTTATTATTAGACTGTTTTTCACTTGAACTGGCATTCGTCTTATTTTTAGCCAATTTTTCCAACGAAATCGATTTTGAGATGGAAATTGCTCAAAAATTTAAAAAAATAAAAAGATCATTGAAATAAACAATAAGAAACATAGAAATCACTTTCTACTTTCTACAGATAGCAATTATACATCTCTCTCGTTTGCAATGATGTAGACCGAGAAGCAAAACTCAAGGCGGAATTTATGTGGGATTAAGTAGATCATTTCCTTATAATATATAGTTTTGTTATTTATCTTATATTTTAAATCATAATTTTTACTTCATAGCACAGAAAAAATAAATGTTTCTGTGTTTCCATTCTGCTGATTTATTTGCTATTCCAGCATTACATTTTTTTGTTACTAGGGACTTAAATTTGATACAAAAGTTGCGTTTCTGTGCGCTTCTTTTTTTGTGTTAAAACGCCTTTTATAGTTCGATAACTTCTGTTTACGACAAATTAACCAGTACTCACTTAGTTTAATCTTATAATGACTTTGAGTTTCTTTACAAGTTCGTAAGTATGCTAACGGGGTTTCTATTCTATTTAGTTTTACAGCGATTCTTGTATCTAATGGATTTTACTTAATTTGTATCAAAGATATTCTTTCTCTTGACCAGGACATGGTGTCTCAAATTCACTGTTTTTGGAGAGTGCAAAATATTTCTAGTCTCGAGAAAACTGACTCCTATTTAAAGGCCTTGAATTTTCAGAGCACCTGCATCTTTATGAAACAAGCCGTTTTTAAGTTATGAGGCTTTTTGAAAAGTCTGTATTTTGTGAAGAAGTTTTAAACTTTTTTATTTATGAAAATTTTATGTTGCCTTTTGATTTACAGTAAAAACTTATTAATAAGTTTTTTGTTTGCAATAGAACACTACTTAAGGTAGTTAGGAAATTAGTTTAATATCCTCAAAACTAACAAAGATATAATTTGTTTTTAAATACTAAAAAATATTTACTTTTTTTCAACAAAAAAAACTGAAGAAGGAAGTTTTAGACTACCCCAAATCGATTAGTTAGGGATCACCGTTGTTTGATGGAGATCTGTGAAACAACGAGATCACTCAATTTCAAGTCGCTGGTTGGTTGCCTCAAATTTGAGTCAGAGCGCCTGCGTGACGTCATTATTCCAAGATTGAGATTTTTACCATGTTTTTTCACAAACTTTTGCTTTTAACTTTTGCCACATTACTTTACAGAAAAATTTTCTGGATTGAAATTTGTTTGCAATAGAACAACAATTGAAATGTCGTTTTAGTGAGCTTTACATCCCAAGAACTAAAAAATTTATTGGTATTTTTTTAACTATTAAAAAAATTATTAAATTCAAGATTGAGCAAGAAAGTTCGATCGATTGGTGACGGATCACTCAATGTTAAAACGCCGGTTGTTTGCCTTAAATTTAAGTAAAAGGGCCTATATGACGTAATAAATCCAAAATGGCGGCATTTTCCATTTTTTTACAAACTTTGGCTTATAACTTTCGCTAAATTAGTTTTACAGAAAAACCGTAAATGCATTTTTTGTTTGCATTTATTACGTCACACTGGCCCTCCTACTAAAATTGGAGGCAAACACCCGGTGACTTTATACCAATCGATCTAGGGTAGTTTCTAAAAATATTCCACAACTATCGAATGGAATACCATAGGCCACTAAACTAGAATAAATTCAATTGTTAAAATGAATTAGATCTGGCAAGTTTAGTTAGTTTTTGAAATATTGCATAAAGTTGGTATTTTCCTTTTGGAAGAACCCTACTTTTGTTCGATTTGTAATAATTTTTATGGTATTTTTTTGTAATGCTTGTTTTTTTAATTACGAATTTTTTCAATTTCATAATGTTATTAAATTAATATATTTTATGGCCAGTAAACAAATTAAAACATAAAATAAAAACAAGCAATATAACAAATAGAGAAAATATAAAGAAATAAAAGGGTTATTTAATAAGGAAATAACAATTTTTTGTAATATTTTAAAAATTAAAAGTGACAAATGAGATTCAATTTGACAGTTGGATTTTAAATAAAAAGATCTATAAAAAGTGCAGTTTACACCAAAATGTACTTTTCATAAATAAGTTTTAGGCTGCTTCCCTAAATGCAGACTTTTCGAAAACCCCCCGTAGAAAAAATCGCCTTGTTACATCAAAATGGGGTTTTTACCTTTTACCTTTAAACTTCTTCTGAAAATAGCCTGTAGTAGGGGAGGACGTGAACATTTTGGGAACTTATTTTTTTAGTCAGCAAACATTGATAGAATTGTTCATTAGTCAATTCTAAGCAAAATTTGTTAGATGATTAGGGGGGTTTCCGATCGGATTAGACGCAAAATACAAAATAAAATTTAAGAATACGAGGGACTTCTTTTCTGAGTAATAAAACTAGTTATACTAGTAAGGGGTATGTATACTTTAGATAAGATGAGAATATAAAAAATGTTCTGGCTAATCTCTAAGTATGGTAACTATTTCTGCCAAGTGAAAAACGATATGGAATCAGTGCCCTTATTTTCTTAGTTCTGAAAGTGACATGATAGGTTGTATTATAACAAAAGCTTAAAATACCATCTGGCTGTCATTTAAAACCCCCAAAGCTTTGCCAGAGTTATCTGGTACCCGTCAATTTGACACATATTCGATTATGTTAATGTTTCTTAGACCCACGTACAAATGAGAAGGAGTGATTATTTGGCTAAAATTTTCCATGCACGTAGGTCTGCAAACGCTTTGTGCCGATTTACAGACTGTTGAAATTAATATATATTTTTTATTTTTCGTTGATAGCACTAGCAGTTTTTAAGATATTTAGCTTAAAGCTAAAATCTAAATTTCTTGTTTTATCCAGAAACTTTTTGGTCTCGTGCAGTTTTTTTGTATCTGCGATCGTTAACGTACAAAAATTAATTAACTATTTTTTAGTTTGGATCTTACAGCTTTATAGGCGAGGCTTTCGTGATTGTAAATAAGAGCCAGAATAATTTTCTTCATGAAATTATAGTATAATCTACTTTGTGAAAACAATTAAAAACTAGGAAAATAAGTTCCTGATTTTCTAATTTTATGGACACCGCTTAGTGTATTTTCCAACTTTGTAAATCAGTTAGAGTTATTTTTAGTTATAGTGTATTCTAACATCAGCTTATACGTTCAGTTTCAAGACTAAGAAAATAAGGACACAAATCACCTAATTTTTAGATCCGAAAATTTTCAGCCAGGGATATTTTCCACCACTTCAGATGCGTCAGAGTACTTTTCTTAGAATGTTCATGATCTCTTCTTCTTACGGTAAAAGATTTAGATCTAAGAAAATAAGTCGACTCATATCATTTACTTGCATTTTGAACCCATCGGAAAATCATCCCCAGTAATAATCATTACTAGAACATACTTATTCGTATACACAGACTAAGAACTCAGTTCCAGAAAATATTTACAGCCTCTTCTACTACAGTCGAACCTCTCTAACTCGAACCTCTATAACTCGAACCCCTCTATAACTCGAACCTTTTAAGCGGTTCCTGCACTTTTTACATGTATTTTAACCTATGTAACTCGAGTTTCTATAACTCGAACTCTCCATAACTCGAACTGTTTTGGTTGTCCCTTCAGGTTCGAGTTATAGAGGTTCGACTGTAGTACTACTTAGGGCGAGAAACCAGTGTAGTACCACAGAAAAGCTAACTGTACCAGAACGCCAAGACACCCAATAACACCCTGTACAGGTATGCTTTTTAATTTCTGCAAACATTTTTTATAATATTTAAAATAGATAGTTAGATTCCTGTTTGGTTCCGCATGGAAAAACTGTATTGAAATAAAAAAAAGCCGTTTAAAATGTGAAATCCGCTAAGATGAACAGTAGATAATAACCAGGCTAATCTCGGAAAATGTTATAATGATTTTGATCCGGTCCACTGAGCGTTTTTCCATTTCAAATCATTAACACCAGTCAGTGGCGTGCAGTGCTAAATAAATCAGTGTAGGCAAAAAGTGGCATTGTTCCGCCAGCAAGAATAGGTTTTGGGAGTGCCCTACACTGCAGCTATTTAGCTTATTGTATCTCCTGCTAGGTGGTTTTCCCTAGTTTAGGAGGCTTGACGACCTCGCTAAAAGCAGCAGCCCCTTTACTAGGTTTCTCTGACAGTATGGTTTTCTTCCAGGAGGATTTTTGTTCTGCAGAAGGTCAGTGCTGGGCACTCAAATATTATGTCAGAGGCTGTTTCGTCGTCCTCGTCACAAAGTCTGCATATGGGCTCATCTCTGTAGATTCCCATTCTATGCATATGTTTTCTCAGTGTGCAGTGACCGGTTATAAGTCCCGTTACCTGCCTGATTTGTTTTCTATTGAGTTTTAGTAGTTCACAGTGAGGGTAATGGTGCTGACACCATTTTCTTACGGTGGTTTAGCCTTGATAATGAATGCCAGTGGTTTCGATGTTCCTCACTTATCCATCGTTTGATGTAGCCACGTACCGAGGTTTTTGAAATTCCAAACGCAGGTTCTGGCCCTATGAATGGTTTTTCAGATCCTTTTCTAGAACGAGATACTTAAACTTTAAAAATTATTATAAAAAAAGTTTTGACGTTATTGGTTTAAAACATTATGCTGTTGATGAAATGTTCTTTTCAGTTTGTTATAGGTGACTCGTAGTGCTTTAAACACTTAAAAATAATTTGTTATTTTGAAAAATCTAGGGTAAAATGGGAAACTGCAGTGGAGGTATTAAGGTAAAATGGGATATAAAATAAGGGACTTATTGGAATAAAACCTGAAAGTGTCGACTTTATTCTGACAGATTTACAGCTGACCACACAAAATTGACACTCTAAAGTCAAATTTAAAAATAGAGTCGCTAACCTTTATTTAATAAATACAGACACTAATAAATCTGGTTCTTAAATACACAAAGGCCGAATTTTGAAGGAAAGCAGCTACTTTTTATATGTCTGCCGTGCATAAGCTATAATGGCGTTAACCAATATTTGAACAATTTTGATGTTTTGGTGCTGTCTTAATCACAACATTATTCTACATCAATTTTTATAAGCAAATCTTCTTTAGCTTTTGTGGTTTTCAAGAAACTAATAACCAGTTATCAAGGAGCATCGTTTGTTTATTATTTTCCGGGTTTTTTTTATCAAATCGAGGAAATTTTTTTTGGTAGTTAACGGCATTCTAGCTTAAGGACGGCAGATGTACATCTGTCACAATACGGTCGATTTTAAAATAAGGTCAGGTTTTATGAAACCAACCTAAAAAAAAATTAAAAAATACGACACAAAGATAAAACTAAAATGAGATATACATATAATAACAAAATACTCTTAATCTCGAAGAGATTCAACATGTTGTTATTTTGATTATGAAATAAATAACTTTAAAAAAAAAATTAAAATTTTGAATTCAAGTAAAAAAAAATGTTTTATAAAAATAATTCTTTTAATGTTTAATGTTTGTTTATTTTTAATTTTAATATAATAAATAATTTTAATTTTAAAATATTTTGTGACATTTTGGGCATTTTTTCGTTTCTTTAAATTAAAAAACTACAAAAAAATCATGTTTTTTGTCTTGTGTCTTGCGGACGAAACTGCCCCATGTGTTGGCCGAATGTACCCAACCAATCTTTTGCTTTTAGTTATTTGATATAAGAAATAAAAAAAATAAACAAAGTAATTTTTAAAAATATTTAATAAAATATATTTTCTTTTCATATTTTAGCCCAAAAACAAAAGAATGGCCGAAGGTCATAAACAATTATTATACTGACTATCCGACATTTATATACTTCTACTAAAAGTAAAAAGTTTTCTCAAAGAGTCATAAGCAATTTTAATACTGACTATTCGACATTCATATACTCTACTAAAAGTAAAATGACTACCAGATGATTGATACGAGTAGGCCTCTGAAATCAAGGGCGGTCCCAGACTTTGAAAAAGATTTTTTGGACATGAATATAATAATATTTTTTTGGTCAAGTGTGTAATACATATATAAAGAACTGAAACAAAGAATAGTAAAAGCAAAAAATTATTGGTTGTCTTAACAGTATTTTATGGAGCAGAGAGATAAAAAACAAAATTTAACAAATATGAAACAATGGTAAAAAGCACGCTGTTGTATGGAATAGAGACTTGTCGCGTAACAGAAAAATACAAAAAAAAATGGAAAATGTCGAAATGGATGCAATAAGAAGATCAATGAGAATATCCAGAACAGATCATATAAGAAATGAGATCATAAAAGAAAGAATGGGAATGGAGGGAAGCATAACCGATGATATCACTAAAAGGCAACTGATATGGTACGGCCATGTACAACGGATGAGCGACGAAAGATTACCAAAGCAGGTCCTAGAATGACAACCAATAGGGCGCAGAAAAAGAGGGCGTCCTAAACTGGAATGGCAACAGTCAATCCAAAGATCAATGAGTCAAAAAAACCTGACGGAATATGACTGTCAGGATCGAAGGAGATGGAGAATAGGCGTCGGACAACGTAGAAAAACGTTCTAAACCGACATAGTAGTAGTAGTGTAATACACCAGAATGTGCCTCTTATATTTGGACTTATATGTGCCCTCCCCACTGGGACCGCCACTTTCTGGAATAGGAATATTTTTTTTTAGGCAATTTATTTAAATTAGGTATTCAATTTTTGATCATTTTCAATAAAATGCTATTTTTGATGCAATATTTTGCATTATTTCCATACTTTTATATCTGACACACTTTTTCTTGTGTCGTTCTTCAATTTGTCTAATTTTCTTCAATTTTCCGTTACTGCAAAACACTTAGTCGAGTTAGCAAGGCGTTCTGTTGTGGCAAATTATCTGTTTTTTTCTTGTTCAGGATTATTTTTGTAGTTGTTTCTAGTTCCTTGTTAGATATGGTCTACAGGTCTGTTTTCTATAAAACGGTTTAAAGTTCTAAATAAGTAAAATAGACAATTTTTGGATTGATTTTTGCAGCCCTTCCCCCCATTTCTGGTATTAAAACTATTTTTAGTTTTCATTAAAAAAAATAGCAAATACATCAGTCCAATGTCTTACAAAATTTACCTTCCTAGCCCATGCAGCAATGGCTAGAGAAGGTATGTTTTTCGATATAAAAATTTTTTTGAGATCACGCCGAAAATGTGTCATTTGGGTGTATGTTGACCTATCTCAGCATTATCGTTGTGACTTCTGTGTGCATCAAAGAAATAGTACAGTTATTTCTTCGATGAAATTGAAAATATGCTTCTAACTTCTTAAGCGTCAATATGCTTTCAAAATATAGTACACCGTTTCTGAGAGATTTAGAAACACTCTTTTCAAGGCAGATATAGATATAGCGTAGGGTTCACTTGAAGTGTGCTAATAGGCCAGGAAGGTCAGTCATCAGATCCATCATGGATCCATTTATTTTAAATTATTTTACAACAAGCATTTTACCACTACAAAAAAGCTCGGGCACTGGACAGCCCTCCAATGAACCAGAAAATTAAGAACTCCCTAGAAAGGTTAAAAAAGGTGCATTACCTCCACCGATTACTGTATATGGCGTAAATAATTTTAATGATAGTTACGAAACATATATTATAGGTAACATAAACATAAACTAAAGTTTCTACTAAATTAAACCAGTAGTAATTAAAATATGTGTACAAAAAATAGCGAAATACATTAATCCATACATTAAATATTATACGTCTGTATTTGGTAGGATTTCGGTGATTTCAGCGCTCCCGGGGAAAGAGCGCTTGCGTGCCGTGTACACCCATGGTCCGTAAAGAAACCGGTTGTCTGATAACTTGGTGTCATGCCGGCCGTGACGTCAGGGCTACGTCACAGTTTACCTAGGAATCAGCAATAAAATGCTGTTTATAGCGTAATTTCGTCTTTTGCGAGGAAATTTTGTAATAGTTTCTTTTTTTGGTCCTGTCCTCTAACCCACGAAT